>JANIJU010000002.1:26645488-26729374 GCA_025504685.1 Leucosticte australis | reverse complement strand
TCTTTTTCTTTTTCTTTTTCTTTTTCTTTTTCTTTTTCTTTTTCTTTCACTTTCCCTTTCCTTTCCCTCCAACTCTTTCAACATTAACAATGCAGAAAATTCTGGTGGCTGGAGAGGAGCTGTGTAAAATACATTGCAAATCAAAAGGAATGTTTCAATTTTGCTTTGTGTCAATGCTAAGCAAACCCGCATAAAAATTTAAATTTTGCATGTTTCTACAGACTATGGAATGAATCTGTAGAACTTGAAAGAATTAGACTAGTTAAAGATTCAACCAATATTCCACTTGTTGGCCTACTTTTCAGTACCTTTGTTATTGTTTAAAGTTATACTATCTGTCCTGAAAATTCTTTTGCTAGTTTGAAACTGCAAAAGAGGAATATTTTGAAAGTTCAAAGCAAATCAGCCAAGTTGCTTTCAGCTTGTAGGGCAGCAAAAATGTAACAAGTTTCTGCTTCAATTTACACATTCATTATGTTAATTCTTTGAAGTTATTTTGGGAGGAATGTGTTAGCAACCTTCACTGAAACATATTCTGTTTCATGCGTGCATGCATTCATGTTCTTGTATATTTCTTCAGGAAAAAAATTGTATATGGTTTAAAATAAAATTGTCCTCATTTGGCAAACTTTTTTTTTTTCCTCCACAGCTTTGTGGATTTTGCTATTGAATTGTAGTGAGATTGGTTATTTTGGACAATCAAGTATTCTAACTCTCCAAATCTCCTGAAAGTGCCTCATTATAATTGAAATATATTCAATATAGCTGGGATCATGGACAATATATTAATTCTGATTTTAGTTTGTATGCTCCTTTCCTCTTTCACATTGTTGCTGATGTCAGATTGGTGATACGATAGGCTAAGTCTGCATTAGTCACAGAATACAGAATCATAGAATAACAGAATCAACTAGGTTGGAAAAGACCTTGGAGATCGTCAAGTCCAACCTCTGACCTAGCACCAGCTTAGCAACTAAACCATGGCACTGAGTGCCATATCCAGTCTGTTTTTAAACACCTCCAGGGGTAATGACTCCACCATTTTCGTGGGTAGCCCATTCCAATGCCCAGCCACACTTCCTGTAAGGAATTGTTTTTCTAATGCCTAGTCTAAACTTCCCCTGGCACAGTTAAAGACTGTGTCCTCTTGTCCTGTCACTGGTGGCCTGGGAGAAGAGGCCAACCCCCTCCTGGCTACAGCCTCCTGTCAGGGAGCTGTAGAGAGGGATAAGGTCTCCCCTGAACCTCCTTTTCTCCAGGCTGAACACCCCCAGCTCCCTCAGCTGCTCTTCATTGATCTTGCAGTTTAGACCCTTCACAAGCCTCTTTGCCCTTCTCTGGATATGTCTGAGCATCTCAACATCCTTTCTAAATTGAGGGGCCCAGAGCTGAGCACAGCACTCAAGGTACAGCCTCACCAGTGCTGAGTACAGGGGAAGAATGGCTTCCTGCTGGCCACATCATTCCTGATACAGGCCAGGATGCCATTGGCCTTCCTGGCCACCTGGGAACACTGCTGGCAAATCAATTATATGTGCCTGAATTTTCTCTGTGTTTTTGATGTTTGCATTATAAAACTCTCTCAGACACCACTACTGGGAAAGCATGTCAAAACTATGAGGTTTTCAGAGTTACTGTGCAATACTACCCCTCAAAGCATGCCCAGGTATTACTTGGGGAGTACTAGTTATCCCTGACCAACCTGCCAAATATGGCAGTAATTTAATGAGCAGTCTTTTGTCTTTCAGTACCTTGTGATAGTCCCTGACCCAGTCAAATAAACCAGCATAGGTGTAACCTGTATCTAACCCTCCTCCCAGGGATTCATTTGGCTGTGATACAAAGCCTGGTTTTGACAGAGAACAGCTGTGCAACCTTGGCTTAGATATTTGAGAAAACTGCTAAGCAGTAGGAAGGAGCCATCAGAAAGTGCATAAGCAGTAAGCCATTAAAGGTAAGAATGGTAAAATTTCAGACAGAGAGAAGACTATTGAGACTGGGTAGTTAGTAGATCAAGGATTCAGGAGGGAAAACACTGATGTGAAAGGGTAAGAAATCCTAGGGAAAAAGCAGAGAATTTGAAAACAGCAACTTGGCAAAGTAAAAGGAGCAGTAGAATTCCAAAAGTAACAGCAGTCATCCCTTACTCATCTTCTTGGTGAGGGAGTAAACAACAGAAACCTATTAGGTGTCCTACCATCAGTAGTGAATTTATTAATGCTAAACCTGTTGATCCTCATTATCTATTGTTTGTGTTAGTCTATAAGCAATTGTTTTGGTCTTTAAAATGGCATATCACAGAATATTCTCAGTTGGAAGGACCCACAAGGATCATCAAGTCCAATTCCCTGCCTTGCAGAAGTCCACCCCCAAGAGTCACATCATGTGCTCGAGAGCATTGTACAAATGCTTCTTGAACTCTGTAACATTGGAGCTGTGACCACTTCCCTGGCAGACTCTTCCAGTGCCAACCAACCTCTGGAAGAAGAGCCTTTTCCTGATATCTAACCTAAACCTCCCCTGACACAACTTCAGGACATTCCCTCAGGTCCTGTCACTATGAAAAGATTATATGAGTCATCAATATGAAAAGATTATATGATTGTATATCAATTTGATGATACTCACTTAAAAACAATCTCTTTCTCTCTAGGAAATGTTTTTTTTTTTTTCATTATACAAAGCACAGAATAAAATAAAACAGTTTTCCTATATTTTAAGCATGTTAATATGGTTTCAAAATTTATGGCCCTGATCTCGTAGAGAACTTGATTTTACATGAATATCACAGGTAAATGATTCATTGCAAGATTAGGATTATATTAGAATATAATTAATTGGACTGCAGCCCTAGGAAAATTGTATTGTATTAACATGTCCTCAGTCAGGGATTATGTTTTTTTCATTAATTCTTTTTCATGAGAGCGATGCTGTGGGGAACCAGGTAACATTTCAAGAAACAATTAAAACAAAGAATCAAAATATGGATTGCAGGCTCTGGTGATGCCCTCATGTTCAGCTCTGCTCCCCTTCCAACTTTTCTGCATATTATTGGTTTTGAATCTCACTGTCAGCATGGCCATAAAGATTTGAGTTACTGGACATACAAATTTGAACTAATAAAAAAATGTCTATCACTTAATGTTCCTCATTCTGCTTTAGATTTTGTTATTTTGGCTTGTAAGCTCATGTAAAATTAGACATTGGTGATTTAATATATAGGGCATCTGTTACTGTGTGGTTGTGCATGCCTTTATACATTCTCAGAGGACATCTATGCAGGCAGTATACATTAAGGATAAAATAGTAATACAAAGAAAAAAATAGAACAAATCCTAGCTTTTTATTTAGGCACTGTCATGATTTAATCTCAATTGGTGAATAAGCACCATGTAACTGCTCACTCATTCCCTCATCAGCAGGATAGGAAGAGAATTGGAAGAGTAAAAATGAGAAAACTGGTGGGTTGAGATAAAGACATTTTAATAGGTGAAGAAAAAGCTGTGTGTACAAACAACACAAAGCAAGGAATTCATTCACTGCTTCCCATGGGCAGGCAGGTATTCAGCCATCTCCAGGAAAACAGGCCTTCATCACAGTGGGTTTTTTTAAACACAAAGCCCTCCAAATGTCTTCCCTTTCCTGCTTCCCTCAGTTTTACAAAGTAAGCATGACACTATGTATTATGGGATATCACTTTGGCCACTTGGAGTCAGCAGCTATGACTGTGTTCCCTCCCAACTCCTTCTGCACCCCCAGACTCCTGCCAGCATGGCAGCAGGAGAAGTAGGAAGGACCTTGGCTTTGTGTAAGCCCCGCTCAGCAATGACAAAAACATTTCTATATTGTCAATCCTGTTTTCAGCACAAATCCAAAACACAGCCCATAGCAGCTATTGTGAAGAAAAATAACTCTACCCTAGTCAAAACCAGCATATTATTCACCCCCAATTCAACATTATGTGGTGTCATGTTCAGTATATAAAGCTGGGGGAAGAGGAAGGAAGTGGGTACATATGGAGTGATGATGTTTTTCTTTCCAAGACTCTGTCACATGTGATGGAGCCCTGCTTTACTGGTGATGGCTGAACACCTGTCTGTTGGTTGGAGACAGTGAGTTAATTTCTTGTCTTGCTTTGCTTGCAAGTGCAGCTTTTGCTGCCTTTTTCTCAGCCCACATATTTTCTCACTTTTTGCCGTCCTGATTCTCCCCTCCATCCCTTTAGTGATGGAGTCAGCAAGTGGCTGCATGGTGCTTGGTTGATGGCTGGGGTTGAACCCAGATAGGCACAAAGTTTCATATTCGTGAAGGTCCATCCTCATGTACCCTTTTAGTTCTCAGAGTTCAGATACTTTTCTATCCATCAATGTATTTCAAAATACAGGCTTTACAACAATGAACATATGATAGTAAAGCATTCAAGACATCTAAGCTGTTTTACAAGTGTTTGACTTAAGTGTAATGTAAATTAATAAATAAATATGGATTTTATTACAGGATTATCTTATTTTGATCTACCTGCCATAGTCATAGAGAACAAAAAGTAACATGAAAAAATGACATTTAAATAGAAAACATATTTTACCTGATAAAAGGTTTTAACATGCATACCTGTTGTTCTTCTTCAGTCATTTCTACATACTTCAAAGTTGGTTTGCAGTGAATATACTCTGTTTTTAAGCTTTTTCATTCATTTAAGCAAAGAAACAAGAAGGTACAACATAAACATATTAAAGGAAGCAGTTCCCACACTCAGTCTCATCCCATTAGAACTGTATGCCCTGCTCAGAATCTAGTACTTGAGTCACAATCATGATGATGGGTTTCAAAGCTTTCTGCTTCTTGAGAGTGAGTAACATGCCAGACTTGGCAAACTTGTGTAAAGCTCTTTATTTTACAACAGGAATTTACTAACCTAAGCTGATGGTTCAGTGATTTGTTTTGCTTCTGCTTCCCATTTATAAGTAGTACTTCTCATTCCCCTGCTTCCCACTTACCCTTGGATATCTGCTAGCCAATTCTTTCCAATATTCATAAATGTCCTGGCCAGGACAGGGCTAATTTTTGCAGTAGCCAGGAAGAGGCATGGCTATGCCCCAGAAGTTATTCTATACCAACTCAAATAATTTTGCAAGGACAGGTCACGGCTCTCTTCCAGGTGGCGTAGCATGAGGGTGCAGTGGGGCATTGTTGGGGGTGACCACACACAAGTGAATTTTTATTTTCTTGTACATCTATTATTAGTATTGTTGTTGTTACTGTTTGTTTTCTCATCTCATTGCTGTTTCCAATAAATTGTTGTTATCTCAATCCATGATCTTTACCTTTTGTGCCTCCCATTGTCTCCAGCCCTACGCTGGGGGATGAGGAGTGAGGAGTGAGCAAGCAGCACAGAGCGTTTCAGTCGGAAAACTAAACTGGGGAACACCATTCCTAAACTTCAACACTTCAAAAAACTGTTGAAAGATTACTCAAGTTGTGTAAAACCATAGCATCTGTGGAGCTTTAAAATAATGGTAGGAGTCCTCTGAAAATTAGCTTCCTATGTCCTTAAGATGGAATTGAAAATTAGAGTTTTACAAACAAAGGTTAGGTGAAAATTTTGCTACTTTCATCAGCTCCCTTTCTTTTCAGTTTCATTCCACATTACTCTTTGCCCATATAGATGTCTCTATCATCAAAGCTCGTCATTTGAATGACATCAAGAGTTCATTCAGCCCTATTAGGTGGAGAATGACAGTTGAATACCAATTACTGTGCAAGAGAGTACTGAAATATTTGGCAGCTCTTTCTACAGTACTGACAATAACAGCAATAGTTTGCAACTTGCTTGTAATTCCTCAGTTTAAACACAGACTAGCTGAGACATAAACAGACCTTGGGTTAAAAACTGATCATGACACTTTGTTAGCTCAGAACTTTGGTCTTTGACCTAGCTATGCATACCCTGAGCAATCTGATGTATCTCTGTTCTAAAGCTTCCCAAACAAATATAAAAAAAGCAGAATTGAAAAGAAATGAAAAGATGGCTTAGGTGCTGAGGAAGATTTTTCCTGTATCATAAATATTGCAACATAAATCCCTTTATTTATTTATACATACTTAGATTTCCTAATAATATGTGTGTCAAAAAGAACCAGGAGCAAATGGAATAGCAACCAAGAACCTTTTGGGTCTGCACAGGCAAAGAGTTGGAGTAAGATTCCTAGATAAATAAATTGGATTTTTATTGGCACATTTTATTGGCATGCTTTGCCAATACTGTCAGTTTGCAAACTGTCAGTTTATTTATTTTAATGTATTGCTAACCAGGAGAGTTTGAAGGTATGTTCAAGTGAGACTTAAATTCATTTTTAACAAGTAAGGACCCCTTTAAATGTACAGCTTTCCTTTTTAAAGAAGCAATCATAGTTATATCTTTTAAGTTTCCTAATAGATAAAAATCATATCAATAAATAAATAGAAATACAGTGTTATGAACATGCTGTTGTGAAATTAAATTAAAATAAACCAGGCTTTTAAAACTGAGAATGATGTCATAAACAGTTTACCATTTAGGTCCATTTCTGGTGTATCATTGGACTATTCTTCATTAGCAATTGTTTTCATAATATTTTTTAACTCTTTCATTGTCAATGCATCAGTTCTTGAGTATGGCTCAAGTTAAATTAAAGTGGTTTGATTCATAGATTCACCAAATTAAAGAAAAAAGGCTCTTTCAGAGAATATTTAGATTTTCCCATTATTTTCTTTTTAGTGAACTCAAGTTTATATAACATGGAATCATAGAACCACATTGGTTTGGGTTGGAGTAAACCTTAAAGATCACCGAGTTCCAAATCCCCTGTCATAGGCAGGTGCATCTCCCATTAGACCAGGTTGCTGAAAGTCCCATCCAACGCCTCCAGAGATGGAAAAGTTGTTAACTGAAACACTCCAGCAGTGTTTTATTCGCAAAAACTCCCTGCCAGACACAGTTTTATTAAGCTACTGAAAGAAGCAAATATTAAGTCACTCCAAAACATTTTTGAAACTGGTGAGCTTGTTGATAGGCAATTCTCAGATATGGCTTCTTACCACATTTTAGAAAAAGGTTGTTTGAGCTAGAACCAAATGATATCCACTCATTTCTGTTCTGTGGAGTTTCCTATTGGCGTGCTCAGTTTTGAAATTGCTTCAGCAAAGATAAGTAGTAAATATATTTGCTTGAAGTAGCACTAACAGATTCATGTGTGTTTCAAGCTCATTATTTACCCCCTGAGACTTTGTTACCACAATGTCCTAAACAACCCTAATGTACAAACCACTGGGGGATGTCTCTCTTGATCATTTTAAGTTAGACAAAATGTGTTCTAAAGCTCACATCATCATGTGTTCTGGACATTACTAAGGCACCCCTTGAATTTATCAGAATTGTCATTTAGTCTCTTGTAAAATCAACCACAGTTTTTCCGGTACCAGAATTGCTACCCATTGACCGGTGCATATAGTGAAAAATTCCAGGCAGCATCCAGTGGTGTTCTTTGGCTAAAATGCTAAAGACACAAATCCTGAAGCACAGGCTTTTCATAATGCAAGATATCTTCAGCTTTATTCTATGTGCTTAAAATGGATGGAACCCCAGGGGAGTATCCTTATATAGGAGATTCCTTTTTCTGTGTTTCTCTGGTCTCCTACACCTTACTGGGCCTGCAGAATGCAGTAAATGCTTTGTATTTCAACCTATATATCATGCAAACTGATAAAGAGATTGCTAAGAACATGTAATAGTTAAAATTATATTTTATCTTATATTTCTCCTTTCATATTAAAAAAATATAGAACTCTATTGTTAATGATAGGATAGACATAGAGTAAGGTTTTAAGAGTCACATTCTAACAGATAGTGTGGCATAAAATTGTGCTGCAATTATTCTAGTGATATGTTATTGTTCCTGAAGAACAGACACTTTACAATTCAAAAAAGCTGTGTATAAAAATATATAAGTCTAAGAACATATTTTCAAAGAGGTCTCCTACAGCTACACACAAACCTCAGGATCTGTGCAGTAAATCAAGATGGTAAAAATTTCTGCAAACATTTCAATTTTGTTCTTCATGAGAAGTATCTGAAAGTATAGATTTCTGACACTGTCCTTTCACTGATATTGGTCAAAGTGCAAGTACCTTTTTTTTGCCTTTTCCCTGTACTACCACATACAGTTTGACTAATAAACAATTTCCTCCACATCAGATTAGACACAAAGATCATTATGGGCACATTTTTACTGTTCCTGAACTGGCTTGTACAGAGGCATTTTGTCTGTCACACCACCAAACCTCCCAGTTGAGAGACTTTAGTTATAGCACACATCACAGGATGAGAAAGTCTTAGCTCTACCCCTTTACAATAGATTTTTTTTGTCCTACAGCATGCTATATACTCTATATACTACAGTCTAGTGGATATATAAAGTGCAGTACACTATGAAGTATACATTGGCGTTTTGTGATGAAGGAATAAATCCCCATTTTTTTATCTTATCAATACACAAAATTTAATTAGACAAGTCTGGGCAATTCTAATACAAGTAGACTGGTTGAGCAAATATATTATTAAACTGGTTTCTGGTTTTCCATCAATTGCAAAATATGTGTGAATTGGAAATTTTCCCATTAAATGTTCAGTTTGAAGACATTGTGAGAAAAGTATTTAATTGAAATTATAAAAAACCTACCATTCTTATGTCTTCCAACTCAGCCTCTGCAGATGTAGAATTGCAGCCTTTCTGGAAGATGAGATCTCACTGAACTTATTGACATGATTTTTAATTTTCTCTGTAGTAATGCTTCCAGTGGTTGAACATTGGCCCACATTTTCTTCTTCCACAGACATGTTACAATTGGGCCTTACAGTTACTCTAACTTATTCATTGGTTACTATGCTAAGGTCTTTTTAAGCTTTTACAAAATGATAATGTTTCTTAATACAGAAATATGGCATCTTCAAAAAATTTCTAGTAGAATAGTTTGGTGGGTTTCCAGAGATGTGCTGACATTTGAAGTGACAAGTTCTGTAG
Source organism: Leucosticte australis (assembly GCA_025504685.1). NCBI lineage: Eukaryota > Metazoa > Chordata > Aves > Passeriformes > Fringillidae > Leucosticte > Leucosticte australis. The sequence goes on along the minus strand of JANIJU010000002.1, from coordinate 26,720,315 downwards.
AAATAACTCCTACCTTGTTGAAATCTTTTTTGAACATTATTTAGGTTAAATATTATGCCCCACAGACTTTTATATTGTACTGAGTATTGAAACTGTCCAAGAACTAACTGTGTAAGAATGCAACACTCCAAGCTGTCAGTTTAATTTCCGTTATTATTCCCTAAATGCATCTTCCTACATTTTATAACATTTAATACCACATTTTAAATTTTTATCCAGTCCTTATTATATGATATCTCATTTCTCTTTTAATGATTAAATCTTATAAAATTCTGCCCATGAAACCTTCTGCAGCACTTTCTGCCTTTTTTTCCACATGGGAATACTTTAGTAGTACTTATCACAGCTTGCAACTGTACACATATTATTTTTTCTAATCACTAGAACCATCTATAAATAGATGAACTTTGGAAAGTGAAAGAGAGAGAAGGGTCATGGACCTTAGTTCTTTGAAATTAAAGCAGCTTTGTGTGATTTCATTGGTGTGAAAATAAAAGGAAGGCCTTTTGCAAAGGTGGTGAGTGTTTTTAGTGTCCCTTATTCAAAATTTGAGCTGCCACAGTTGCGTAACTTTGGTACTTTCACTTTGGTACTTTTTAGTAGAATTTGTGTGAATTATTAGGTCTGATCTACCACTAAGTGCCACTAAGAATTAGTATTTGCTGATGTCAGGACTGAGATTTATGATTATATTTTGGGGAATTAAGGAGAAGATAAAGGTTTTTGATCTGTAATATCTGCATTGACAGGTTATTGTGGTGTGGCACTGCAAAGGAACTAACAATGTTTGTGGTGTGCAATTGTTTTGTAGTGCAGCTTTAAGGAATAAGTATTGTTTGGTGGGCATTGTTATAATTTGCTAAATCTCAGCAGATGGATAAAAAAAAGTTCTGTTTATTTGTTCTGGATGGGGATTTAGACTCCTACAGAAAGTAGAAAGTACAGTGAGGAGTTCAATTATTTGTGTTTGAGACCTTTAGGAGTTTTTCAAGCCATTGCCATTTCAATCACATGCTCAAATTCAAATTCTGAATGCTGATTTTGCTAAAGAAGTAGCAATGTACCACCAGCAGTTATGTATTATTTTAATTTGGAAGTGCTATTCCCTTTCTGATTTTCAAAATTTGGCTTTTTTTCCATAATCAATACATTCCCCTAGGAAAACAACATGTAGCAAGTTAAAGTTGTTGCACACAAGGGAAGATTTAGTTTTGTACTTTAATAGCCATAGGCAGATAGTGGGCAAGCTATGTTTGAATTCAGGAATTCTTGGTAACTAACAAATAGGTAAACATTGCTAGTATAAATAATTCAAAAAACATTGTAAAATGTATTAACTGTGGAAAATTACTAGTTTTATGTAATTAGGACCTTTAAACTGGAAGCTTTAATCCAGAAAAATATTCTTATATATGGACTGCAGAAGATTTATAACCCTAAACTTTAAATGATATGGTTGCTCTACCTCCATACTCTGGGGAACTCTCCATTTTTGTAGTAAAAAAAATGACTCTTAAAGAAAAAAAATCTTTCAGGGCTAGAAACAATTTAATCCAAATCCTTGCCTATTTTTAAGAGTATGTAATCTATCCTGAGTTACTGTTTTTTGCTTTAATTGATCTCTTCTGACTGTCCCATTTACTGGTTCACATATAAGCATGTATATAATTTAAATTTTTCAGCCAGTTTAAAAGGATTTTGGAGTACAAATTTATTTCCCATCCCCATCTAAAAAAAGTAAAGTGCAAGGAATCTTACAAAGTGACCCTAAGTAATAAATACAGCACAGCAGAGAAACAGAACAGAAAAGTCAAAAATATCATAACAAGTGAAAACTAAATGTAGAAACTGTAACTTTGAAATGAACATACATTTGATTAGAATTAAGAAACAATCTTTTTATCAAAGGATTTTTTAAGCCCTGTTAATTTGATAGCATATCAAATCAATTTTGTTTACAAAGAGGTATGAATATTAAGATAATAGAATAAATTGTTTGTGGTGTTTTAAGTATAAATTAATATATTTTAAACTTTTCTTTGAAAGTACGGTATAACATTCTGATGTTCTTTCCATGAGAAATTAAAACCAAAACTAGCACTAATTATAAGACTCCTACAAATAAATACCTCATATAGATGCCAAAGGTGATGAAATGTGATTCTACAATTTAAAGTTTGCATTTGATTTTTTTTTTTTTTTTGTTTCCCTTTTCTTGCTTGCTCTTACTGTCTAAAGTCTCAGGTTGTTCTAATGCCCATGAGTGCAAGTTTCTTCATGCCCTCTAAAGATGACATGGAAACTCAAGGTTTCTTTTTGTGTAACCTTATGAAGTGAAGATTATTTGTCATTTTGCAAAGATCCGCAGAATCAAAGGCAGCCTAGCACAGAGTGCTGAGACACTTCAGAAGTAGATTAAAAGATATTCACTAGCCAAATTCCTTAATGTACAAAATGACCAATCCTTATATGCCAGTTTTTGATTTGGAATAGCAATTAAATTGATGGCTGTCTGAGGCAGAAACACATCAGTCTCATCTGGGATGTTGGACAGGCAAATTACATTGTTTCAAGTGCTCTTGAACCCATAAATATCAACTAGTAATTTTAGAATGGTACAAATTACAACATATACTTGATGTCTATTATTTAGGTAACATCAATAACAGAAATAAGAAAAGAAAAAACGATAACATTTTAAAGGCTTGTACTTCTGCCTGTAATTGTAGTCAGGTAATAGTGGACCTATGTATAATGCAGTGCTTCTAAAGTCTTTGTTTATGTCTGAAAGTAAGTTGTTTGTTGTGCCAGAATACAGGGTTTATTTCTCTTTGCTCTTTTGTTATGGTGAGAAATCATGCCATTAAAATATTTATATTTAGAGTTAACAGTTGCACGTTCACTAAACAAGCACCATCAATAAATTTCACTTTGATGTGTTTTATGATAATACACTGTAATTGGATTCAGCAGTAAATCCAAACACAGCTCTGAGGCATTGATTTTCCAAGCAGTTCTGTCAAAATTATGCAGTAAGAAATGAAGCAGCATCTTGATGAGGCATATAATAAAATTACTTTAAAATATGATTTTTGAGCATAAGATATCAATAAGTTGAGAGCCATTTTTATTATGACAATCCTAGAAGGGACATCTAAAGAACTGAAATAATTTTCCATACTGACCTTTTGTAAATGCACATTGGCAGACAGAGACAGTGTATTTAATTTGTTGAGACTGAAAAGCAAAATGCCTGTCAGTGATGTCAGAGGTGATGAATGATGGTTCAACTGGGAAAGAAATAAAACACCCAGGAAAAAAAAAAAAAAAGAAAAAAAAACCCCCCCTCAAAAAAAAAAAACAAAAACCAAAACAACAAGAAGAAAAAAAAACCATACTCCATATCTTTCTGACAAACAGAGAAGTATTTTTAGGCTTAAACCCATATTATCCTGTACTCAAATCCTTCTCTCTGAGGAAAAGAATGAGAAAATTATGTGCTGTAGGGTAAATGAATAAGAAAATTAAGCTTGTGGCAAACAGTACAGTAGCCTTTATACAAATGAGTATGAAGATATGACCAATTCAGGAATCAGGGTACAGTGCTATGTATGTTCACAAGGTAAAATATCCAAGTTTTACTTTTGTACCTCCAGTTTGCCCATGCCTGAGTTACACTCTGGATATTTTCTCAAGATTTGTTTTAAACATCACTAGGTTTGTAAGTATTTTAACATGTGAGCAAAATTTTAAACTATTTTAAAAGCCTAAAGTATATAACCACCATTATGTTATCATCTATCTTACTTTCCCTAAACTGCTTAAACCACCAGAAATTTTCCGTAAGAAAAATAAGAAAGCAATTTATCACTGCAAATGAAACTCTATTCAGTCTTCTACTGTGTCCTTAATATTTTGAGAACACACTTGTTTCAGCTCTACGATGACAGTCTGAAAGTATTCTCAGTCCAAATGTTGCTAAAACCAACTTCTGAATGATAGAATAACACTAATTCAAATTATGCAAATAATAAATGTATAGGATATGCCTGGGCAAGATAAAACCACAGTTTCCTTTAATGCTATTAGTTGTAGGGGTTTGTTTTGTTGGTTTGGGGGATTTTTTTTTTTTTTTGTGAGAATAACTCAAATTCCATTTAAAGAAAATATATGACAGAACTAAGTCATATTTATTTAAACTTTTCATATGAAGGCTGAGTTCAATGTGTTTTAGTGACGTGTTTCAGTGATTTTAGTGGTGCCAAAAAGACATAAGCTTGTACTAGAGGTTGTGATTACAGCCCAAAAATGAAATGGTGCAAGAAAGGAGTTTACTTACAGTTCATAGTGGGAGGTTACAAACACGACTTACACAAATGGCTGCAACTCAGTCTGGGGGTTGACACTGATGTCTTGAAAGACAGATAGGGAATGACTTCCAAGGATGAGATAGATGAAGACAGTGGTTATAACACACAGCAGCAGGAAGCTGAAGATATGAGGCCTTAATGAGTTTCAATTTTAGGGCTATTTTACACACTAGAAAAAGGGTAGAGATTACTTTACATTACCCAGCAGAATAGGCTTTGAAACAATCTATGTTAAAAAAACAATTCCTGGAGAACTGGTTCATCTAAATAAATTAGACAAAAGGAAAAGAGAAATACTAGCTTTTAAAATCTCAGGCTCTAAGTGGATTGTATCTAGCGATGAGAAGGAGAGATGAAGCTGGAAGAAAATTTTGAACATCTATCTGTAATTACACTGAAACTTTAATGACAGGTTTCTAGGTGACTGTCTGAATCTTTTATTAACTGCTCAAGAAAAAATTACTGTTCCAAGCAATTTATGCAACCATTCCACAAGAAAAAATTTCATCTTTGTGCAATGATATTTGACAAAATATCTGGAACACATTATTCTTCCTGAACAGGGAAAACACGGAATTTTGTTGTTGTGTTATTTAAAATGTCTTTGATGACCAGTTTCCTAGAGGTTGGTATACCTTAAAAAGCCCATCAAGCACAAGCTGTCACTACTCAGTCAATTAGGTTAAAGGTTGCTCAGCAGGCTGCTTATAGCCAATCATATGTTCAAATTTCTCTTTCAATAAATGCCCACAGTGAGACAAAACACCAGTTATACCAAAACAAAATTATTCAACACAAAATTACTGTTTGGGTCATGTGTGCCAGAGCACATGCCTCTCTGAGGATCTGAATCACCCCATTGATTACGAGTACTCTGCAGTAGCCTAGAGCAAGAGTCATAGCTTAGCTCTGGTTTCCAAAATCCAGATTTTAATAGAAGCTTTTTCTGTCCATCTTTTTTTCAGGATGCCATTCCATTAATAACTCACATTCTATATGAACTAAATACATTTTTTTAAATACAGAGACAAGAAAAAATCAAGAGGTTGAAGTAAGCAGAAGTATATAATATCTATGTGTTTGTTAAAATAAATTCAGAAGAAGTTTTATTTTATTTGGAAAAAATACTTCAATTTGTAACTGAAAACTTGGTGATAATCCTATATAAAGTACATTCAGTTTAAGGTGGTTGGGTTGAATGAACTTATTTTTTATTTGTTTCCGAAACAACTTTGCCACTGATTTTCTACGGATGATTTCATTTAGTTAGGCAGTTCCTGCTAACTGCAATTTGTTCTAAGATTTGTGAAATCTTTCAGTTTGGACATTCAATCCCACTAGCAGCACTATTGTTTCAACACTGCAGGAAGGATAGAAACATCTGTAAATCACCCTTCCTTCCATCTTCTTATTCTGTCTGCAAATAGCTTTCTCTTTCATTTCAAAGTCTTCAGTTATGGATGTCCCCTTTATGTACATTAACAGATTTTTCTTTAGATTGACAAATAATTTTAATTAAAATTCTGGAAAATTTAGTTCAAGGGAGGAGAACTACCACATAGGAAAGACAGACGATTACTCTCATTACTGAGCAGGCTAAGACTATGTAAATCTACACAGAAAAATGCTACAAGGCTTACAAAGTAAGCCTTGTATCAGCAAGCATGCAATGAATTTAAAAACTGAAATTAACTGAAATGAATTTAAAAACTGAAAAACAAAACTTTTTTTTTTTTTTTTTTACTTTTTATTTTTTTACTTAACTTTACTTTTTATTTTTTTACTTAATTTCCCACAAGCAGAAAATTAATGAAAATGGAGAGATGTGATAATTTATGAATTTTATCCTAATATCATTATCTGGTCTGCTTTATTCTATGTCTTCAATTTTAGGGATTCAAATAATTTGGTATATGGAAAGATAACGTGGCACTCAACACCTTAACAGTGGGACAAATTTGAGGAAGGGTCTGGAGTCCATGAGAGAAAAACATAACAAAGTAAAAGTCAGACAAATTCACTTAGAAGCAAGGTTTTAATTGAGTTGCTAGTTTAACATTTACTCAAATCACGGCAAATCTCTTGAAAAAATTAATTTATGAATAGATGTCCTTTGGAAATGCTTCAGTCATAAATAAATAATGTGTCTAACACAGGCCTAAAAGTATCAAATTCTACAGTTTATGTTAATCAGCAAGTCAAATTAGATAACCCAATTGTGTCTTCTAGAATTAAACACTCATTGACTATATAAATCTATTTATCATCCCATTAAATCAAATGGTTAGCACTTCTGCTGAAGTGTTAACTTCAAGAAAAAGAAGTCATCAAATTCTACTCTGTAGTGTACTGATAAAGTTGGTAGCACTGACAAAATATTGTATATCAAAGCTATAGCAAAAATTTTCAAGAGTTTCTGACAACATAGGTAAAAATAGTAGTAGATGAGGATGAGGAGAGCTCATTTAACAACGTAGTAAACCTATGTCTATAAATGTTATGATAATGGATTCTCTAGGATCATGGTGACAGGGATAAAATGTATAGAGAAAAAGAAAGAAACAGAAAGAAAAATGAGATTAATTACCTGAATAGTGAATCTTAAAAATAAGCTTTCCTGTAATTGGAGAAAATTTAAGTATTCCATCTTGACCATCAGGCTATCTTATCCAGCTTTTCATTATTCAGGCAAAGCATTGTCACTAAAATGAATTCATCAGTGTAACAGAGATAAATGATCCAACATGGAACAGACAGAACTATTTTCCTGTTCTTATGAAGAAAATTGTCTCTCTGTACTATTATATCAGTGACAAAGATGTCTGGACTTCATAAGCATTTCTTTCCATTTAGTCTGCCTTAAATATTAATGAAGCAAGGATATAACCTCTCTATGCTAAGTTCAAGAAGGAGTTTAAAAGTACTAGTAAGGAATAGGACTGTTTCAAGCACAAAATAATCAAATTACTTAACAGATATGTCTAGCTCTTACTATGTTGAAAGAATTAATAACGTTAAATAAAAAAGAGATGAGTTGAAATGAGTCTAAAATACACTGAATTTTTATCTACCCTATATAGTTTTTTCAAGAGAAATTGCATTTATGATATTCCTCAAAGTATTGTGTATATGGATATAAAAATTTTAATCACAAACATAACCATCACTAGTAGTTCTATAAATCTCAGGGTGATAAAAGTGTTTCCAAAAAAAAAATAGAAAACAAAGCCAAACCCCACAACAAACGAACAGTAAAAGAAAGATATTTTGGACATGTATTGCCAGATCATACTTAACTGTGGTGGAAAAGAGATTGGATAATGGATTATCAGATCTCAGCATATTGGAATCGAGGTTACCTACCTTTGTCTCTCCCCATTGCTTCTTGAAACTGCATTTGCAATAGTAAACTGATATTAGCATTCCAAACGAAGTAGGCATATTTTCAAATGCCAAATGGTAAAGATAGTTCCATGATTACTTTGCAGGCTAGAATCAGAAATACTGACAGACAAATATTCTCAGTTACTCAGCTCCATGATTCTGAATAGGGACTTTATTTGGTTTTCTTTCAATAAGCTTAAGTACGAATGCCAGACAAAATCTACAAGAGAAGAGCCTATCTTACATTATAAATTTACCTCTTGTATTGTCCTTGGGTATTAACTGAGGATAATTTGGAAACAAACAGGTGTACACATTTATAGATGAATGAATGCATGAAAATCAGTTGGGCAAGTTTCTCTTATGTAAGAAAGGCTCAGACTTTGGTAGGATATGCAACAATGAAGAATCTCTAGGACAATTTTATGAAGTGACGCAAACTTTAGAAAGAACACTTCATTTTTAGCTGCTGTTAGATTTTTGGAGAAAATGTAGGGATTTGTTCAAAGTAAAACTGCTTAACAGTTGCTTACATATGAAGACCTTCACTAAGGGAGTTTCCCTATTATCACACTACAAAGTGAAACAGAGGACACCTCCCTTCTCCTAATCCAGTCTCTACTAAAGGAGTTAATGAAATAGAATTGCAGAGGCTCAGGTAATGCAATATGCAATAAACAGAGTATCAGGTAGAAGGTATTCTACAGAAGTAAAATTTACTGCTATTATAGCACCCAGAATGGCCAGTCATGAGTTTTTCTGGGAACTATTCCAATAGCAACTTTAGTAGATGTCCTAATCCACATTTTAAGAGCTTCACTTAAAATGTACATAGTTCAAAACCCAGAGCTGACAGAGAAAATATCTAATCCATTTCTCTGAATGAAAGGGAATTGCTGAGAAGCAAATTAAAGATAAAGAGAGTGGTGTTGCACTAAAATATTTTCTTAGGCGCGAGTAAAGAATTTGTGTATTAATTGTATCTCTGCTGCAAAGGACACATCACATTTCCTAATAGAAACTTTCAATTAGTCTCCCAGCTCAGTAAGATTTCCCTGTTAATGGATTATGTCTCCCTCTTATTTAAGAAATTAGACTCTTTCCCAACATTGTCTGCTTTAGTGCATAAACCCTTTCTTTAGACATCTCACCAAAATACCAACAGATAGCATTCAAGAGGTGATAGGCTATCAATTTAAAAGGAATGACTCAATTAAGAGGGGACCTTGACACCCAAACATCGAAACTGGAAGCATGGTTCTGAAAAGGCAAACAGAAGAGGGATGTAAGGAAGAAAATGACAGAAAAAAAATCTGAGAGTTAAACAAAAATGAAACAACTTTTATTTAGAAAATTGTGCCAGAAAACTCAATATAGCTCTGAGAATACTTAGAAACTCCTACAAGCATGCAAAAATAGAAATAATCAGGTGTGCAAGATATCCACTCACATTGATCTATTTCCTGTGTAGCCAGGCTCAGATTGCAGTTTCTTCTTTTTTTTCCCTTTTTTTTCATTTAACAGTGATGTGTAAGTTTAAGGTGAACAAGATTGCCATCTACCCAAAGATTCTGCTCCCTGACCATGGGTAAAGCTGACATCAAATGGTGAAGAGAAATAAAGAGCTAAACCTATATATATATAGTTTTAGAATTTTCAGTAAGGTAGATAGGAATTTCTTTTCTAAATTCCAAGGTAAAAAAAAAATAATAAACTTATATGAAAAACAATAATGGAAGAGAAAAAGATGTAACTAACAAGTTTATCTAGCCAAAGACAAAAAGGAGAGAAAGAAAGATAAAGTAGAACTTAATCTGTCCTTAAAATCGAGATTGGATAAATCTGATAAGTGTGTACAGACACAACTAATGCAAAAGATTCTTTGAATTCCTTCTTCCAGCTACGACAAATTTTTCCAAGCTTTTAATTTTTTCCTCTTTTTTATTTTTTTTTATATTACACTGGTGGCACATAAGGAATTTATGGAACTCATGCCTTCACGAAGGCATTTGCTAAGTAAAGGCAGGATCCATTTTTGCATAAGGTGTCTACAGAAAAAACATAGGTATTTCAACTCTAATCAGTGGAGAATTCCACATGATTAGCAGGACATAGAGCGCTATTAAGCTCCATATAAAACACAAGTTTTGAATCAGTGAATATTTGAAAAGAGATGAAAATCTGTAAAATTTCTGGTTAATATTACCTAAAGTCCTCAACTGTAGTTTTTATAAGTTTAAAATAAAAAAGTGGTTTGATTTGGGTGATTTGGGCTGAGTTGATATTTAAACTTTTCATTTCTGATCCATTAAGAGATATCTCCTCCCAAAAGTCCTCAGCATTTAAAATTTTATTCAGATATAGTATTTGGTCATCTGATCATATTTGGGCTTATTCTTTAGATATTTACATTTGAGCTACCACTTTACAGACAACACCATAAGGAAATAAAATAATTTTTCTTCAATTTCATCCTGAAGTACATGTTCACATCTGACCAGTGAACATTTCTATTTCTTCTTTTTTGCAACAAAGGAAGACTGAGGGTATTCATACAATCATAGAATATTCTAAATTAGAAGGAATCCAGAAGAATCATCAAACCCATCTCTTGGCTCTGCAGAAGAATGTTCTAAGAGTCACACCACTGACTATCTTAAATCAAAATGCTTATGATTTAGAACTCTGCTATCATTTACAAAACCCTGAGATATCCTGGAACACTGAAAAAATGAAAAATGGAAAGGAATGGGATGTTCTATTTGATCAAGCCATAATTTCAGGTGCGATTGCTTTCTTTTAGACTTTGAATTAAAACTTCTAGATCTTTAGCCACCTCATCCTTAAAATATTTATTTGTACATCATTAGAAAAATTATATTTTCTTGTTTAATCACAAAAATTTTCACTGTATGTACACCACAATGCACTTGAAAAGAGACCGATAATTAACATCTTCAACAGTGGAAAAAAAAAAAAAGAAAATAAATGTCAAAATATTTTCTTTAAGAGAAAACAGAATTACCCATAATTTTGCATGTTTGACTTTATCTTAATAGAGAGCAAAAAATATAGCATATGATATAAATAATATCATGTAATTTGGGGATTTTTTTTTACAAAATAGCCATAAAATAATTTTCAAAATTCAAATGCAAAAATGGCAGTGAAAATTTGAATCATTAAATTCAACCTTGTAACAAGTGTCACTTAAGAAAGAATATGGTCTCTGCATGAGGAGCACTTAAAAGATTATGGATATTAAAATTTCTCCAAGAATATAGGTCAGGTTTCTCTCTGATTTAATCTTCTTCCCCTGCACATTTTGTATTGTATGTCTGTTGAAATAAGTGGTGGAGAAAAGCACCTCAGAATGAAAAAAAGGTGCTGAAAAACTTGTACTTTTTTCTGATAATTTAGATTCAGTTTTCAAAGAAATATCGTTATATTTTAACCTACATCTCTTCCTACATAGAAACAGAGATGATGTACTTTTCTAGATGTTCTATAAATCCCATAACAATTACAAAAGCAGTTACAACTATCTTCATAACTGTAGTGCCAACACTGATACTTGAAAGTGCTTCTGTGGGTGTTAAATAATGCAGAGTTGGAGACAGCAAAAAGAAATCAATAAAATAAAATAAAAGTACATTTAACTTCTCTTTTTAAGCTATTTCCTGATGGCAGAAGGATTATTTTAAAAACCAAGTAACTTAGACTGGAGGGACCTTTAGAAGTTGTGCAGTTCAGTCCTTTCCTGGAAGCAGTGCCAACCCAGAACAAGTTGTTCAATGTCTTTTCCAGTTCAACGTTGGAGAATGGGGTTCCAGCAAGCTGTTCCAGGGCCTGATTACTGTCAGAGTAAAAAAAAATCCACTAAGACACCATAAATGTCCCGTGCAATATGTGACTCTACTTATCTAGTTGCTGCACACCTCTGAGGGAGTTTTGGCACTATCCTGTATTTGTCAGATGAGTTTACAATTCTCTCCCAAAGCTGTGTCTTTTTAAGTCTGAACAAGACCTGCTCCATGAACTTCTCCTCACAGGGCAAGTGCTACAGCCTCCAACTGTCTTGATGACTTCTGCTGTAGTTTCTCCAATATTTCAATGTCTTTTTGGTGCTGGAATGGTCCAAAACTGCATATGACAAGCTGCCTCATTAATTGTTGAGTCCCAGTGGTCCAACCAATCAAGGTATCTTTATGATCTTCCAAATAACTTTTAAAACAAATGACCATTTACAACTAAATGTGAAAGAAGAATATTTATAGATATTTCATTCTCTCATCCTCTGAGTTTTTGGAGAAGTTATGGGGGGAAGGAGGGCTGTTTTTGTTTGTTGTTTTGGTTTTTTATTTTGTTTTTGTGCTGGTTTTGTTTTCTTTTTTTGGTGGAGTTTTGTCTGTTTGTTTTTGGCTTTGGGGTTTTTTTCTGAAAGTGACTGGCCACTTAACAAGGACTTAACAAGAACCCAAGGACTACTGGAGCAGTCCTTCATGAATCTTTCTATAGAATAGAAGGAATAGAATATATTAAAGTAGAGGAGAATTGAATTATTTCAGTTGGAAGGAACCTACAGTGGTTATCTTGTCCAACTGTCTGTCCAACTTATGGCTGACCAAACATTAAAGCATGTTATTTTGTCTAAATGCCTCTTTACTCTGACAGGCTTGGGACATTCATTTTTACAATAAATTAGATTAATTTGTCTAATTTGAGTCTGTTTTGACTGTGATAGTAATTGGTAAGTGATCTCCCTGTTCTTAACATGATCCATTGGCTTTTCTTTGTATTTTCTCCCCCTGTCCTACTGATGGGAGAGTGCTAGAGTGGCTTGATGGGCACCTGGCAATCATCAAAAGTCAACCAACCATGTTCTTTCACCATTTTTATTCTCCCTATGTGGACACCACCTTACAAACTCCAGTTATGTTTTTCCTTTCAACCTGAAAATAAACAGCTATGCTGTAAGGATAGCAGTGTTCAAAACTGCAAGGAAGAGGAAGAACTCTGCGATCAAATTGAGTTGTTGACATAATTATGTGGGAACAAATGTAGGAAACAGTAAGATTCCTGCAGAAATGCCCATATTTAATATTCAATGAGAATTTATATTATCTTTTCAAATAATACTGCAGCATCTGTGATGTTAGATATACAAATTTAAGGGTTGCTTTTGAAGACATAAGAATTTCTTTGGTATAAAGTTACATTTTCTATACTGATAAATGTTTTAAAATGCAGATAATGACATCTGATGCTTAAGGGAATTTACTAAACACTACAGGGAGCAGAAAAAAAAATTCTCTCTCAAACACAGGACTAAATGAATATATATAGACATAAAAGATATAGACATGAAAAAAAAAATATAGTTCAGTGATTTGTCTTCCCAGGCAGTTGCAAAAATCACTTGGTGATTTAAAAACACAAAACCAAATGCCCAAAAGCCATAAAGCAATTCATGTAATGAGAAATAAATACAATATTTGTATAAAAATATTGTATCTGGCAATGTAGCCATTGTTGTGCAGCCAATGTGTCTGAATATTTTGTAATTGACTTGTAATTCTCCCTTAGGGAGAAAATCCCCAAATCTCACCTTTAAATATTTACATGATGGAATTAGTCCTGCTATACTTTGAATTAATGGTAGAAAAGAGCATTCTGTCCAATAAAAAAATTCAGGAGCCATGGGGTTTTGAGTACTAAAACTCGTCCTGATTCTGTTTTCAGTTGGAAAAAGATTTTAAGAAATGATCCAAAGGATGATTCAACAGATGAAAGGATTTGGTAAACTGGACTAATGAGGATGTAATCTGATCCACGTTACAGTGATGTAAATGAAAAAATCTGAGTTCAGTTCATTGGTTTAATGTGCTTTGTTTTGCATTAAGAGAAAGAGCAAAATGAGTAATTCTTAAACTAATGACAGCTGGCACCCTTTTGAAAAAAACAATTTGGCAAAATTTGTTTGTAATAATGGGATGAGAATTGCTGGTTAGGAAAGGAGTTTGCCATGACTAGTCCAGCCATCTTTCCATCTTAGTATTCTTTTTATATTGCATGCAAAACTGAAAGTATTGGGTACCAGCAAGAAATAATAACGTACCAGGCAAAAAGAAATTACAGACAAAAGCATTAACTATTTGTGATACCATTAAGAGTAATTTTTTGGTAATGACTTCGAGCAGAATAATATAGAAAACAAGTACAAATATTACTTTAATTCTTAAATAGTTATACTATATAGTCTATATTCTGTATATTCAAATAGCTAAAATTGCTTAATCAGACATTTCTTTCAACTCTTCGCTTATGAATATAAAATGGCCATATTTCTTTTCTTTGATGTTAAAGGTAATAAAAATATTTCTGTAATCTGCATGGAAAATTGAGACATTATATAGGCTATGGTCTATAGTACCAATTGATATCATATACTAAAGAAACATTTCATATGTATGTGCATTTTAAAATTCAATGTCATTTTTAATCTTTTGATTTGAGGTACAAAATTTTGTTTTTAGAGTACAATGGTTCAACACAATGGAAAAAGAACCAAGGAAAGGCAATTCGCAGTTCTTGATGTAGTGACCTATGTTTAACAATAAACGCAATTGTACACCTTCCTTAAACAAGAGATGCCATACTTTTTCTCAAGCATGTTTCTCTTCTTTTCTCCTAATTTCAGGTAAGTGTAGGCACTGTCACCAGACTAGCTAATTATTCCATTTGAACCTCTGTGTCAATTTTTCTATCTAGGTTTTAGATATATAGATGATATAGATATAGATAGATATAGATATAGATATAGATATAGATGATATAGATATAGATATAGATATAGATAGATATAGATGTAGATATAGATGATATTGATGATATATGGATATAGATATAGATGTAGATGATAGATAGATATAGATATAGATATAGATATAGATATAGAAGATATAGATAGATATAGGTGATATACATACAGATATACATACAGATATACATATAGATAGATATAGAAACATATAGAAATAGATATAGGTGTATAGATATAGATGCATGCATGTAATGTAAACATCTCTGGTCTTTGTTTCTCTGTGAGAGTAGGTAGAAAAGCAGTCACTACAGTACATGATTTTTGACAAAACTAACACAAATGGGCATCATTAGGGTCAGATTTTGTTGTGTCCTTTACTCCATCCCTTGAAAAATGCAAGTTACCTGTTATTATTTAATTAGACTTTTGTTGTAAACTTAGCACCTGTTTTGATAATATCACCGTCCTCAATTCATTCCTGACTCACCATATTCTGTCACATTTAACAAATAGCTTCTCTCCTCTCTCAAGGTCCTCCAACACTCATCTTCCCCTCATAAACTTATACTGTTTAAACACACTGACCTTTAATGGATCACTTTGTGCCCCCAATCCTTTATTGATGCCAATCTCCCCCATCTACCTGTTAAATTTTCAAGGAAGTGTGCTATTGCTTTGTCCCCTACAGCACTTGGGACTAAACCAGGACTTGTTCTAAGTTATTTGTCATATCTCATTTCAAAATATATGTTTGTGTGGCCCATATCCCACTCCATATAGAGAACAAGACAATCCAAAACAAAACAAAAACTGAGTAGACAACAGATAGACAGATGGTGCACTGGGACTACTTACTACCCTGCTGAATGAGATGGTTTGACCATTTCCCTGTTTGTCTTCCATCTGTTTGTGTATCTGTCTGCCATTTTTTCTTTTTTTTTTTCTTAGACAATAAACTCTTTGGGGCGAGGGGGGGCATAATTTGTTTTTTCTTTAGTTCAACAGTTTTGATTCTTGTTTTTTTAGTAAAAGGTAGAAAGCTCTGCATTGGTCCTGCAGGTTCTCAGAATCCACCATGGCCTGAGCAGGTTTCAGCTTGCTTTAACATTTTGCTGGTGTCAGTGATTTCTCCATCCCTGCTCTACCTGCAGCTCTAGGAACACCATTGTGAGACTTGTTACCTTCAGAAAACGATCATGCCAAACACAGGGAGCTAAGGAATTACGGCTAGCCCAATTAATATTTTAATAGTTGAACAGTCCCAATTACATATTGAAACAGAACAGCTTTCTAAACTTCATAGTTTACATTTTTGTACAAACACACCTACATGCTGGTGTGTTGTGGTGTGATCCTGTCTCTCAGGTGTGCCAACTTCCTTCCCCTCCCCCTGCCCCCTTGCCTTCTTTTTAACTGCTGTCTATCAGTTTCCACATTCCAGTTAAGGGCGTCGTGTGATTGGCAGAAGTTCAAAAGATGCTCCTCAGACCTGGGGTCATTGGCCTGTCCAAGTGTCATTGTCCCCTGAGACCCTCCCCCTCCCACCTGGTTGGTGGCTCACCTATCCTCTCCCCTCCCCCTCCCTGTGGGTTTAAAAGGCATTAGAACCATGCGGTTGGGGTCTGTTGGAGATTGTTACTAAGATTCAGAACTGTAACACCGTGGAATAAACTCTGGATATCACTCTCCGGCAGAACCGCTCTCTTTCTCTTCACTATCGCCTGAACCTTTTCCACAGGAGGTAAACTGAGCTTCTACTCTGTTTGGACTCTGAGAGCCTAGCTGCAATTGCCAGTGAGCTAAAGGTGTCTCTGAGGTGGAATATCCCCAGCAGGTACTCATAGCTCCAGTGCAACCAAGGCCGGACGAGCCCAGGCACGCCCTAATCGACAATATTGGGATTTTTATATTCCATACTGGTGCTCATCTCTTTCCCCAAGAAGAGCCTCAGCCTGCCATGCTCCCTGAAGCCTGAGCTGTCTCTGGTGAGGTCCAGCCTGGGAGATTGCTGAGGGTGGGGTAAGTAGAGCCCTCAGCCACTCTGGGCATCATTCCAATGGAGAAGTGGACTGACTGTGATCATGATTTCTTCTTTTTTCCATCTGGAGTCCATGTGGCCTTACTTTCATAACCACACTCCCATCCTTCCCTTAGGTACTGAACAGGATTTCTCTTGCTAAGACAAAAATCACATTTTCTAGGATATGAAGTATGGCAGTTTTGTATTAGCACTGTTAGAACTGGTGATGGTAGTAATAACAGTGGTAGTAGCAGTTTTAGCCATCTTATTATATCCTAGTAAATACTGATGTCCTAAGTGTAGCCTTTGGCCTCCATTTGTGTCATTCAAAGCATAGTGTGAATCACAAAGTCCTACAGGGCTTCAGGATGAAAAAGTCCTGTCAAACCCAAACCAAATAAACAAACCCTATTAATGATAGCTGTTATCTTAATCCTTTCTTCGATAAGAAAACCTAAAAGGAAGCCCTTTGAATAAAATTTGGAGCACTGTTTATTCTAGAACAATATACTTAAACCAGGACAAAAATACATGTAACTTTCAAAATAATCCATGTTCTCCTTCCTCAAATGGTATTATAATGTGTCTTATACACCATGAGTATCTAGAATGTCTTTCCTTGTTCTCAGAATTTTTTTAAAATTAAATTGTTGTGTACTATACTTATAATTAATATTTCTGTAGAGACCTTGAGTGTTCGATGTTGTACGGTCCTATCTTCATGATAAAATTGTTCACACTCTGTAGTGACTGACTGAAAATACAGAGTACATAAAAAGAAGAAAATAAGACAAATCAATCAATGAATATTCCACATGTGAAATCATTTGTAAACAAGTGATGGCTTTGCTCATCAAGCTTGATCTCAGACACATTGCTGAAAGTTAACTTCCCACTCACAGGCCTGTGGAATGAGACATTTATGCAAGCCTGACATCAGTTCACTAGCTGGAAGAATTAAATCCACTTTTAATACCCGTACTTAAGCAGATTTGATTACTTTAAGCATATATCTCAGATGCATCCATAAAAAAAATACACTCTGGGAAGGTAAAAAACATATCTCTTATATTCCAAAACACAAAATAAAATCAAAACTGGTGAAAACCCATTTTTAATTTGTTTTATCCTGCTGTCTTACAAAAGAAGAGCATAGCTGAAGCAATGGGAACACAAGACAGCAATGAAATATTTCACATTGATATATTTCTAGAATAAAAAACAAAACCTTTCTGGAATTCAAGTATTTCAAATCACTTTTACTATTTTATAATATAAACTATTTTTAATTGCACTTCCCTGTTATTCTGTGCACTTTAATTGAATTTTCTCAGAAAAAATGCTACTTACAAAATGCTCTTTTGGGGCATTTTTAAGATATACAGAAACATCTTTATATATTTTAAAGCTCTTGAATTCAAAGTGTGAAAATCCTGTAATGATATGTGCAGTCATTGCAGATTTTTATACTATCTGGTGAAGTACAGCTCTGTAAAAAATTATAACAATTTATAACATTATGATAAGAAAATATATATGCTTGCTGTTTATCTGTTGGTGTTTCCTAACCTTAATGGTGGCTGACTTGATTTGACATCCAAGTGTGTGTCTGTGTGCATTTTGGCAGAGAGTGAAAACCAGCTGGTATATAAAATTATATAAAAACAAGAGTGTCACCAAGAAGCAAAATTGCCGTGCAGGAAAAACAGTCACTTGAATTTTGAAACAGTCACTTCAATTTTGAAAATTTGAACTGAAGATCACAGGTCTCCAACTATATATCTACTCTGTTACATATTCATTCCAACAACTGCTTTATCTAAACTGTCATGGCCATTGATAAGTCAACCTAAAAAAGTTTAAAGGTATTTAGGCTTTACAGAAAAACTGAGGAAATAATGGAAATAAACACTCTACCTGTCTATGGCTTCTCCTCTTCTTAGGAATTACACACAAAACTCTTCAATGATTCTTGTGCAAATTTTCATAGAATAGATCAATTTCCTGATTTTTTTTAAAAATCAGGATTCATCACAAGCAAGGAAAACTTGTTTATTAATCTCTCACTTTTTTTCTCCATTTTAGGATTTTATTTCCTAAAAATAATGCTGGTAATTTTCAAACAGGATTATATTTGACACTCTGAACTCTGGGAGCTTCTCATGGCTTTAGTTTCCCAAATTTTATCCTTCTGTGAAACGAAATAGTTGTATTTCTGATTTCTGAAGGAAAGGCAGTTAAACTGAGTAGTTAGTATTTCACATCTTTTGTGAAGCAAAAAGGCACTGGTGACCCCAGTCTAACTACTTTGTAAGCAGTAACAGATTGATTGCAAGTTGAAACAGTTTTCTTCTCTAATGTTTGTCTTAATTTTGGATCTGGAAATGTGTATCTGGAAATATGCTTAAATATCCCATGCGACTGAAATTTAGAAGAATACAACCTCTGTATTAAAAACAGCTTTTTGAAAAATTTAAAATATATGTTTAAAGATAAAACAAGAAGGGAATGAATTTCCCATTTATTAAGGGAGTACATTTACTCTCCTTACCAGTTCAGAGACTGTTATTTTTGTATCATTTTCTGACAAAATTTGCTTAGATTTTAGAATAATATTGTGTTGAATCATATGCTGTGTGCAGAAAAGAGAATGCTGACTTTCATTATAGATTCATTTTCTAACTACAGAAGATATGACATTATAACATTTTCTAGAAGTTCTCATAGAGGCATATCTAGTGCACTGCAGAATTTTTCAGTTTCACTTTACCTCAATGACTGATAGTCTTAGAAAAAACCATAATGATGTGACATTCCCATAAACACATCTGCAGCTTGATTTCTAAACATGCAATTTATCTTTACAGATGTAGTAAAATGATTAGGCATCTAAAGCATCTAACTGGAAGACCAAGTAAATGAAAACATAATTTTGTACTTATGAAGCATAGTATTTATTTTCTTCTGCTAAACAGAAATCCGGGAGAAAAAGAACCCAAATCAATTGAAAATATGAAGAAACTTCAAAACTTTAAAGGTATTTATTATAGATTCTGAGAGAAGGAAAAGCCCTCAGCTTCATGCAAGAGAAAAAGGATCAAACATCTTAAGAAGTCAAGGGTTATTTCTTTGGAGTTGATTTTATGCTGGATTGTATTTACTTATGTCAGTTTTTCATTAACATAATTCAATTCTCAAAACATTTCCCCCCCCCTCATATTTATCATTTCCTATTTTGATGGAAATCTGGGGACAAGAATTTAGTACCACATTTTGAGGTATTTGTCTTTGTCATCCTCTGATGTGAGTACATCATGACTCGTATGCAGGCCAAAAATCTGTGGCTGCAGACGGGTCGAATGACTGGAACCCAGGGATGGCTGACCACACTCATGGATATGTTTACTTTTTGTGCTGCTTATGACTCTCCAAACTATGCTTTAACTAAATCATTCTGTTCACTGCAAGCCCCATTTTCCATGCTCCCAAGTTCATCTTGACAGAGTACCTGCCTTGCCCCTATTCTGTTTCCACCATACCTGCAGAAATTATTCCAAATTCCCACTTCTGGACTTTGACACAACTAAATGAAAGAGTTATTTCTATTCTTCACAGTACTCTTATTCCATAGGCTATGAGTTCTTTGTAGTTTTCTTTTTTTTTTTTGTCTTTCTTACCTCTAATTTGTATATATATATATATATATATATACCTTCAAAATAATAAACTGCAACTCAGGTCTGCCAAGTATTAAGGTTCAGAATTTTGTGTTTGTTTATTTCTGAGTCACATAAATTCTGATTTAAGAATGGGCTCAGCTGCTAATGCATAAAGGTTGGAGTGAGTTCAAAGGGTTTTCAGCTCAACAAGTTTAAAGTTTGTTAGATAGTAGGTTGTGTACAGTACTGAAATTTTGTTTGTAATATTTTTTTATTCTGTGTGTTCTCATCATAGTAAATAACAGGTGGATATTTACTGAAAACCTGCACAGACTTTTGAGGGCAAAAGGTACCTGTTCTCAGAAGGAAGACCTAGCAAATTGCAAACTATGTCACCACTTTCAGAGTAACTATCTGAACTGTGTGTTTGTGAACATAAGTGGATCTTTCAAAACTGAATAATTTATTCCAATGTTAAAAGTAGCTCAAAGAAGAATGAAGCATATTAAAAAATTACAAACTTTTATTACAGAAAGTGTGTTCTTTGATAGATAACTGTCCTTTAGTGGCTGAAGTAAATTGCTATCAGTCACCATGTTTTTAAGAGAAATCCAAATATTTTACTTAAGTTTGAAAAGTTTACATTTACATCAGCTGTATTAAAGAAAAAAATCTTCTTGACTAACACTGCTCAAATATATGATATGTCATTTATGTCATAGCAAAGTTTTAAAGACAGTTTTTTTAAATACCTGATCCAGATTTGTTCATGCTATGATTTCTTAGAATTTATATTTAGCCTGTAAAGTGGTAAAGAATATTTGATCTACTCAGTCTTTGAAAATTAAATTTTACACATCTTCTCTTTTTCTCTTTTGATTACCTTTAAGCACAATTCTTGCACAAGACTTGGACCACACAATATCATCCCCACCAATAATGTAATTGCATGGTACTGGGAAGAGGTTGAATATGATTAAGGCTTCATCACTTCCATAAAATATACATCTTGCATTTCTTAATATCCTGTGAGGTATATTTATAAATAACTTAGGATCTGTTTCTCCAACAAAGAACCAGACTGCATTCAATGGTAGAATTTTTTTTTTTTTGTCATGTGTGATTGTTTACTTATCATTGGGGTAGCTTTCCCAGACTAATAATATATTGAAAATTCTTCTGTGGCAGTAAGGATAACAGAAGTTGCAATGGAGGCACTTTTATGCATAATCCATTTTAAGACCCCTAAACTGTAGCTATGTAGTTTTCTTAAAATCTCTATGATTGAATATACCACTGTTAAGATATTCACTGTGAATATCTTGAAACAATAACAAATGCTAATTTGGAAATTTATATTTTAAAGGTTCAAAAATATGTTTTAAGCATACTTTCACTTCATCCTTTCTATGTGCTGCATGAAAAAGGAACTACCTACACTAACTCCTTGAATAACCTTATAATGAATAAGACTGGATCAAATTTGATTGGTTGGTTGGTTTGGTTTTGTGCCAATGTATAATAAAGTATATATACACCAGGGGAAAAAAATACAGAATTGAGCTCTGGGGAAGATCACGCACTTCAAAAAAGGGAATGGCAAAATCCTGCACCTGGAGAATAAGCCCAGGTACCAGTTTATGCTGGTGGCTGCACAGCTGAAAAGGCTGGAAGGACCTTGGGACATTGGTACAAAGATGAGCCAACAACATGCCCTGTTGTCATAGGCAGCTAACTGTACCCTTGACTGCACTTAGGAAAAACATTGTCAGCATGCCAAGGGAGGTGATCCCTCTCCTTTACTTATCAGTGATTAGGCCAAATGTTGAGTGCCTGGATCTTCAGTAAAACAGAGACACAGGAGACAGTCTGTGAAGGTCCATGAAGATTATTAACAGTCCTGAGCATCTCTCCTAGAAAGAACGTCTGAGACAGCTGGGGCTATTCACCCTGGAAATAAAAAGGCTCAGAAAGGATCTCATCAATGTGTGCAAATACTTGGAGGGAGCATGCAAAGAAGACTTCTGGGCTCTTTCAGCGGCTCCCAGTGATGGGATCAGAGGCAATGGACACAAAATAGAACACAGTACATCTGACATCTGAACATCAGAAGACGCATTTGCACTGTGGGGGTAGCCTAGAACAAGCACAGCCAGGAAGGTTGTGGAGTCCCCGTCCTTGAAAATATTCAAGAGCTCTACTTGAACAGGGGAATTAAAACAGACCCTATCCAGCAGCTCCTTCCAACTTTTACCTGTAACTCTGCAATTATGAAAATATAACTGAATGCTACACATGCAGTAGCTTTACTGTTCACTACAAAGTAAAATATAACAGCATTTTACTAATCTTTATAAAAAATTCCTACATGATACTTTATTCCATTTATGGTTTGGGAAAATATAATCTAGTGATTCTACACACACACACATACCTCTCAGAGAGCCCTATGGAGTTTTCCAGAACTTCTAAACTGCCATTTGGACTGTAACTTGGTTTTCAATGTTCACTTTTTCCTGTCAACTAAGGCTTGGTATTTTATGCTCTACTTCTTGTGTTTGGAAGAGCTGCCTTCTGTTTTCTGATATTGCAATGTTAATCATCAGGAGGGGATTTTTGTAGGTGAAGGGGGAAACATTTTCTTCTTGGGAGACTTGTTCAAAGAAGAAATCAAACCTCACAATTGTACAGAAGTAAAAACATTACGATCTGTGTGTTTTTTGGTTTTTGGTTTTTTTTTTTTTTAAATACAAATAAATTAATTAGATTTTTGTCCTGGGTATGTCACTTTGAAATTTGCTCTTGTGTTGCTTTTAGTCCTTGGTCAGACTGTTAATGAAGATGGGCATTCTTGCCTTATGATTTATACAGATTAGAATTCATTTAATTCCGTATACTACTAGTAATATTTAATAGCAAAACAGCTTATTAATTTGCATTTCTAGCACTTTTTGGATGTTGAAAATGTAAATGATTTCCCAAAGAATGAATTCCATTAAGATCCTTTTGATTTTTTTCCAGTTAAACATGTTTTCCTTATAGATCATGGATACACACATAGAAAGTATTTCTTGATAAGAGAAATACAGTTTTGATGAATACTTTTTAACTCTGAGATGGAAAAATATTATTTTCTAAAGAAAATAATAAAGCTTGCTTGCTAGACTTTATTTCTGCTGGTTGGCTTGCTGACTTTTTCCTCCTATGCAGTCCTGAGCAAAATAGCCTCCAAGAATTTGTAGTACTTCAACTTATTTGAGGAAGAAAAAAAGATTTCTTTGAACACAAAAAATGCTAAAGAAATGGTTCACTATGGTCTTGCACAATAGATCCTCCTGTCAAATTCTGAACATTTCAAGACATTCATAAACCAAAATAGGCTAAATATTGTGATGACTTATTGTTCTATTTGAAGTCTCAATTACTCAGATTCACCTGTTTCTTTCTGGTTATTACAGCCTGTGTATCTACAGTATACGCAAATAAAGACAGATTCACTGCAAAATTTTGCTTTAATTTATCTTGGTTTAGTGTATTACTGTGAAATAGTAAAAGTGTAATGTATATTAAAAAGTAAGATTTTGCATTGTGTTTCATATTCAGCTCAGCAGAGATAACAGCAGTCCCACGACTTCTGAGAATCCAGGGCAGGCTGGAAAGTAGCTTGAGGCCCGCCGTACTCAGATGGTTTAAATGCCTACAGCCAGTGGTGAAATGTAGGACCTGAGTCATCTACCAGCAAGAAATAAAATTATTTTTTCATAATTACTTTTAACATGGTCTAATCAGATCACTAGACAAATGCTGTAAATTTCAAGTACTAGTATTGCTCCAAGAGAATGCCTACAGATGGTAAATCACATGCACTCTTCTAGCTATGACACTATTATCTTCTTGGGTCTCACTGCAAATATAAGTGGGATATGATAAGATGGTAATCAAGCTTTTCATAGTGTGCCCAGCATGTCCACGGTTGTTCATATGCACCATTATGATTGTTACAGAGATTTTTGACAGTAGGTTCTCACCTCCACCAGATAGATAGATTTACTGGCACAGATTACCAGGTAATTATGTTATCTGGTAGCTCAAATAGATGCCTCACAAGAGTGACCCAGAACTAAGAAATCCCTTGGCAATTATAATCTTACAATATAAACTCCCTTTCCCTCATGCAACAGTCTGGACCAACAGCAGTATTAGGATCTGGAGTCTTTTCAGTCTTCCTTGGTTTGCTCTTTCATTACCAAGGGGTCATGTCATGGTCATCTTCTTTCAGGTTGCTTTCAATGAGGGTTTTCATCAGTTGTGTAGTCCATGTTATAACAAGGTTGTTACAGTTTATGGGCTGTTCAGTCTAGCTATTAATTTTTAAGCAATATTTAATCTACAGCTTAGTCTATTCTAACTATTATTAGATTGTAAGCTCTGAGTTTCACTGTGATCCCTCTTTGACTTAAACATAGCCATATAGTTCAAATTGAGTTCAACTTGCTGCCTAACATTGCTACCTACTTATGTCAAGCAAGTACTTAGCTATTTTCAAGTAATATACAATTTTCCATAATGATCCTGTCAAACTATGTCATAATCTCAAGAGGCGCAGACTTCCATCTACACATTTCTATTAAGAGGTAATTTGGAAACAAAGAGCTGGGACTGTGTTCAACATGTAGTGCCCACTTAGTTTCCCTACTTCCACCTTAGTCTCTTAATACACTAAGCAAGAAACAATATAACAAAAGTGGGCAGAAAAATATTTTTTTTTCCATCACTTTACTGCATGAAAGGGCTATTTTTTATACTGTAAAACCTTATTGACAATACTTTATAACCTATGTAATCTTAGACCTTTTCTGAATAGATTAAATACTGAAGACTGGTTGCACAAAAATCAGCTTTTTTCTTAAATGTTGAAATAACCATCCCATCACTTCCAAAGTGACAGAGTTTTGTAAGAATAAATATATTTTTATTACTTTGATGATGATAGACATTTCTTAACCACTGCTGAGCTATACAAAGGACAGCATCCTCAGATGTTAACACTCCATGTAAAATGCGGAAGCACTTCTAGCTTATCAAGATAAAAATAAGCTGAAATTACTCATATAATGTATGTGAATAAAATTACTCCTAATCAAAATGAACTGCCCACATCAAGAGCCCAAATCAACAATGCAAAAAAATGGAACTAAAAATAATTATGACAGCTATCCTTTTTCGCCATGGAGCATAAATATTTAGTACAGTAAACAGCTAAATATGAGCATGCCTTCACAATGACGCAGTTAGAATCTAACTTTCTTCTCCAGTCAATCTGAATTTTATCACTGGGAGTTTAGAGGAAATTCTGCTGCACTCCGCAAAAACTTTTATCTGAAACTCTTCCATTTTCCTAGATTCTAAATAAATGTTTCCTGCTAGCAAGACTTAAACATTTCATTTTGCATTTTGAAATGTGTCTTCTGCTTCTTTGCTTTCAGTGTTATGATTATTAATACCAGTATTGAAATTAATCCTTAATCACAGAATCATTTAGGTGGGAAAAGACCTCTCAGATCATTGAGCCCACCTTTGACCACTCACCATCTTGTCAGCTAGAACATGACACTAAGTGCCACATCAAGTTGTTTCTTGAACACTGCCTGGGATGATGACTTTACCACCTCCCTGGGCAGCGCATTTTAATGCTTAACAACACTTTCCATGAAGATAGCCAATCTAAACCTCCTTAAGTTGTGAAATGACCCAGAATATTTGGAATTGCCAATATTTGTTCAGGAGGAAATTTTCTCATTGTATTATTGTAGCTTGAATTGTATCAAGGTATGGTGTATTCGGTTTCTGTTCAATATAAACAAGTATCATCCCCTAAATTTTGTTTCTATTTATTAAACTAAAACATTATTTCTTAAGATGTAGCATAAAATTCTTAAAACTTGCCCTCAGTTAAACCAATAGCAAAAGTTGTACTAACTGTGGCAGACTAAGCATTGCACCATAAGGACTATATAGATAGATACTGCAGGATATTGTGTATGGATATAATAACCTTAATTGATGCACAAGTTCTATAAATAAATATAAATAAATAAATATACTATTTATATTATATACAATCATATCTTTTAATATGTTCACATTAAGTATATGCCCACACAAATAAGAAATTTCTGAAACAAATTAAAATTAAACAAATAACAAAACTCTGGATGTTTTAAGGACTCCTATATATTAGGAAGAGGAAAAAAAGGAAGAAAAATACAAAACCCTATAATCCTAATCCAATTGAAGATTAGAATCAAACAGAGAAAGGGAAAACAAAGAAACAAACAAAAAAAAGACAAGTTAAAAAAAGAGACTCTCCTTGAAACTGTGATTTCCAGAGTTTTAGTCCTAGGCAGAATGAAATGAAGTACTGGTGTGACAATGTCTAAGCCAGAAGACTCCAGTGAGTGCCTTTTTATTCTGACAGAGGGAGAATGCGACCGAGCAGCACCCCCAGGGCGGTGAGCGGCAGGTCCAGCACTCGGGCTCCCTGCCCTTGTGCCAAGCCAGAGGCCTGAGTGCCAGCACAGGGCTTCCCTCCAGCTTCCTCTGCTCAAAGTGGGTTATGGTTCTGTGGCTCCCTGCCTTGTAGGCTTATGTTCATTTTGTTTTTTCCTCTGCAAGCAGAGAATGAAACTGACAAGACCATTCCAGGAGGGCAGCCAAGAAGATGTCAGTGTATTTTTCCTAGCTGGGCATAAAAGTGATGGTAATGATACGATGATTTCTCATCTCTGAAAATTTCCCATGCACACTTTGTTCATAAAGAGGCCTTTTCTGTTTTAAAAACATGTCAGTGGAATAAAAGGGTAAATTAAAGATTTTGAAGTAGAGAGACAGGCAGTTGTTCCCTACATGAATTAAATATTAAAGAAATTATTGCAAGTCCTTGTGTTTTGAAGAACTCAGGCCTCACACTGCTGGGCTTTGTTGTTTTTAAAGAGAAAATAATTGCCTTATTTGCAGTCCTCATTATAGCAGGCAACTAAATTGCATGATGAAGACATACTTAAAAAATAAATATGCATTTAACAATTACAGACATCCTGGACTGCATTTCATAATATGTCCAGCACCCCAGTTTTTTTCCTAAAAACAGCCTTTTACATTGGCCAAGACAACTCACATAAGGGGCATCATTGCTTTGTAGCTTTAGCCCTTTGAGCCACTTTGAGTTCTGTGAGTTCTGTGAAATTTCCCCTAAGAAGGGAAACACAGCTGGTTTGCTGCTTTCCAGACTTACATGAAGCCAGTGAAACAGGCTGAAAATGAGTCTTGGTGTTTGTCAGGAGACAAAAGTCTAAGCAACATCCCAGTTATTTCTTTCATCCTCTTTTCCCTTGCCATTTAACTAAGTTCAGAAACGACTTCTCTTACGCTTTTTGGAATCCAAATTGGTGGCAATTTATCACTGTATTTTTCATTGCATGACTATAATTGAAGATCACCTCAGCTAGCTCTGTCAAGGCCATTTTAAGCAATAAAAAAAGATATACACTGGCATTTTGGAAAGAATTATGGTTAGTTTCAGTGTTCTTTAATATTAGTCTTATTTTCCTTAATCATAACTTCATGGTAATTTTCAATTTTCTCCTGCCAATTACCACTGTGGTGAAAGTGGAAATGACAATTATAGGACTGAGCAATTTGTCTTCATTCCATATGTTCTTCATATCCTCAGTGCATTTAAGGATCCTATTATGTACTAGCTATTGACTTATTTTAGAGTGTTTATTTATGCATTTGTAAGATATTTTCTTGAATTTCTGTCCTGTTTTCTGATCAGTGTTAACACAATATTTTGTAGAAATGCATTTTTATTGATTCACAATCTTTTCAAAGATAGGTGTTTTGCCTTTGAAGACCTTTTGTTCAGTGTCTCTTATTATGGTTCTTTCCTATGCACTTTGCTATTTATCCATGTTTTGTAATAGAATGCCCCTTTGCTGGAATGCACAGTGAAACATACTAAAACCACATATTTAAATCACATTTCTATGTATTAATATACATTCCATGACATGAAACATTGTGGTATACATACCAGTTAATAAAATTTGGAATAATCACTCATTTTCATAACCCTTATGGTCTTCCTTATTTACTCAGATCTACTTTATTTTCTGGAGTGAATTGCACTGGTATATTCCAATGCATTAGCTTACATTGTTGTAACATTACAAAATAAGGCAGGCATAATGGCCATGGATTTCATTTTGGTAAGCAAGAAAATGAGTCAGATAAATAGCACAGTGGCCCATCAAAGGGGAGGGGTGGCTTTACAGTAATCAACTTTTAGAAAGAGGTAATAAAAAAAATGTAAGGCAGTTGCATTGAAATGTTTCAATTCATTGTTTGAGGCTAGGGTATTTTCAGGTGTAAAAATTCACAAAATACTCAAGCACATACAAAAGCTAAAATCTAATTTCTGGTTTGAATCAGAACAGGTATTGGAATATTGTCCCTCTTCTTAAAAATGAACCATTACCTCCATACTGTAGAATTTATCTTCTATATAGCTGTTTATAGAGAAAGGAAGGTATGCCAAAGAAGAATTTGACATTTTAGAAGAGGCTGATGCTATAATTTGATGAGCAAGAATCTTGCCTGCTATGTGGGATGGAGTCTGTGGGAGCCTAATCTGTCATAAACAAGCAGATTGGTTACTCCCACGCCCAAGTTAAATGTTCTAGCCAGTGGGTTATTGTCTGGGCATTGGGTAGGCTGAGAGAGTATCTATCACAACCTTCTCACAAAGAAAAACACATTCTCCAAAAGTGTCATTTTGATTATACATCAGAAAAGTAAGAAAATATTTTGAAACTATATGATTTCTCTTTTCTTTTATGAAAAATATTTTTCTGATCAGGACTAGAAAAATATTTTTCTGATCAGGACTAGAAAATAATACAATTCTCACATTCTTTCCTGAGTTTGTCAATTGTGAAATTGAGTGAAAAATAATCTAGGTTATTAAAGTTTATTTTGGGAATAACCACCATGAAATACAAGTAGAAATAAAAAATCCAACCAAACAAACAACCAAACAACCAAACAAGCAGTTCTGCTGGCCCTGCTTCCATCTGCAGGCAAAGGGAAAAAAAATCTTGAGTGGGCATTTATTTATAATTAAGTGCATCTATCTAAATATACAGAGACACATTTCTATAAAGTATATACAAAAAAACAGTCTACAAACAGGTATTTTTGTAACCTGATACATCTGGGAATTCCTTGAAATCATTAGAGAATTCACTGCTTGAGGTTTATCCACATGAAACATATCTAGATATATGGATGGATACCTAAAAATGGATATACATAGATATCTAAAAATGGGTGTAATGAAAACCTCTAACTTTCCCTAGTTAAATCAAATGATTGATTTATTGTAACACTAAAGATCATCATATCACCATCTGTGAGCTTTGACCATTGAAATTAGACAGTATCATATTTTAATCAGATATGATTCTGTCTATCTTAGCAAATAGTGTGGCCCAATATCATAGAGTGAAATAGTTATTTCAGAGGACAACACATCTACACTATATTTTTGAACATTTTTTGCTTCAGTTTGGCTGTAGTCTGCTCCTGTGGACTAGATGACCATAAACAGCTGGAACACATTGGATGATGTTCAAGGCATTTTTTAGCCTAGCCTCATTCAAAAAAGAAACTGTTTTACACCTTCAACAAGAGCAGCTTTGTGAAGCCAAAGCTCAGGCTGTGAGGACCGCTGGGAGATTAACTCCAAAAGTGATTGCCGTTCTTCATAAATGGCAATCATAGATGCACTCAAGATAAGGAAAGAAGAATGACATGACTTAGTCCCTAAGTTAAACGTTTCCTCATATTTAGAGAAATGCTGTGTTTAGTGAAGATAGAGGACAAACTTGCTGCTGAGATAAGGAACTCAAGGATTAATCCTCAGTTTCAGGAATTCCTGAACTCTTTAGAGAAGGAAAATCCACCAGTATCTGCTGATGGGAACACTCACATAGCAAAAATGATGCCATGTGGAAATGGGATTTTTCTTCCCCCATCCCTCAGTTGGAGTGGGATTTAAAATTCAAATAAAAATGCTATAAAAAGCCTGCTTTTGAAGTGAATCTCTCCATCATTCCCATTTACCAGCTACCAGTTCACATTGCAGAGCAGTTCCAGAGTTTGAGAGAGGAGTCTTCTCATATGAAATTGTAATGAAAGTGTCTGAAAGTGAACTGACTGAAGAATTACAGTTATCAGTACTTAGCTATTATGTATTTAGTCATAAGAAGATGAAAAATGGTAAACTGATAAAGCTCTTCCTCTACCCAGGGCTGGAGTAAAAGAAGTTAAAGGAAAGCCAAGGCCCCAAGGCTACCCTTAGAAGTTTTAAAACTAATGGAGATACTCAGCAGTTAAAAAACAAAGCAAAACAAAACAAAACAAAACAAACTCAAACAAAAACAAACAAAACCAAACAATACTGTACTTGAGGGATATTTTTCAACAACTAAAATTTTGTCTAAGAAAATGAAAAAGCATTAATAACAGTGAGAAAAATACTGCTCAGCTGTTCAAAAACTCATTTCACCTGTCATGTTGTTTTGTGACACCAGTCGTAAGTGGGCATTCATCTGTATCACCTAATAGACTTCCCTTTTTTCTTTCTTATTCCACACATCTTTTTGGCATGTATGATAAATTTACTTGTCTGTCGTTATTCAAACATATCTTGAAGATATATTTTGTCTTTGAGCCTTTAAAAAAAGCTTCAAGAAGATCAAATTCTCTAGCCCACAAAACATATGATGCTTGCATTATATATTCTGTTTCTAATGTACCCTTAAGATTTTGGTTATTGTAGAATCTGAGGATGTTGTTCAAAAATGAATATATTAAATTTTAAAATACCTTTGCTAAGTAGGTATTATGCAGAAAGTGGTGGTAGAATCTTGAATATGATTTCTGTGACACGATTCTGTGATAGAACATACTCCAAATCTGGGAAGTATAGATAACACCATAAAGGTTTACTTCATGCTCTGTGTGCTCCACAGATTGAAATCTAATTATTCTTGAAAACCCACCTTTCTTTAACAGATTTTGACCTTTTTACTGATAGACCTAGATAGCTTGATAATTATACTGGGAAAAATACACTCTTTCAGATGTGTTTCCTGTTCTGAAGCATAGTCATAATATGTTACACTATTCCTATGCCATTCTGGATGTCAGCAGCCTTTGTTTGCATTTGCTTGGAGGATGTAAAGGAGATTTTCTGGTAGATCTATTTATTCAATTTCCTTTTTGTGGAAATGATCTGTTTAAACTGTAGCTCTGAGGTGGAGTCAAGTTCGTCAATATTCAGAGAAGTAAGAGAAGGCAATGAGAACAACTTGAAAAAAAAGAAATCAGAGTAGATGCAGGCAACACCTCCTTCACCATGCAGAGAGTCCATCCGTGGTGCCAGTTAGCAGAAAGGTTTGTGCAGTCTCTGTCCTTCATGGTGTTGAAGACCCAAGAGGTTGAAGCCCTGAGAAACCTGGTCTGAACTATAACTAACAGCTTTGAGCAGGAGGATGAATTCAAGATGTCCTAAGGTTACTTCAAACCTGAATTATTACATGATTCAAAGTTTTTGCATTGTTTTAAAGTCACATAATTGAAATAATATATCTATCCTTTAAATTAAGGCACACCACAGGAGGCTTGCATGGAGATAAAAATACTAAGTGCACCTTCTATTTCTAAAGAAACATAGAACTGATCAGAAAGCTAGGCTAGCTGTGGAAAAGTCTGTGATGTGGGATGCTGTTGATACAGTTTTGATAAAGGATCATGAGAACAAATAAAGTCCAGTTGCAAATCATCACTAAAAAATTGAATTATTTTCTAGACAATAGTAAAAAAAGGAATGCTGATGAAGCTCCCCAAGAGATGTTCAGCTATCTATGTAGCCTTATTGGCTATAAGACCTGATTTCTTCTTCTATCTTAACATATCAGCAATAAAAAAATTAGCAACTACTTAGGAGAAAAGATTTCCTTGTGCTGACTAGTGAAAAAAAGAGAAAAATAGAGATAATTTGAGGCAAATTAGAATACACAGAGAAGAAAGCATCAAAATCTATCAGTTTGCTTATCAAATTTGTAAGAGAAGTTGAAGATAAGACTTGGAAGGAACCCAGTGATCACTAGTTTGAAAGATTTCTATTAAAAAAACAGTTACTTTCTCTTTTTTTAATGCCTATTCTAATGAAAATTACTAAAAACTTTGCAGCACATTGGAGGTGCCAAAAGCATTTGGCTTAATCAGCTAGAATCATTGTTACTCTTAGAGTATTGAAGTGCACTGAGAACGATGTGTGTAAATAAGGAGGCATTTTAATACCAACATCAAGTAGAAAGAATGTGGAAAATGTTTGCAATGAATGTGGTAAAGACACTAACTGAAGAAATTAGCTCTTCATAGCCCCTAAAACAAGAAAAAGACTAACTGAGGGATGGAGGAACAAAAAAACAGTCAAAAAGCAGATTGATAGCCTTATCATCAAGGAGCAACACCAGGAATAATAAAAAATATAAAAAACTTGACTCTCTGTGCAGACATACCAGATATGTTGAAACCCAGCTAAGACATAGTTCTGCTTAGTTATAGTAGGCATAAGGTTAGTGACAAAGAAATTGCACATCAGGAGTCATTGAGTGCCACTGTATTCATGCTTTGAAGTGGAATAGTTATTCATCCCTCTTGCAGGGATTTCAGTTTCCTCTGAGAACCTGCTACTCCAGTTGGTGAGTTAGGGTATTTACTCAATGAGTTGGTGAGCAGCAGCAGTCATCAATTGATGACCAGCAGTTGTTAAGGTGTAGAACAAGAGAAAATGACCTGATTTTCAACAATCAAAACATATATATTCAAATGCAATGAGTAAAAACCATTTTCCAAAAAATTGAAAAAGTTATATTCTACATAGCAAAAGAAGTTTTTATCTTCTCACTGATGGCTTTTGCAACTTCATGAACATCTGGAATAGCTGATATATATTATTAATCTTCTTTGAAACATAGGGATGGACTGCAGCTTTATAAATCTGAACTTTTTAAATTATGATGAATATTATTTGTGTTAAGAAAATACAATTACGTAATCCTAAATGTTGGATTCACATTAGTACTTTGTAGTTTTGCAAGTTTGTGTTTGTGTGTTAGTTTTTTGTGACTCATAAAAGATCTTAAATGCAGACTACGAGTCTGTCCAACACAGGTGATGCCATCTGTGCTATGCAGATGTCAATGAAAGGACTCTGCTTTGTGGGAAACCATCCTAGCTCTGAAAAATCTCAATCCTTGGAAACTGAGGGTAAATTGAGGGAAAGAAATAGTGTATTGCACTTTTACAGACTCCTCTTTGCCTTCCCTCTGAGGCTTATGAAATAGGATCCTTTTGTTGGCAAAATTTGCTCCACATTCAGGTATTTTACTGAATGACCAGTAATGAAACTTCTAAGGAAAAAAGTTAGAAAATTATTCAGTCTATTCTGGAATTCAATTTTCTTGAGTTGGACTCCTAACAGCAAATGGTTGAATTCTGAACTAATCACTGCCTGCTCTATTTTATTCAGTAGAGAAAGATACATCCAGGAGAGATTCTTCTTGGCTCAAGATGACTGTCAAAACTTAATGAGACAGATTGTCCTTTGCAGGTGTCTATTTTCACTAAGCTGCAGGAAGTACCTAGGGTTATTATTTTAGCCTAAGATAACTAATTGTTTGATGTCTAAGCTTAGGTAAGATAAATCCTATCTGCAATGCCTTTCTCATTTATTTACATTACATTTCGGGGTAAATATTTTCATACAAATGAGTAAAAATAAACCCATTGTAAGCTGTGGCATAATATAAATTCTCATGAAGGCACTAAGAATCTTACATTTTCTGTCTGTGAGATTTGGATTAGACAAATAATTTCCTCCTTTGATGGAGTCTCTGGAGGATTCTCATTAATCTAATTATATGTGGAGTTTGTAGGCTCTAGACATTCTCTCCTTAAATCCATCTTTTCCTTTATGTACCTGCCAAGCATAGACTCTAGAGATGAGATTCAACCATACAGTTTCAGCTGCCTTACAATCATGTGGACTAAGCTAGTCATCCAGGCTTATTCAGTATCAATGCAGATACATGTTCATGCCCAGAGGGCAACCCCTCTTGGATTAGAGCCTTAGGGATAATTTGCCTTCTGGAAGTGTCTGCCTTATTACACAACAGAAGCAGGGCAAACAATTTACATTATTTTTCATAGCTTCACAGATGCTTAACAGATAAATAGAAGAGGCAGACTGGCTCATTCTCAATGCTACAAAATGAAATATTGTGTTATGGTGCAAACTGAAGCGAGACTGCAAACTTAAATTGAACTGATTAAGGGTGAACTTTTTTTAAAAAAATTCTGATACTTGTAAAATATCTTTTTACTCCCAAGAAAATGATGACTGAGTTTTCACGACATTTTCACTATTTGATTGAACAATACAGCAAAATAGCAAATTGCCAGCTACAGGAATATTCTGAAACACCTCAGTTCTGTTGCAGGAATATTCTGAAACACCTCAGTTCTGTTGCTTCAGCCAGCTTGCATTCAGGTGATTATTCACCTTACAGTATCTCAACACCTCTTGTTTTTGTAGTCGCTATAAATGAAGGAAGAAGTAGTGTGACAATACTGTTTAATGAACATTTTCAATGCACCACTTGAGTGGTTGATTGTCTTTTCAACTACTTGCACTCCAGTCTGATTCTAGAACATTCTGGTTCTAGTCCATCAACAAGAGTAAAAAACCCTCACAGATCTAAATAAAATGAAAGCTTTATTTGCAAAAAGCCAAGGTAAGCCTTGGCAAAAATAAGGAGAATTATTCTGTTTTCATAATACTCTTGGTTACTTATTCTACTGAAGGAAGCACTTTCAGCACGAGATGTCATGCTGGTCAATGATTACTTAGTAAAGACTACTTAATAGAAATTCTCTCATACTAATCCCTTTCACTCTTTGTATATAAGAAATGCTGTCTCTACAGAAGTAGATAAATTCTGTTTTATATTGCAGAGGTAGGATAGTATTTCCTATTGTCCTTGAAAGTAGCTTTATGTGAAGGTAGGACTTAGTGTGTGCTTGTGCTCATAGATTTGACCCTTAAAAACTGGTTAGAATTGGTCCCCTGGACTTGACTGTTTCTAATACTGAAGGAGATATTGAAGCTATTCTTGGCTGCAGCTTGTCAAAGCTCACTCTTTCCTTATCTCACCAGCCTTTCCACTTGGATCTTTACAACATGTTTTTGTATGGGTGCTACATAATCACAGTCTGCTGTGTGTTTGCCTAGTTAGTTGTCTGACTGTTTGCACCTCAAACAACTGCTGCACAACTAGACAATTTCAATCACATTTTCCTTTAAATTTGGCAAACTCTTGGTCTTCAAAAGGTTATTAAGTTTCTGTACTTTTTGTGAAAGATGACAGCAAAATAAAGGATATACTCCCAGCTGAGCTGTTCTTGAGAGAAAAGCTGCAGTATAAACACAACCTTTATTCAATGTCATATAATCCACACAGAAAAGAAATCATGGACACTTCAGATAAAGGGAGAGCTTTAAATTGGACTCCTCTTAGGCACCGGCATAAGGATCAAATCCATGGAAACCAGGATTCATTAGCTGAGCACTCACAAAATTACCTCTTCTTTTTTTCCTCCTGGTTTTCTCATCATGTCCTTGGGCTTCAGTTTGAGTGGCTTTATTTTTTGATTGTGTGCCACTTTTGTTTGCATTTGTTCTTTTTGGTTTTCTTTTTAGTTTTCCTACTTTAGCGTTGTTTAAAGGGTATTTTGCAGTTTTCAGCATGAAGCTTATTATTCCTCTAAGTAAGGGGAAATTTTTTCCAGATATAAAATGCATTATTATCATGCACTTTTTTAGCTCAAATGAGCCATTTCCCCCATTAATAAATTTATACATATATGGCATTTGTACGTACATGGATCCTAGGTCTTACTATATGCTATGCTGTGATCCCACATTTCTGGGTCAAAAGAATGAAATATTAAATGAAGAATTAGTAAGAACTGAACAGTCCTTAACCAGTACATCCATTAACTTTGTTTAAAAAACCAGATTTCCTGGGGGAATGGGGGAGGCAAAATTGTTGGGGCTTTTTTTTGGCTGAAAATCACATTTTACACATAGGAAACATGATTTTGAGAAACACTGTGATTTTGAGAAACACAGTGAAGAATGCAAGGAAAAATGTCCTTCAATTCAAAGTTTCAAAGAAAAAATAATGTTAAAATATTGCTTCAAAGTAATTTTGAAATTAAGTGCCATTTCTAAAATGAATTTAGTAACTAAATGTATAATGACAAAAAAATGTCCTCTAGGGAGAAATTTCAAAATCTCATATTTTGAGACTAGGAATAAAAAGTCCTTGGAAAACGTATGCATTTCATGCAATGGAAACTCATTTTGAATTACTACAACTTTTTGGAATTTATTTTTTAATAATTCAAATACTGATAGAAGATCACCCAATTTTTGAAGGAAATCACCTAATTATGAAAGAGAAATGAGGTTCAAAAGGTCTTGTAGTTTACTTCCTTAACCTGCAGTAGGATCGCTGAAGGTATATTGCCCCTGAAAGTAATTTTTGATGGTGTTTTTTGCAAACTTGTAAAGAGAAGAATTGAAATTTTTAAAATATTCAAAGTCATATATTAAAGGATAAGCTGGAAGCAACCGGAAAGTGGTTTAAGTCTAAGAATACATAAAGATAAAACTGGTAGGATACAATTCAGTCCTGGAAAGTTAATTTATCTGGGCTTTAAAGGGACTATATAGAGGAATAATTCTCAGAGACTGTAGAAAGAGTCCTCCTAAAATATGACATAGGTAGTTAACTAGCTGAAATAAAAAATCTTCCATGGAGAAAGATCACATTACTTCTCCAGCCCAAATCTCTTTATCCCATGGATGTAGCTGTACTAAAGGAGCTCCAGGGCTAATTACTCATTCAGGAATATTACCTGGGATTTACCTGACTGCCATGGCTTTTCAAACATCATGCAGATTGGCTTGACAACTACATCCGTCAATTCCTTCAGGACTTTGGGCTGCATCTCATGGAGTGCCACAGACTTATGTATGTTCATCTTCCTCAAGTGGTGATGAACCTGATGTTCTCTTACACAGGAGGGACTTGGCTCCCTTAGTCTCTATCTTGCAGATATACATCAGAAGCATTAATCAGTTCCACTTAATTATGTATTAGACAGCCTGTAAGAATAGTTAAAAGAAGGTACCTTTAATTTGTGCATTGACTCAAATGAAACAATTTGAAAAACAGAGTTGAGTTCTCCTGTTACTAGAAAAATCTAAATTAAATTCTTTCCAGATTTCACAACTCAGTAAAAATAACATAAATTTCTGGCTAGCTTATATAATAAATTTTTTCTAGTTTGAAAAAAATACCTAGTTTTGTCTAATGCTATCTTCAGAAGAATCAGTGATAGTTAAAAAAGGGCAGCCAAACCGCCCAAAAAATTTTAGCGAATGATCACCCCCTACATCTGCCAGTCTGTCTTGTATTTTTTAGCATATTATGCATTCCTAAGCAATTTTCAGTATAGAATATCACAGAAGTTTGCAGCACACAGCATGCAGCAAACTTTCAGCAGCACACAGCATGCAGTAAACTTTCAGCATGCAGCAAACTTTCAGCACTTGTTCCCTCAGGTACTTCTCAAAAAGATGTTTATCCGCCACATTACAGCCATAAATTCTTTTGAAATATGATGAATCTAAACATATTTATAGTTTTGATTGGAATTAGACAAGTAATTTGTTTAAAACAATGGCTAAGACAAACTAGAGATCATCCTTTACATACATCCCTTACATGTAGATTGCCAACCAAAGTCAGACCAAGAAATTTTTCTTTATCAACCTTTTTTGTTAATTAAACTTTCTTTACTATCTTTATTAGAATTCATTAGGTCATTTAGTGAATTTTATGCAAGCCACATAATGACTAATGATTCATGTGCTCAGAGAATGAATGGTCTCCTAAATTACCTTTTTTTTCCTTTCAAAAATAATTGCACTTTGTGATTTAACTACTTCTCCTAGTCAACAGATAAAAGGAAACCTTAATGCTCATATGAAACATATTTAAATCAAACAACTGCTCGTGAGTAAAAAAGACCATTAAGCAGTTGATTCAAATTCCAGGTTCTAATTTGGTAAGCACTGTCTTGATCAAGATAGTATACTATTTTACAATGTCTTACCTATAATTTCCATTGAAAAATTACTTGAAATCAAGTGTGAAATCACCAGGGTTATGTCATGCTATGAAATTTGGATGATAATGTGGTTCTGAGATATAGAAAATTTTAATATTTATTGTTGACCTATGAACCCAGTACAGCACCTTAACTGTGAACTCAGTCCTCTTCTCTGTGGACAAACTTGTCCTATTAAGGCTCCGCCTGCTTGTCTGGCTTTAGTCCTACATTTCCAAACACAGTCTTGTAGAGTAACTATCTAAGAGATGAGAAAGCTGTTGAGATTGTTTCTACTGTACTACTCCCACTCAGTGTAGGTTTTCTGATGTGAAGTAGCTTTCAGAATTACCTGTTCCTATGAATATGGGGCAATGACAGAGTTTAAAGCTTACAAAATGTTTTGATGATTAATATAAACATCATTTTTCTCAAAGTCACAGCGCTTTCTCAGCCTATTGTATTGAAGAAGTTAAGCAGCAAAGACATTCAGAGTGGCTTATAATACTTTATACATGACTTTTGTCAGCTTTATTATAGTATGTGCTGTAAATCCTTTGGCATAGCCATGGTCTACTAGGCCATCTCATTTCTGAAATGCCTCTAAATATGTATTTACATGAGAGCATAATAGTTCCAAAGAAGCAATTATTGCCAAGGAAGTTAATAACCCATGTTTAAAAAGTCCAGAAATTTTTACATCCTTCTCAGCTAATTCAGATGTTACAATTCTATAAAGTAACTAATTTTCTTCTCAATTAACCATTCTTTTAAACTAACCTCTCATTGAATTAATACAGTAGCATGTTAAATTTAAGGTGTGTCATCCCAGCTGCTGATGAAGGTAATGAAAACATCCCAACTAAATTTTATTAAAACTGAACACAATGTGAACAACATAAATTTCTGGGGGAAAAAAAAAAAAATCACATCTATAAACCAAAGACAGGAGTGTCATACTGTAAAGCTACAATTGAAAAATGCTGTTTTAGCAGGACTGTTGATAAGAAACAGAATCATGGAATCGTAGAATTGTTTGGATGGGAAGCGACCTAAGGATAATCTAATTCCACCCCCCCCTGCCATGGATAGGGACACCTTTCAGAAGACGAGGTTGCTGAAAGCCCCATCCAACCTGGTCTTGAACACTTCCAGAGATTGGGAATCCACATCTTCTCTGGGCAATCTGTTTGACTGCCTCATCACTCTGACGGCAAATAATTTCTTTTTATTATCTAATCTAATCCTGCCCTCTTTCAGTTTGAATTCATTCCCCCTTGTCCTGTCACTACATGCTCTTGCAAATCCTCTAACTTTCCATCTTTTTGCATCTTACTTCTTTTAAGATTGTAAAAAAGCAGTAGCTAAACATTCAAAATTAAAATCACTATCCACATGTCAGATCCATCAATGATAACCTACATAAATTTATTAGACTATCAACTTTAAAATTATTTGTATAATACAAATTTCAAACCTTTATCATAAATTTTCAAGCATGCAATAAACAGTTTTTGTTCAACATTTATTTATATTTTTTCAGTTTTCTTTTAGTCTGCTATTTGTCCACAAGGAAAATTAAACACATACTCTTCATGGAGTTTTTCTTTATATTTTGAAAAGAAAAAAATCCTATGCCTTTTTATCTGTCTTTTCATACTTAAACACGTGGAAGAGAAATCAAAATCTGCTATAGATATAACCAACACAGAAAAAGAAGATTTTTTTATATGGTTCAGAGTGAAGCAGGCCCATTTTCAGATGAACAAACTTTTGCCTGGAATAACCATTTATCTGCATAATTCAGAGAAGTTTACAATTATTTCTGAGCACTTTGTTTCATCTAAAAGAAATTTACATTTTCATCAGCACGTGAAGCTGATAATTAGTATCCAAAACTGATGTAGATCTTACCCAGAGCTTTTATACAACATGATATTCTCTTTTCATGGGATCACACCCTGGGAAATGCATTTTTATCTACATTTTCTGATTGATATGTCTAGGTTTCTGAGTGCTTTTTATTTTTTTTTTTTCCCCATATAAACTATCATTTGTAACCATTTTCACACTTGGCAGTTTTGCATCCTGTTTTTCCTGAAAGTCTCCATTCAGACTCACCCTGGATGTTTGCCAGAACCAAAACAATTCTCATTCTACTTAAAATGCTTGCCCTCGTATACATACATGTCTGTAATAGGTAATAGATCTGAATTTAACTTTACAGGACGATGAGCTAGGCATATCTGTCTCTCTGATCCATTAGACACTGGGGAACACAGATCACCGTAGGAGACACACTCCATTGATGCCTTCCCATTTTGCTAATACTCAGCTTTTAACTGACATCAGCACCGTGTGGTAAAATTGCTTCCAACCTCATTTAAACAGCTGCACGT
Organism: Leucosticte australis; assembly: GCA_025504685.1. Lineage (NCBI taxonomy): Eukaryota > Metazoa > Chordata > Aves > Passeriformes > Fringillidae > Leucosticte > Leucosticte australis. The sequence continues at coordinate 26,679,288 of JANIJU010000002.1, read as the reverse complement.
TTGAACAGACTTAAATGATGGGTTTTAGTAAATTGGTGAAGCATAAGTTTGCGTATGCATAAATTAACCTGGCCAGAAGCCAGCTTTTAAGAAATCCATTCTTACTTAGCTGCTGAAAATAAATGCCTTCTGTCCAGGGGTAAGGGAAAGAAGGTAGGAGCAGCAAGGGAACTCTCACTTAACGTCCTATTGATTTCAGCCTCCCAGGTGATGCACACCATTGGTGTGCCCAAGCCTGTGGATTGAGCAGACCAGTGCTGACCTACTACCTCTGACCTCACAGCTGCTCGGGCTTTACTTTCTCAGTGCTCACTGAACTGAAAGAACGCTTTGGAGCTCCTGCCTGATTTTCACAGCCTTCCTATGGCAGTACAATATCCACTGCTGTTTCCCTTTCATTGAAGCGTATCTTTCATATTTCCCCCCTTTTCTCACTCACAGTAGTCTACACAGGCTTCATTATAATTTCTTTCTTTTTTCCACAGAAATTACGCTTTTGCAGCATTAATATAAACTATCCTCCAAAGATTTCTGCAGGCTGCTTATATAAATCAAAACATATGAAATCTCAAAGAATGAAATACAGCCCTGAAATCTTACTGGAGAATCTTGAAAGCATTTCTCTTCTTCTGCCCCCCTCCTCCCGCTTTTGTTTGCAGATTTTTTTAAGGCTTTTTTTTTTTTTTTAATATTAAATCATTCTTCAAATTCAGTTACTTTGGTAAATGAGGCTGAATCAAAGACTGCCTTGTAAATAGTAGTTGAAACAGATTGTGATTTACTTCCTTCTACTCCTAAACTTTCAGTGGCTTTAACACATATTTGTGAAAATTAGCTTCTTAAATACCGTTTTTTTTCCTTTTTCCTGGAAATGCTAGATGCTCCATCTAGTGGACTGATTGAGCACGATTGAAACTTATCACAGGTGGAATCCTTTAAAGTGTCAAGAAAAAAAAATAACCTTATTATAACAAATAAGAAGAAAAGGTGAAAAAAATAAAAATGCAGATTTCAATTTGTACACAACATGTAGACATTTGAGCAATAATTACAAGCATTATAATGCATCATAAGAATTTATTCTCTTCACAAGGAATACCTCATTGAGATGGCCCATTGTTGCCATGGCAATATGTCATAAATTTCTGTCAACTACCTAAAATAGCTGCAGATCACAAGGTATTCAGGTTTTGGTTTATTTATTTATTTTAAGTGCTTTATAGCCTTTTAAATTTCATTAGAAATAAATTATCTTTGCTTTGTAATTTGTAGGCACCTTTGCTGAAATTTGATGAACAAACCAACATTTATTATATTTTTTACACTGTGAAGTGTTTTACATCTTGTATAAAAAACTTGTGTTAAAATACCTTTAAATGTATATAGATTTCTTTCTTGACTGATATATATTTATTTCCTCTAATTTATGCTCTGAGCTTTGATAAGGCTGGAAGACTGTGCTGTGTTGTTGTGACTTCTCTATGGATCTTAGTCATCATTCCTGTCATTATTTATAATAAGATTTTCACCATGGTCAAACACTTATGGTGCCAGTGAAAGAAAAATACAATACTGAGTTTAAAAATGCTAAAGAGCAGGCCATCATTAAATCTAGAAAGAGTCATATGTGTACAGGAAAGGATAATTAAGAGTAAGTGTGAATTCCCCTACAATGTCACCTACTCACCAAGGTGCTCTACTCATCAGTGTAATTGAAAGCTGCCATCCATGACAGAAATGGTACAGAGATCTGCTTGAAATGATATCATGATATTAGGGATTGCAGCATTTGTATCACTAAAAAGGCAGCAGCATATTATAATTCTTTGGGGAAGCATTAAAATTTTATAGAAACATCCCCACAATCAATTTAAACTTTAAAAACATATTTGAATTTGTGGGAGGGGGGGATTTCAGGTTGAAAAGCAGTTTTTTTCTTTCTTTTATCCTTTGTTTTATTTCCCGTGCCCCCCCAGCTTAACCATTCTGTCTATGCATATATTTGTATTTTGTGCAACAAATCAAAGAAATCAAAGTCACTTATTTACACTGCACGTTGGCATATGATTACAAACAGCAAGACTATGCCTTTGTCTTTTACATTCTGCTTTGATAGATGCATATTAAAACCAGGCAGTGCAACCACTGCTTATCAGAAACTTGTGCTGTGTTTTTGTGATGTAATTTAGTCTGAAATACTTAATATCATTAACATTCTACTCAAGTCTCACATACATAATGCTGCAGACTCTATAGCTACCAAAGCCAAAGACATAAACAGGCTTTAGTGTCCTGAGGAAAAAAAAGCAACCTCACATTTGGTAGTTGATGTCCCTATTCATTGATATAGTCAGCCTTGTTTGCTGAGCGTGAGAGGAGATTTGCAGAACAGAAAAGACTATATTCAACATTCATGGGCTGGGGCATTTATTATAAATTACTCATAAAATACATATTTTGCTTTTAAATGAGCCAACTGAAGGTAATTTTAATGTATACATAGCTCAATTTCTAAGAAAACTATTATAATTACGGCAACAGCTCTCAACATTCATTGCTGCTAAAAAATAAACGAAAACAGACACAAAAAATGTAGTATGAAGACCTTTATGTTCCTTTTTTCCTTCCCCCCCTCCCCCAGGTTTTAAAATCTCTGAAAGAAATATCCAGAACTTTCACTATATACACAGGGTGGAAAGGCACATAAAGCTTTATTTTAAGTTCACTTATTTTCATGCTTGCAAAACACTTAAGCAATAAATAGTAAGAGGAGAATGTGACAGCAGTTAAAATTCTTGGTGTATATATATATATATATATATATATATATATATATATATATATATATAAATATATATATACACATATATGGGTGTATATATATATATATATACACACATATATACCTCCATACATGGATAAAACTGAAACACTTCAAAACTCTATTTGAGAAAAAAAAAAAAAAAGTCAGGCCAATTGTGTCAGCCTAGGCTCACCTCTAAAATATAGATCACAGAGCATACTGCCTAGAAGGGGGAAGTTGGTATAAAATTACTAAGCTGTGACTTACACATAGTATTAAAAGAAAATATAAAATGATTATAAGAAAATCGAGCTTCTTGATGACATACAAGCTGCTTTTCCAACCATCAGTGGAAAGGATATAAAAAGGGAAAAACTGTATTAAAAAATAATTTATCCAGTTTTGATATTATAATTAATAATCAGCATTCCAGAAAATATACAGAAAATTATATCTAGGTCCTTCCATTTGGTTAAATCTAAATCTCTCCTTTTCTTGATTTTACAGTTGAAAACAATGTGTTACCAATTTCACATGCAGATCAAGACTTCTCTGATGTCACAAACCCTGAAGCTTTTCCCCTTTGCCTGGCTGTCCAGTACTGTGAATGCTGGAATGGAAACAAAACACACTGCTGGTAAAAAATTAGGTATTATATTCAATAAATGTAGCATTTTTTCCAGAAAAAAACAATTTTGCTCAAGCTATGAAAATGTTTTAAAAGAATAAAAAATAACTTCAAAACAGAAGATATTTACTAGATGAAATTATTTTTTAGCAGTTTTCATTACTTTTATGTCAGGGATTTAATTTTATATCTTCTTTTAAACTACCCATTCTATTTTCAGGTGTATATCTGAATGGAACTGAAATCCTATCCAGGGCAGTTTCTAAACATAACTAGTAATTCTCCACAGAAGGAAGAAACAGCAGAAATACCCTTTTTAGAAAAAGTTATCACAGGTACTGCCCCAGCTTTAGTGGTTAAATATCTTTCATGAAAGTTCTTCCACAGGGGACTAGTGTTATTTTTTCCATCAGAAAAAGTTACTGTTTATTTTTTTTTATGTTATTGTTTTATTATAATTTAGTTTAGTTTAGTTTTCTAAAGTGCTTGTTGTCATAATACATGCCAATGCTATGGTACTCTTTTTCTCCAAAATCAAAAAAATATAATATAACTTATCTTATTGGAAAGTTGCATGCTCATGCCTTCTGTCACAGAATATCTTGACAATGTTTTCCCATCTGCTTAGAAATCCAGCTTCATTTTGTTGAGATTGAGACCATAGAAAGCCGATCCCAACAAAAGACTTTTTATCCCAAATACCACTTGACTATGGAGTCAAGGGAGAAGGCAATTCTCACAATAAGCATAACAGCAATTTTAGGTACCTGATTACTTCAGTTTCAAACCTAAAGTTACTTATAAGCAGGACTTTGTGAAATCCCCTTAATTCCACCCTTAGGTACACTTGGACCTCTGGATTTATGACAAGAAATGGTTTCTCTTGAGGTGTTTGATTGATGTACTATGGCTAGTGCACTGGCTTCCTGGTGCAGGAAAACTGAACCGTGATGTGACATCTGAACTGTCTTACAACATAACATATAATGCCATTGGTTTCAGTTTACCTTATCCAGAATTTGCAAAGCTTTGTTTGCCACCTATCAATCCAAACCTTTCATCTGGCAGAATATCAGTTTCACTGACAAAAATGTCACCCAAAATCAGTGCATGAAATACTAAAGCAGTATTACTAGGCATGATTGAAAAACAGCCTTTGGAGCCCCTCCCATGTCACTGGGGCCATAACTTATTTCACTCAGTCTAGTCCTGTCCTAACTACCCTTAAAAACCAATAACAAACCAGAAAATTAAAAAAAAAATCCAAATCCACAAAACCCCCTAAAATTTAATAGAAAAAAAAGGCAATTATTTAAAGTTTGAAATAACTTATATTAATTTTTAAGTAAAGTCAGTAATATTCTTAAAATGACATTATTATTGATTAGCTAAAATGAATGACAGATATCAATGAAATTCATATTAGGAAAAAGCCAGTTTGGCTGACTTTCCCTCTTTAAACTGCATCTCAGAACCACTTCTAAGAAGGATGCAGCAATAAGGGACAAGATGAATCAATCAATCAATTGCAATAATTAAAAAAAAGTAAAAAGGAGTTGAACTAATAATACCAAATATTTCCTAGGTGAGCAATACAATCCATAAAAAGTATTCTATAATCCTCCCTCAGAATTTCTACATAAAATCATAGCAGAGGTTTATTTAACTCAATATTAGCTATTGGGAAATATTACCTGTTAACCAATAGTATCCTGTCATGTACACTGCCTTTATTTTGACCAAACAGGAAGCTCATTTGCCTAGTTCCAGGACTACAGTTTTTTTCTTTTAGGGTTTGTGAGTTATGATAACTGAATGACAATATAATTTTTGGCAGATATAAATTATTTCTGCAACAGAGATTTTACTTAACTCAGTAAAAGCTTTCTACTATTTTTAGAGACAAATCTTTTAGAAGTGATTTTTCATTAATATTTCAACAGGATAATAACAATAACCCTGACCCTATTGTTCATCTTTCCTTCTTTAAAAGAAAAAAATATTTTGTAGGGAGATTTAAATAATATTTTCTTAAGAAAAAAGCCACACTGGATAATCAAATTATCAAATTAATTAGCAAAATATCGAATTAATTACCTATCTGATAAATATTGTATCTCCTACTGATGAATACTAATTTTGGGCTTAATTTAATCATCCAATATATATAATAGTTATAAATATATATATATTATAGTTATCTAATATATACAAAACTCACTTCATTGAAATCATTAGTTCAATGAACTTGGAGTTGCTCCCATCAATGCCTGAACATGCTATCAGTCATAACAATTCTACAATCAGATTTCTTTTTTTGCTCATTGTGTCAGAAGATATTTTGCAAACCTTCCTCAAGAAATTCTTGTTTATGATAATATTGATTTATGAAAGGAAACTTTCTTTTCTTTAGGTTACATCTTTGTCAATTACTGCGTGACACGGGTGTAAAAGCAAACAAAAATATGACATTCTCTCAATAAATTTTAGAAGAATATTTTTTCAAAATTTTGGTTTGGTTTTATTCTTAGATTTTTTTTCCACTTTAGTTTATTTCTACCCTAGTTAGCCTATTTTACAAACAGGAAACTTGCACGACCACAGTATTTACTGTCTGCATATGAATGTGTTCGAATCTCTCCGAAATGTCTATACCTGTAGTAGTAACATGTAACAATAGAAACTGTTTATTTTTCAGTCTCACATACCCAAACACTTGGCACTGCATGAATCATTAAAACTAATGGAGTCCTGAAGCATTGCCAGACTCTTTCATTGTTTAGGGCTTGTTTTTGCTCACAGTGATTTCAGCTGGACTTTTGCCATTAATTTCAAAGTAGGAATAGGTCCTCAGAATAATCTAATTTTTCCTAAAGTTTCCAAATGAAATCACTTTGCTAATTGAACCACATCATAATTTTATCTCTGCATTGTCCATTTCTTCAAGTTTAATTATTGAATCAAATTCTTGAATTCTGTGTTTCTGTTAATGATGGGTATTTTTTTGTTGTTTTCTGTCTCTCTCAAATGAGTGTCTAATTCATTTAATTAATGAATACAATGAATACTGCTGGCACATTAGGCACTTAGTTTGTTCTACCTCATCATCTATGTATCTGTGTATTATTACCTGTAGGTAGAATACCTTAGCTCTCACCATGAATGTTTATACAGCTGAGAAAATTGCAATAGTTTGGTGCATGAACCCTGGCTGAAATTTTCTAGTTATGCTAAACAATGATCTAATGTGGTTCTTGACCATTTTATCACCTAGTCACATTCATGGATTCTTGGCAGGTCAATCAAGCAACATTCTTAGACCTCTAAGCAAAACAATGTAAACTCTGCTTAATGTTCTATCTGTGGTAAAAAGCCTCAGTAATTTGGGTACTGGGAATTCAGACAATGACCACCAACTTTCTGTAGTAAAACTGCAGGATCATATTTAACTTCCTCAGAATATAGTTTTAGTAGGATTTCCTGCAGCTAAAAATAGAGACTAGAAACTATGTAACATGTTTTTTAATTATGTTACCTTTTTAAATCTGAACAATATGGTATCAATACATAAATTTTGTAAAGGATCATAGAATTTTACTGCAGAATCAATTTAATTTTATCCTTCAGGATCCTTGATGAGCATTACATGGGGGTGAAAAAGATTGTAAGATAAACTTTGAATCAGGTTCTCTTCTATTTGGTTTTCAGAAAGAGCTCTCAAATTATACCAGATTTATCACTTTCATTGCAACTCTTAAGTAACATGTTTTGGCATTTCAGCCCAAAGTGCCTTTTCTCTGGACATAATTGCATTGTCTGACCCTTCTGGACTATTCAAGCCTGCTTTTGTGAACAAATTATATTTGATTAACCTATAATTTATGTATGGCTATACAGGTGCTACCGTGTCAGGACATCACATTATTAAGAGTAAGGAACACATGTTCAAAAATTTTAAGTAGAAAAAGCAATTATGGAAAATTTAATGAGAGAACGGGTGTGGCATTGAAAAAGTGGTTTTTACTGTCATTTAAGCAATATTGCTCTATTTCTCTCCATAATATGAACAAAAAAGAAATAATTGCATTTTATTGTCTTGAGTAGAACCCTGTTCTATGGTATTTTTCATATAAAACACATAACCAGCTTTTTTTTGTAACTTTTTTATAAATGATGTAGATCAGTATCTTGTGATCTCCCTTAGAGTTTTCAAGTATGTTCAGTTTATTTAAGTCAATTATTACCACTCATTTACATTGCTTTCTGCTGGAGAAAATGAAGGACTGCATATCTTCCTTCGTAATTTGCCTACTTAACTTTTCATTAAACATTGAATTGAGAGGTAGTAGCTGTGTCACTTCTGTTTTACGCATCATGGGCAAATAAATTTTTATCAAGTTATTGCTCACAGCTTTCTCTAAAGAGCAAACTCAACGGCAATTATCAACTGACATTAGGGATCTAGAAGGAAGAATTTCAACACAAAACATGGGGTTTGGTCAATATAATACTCCAAGATTAAGGGTTGTATTTCTTGGTGAAAATCTGGCTATCAAGCTCTCAATAAAAATTGCGAGTCTTTTACTCTCCACAAGACTCTTAAAACTTTGAAAAAGTAAGTCAACATTCTTTGCAATATGTTTTAAGGACCCCCTTCACTTTGCAGTTAGGAACAAGAAAAGAATGTTGAAACAAGTTGTCTATCTCCAATGAAACAAGTCTTATTCTTTCTTCTGTCAGGGAGGAACCACTATTAGGGGAAAAAGTCAGAAATATTTGAATGAATTCTTAAAAATAATTAATGTAAAAGACATAGTGGTGTTTTAGTAGAGTTTAAATATTTCACAGAATTTCATCTTGGATAGATTTCTAAAGAAATGTTCATAAATTAAGGAATTTTTTTTTAATGCTTATGCCATTTATCTGAATATAATAGAAACTTCTGGTAGCTATGGTACCAGGACAAGTCTGATATTGACTATTTTTGACAAAGATAATATTTAACATTAAAAATGAATTACAAAAATGGTTGGTATGAACCACAGTAGAATACAGGTCAAGGTCCTCTTTGACCGTTGAAGTTAAATATTATTATCTACATAATTTTTTAATTCTAAAAATATATTTGTTCTTCATTTGTGCAAATTCTGATCAATGTTACGTTAATTCTTCTAACTTAAGCGTAATATCGAGTAACTCTTAATTAATACACAGTGAAGAAAGATTTACTAACACATTCTTGAAAGAGTCATAACTGTATGCATGAAGAAAATCCAAATATATAAGTAAACAGTTTTTTACATAATAATCAAATTATTTTAAAAATATTTAAATGCAATTGAATCAGAGAAGGCAAGAATAAACTGTTTGCACACAGGGGCTTGTATACTCTTCTCAAATTGAGTCCAGCCATTACTTAGACATATGGGAAATTATATGATTTCCACCTAAGGAACATTTTTAGAATTCAGTGAAAACCACATAGAAAAAACCACATAGAAAAACAGAAGTGTGATTCAGGAATTCATCTATTCACCTATTGTGGATACCTACTTTGAGAAAAGATGAATCATTCCCTTGAAGTGTCATGCCTTTTCATTGACTATAAAGAAGATCTAGATAGGTTGCACTTCACCCAACTAGTAATTTCCAGTATTGGTGTCCATATATTGTTTAGCCATCTTTAGACAACACAGTCTGTACATTTCTGCAGTCAGCGGAAGTGTAGTTTTATGATAAAATCATCTGAAAAAATACAGAAGCCTAATTCTAAACTAACTTCTTTTTCAAAAAACTTATTTCTGTCACGGGCTCTAAAGGAGGCCTGCAGTGATGAACTCAGATGCAGACAAAGCATTATTCAATATATCTGACAACCACACAAGAATTCCGACCCATTAACGTTTTGCAGTCCATTTGTGTGATCTCAGTGATACATAACGTGCAAGGAGCCAGAAAATTATGCCAGTATTACATTATATAGAGCTCAGGAACTGGGTAGTGGATGATGCTGACTGTGTGATGTCATTCTGCAGGATCATAAACAAATACCTATCTCAGCAAAATAACAAAAAAGTTGTCTTAAAAGATCATTCCACTTTCTATTAGGTGACCTAGTTAATAAATGTTCTTATTACTAGAGAGATAAAATGACTAGTAACACTGGTCTGGAAACAGCAACAATTAAACAGAAGCACTTAAAAAATGTATGTATCAAAGCCTACTGATCACTGATATACCTTGAGGCAAATGAGTTTTTTCACACTGAAATTACAATCTGCATAGATCTTTATTAGGCAATGGATTTTCTTCATTTAATTTCTTCATCAGCTCCCTATGAACACTTTTTATTTTTTTCCAGATGGTTTTACTGAAAATATTTTAACTCAAAAATCCATACGGGAAGCAGATTAGCTGTATGTGCATAAACACACCAACATTTTTGCATACATTACATATGGGTAACAGGTAATGTAGGCAATGTTACTAATTCTTTTATTGCAGTGTCTGTTACAAGTACCTGGTATTTTGTTGTGCAGAGGAACAAAGGAGCTTTAACATCTCCCTTACCTCTGTCCTGCACAAAACAAGGGTCTGAAGGGACAGGACAAGTATGCTATGCAATGTGTACAGTCTCCCTGTCTTTCTCCTTCCATCATGTACTAAACAGATTGTATGCATGCACTCATCCTGCCAGAATATTTGATTTGCCTTCCAAAGGAAATTAATACATTGAAATTTTAGCATGCAGCCAGGTGCCATCCTGAATGGCAGCCTGGGTGACCCAGCAGATGGGGATGGAATTTGGACCTGTCCTGTACATAGAAATTTTCTGAATGTGAAAGGTGTTGAAAGATTGAATGTAAGGCTGAGCAGATCCCTTTCCCTCATGCAGATCAGAGCTCACTTCAGATATTATTTCAGTACTTGACTGACTCTTTTTATGTTTCTGTGTTTTTTTCTGTAGTGTCTTAGCTAACCTCAGTACATGTAACATGGAAGGAAGACCTAAGCCTTTCAAGAATGTTATTACTATAGTTGTATCTAATTTCTAAATAGTTATAATATTCCTGGGACTCTTCCATCCTATTGAATGATGTATCAGGAGTTTTTTGGTGGTGGGCTTTTTGTTCTTCCCCCACCCTGGCTCTCTTCAAAGTAACTGGCACTATTTTTGTGAATAGCTCATCCTGAATAGAAATCCAAAGGTTGAGAACTACAGCTGAAATACACAAATTCCTACTTCAAAACCCCTTTTTACATTATTTTCTGCATGTACAAACTTTCCCATGTTTTCTCACAATCAAGAAGCAAGAATAATAATTAGCCCTATGAATATTCATAGAAGTTCCTCTGTTATTTTAACATAATTTTCATGGACCATCTATTCATTGCACCATGAAGAAACTGAAGCTATGAAAAACAAGAAACCTTGTAATATTGATAAAGAAACAAAAAAAAAAGGGAATAGGCATGCATATGAACAAAACTATTTGAATGGTATATTTATTTTCCATTTAAAAGCTGTGAATTTAAAATGTCATGCAATAAATATTTCTGTATGGACATTTCAAGGAAACCTTCTTGATTAAATTGAAGAATTAGTTTAAAATTAATATTTATTTATTTATTTATAATATATGAAATGGATCATTTTGCTCTTCTGTTTAGCTTTAATGCTCTGGAAACTCTTCATTCATAATAATTAAAGCTTTCTTACCCATATACCCATATAGTCAACATATGAACCAATACAGAAAAACAAAATAATGTCAAGAAGTCAGCAACTAAATTTAGAAAATGTAAAAATTAAGGTGAGAAATTTCTCACATATACATACACATGAGATTCTATTTAATTACGAAATGATTTTTTGGAGGGCAGGGCAGGGGAAGGCAGGGCAGAGAAGGGAAGGGAAGGAAAGGCAAGGGACTTACATGTGGCATAAACATCACCCCTGTGTGGGAAGACATGAAAGTTAGATGTAAAAGGACCTACATATTTCAAGTTTTCACAATTTAAAATCAGTGTCATTATATTTTGATATTTTGATATTTAGAAGTATTTTTAATTCCAGATAAATATCAGTATTCAGTTATGAACAGACCTAATAAGGAAGTTCTCATGCCTGCAGATATTAGGCTAAAGCATAAAGTAAAATTAATATATAGAATTATGGCTGTGAAATATGGCAAAGAGCCTTGATACTGAGCTTAGGCACTGCATTAACTATTTGGTACCTGATTCTTTTAAAAATAATATTACCCTGCCTAAGGTTTTAGCACAGAAAGAAGCATTAAAAACCTAAATGAAGAGCAGTTTGATCACAGTGCAAATATTCATGAAGAGATATGTTTAAACATTATCAATATTTTTAAAACTCTTCTGTGACCAGACATTTTTTTCTGTCCTTGTTATGGACTTTTTTTCTTTTGATACAACTGAAGAGGATGAAAGTTGTTATTTTAAAAGAAAACATATTGGAAAGCCTCTAAACAAATGCATATTCTCTTACCCAGAAACTTATCATTTCAGTGTGTTCAAAATCCTAAGGAGACTTCATATTATTTTTTATTTATTTAAAGTGTGCAGTGATAATAGCCAGTCCATAAGCCTCTCAAGCAATTCCTTTTTGATACAGACCATGTCCCTAGCAGCCATGTTTTCTGAATTTGTACATATTAAAAAGTAACTCTATGCATTTACTTGTAATATTTATAAAAATAACTACTATTGAAGATTTATTTTTATCCATGTAATTCTACATATTAAAAATTTACAAATATTAATAGGAGAAATCCCATCTTTTTCACAGTATATTTTTCTTTCTGGTTCTTTGGGAAATAAAAAACTTTTATTTTAAAAAAATAGTCTTTTCCTGTTTTAACAAAAGTAAGTTCTTTTTTGTATTTCAGTAAATCTCCTGGGGTCTTATTCTCTTGTCTTTTTTTAATTACTATAGGCATGTATTTGAATGTGGTAGTCATTGTACATTTCCATAAAAATGACATAAGGTTAAGAGAACAATTTTATAAATACATTTTGGTGTATTAGAGGCAGCAGTGGGTGGTAATAATGACTTCTTTGTATGGCACTAGACATCACTTACATTTGGTGGTGACACACTGCTATCCAATGTGGTACTCCAGAGAATCAACATCTCCTGATGATTCACCTTTAATTGCTGAATTTTATCTTTTCTTACTAGAATGTCAAAATTTTCTTCAGTTATGAAAGATATATAATACCATAAAAATAACAATAGTGTATTAAGTTATTATCTAATGAACCCTTTTTGAAAAGGCAGCCTATGGAAACCTTTGGAAAGTATATATTGTTTTAGTAACTCAAACCTCAGGAAATACAAAGAAGGAGATGGTAATGTTTTTCTTTTGCACCATGCTAGCTATGTACCCACAGAAAATGATGAAAAAAATGATGTGTTATATGATGGGAAAAAAATTAAACAAAACCAAAACCAACAAAACAAAACAAAAAAAAGCAACACAATTTTTTAATTATATATAAATAGGTTACCTGAAGATGTAAGAAATTTTACCTGAGGCAGGAAAAAAGCAGCCTGGAGACTAATCCAAAGCAGAAATTGACTAATAAAGTTTATTATATAATCCTAATTATTTTTAAAAGTGTGCAAAATCAAAATGTTCAACTAAATAAGAGGAAATAATTAATTTTTACTATATTCTTTTTCTCACCTTGATCTTGTAGCTTAAACTAAAATGATCCTGGCCTCAGCAAAGCTGTGTTCAATTGCTAAAATGTGAATTCACAGAGTGTGTTCTAAAACCTGTTTGTGTTCTGAGCCTCAGTCAATACAGTTTGCTGATGATGGTAGAATGCCATTTAATTAAGAAAGTTCATAGAGCATTTTGGTGTAACTTAAACTATGACAATCACAGTTCTAGTGTCCAATTCACTCAACAAAATACGACAGACATGAATGACTAAGAAATTACACTCTGCTTTGGGACAGCAAATAGCTCACTCTGTACTGGGAAACACCATCTAGCTGTGAACAGAACTTATAGTGCAACATATAAAAATCAATAGACTCAATTCACCTATGCCCTACAGCATACCTTCATGATTCTCTATAGCTATCTTTCTACCCAGCCTTTCTTTATGGCTGTCTTTGATCATATCTTTCTCTTTTCACCTACTATATAATGTAACCAGTATTTGCTTAGCAGTTTATCAGAGATGGCCAGTTTAAATCTGAAGGCTTTCTTCCACAGCAAAAGATCCTAACAGAATTCATCTAATGTCTACACTGACAAACTACAAGTAACCTTTATGGGTATTAGGTCAGGTCCCAGATCAGCAGAGCTGTCTAGAAAGGACTGCTAAATTGCAGCCAGGAGTCTGGAATGCACTGACTTCAAAAAATAGCTTTATTTCTTACTTTGAAGCACTATAAAAACTGCTCTCTCTCCATCTATAGCCTCTAACACTGATTTTGTGACAGTTCAGATCTCCTTGAACATTTAATGTCTTTTTAAAAAGTTGTGCTGGAAGCAGAATAAGACACCAATTTCATCTCTTTAGTTAGAAATAAAACAAAATTCCAAATCCAGCATTTTAACAAAAATCGTCACAAAAGTTTGAAACCCTTTTTTTTCTATGAACCAGGAAACACCAACCATAGATAAATCATGAGTTTACAGCTTTGAAGTAAAAATAGGCTGTCAACTAGAGCACGGACTTGGTTCATGATATAAAATTCATATAATCAAACCTACTGCTGTTGGAATGGGGTTTTTTTTTGTGTGTGAACAAATGTTTGCAAGTTTAAATAGAAGTTCATTTGTCCTCTGTTTCTCTTTGATTTCAGATTTTCCATTCTGCAGTGTAATAGGTTGTTCAAATTCTGATTGATCAGTGGCACTAACTAGTATTAGTAAAAACCTGGGGGCAACTCATCTTTAATACCTTATTTAATACCTTTTAATGAGCAATAGGGGCATTAAATAAAGCCAGAGTCTCTAGAGTGGAGAGATTGGCTACCTTACCTTACCCAATGGAGATTGAAGAAGCAAAAAACAAAGGCAGAGGAATCCTCTCATAATTTCTAGACAAGTTGTAGAATTCAATGTTACAGAAGTTTGTGGTATGTATGGGCTGCATGGCAGGGAAGTTCATATGAAAAGACATCTTTTTTGTGACCATGAACACACAAATACTACATCTGGCTCAGAAACTCCCTGATCTACAGATAATTGAAAGTTGAATTAAACTCCCAGAAGTAAGGCTGACCCTCTTCCACTACTGTTCTGCATATATGTAGCTTTGAACACTCCAGGAGTCAAGAGATGAGCATGACAAACCTTTGTTCTGATTCATCATGAAAAATCTGCTAACAAATAATCCTTGAGCAGTTGTGTCACCTATTTGGTTTTGTCACTATCCAAAATTATTTAAACAATCTGATTAGATAAGCAAGAAGGATTCTTAGAAACTGCTGATGTTTTTGCCTCCTCAATCAGGAGGTAGATAAAGCACTAATTTTTTTCACTTCAAAATCTCATAACAAAATATTTGATATTAAAAAAATTTAGTCTGCTCTTCTGCTACTGTATACCAATGCCACCTTAATTTCAATGTACAGGATAAATTTTTATTCACAATGGAGACATCCAATATTTCTTTTGACAATTTAACACCTTAAAAAAAACCAAGGATATGCTGAAAAACAAAAGACCTATGCAAATGCATAGACCTACCCAAACATCGTACAGTTTCAGAAATGTGTTTTTACATATCTGTTCATTATTTATATTTTACTTTTTCTCAGATTTATTATTCCATTTGAAAATTAGGTATACACAGGAAAACAATCTCAATTAGTAACAATGCAACTTGATTGAGGATTCTTATATTTTAAAATTTTCATGCAAAAAAATGTAGGTGTTAATTAAATTGATTTTTGTTTTCCTCTTCCTTTTGCTAGCAATTCAGTTCACTTCAGTTGCAAGTGAAGAAAATGTTTTGCAGGAAATCAGTTTATCTGACTGCAATAACCCTATGCTTAAGGTTCTGCCTTCAATGGCACCTAATTTGTATCCTGAGATCTTCAGGGATATCTACAACACATCACTTGTAGTCAGGTAAAAATTATTTCTGTCTTTATCAGTGGGGTGCCCTGGTCCTGGCACTGACCCCTTGGAGAGGTGGCTCAGCCTCGTGGTGGCCTGGGCTGGGTGTCACTGGTTTAACCACTGCACTGGGACCAGCGACTGCTGCCTCCCCCGCTCCAGCTTCAGCTCTGGAGGTTGTCCCCCTCCCGCAATCACTGCCTGAAAAAACATCCCCTTTTGGGGACCTGGGGCTGAGGGCTGAGGGCTGGACGCATGAGAGTATCCCAGAGAAAAGAGGGCATCCTGGGAAGGGCTGTTTTGTGCAACAGTTTCTTCTGTTTTGTTACTGAGGCTTTCCTGTGCTACTCGCTATATTCCCTCCCCTGCAGTCTGTGCCATACAGTTCACTGTCTAAATTAGTCAGTACTTGACATGACTAGCTCAGGGATTTTTCTGATGAAATAATGGAAATAGAAAAGAATGGTTTCAATACATTTAATATTGAAGTAGAAAGACTTGGCTTTGACAGAAATAATTGTGTCACTTTGTGTTTGGTTCATACAAAGATCTTCAAAGAATGATGAACAGCCAAATAAGTGACCTCATGACAATCTGCTTAATTAGAATAAATTAGGAGAAAATATTGTTTTAGCAGAAGAAAGTCACTAGAGTTGCCTCTAACAAGACACTTAATTATATACATCAAGGGGAATTTCTTAAGGGACATCTTTTTTCTTCAGCTATGTAACTCATTTAACATATTTCCATCTTTGTAAATGTGACTGGGGAGATACATCAAACTGGATAAATTAGATCTAATTTCAGCACCCATATAAACTTTGTAAAAGTTCCAACCAATCAAGTAAGATTAAATCCCGAAGCTGATTCTGACTTTAATAGAAATTACGTTTTTTACTTGTGATGAGTGACTAAATTCAGGTGTAATATCTTAACGACACACTGAAATGAAAAATTGCCACTCTTTTACAGTTCAACCAGATGCCTGGAATTATGAATAGTAATACAGATTTGAAAAATAAAAATATGTAACCAAGAAGAATGAAAGAACCTTATTTTACTGTTAGGATTTTTTCCTTTAAATCACACAACTAAAAATTTTAATTTAGGAGATAAAGCAGAAATTGTATCTAATTTTTTGTTTAAAAAAGATACATTGCAGGACAAATAACAGAAGAACTGAACATACCCTCAGGACTGTATGAATTATCTATCTAAACACATAGACACATTGTCACATGTACATGTACTTACACAGGATTATACAGAATATAAATAATCTTACATATTGCACCAAAAAAAAGATAAATCCTTACATATTGCATTATTAGTATGTATTCCAATATTTCATTATACCCTCTCCTACTAATCTATGAGAAAACAAACTGCAAAACAGAAGCTGTCAAAAGATGACTTCCAGTAATACTTCAGCTTTTACATCTCAGTTCTGAGAGGTTTTAAATACTGGTAAAAAAAGCTTGAAGACTGAAAGGATTAATGCTCATGATTTTATTATAATTCAGTTTACATAGGAGTATTGGATCATGATACTGTCTTGTGTTTTAAATCAGAACAACTCAGAAAAAGACTGGAGAACTGCTTTCATAGTAGTTTCAGAGTCACATATGTTTAAATCAACTTTATAAAGCTAGTTTATCCTTTGTCCAATGTAGAGAGCATACTCTAAATCATGCTCTCGATTCAGATTTAAAATAGCAAGCTTCAAAAGTCACCAAAGTAAGAAAAAAAGTTAGACTACGTATTGTTTCTTGGAGGATTATATCTTGAAGCTAATTTTCGTGACTGAAGGCCTTTTCCTGCCCCAAACTAAGTCATCGGCTAGAACTTTCTATGGAAGAGCTCACAAAATAAAGATAGAAGACAGAATTTTTATAAAAGTGATTATATTTGGTGTATTGTGGTTTTTTGGTTTTCTTTTTCCTTATCAGTTTCCAATCTATTTAATTTTCATGCTTAGAAGTATTTGGATCTCCTCCCAGCTTGATGACATAATTTTAAATTTTCTTTATTTTAATTTGTTTCACATTTAAATTGCGCCCTGATGAGTACATTCCATCTGCTTGCCGTGCAACTGACAAATAGCTTGCAAATTAATGATCTCAAGCTGTGAGGAACCTCTTTCTCTTGAGTTCAAAACTCATATGAACTCAATGTTGAAGTTCCTGACATTTTTGAGGGTCTGAAATGCCATTAGTGAACTACATAATGAGGCATATTTGGAAGCAGTTTTAGTGGAAAATCGTGTAATAAGATGCCCTTGTAAGAAGATTGAAATTTATTTTTTTATGTCATCATTGCATTTTTTTCCCACAAAATTGTATGCAACTTTAAGCTCTCCTATTTACATAATACCTCTTGGTAGGTAAAGCTACACAGGTCTTCCCACTAATGGTTTGACCACTGACAAATCAATATCATCTCTTATTCTCACTAGGAAAAATGAAATCAAGGGATACAGAATATTTTATTTATATCTTGTTTTAAAATCCCTATCATAGATAATAATTTATGACTGAGATAATCAATTCTAATTTTTTTCAGAAACCAGATTAAAACAAGGGGACTTTTATCCCCTTGAGGTATGTATATTGATTAGGTTGTAATGGGACACAATAGCACTAGAGTTCTAGAACAGGTGAATACTGCATAACACCTTTTTAGAGAAACCACACTATTTTGTAGCAACTAGAGATACAAAAGGAACAGGAGAATCTCTCAAATATCTTAAAAAACTTATGTTTAAGTTACTGCGTCCTGATTTTGGTCAACACAGCTCATTGCCATGAACTAGAACTGTGCCATGGTTGCAATGATGGGTATCACAAGTTAATTACATTAACATTGTTGCATGAAGAGCAATAAATGTCCCAACTCTCTCTACAAACTGCAATTTATTTTTCATGCTAGCAGGGTCTTGGAATTCACAGAGCTGATTTTTGATGAAACTACACTGAAAGGTTTATTTCAGGAGTATACGTAAGATATTTAGACTGCTAAGGGCTTTTTCTATCCATGGTAATTGAAAATGTTCTAGCCAAAGCAAATTTTCCTTACAATAAAAATATTAAGGTCGAAGGAATACAACCAAGGTGCCCACTACATGTCATCTGAGCTTCTCCTTGACTACACTGCCATTAATGATAATGTGGTTCTAAATGCTTTGCCCCCATACACATACCTCAATTGAACTGAAACCAATCACAGAAAAAAAATATATGTGAAAAATAAGAAAAAGCACACAATAATCAACTAGTCATCTTGAATAATTACCCTATCTTCAAATGTTCTAATCTGAACAGCCTCAGGGTTTTCATTTGATCACTCATCCCAAAGCAGTTATAATCTTCATTTTCCTCAGATGCACTGGGGAACTCTTTTAGACTCATCTCTCTTCTATTGGAACTATTATCCAGGAAATCTCTGTAACTATAAAATTGAGAAATGTTCTTGGGCCTATGACAGCAAACATCAAGTGAGGAAAATTTTACACTGAGCTACAAGTGTTCGAGACATAAGTACTTTAAAAAAATAATTTAGCTTCTAGTCACATTATGGTATCTGAATCCAAAGCACTTTAATCAATTATGCTTCTCAGAGCTTTCTTCTAAAATACAAAAGAACATATTAATCTTGTTAAATTATCACTACAAATTTAAATCAGCTCTCCAGTTCTATTCCTTTTTTTTCTCCTGATGAAAGCAACTAATTTACCACAACTATCCTATTAATGCAATTTTCTTATAGAAACATTCTGCATTTTGCTTTGAACCTATGGCTCTGATAGCTGAAGCCTTCTTTAGGAGTTTCATGAATTTGCTTATCAAGTAGGTTATCTTTGTACTTTACCTCTGCAAAGCCTATAGTGTGTTTCCAGTTAATTGAGAAGTTTACTTACATTGTCTCAATTTTTCTGTTTGCATTTATAAATCTCATGAAACTGAAAACCCTTGAAAATGGATTTTGACTATCCATGAGTTGAGGAATCTTCTGCTCACAAAATCTTGGCTGGCAAAGGCAGAAGTGTTTTCAGCACTGTAGTCTGTCCTATTCACTCTAGAATTCCTTAAATTTCATATGAACAAGCTAAATGATGGAATGAAGATGGAATAAGTCCGGATGAAAATAAAATTTTAGAATTTAATTTTCTTTATTTTTAAAGAAAAAGAGCACAAAATCCCATGATGCTATGAGATAGTAATTGCAGGTACCTCTACTGCTCTCAAAGCACAGTGGCAAAAGGCAGGGACAGTATGAAAGAAGACAAGAAAGTTAGCTTTAATATGAAAGATTTCCATATGCATTAAAACACTGAATAAGAAAAGTATTAAAAATGTTGCTTTGTTTAATTTCAAAAGAACTTCTTTGCATAGGAGACATTCCTTATTCAACATTTCTTCTTTGTCTCAGAGAGCATAAAGTAATGTCATGATAATTGTAATTTTCACAATTTATTTTGCTTTGTCAAATCACCTTACATATATGCTATAAATTTAACTCAAACATTAAAATATTCAAGCATTAAAAAAAAAGAGAGACAGTGAGATTCTTTCATGAAATCCTTATAGGCCAAGTCAAGAATTGTGTCTCAGATTAATGGACAGTGGGATAGATTGAGAACTGGTTGAGGTTATGGAGTCTCCCTACTGGAGATATTCAAGAACCCTCTGGATACAATCCTGTGCAATGTGCTCGGGGATGACCCTGCTTGAGCAGGGAGGCTGGAGAGCTTGACCCATTGCAGTCCCATCCAACCTGATCCATTCTGTCATTCTCTGATTCTGTGATACAGGAAAAGAAACAAAACATAATTCTACTAAGTGCAATGGAGTTGGGAATGCAGATTCATATCATGCTAAGACTACTTTCTAGGAGGTAAAAATAATTAATAGTTTAGTAAATCATTTGAATTACTCATACATCCACTAAGATAAAGACATCCTGGTTTGAGATTTATTCCATATGAATTATGTCCTCTTTCCACCATTTTGGAATTTAAAATTACAAATGTTACAAATATCCTGATATTATAAAACCCCCCACCTTCTGCCTCTACTGCAAGGTAAAATGACGAGATGCTTCTGCAAAATGGTCATTGCTGAAACAGGCATCAACAGGGATTCATCACAGAATCATTTGGATTGGAGGGAACCTTAAAGGTCATCTAAGTTCTCACCCCCCGTCATAGATAGGGATACCTCCCACTGGACCAACTTGTTCAATGCCCCATGCACCTTGAACACATTCCAGTGAAGAATTTCTTCCCAATATCTAACCTAAATCTACCCTCTTTCAGTTAGAAGCCATTACCCTTCATATACATATCATTGTAAAGTCCCTTTCCATCTTTCCTGTCAGTCTCCTTCATCTACTGGAAGGCTGCTCTAAGGTCTTCCTGAAACCTAATCTTCTACTCACTGAACAACCCCAACTCTCTCAACCTGTCTTCATAGGAGAGGTGCACCAGCTCTTTGGTCTTGTTTATGGCCTGCTCTGGACACACTCCAAAGGGTTCATGTCCTTCTTATGTTGGGAACTGTGGTGGTTTTCACAGAGGTCCCAGGATGAGAGAAGAGACGAGAATCTTGATTTCATGTTTCAGAAGGCTGGTTTAATATTTTATGATATATATTATATTAAAACTATACTAAAAGAATAGAAGATTTAATCAGAAGACTAGCAAAGAAAAGGAAGAATGATAACAAAGGCTCATGACTCTCAGAGAGTCCAAGCCAGTTGACTGTGATTGGCCATTAATTAGAAAGAACCAACATAGACCAATCAAAAATGCACCTGTTACATTCCACAGCAGCAGATAATTATTATTTACATTTTCTTCTGAGGTTTCTCAGCTTCTCAGGAGAAAAATCCTAGCAAAAGGATTTTTCATAAAATATCATGGCTACAGGGAACCTCATGAGAGTGGAGTATAGGGGCAGAATCACCCGCTGGACAAGCTTGTCTTAATCCACCCCAAGTTCCAGGCTGCAAGTGCACATTGCCAGCTCATGCTGAGCTTCCCATTCAGCAACACCTCCAAGTTCTCCTAAGGGCTGCTCTTAGTCTTTTCTCTGCACAGTCTGCATTTCGGCTTGCCTTGTTTAGCTTCCTGAGATATCTCTTCCTGAGGCCAACCTCTCAAGCCTGCCAATGTCCCCTCTGGATGTTATCCATTCCCTCCATGCTGACTGCACCACACAGCTTGGTGTTGTCTTGCAAACTTGCTGAGCATGCACTCAATACCACTGTCAATGTCACCAATGAAGATGTTTATTAGTGCCAACCCCAATACTGACCCCTGAGAAATGTCACTCATCACTGCTTCTCCATTTGGACATTGAGCCATTGACTGTAAATCTTTGAATGAGAGCCAATTCCAAGCTAGTAATGGAATTGCTGGGTTCAAAAATTACAAACTCTGGATGACCACATAATATCTTAATTTTTCAGCAGTTGATGGGCAATCCTTTTTCATTTTACTTGATATTTGTTGTCTGGCTCATCATTTTTTATCTGTTTTATCACTGTTTTATCACATGATTTAGCAGCTTTAGTGAGTTTACAATAAGTTACTTGCATTAATTAGATTTTAAATAGCAGAAAATTGAGTGAGGAGATTAAACTCTAGCAAACATGTCTTCCATCTACTATTATTTTAGGTCATGCTATTTTTAGTACTTATAGCATGCCTTCCAAGGCCAAAGATTCATGCAGACACAGTACATATAGCTGCAACTGTAAGCAGTGATTTATAACCTTATCCATGAATACAGTGAACAAAAACTGTCATGTATTCCAGGGGTATAACTGTGATAATGAGCACCATTGGCACAGCATAAAGCTTCCTGTCTGCCTGTATTCCTATTTAAATATACATCATGCAACATATGGGAAGCATAAGTGGGTTTACAGTCATTTCTGTCAAAACATGACATTAAGGTCCCAAGTATTTTATCACTACTGTTTGTTTGGTTTCTTAATACAAGACACTTTTAAACAACACTATCAGGTACCTTTGGCTGTGTAGTAGATTCTATGGATTTCTCAGAAAAGAAGTTTGAATAAATGATGTTTATATTAGCAGTGAATTTACACTGAATGGTTTGTTATGTGTCATGGAATTTTCATTCGGAGGAGGAAGTGAAAGTTCCTCCTATTTTTCAGCAGAAAATAATCAAATAACAAAAGAAATGATAGAGTGAATTTTGTTTGCTTTCAACTCTTTTACTGCTGATCCCTTAAAAAAAAAAAAGAAGAAATTTCAAGAAGCAATTTTTATTTACTCTCAATTTCATTTTCATTTTCCAAACAATTAACCTTCCAAGGACATGTAGACAGTATCTTTTTGATACAATTCTGCTCAATTATTCCTAGAAAGAGTTGGGTTAAACTAGTCTTTCAGATATATGGCATAGTTTAGTGGGACTTTTCGGTATCTCCTTACTCATTATAAATACAAATGTGTGTAATTTCAAACAGATTAGCAAGTTTCATTTAACAAGTGGCAATTCTCATATTTTAGCTTAATAGACTAGAAGAGCTATGGCTATTTTTTTTTTCTGCTTACTGTGAGCTCAATGTAAAAAAACCCCATAATCTACATATAACATATAATTTTATAGGTGGGACTCTGAATGTTAATTTTACTTCTTTCATCTTGATTTTCTAGGTGCCATCTTTAAACCAAATTTAAAAAAAGCACTTGAAAATTCTTATTATGCTTAAGCAAATATTTAAGTCTCACTTAAACAGCAGAGGTACAAGCTGAAAGCTAAAATCATGCATTTTATTCTCCTAAATAGGGTCTCAACTCTTGTCTAAAATAATGTTTTATCCCGACTCTTCCCCTCCCAAATAGGAGCTCAAAGCTTTCCAGTCTTTGAAGAATGATTAAAGATATTACATGAACTGTCTCATCTATTCACACAGAATATATTCATTCTGAAGGGCATCTTTATCCTCATGAATGAGAAGAAGGTCTTCTTCAGAAGTAGTTTGCATGGACTCACTAGAGGTTAATCTTGTTTGACCAACATGATCACCAAAAAACAGGACATGATGTAGTGGTGTCCATCACTGATACTTCTTGAGCTGGGCATTGAAAAGGTAAGATTGCTGAGATGTAGTTTTCAAAAAAGAAAATAATAAAAAGCAATGCTTACTTTTTCTTTATCAATTAAATTGTAGTCTAAGAGTTCAGAAGGAAGGTACAGTTCCAGAAAGACTGAGAAAACCTTCCAAAGTCATTAAATAAATATCAACATACCATTGAAAGTTGTTCCTTGGTAAAAATTCAGGAGAAACTTAAATGTACAGCTGTTCACAGAAAAAGATTAAAGGATAAAGGAAGAAGTAGAACATCTATAGAGATGGATATGAAACTACTCCAGAGAATAGCTTTTAAGACTTACCAATTTTTCCTTTTCTTTTTCCATTTGCTTTTAGAAAGAAAGTGGAAAAATTCTACAAAAAATATATTTCATATTATAAATTATTTTTTGAAATAAGTTTGTATACTTAATTTCTTACATGATGTCTATTGTGATCACTACTTTCCTGAAGTGCCAGGCTCAGGAAATTTGGAGGTACTATGCAACCTAATCTATATATTGTAAGTCACTATGCAGACCCATATCTGTGACTTGTACTGGGTAGGCTATTAATGAAAGTTTCCTATGAAGGGATATGTATAATTGGGAATAACAGAAGATGATAGAAGTTCTTAAAATTAATTTAGTTAATCCAACAGCAGGAGCTCATATCACTGTCACATGAATTCTTTGTGCGGCACTTGATGACAGAGACTTCCACTATTAAGTTCAAAGCAGGATGAAAGACAGAAGAATTTCACAAATCCAAATAGTTTAGGGCTTTATTTTTGACTGTAATAACGAATACCATCTGAAAAATTATAATGTTTCTCCTGATACTGCTCTGTGCTATGAAGACATAAAAATAGCATTGCTTCAGTACTTAGAGGTTGTACAGATTATATTAAATTTGAAAAGTTACAGAGCTGAGAAATTCCTTGATGTCAAAAAACACTAAACTGGAAAATCCAACCTGAGTCCTGAAGTTTCCAGAATAAAAACTGTAGTTAAATTCCCCAGTTTTAGAGATCTATTGAGAACATATAAATAATTTTAAATACAAAGAAACAATTTTTTTTCTAGTTGATTGATAAAAAAAGCATTGGTTGCTGGAAGAATCTAATACTTGCATCTTAAATTTCAAGTACAATGTCATATTGGGAAGATTATCTTGCTTAATTGGTGGGTAAACATTTGGTAATACTACAGCTTTATACACCTACTCAGACACAGTAGCAGTCACAAAGGCAAAAAAAACCTTTTAGAACAGCAGATGAGGCATTGATGAAAGTTTGGGTTTCACTGATTTCCAAATCTGTCTGCAAAATCACCATCAAAAAAGGAATAGGATAAAATAAATGGATCTTTCTTCAGTATGATGTTTCTCTGAAATAACAGTTGTACAGAAAACAGTACAGTGAAGGTCTTCCATGATATCTTCAAAGATATCTTCCATTAAAGATATCTTGAGAAGAAAGATGTATACCACTATCATATTTACAGTCTCAATTTCTGTCTAAAAAAAATACACCTATTACAACCTAAAATTAAGGAAAAAAACCTTAGGTAGAAATACTGTGCTTTCACACAAAGACATCTTAATACTTTTAATTTTGACCTTTTTTTGTATTTCACAATGACCAGAACTGAAGATTTCTAAAACAGGTAAATTGCATGATGACAAAATCAGACATTTAAGCCTTGAAGTTTAATGAAAAAAAATTTAGATTGCCCGGTTTTGCAAATGCATTTATTCCATAGACTAGATGGCTATACAAATGTTTCTTGTTTATGGCTTTTTATGTATATCAAACAATATAAAGCTAGGTGTTTTTTCTAAATAACAACTTATTGTTTCCTTTCCCATGAAAGATTACTTACTCTTTATGTTTGTGGGCTTTTTTGTGCTCTGCTTAAAAAAAACCAAATTATATTTCTTGCAAACACTACGTAAATAAATTAAAAGAATTCTAGAATTTTCTTCAAGAATTATGACAGAGAAAAATTAACTAAGTTGGCCCATGGTTCTTCATTAAACAGTGCCCACAGTTTCCAATCCATCTATTTTCTAAATTTTCATTAAAAATGAATTATTTTCTTCTCAGTATTAGGCTAGCTGACATATCTTCAGATATTTGCCACCTTTAAATTTCCAGTTTAAACAAACCATTTCAATTGTCAATTACTGTCTTACAAGGCTTATCAGCAGGTGCACAAGTAGATTACTTCGCCAGTTACTGTATACACAGCTAGTATATTCTTATGGAATATATGGAATACTGGAACATTGCAACAGAGGATCATGAATGATATTTTAAAGAGTCAATGAAATTAAATTTAATTATATAGTTAATTTTGTTCTTCAATATTTTGAAGTATATTGACGATTTACACAGAAAAACTAATGCCCCAAATCAGTTCTGTATGCAAATTTAAAAGGCAAATAGTTCAGCCTAACATGAAGATCCAGGTGACATATAATGTCAAGAAGAACTTCAATATCTGCACTAGATTTTATTCAAACTTAACACACCTAAAACTAAGGGGGAAATTAAAGAACCAAAATTAACCTATAATGTATTCCTCTGGTAAATAGGAACACAATTTTCACCTATATGCTTGTCTTAGTTGCTTAATTTTCTGCCACAGGTCATGCCCAAGTTTTGAGAAAAGAGAAGAATCTCAGAACCCAATCCATTGCTACTACAACTCTTAATGTTTTGTAAGTCAGCTAGCAGTAACTTTTGGTTCCTTTACTGTGCTCATAGTATGCCTAGCACACCCCAAACAATGTTTAATACAATTGTCATAATCAATTGCCTCTAAACCAAAGAATACTTGGAGATGTCTAAGAGGATAAAATCTGCTAGTCTGCAGGCTGTGGGAAAAAAAAATAATTCAAGAAGAATAAAAATTTTCATCACTAATTTGTAAATTATGCTCAGGCTGATGAATTCTCCATTTTTTCCTGTCCCACTGCTGTCAAACTTATTATGCAAGTATCGTAAGATTAGGGAAAGTAATGAAAAGAGAGCAAATTCTATCAGTAGAACTCTCAACCAAGATAAGAGGGCCCTGGTTTCTATTGTTTAAATTGCTTTCATATTTGTATTATTCAGTCACCAAACAAAAAGTAGAAATAATTAGAGACCTGGGTCCCATACTTGAATATTGTGTGTTGTAGACATCAATAGTATTAATTTCTGTCTCAGCTTCCATCTTACTCATTTCCTTCTGCACAGAACAACAGATCCATGAAGAAGCTCAAGTTTTTCATCATGAATGTTGTAGCTTTGAATACTCTGAGGTCAAACCTGGATTCCTGACTTGCTATACTAACAAGGTTTTGTAAAAAAAGGATGAGGATCTTTCAAACATTTAATTCTGTAAGCACTTCTAGATGTTTGCCTATCCTTTAGTGACAGTGCTACTAAGCAAACAAAGCAGGTCCTGGACAGAACTGAAACCTTGAGTTCAAAACCAGAACCCAAGGACAGCCCAGTACATCTGGAGCTACTAGACACTTCTCTGGTGGGATTATTTTTTTTTCCCAAACGAATGGGACTGATATAATTTAATTTAACCATCTAATATTTGCACATTTTTCTCAGCTTTTCACCAAGTGAATTTCTTTGAAGACAGGTATGTAAGACTCTAAAGGAAACACAGATGATTTTTGTTTAAGACTGCTTGCCTATATTTTTAGATAAAGTTAGATTAAAATGACTCTATTTTATCAGATTCCAGATTTATCCACCTTTTTTTTTTTTGTGTGTGTTTATTGCACAGTTAAGGCCATTCAAATAGATTGCATTCTAGCACTTACCTTACAACTACTCATGGTTGAGGTTGCAGTACAGAGGGCTTTGAAGCACCCAATTTGGTGTGGAAAGCATGTCTAATGAAAGTCAAAATATGCATTTTCTTACAGTAGAAACTGCTTTTTAGAAAACAGCACACGCAGAAGAAAAGCTGTGGCCACTATTGTGCACTATTTTAAACAAAGCAGATTAGTGGCTAAATCATCCAGTCAGAGGAGATTGAGATTTAACTCCCTTCTTGGCCTGAAGGGGAGATTTAAAGTGCCAAAAAGAAAATGTTTTTATCCTGGAGACAGAATAATGTTCTGTACTAATTTCTAGGGTATATGAACAGGATCAGAAAGTAGGAGAAAGTGACAGTGAAGTGCAATAAAAAGCTGAAAAATAATATTGCAGTAATACATATCGCATCAATGTCTTCAGTTTCTATGAGGTAGCATGAATTAAATTTTCTCCAACCAAAAACCTGATGAATGACGTATCAGTGGCATTTTTTGACCTTGATAGTCAAAGTATATAAATACAAGAAAATTAACCCAATCTTATAGGTAATAGGTTTTTGATTTCTTTTTGATTTTCCTGTTGGAAGCTTTCTTTCAATCTCTCTGAAAGTAATATTGTCCATTATTTAAATAAATAAAGTAGGCCAAAGACTAAGTTTTGAGCCCTTTCCAAAATAGTAACAAATTTGTCCATGGAGTTCACTTTTATACTGAACTATCAAAAAAAATATAAAAATCCTAAGTGACTGTCTGCAAACTGACTGTAAGAAGCAGGTTTTCAGCACTAATATTATACCCAGACTAAAACTGATAAATTTTTGAACACAATATAGCTAATTTGGGCCACAGCCAAAGGGTTACTTTTACAATTAACTGTATGGACAATTTTGTATTAGTGTTCAGGTCTGTATTTTGTTCCTTTTCCTTTTTCTGCTATAGAGGTATCTATCTAATCAGCAGTAGTAATACGGATTTGTAATACCTGTGCCAGGTGAGAATTAGGGAGCTAACTTCACTCTTTAGGTAAATACACATATATATGCTGTCAACCAGCAATACTTCCCTTCTTACTGTGGTGATGACTCCATAGATGTGGAGATTTTTCTGAAACACTGCATCTTTTATGGTTAGCTTTTAATGCTGCATTTTGGCTTTACAGTCCTTTCACAGATATAGAAAATGCAATGTGATAAAAGGCAAGAAATGTATCTCAGTCCCCCCCAAAAAATCTTTCACTCTGAGGCATGCTTGAATACAACTTTATGGACTGAGGGACAAATATAAACCAAGAGGATTGCATCAGAAATAAATAAAAAAAAATCACTAGCCTATTAATACAACATATTTAAGGAAATTGAAGCATAGAATGATTGGTTGCATTGAACACCTGGGTTTCTCTGGGTGCAAAACAGCCATCCATGGAGCATGGCATATGTCTGCTAATTTTGAATAGGTGATCACACTATTTTCCTTGATAATCTCTTAATTTATTAGTCTCACTTCTTTTCCTAAGAGACTCTGAAACTGTGGCATTAAGTGTTAGGAAAAAATGGTAGGAAATCCATGGTAGAACATTTACAATACTTAAAAGTTACCAACTTGAGAAAATCTAAAAGTTTATTATAGGAAAATGGACTCTGATAAATTTTAGTTTATGAGAGTGAAATCTCATCTTGTAAAGTGCACGTTTTTATTTTCAATTTTATCACTGACAAATATCAGCAAATAGAATACTTGGCTATTTATAATTTAATTAGTGCATCCACCATAAATTAAACTAAAATATGGAAAAGAATAGGCAAATACTCTAGCAAGATATTAGATAAAACTCACATTTTTAAGCATAGTCTCAGTGATCTTACAGAAGTCTATTTCTGAGCATATGCATTTATTAAGATAAAAGCCCAAAAAAGGTATGTATGGATTAGTCTTCAAGGAACTTCACTCAATAGGTGGGATCACTGAAGGAATTCACCATTTTTTCTCTATTAACCAGTATGGAACAATTTTGGATTTACTTTCCACTGTAGCCAATAAAAGAAAGTAAAAATTATATTGTTATACATTTAGTTCAAATCACTAAATGCATGAAAAAGCCTTTCATCATTACCTTCTGATTTTTAACAAATTGATAATCTCAACAGTTTTTGCACTGAGGTGGTGGAAGTATCAACAGATGAAAGGCCACAAAATGGGTGAGGTTTCAGGGTGGACTTCTTGCTTTTGAAAAAAATTGTCTGGTGCTTTTAGAAAAGCTTTCCCTGTGAGAATTGCATATAGCTTCTCCTTGTCTCCATTGAGTCAGCTGCCTGTTTCCAGCCCCTGGCCACGCTTTACTCTCTTTGTTGTAATTCAATGAAGCTCTGCCAGGGAGCAGTACCCTTCTGTCACTGCCATTTTGTCTACGACTTGGAGGGAAAAAAAAAAAAAAGATCTGTGTGTTAAAATGTTCTGTTTCCTTCCCACACAGACAGGGACAGAGTTCAGTGTTACCAATAAAATGTTTATATTCCTTTATTATTTGAAGTAAGAGTAAAAAGTAGGAATTGTCCATCATCATCCATTACTTATCGTATGTATTGTCACAGGCAAGAAACACGCTATTACTAATTTTAGTTTGCTTTGTTCATCTCATTTTACTTTTGATAGCTTACAAATGTGACTGCCTACTGTGATATGACCTAAGTTTCATGAAATAAGAACCTACTGGGACTCTGCTGCATAAGGTGTGCTGTACAGCTCAAAGCATATGAAATGTTTGAAATCACAATACTTCTTCAGTTCAGTTTACATAAATGATCCTGGTTGATTAGGGGAAATCAGGAAAATCCAATAAAAAGGAAGGTGTTTGGAGTGCTGGATTCTAAAGGATGAAACATTGATATGATCCCAGTCAATGAAATGCTATCTTTCAGCCTATTTAGGGCCAGTAATTTTCCCTCTCATTAGGTGGCAGTACACCAAACAATAGCTCAGTCTTCTGTTCTTTAGGAGATTATAGTTACTCTGTTCCTAGGTGAAATATATGTAAGGAAAAAATGGAAGAGGAAAAGTTTTAGGTGCTATGTGAGATTCTATATAGTCTTTTTATGGTCTCTCATTTCTAATATCTGTGCATCATTTGTTATGGTAAAATTAATTGTGCATCAGGAAGTCGAATCTGTTAATTAGACTGTGTATACATAACATTTATTGTAATGGCTTGAAATACTTTTGAAAACATGTCCAGGACTCTTTTCTACAAGAATTCCAACAGAACTTATTTTTGCCCTTTTTTTATTTTGTCTAACTGCCTTTAGTACCTCAATAGAATATTCTTCGTGAAATACAAAATAAAATGAACAACCAACAATCTGTGATACAGAACATCTTGTGGAATTGAAAAATCAAAAATCTGATGTTATTTGGTGAATCACTCACATTGTAAGAGAAAAAAAGTGTATGCACTGTATGATTTTTTTGGTGAATTTGACAAGTTCCATAACAAACCTTATGCAACTAGGGAAAAGAAGATTCTAAAATCCAAACATCCACCCTTACAGACTGCTTCCTCTCCTCTGTATCATATGTTCTATACCCCATATGCCTCCCATATTCCATTCATTTTCTCACTCATCCACGAGTACCTATATTCATACCAAATAAAGCTCTTAAATAATGGACCCAGACAAAGACTGAGGGTGGGAAACTAGTCTAAAAAAATCCTTCTCACACTATACTTCCCTTAGTGACCACAAAAAAATCTCTCCCCCAGCTTAAGGCAATGCAATTCCCAGTTTTCCCTTATTTCCCCAGGAGACACACCTAATTCTTGACTGCATTTCTCTCAACCCCTCCAGAGATCTAGGAAAATGTACAGGGACACTTTTTTCCTCATTTAGACACTTAGGTTTGTGTATCTCACAGTCATGGAACAATTTTAAAAGAATTTCTGAAAGTCATTTAGTCTAAAACCTCACTTCAAGCAGCATCAAATGGATCAAGGTATTAAGAAGCTTGAGCTTAAAATCTCTCATTGTCAGGGATGGAGATTCCGTCCCCAGCCTCTCTGGGAAACTGTCCTGCTTTTGGTTATTTTAGTGGTAAAAAACTTTATCCTGATATCTGTTTTTTTTTTTTTTCCTAATATCAGAGTTTCTGCCTTTGCAATTTCTGTCCTCCAGAGCTTCTTGTTCATCACTACACATCTCCAAGAAGAGTCTATCTCTTTTTCTCTGCATAAAACTTCATTAATATTTTCCTAAGCCTAATCTTAACACTGCACAAACTCAGGTATCTCAGCCTCTTAAAGATTTTGTGTTCCATACTCCTAACCATTGTGATAGTTTTCTGACATATTCATTCCAGCTCATTGTTATATTTCTTGCACCAGGGAGTAAAAACTGGACACAGTACTGCAAAAGCAGACTCACAGCCACCATATAGTAGGGAATAATAACTTTCCTTGACCTGCAGGAAACACTGTTCCTGCAAAGATATTTTCTGCACTCCACTTGCAGGTCCCTTTTTCACATCATTACATAGTCTCTGGTGTCCGTAGATGATGTAAATACACTTTTAAATGAGCTCTAGAAAGCAACAGGAAGGCAAAGTATGAGAATATGGTGTGTCAAGTAGTGTTTATCTGCAGTGACTTACACATGTCACACAGAAGGTGAGAGTATGTAATCTCAGTTATACCTCCTGGCATTAAAAATTAATACCATATAATGGTATTAGTGCCTCCAGTATGTTGGTTTTTATTTAATCTCTAAGTGACTTCTATCAATTATAGCGTCTCAATATCTTTTCATTTCATTAGAGTGTACAACACCACTTGCTTCGGTATATGTCTCCAGTCATTAAAGAAAAGTGCTTGAATATAGGCCATTTCTGTAGCAAACATAAGGTTTGTTGGCTGTGATGTTCCCATTAAAAGAGAAAGTACTTAACTAGAATTTCTCAATAACAATCAATTATCGGGTAAGTAGCATACTGGCTATTGTGTAAATTTTTAGCATTCCAGAATATTTCACTTTTTTTCAAAGATTCCAATGTTTCTACAAAGTTAGTTCTTTTTTAAGATATGTGAGAGGGAATCTATAGGTTAAGAAAAACAAAATACCCAGAACTGTCCTCATTTGATCTGAGAAATTTATATGGAAAATTTAAAGCATACTCTATCCTCAAACAATTTGTGTCCTATGAGTTTTCTTTTTTACGTACACAATAGATTATAGAGAAATTCTGATATAGTGATAAACTCATTAAATAAATGATCATAGTTTTTCCATCAAGTACAAAGAAATAACAGAAATAAATACTAATGTGACTTTTTTTTTTCCATCTCTGTCTCTCAATTGTTTTTTTCTCATCTTTCTTTTCTATAAGAAAAATTCAGGGAGTATAAAAAAAGTGATGTGCTGCAAATATTTTTTGAAAAGATTTTCCTGAAAAATTTCCTTTTATCTTATAATTATGATCTATCTCAATGGTGCTTTATTTTCAGATAAAATGAGTAAAAATTAGAGCGTGTTTTCCCTTGGAAATAAGATTTTTTTTCCCAATAACTCTTAAAAAAGAATTTAACTACAGCAGTCAGTTTGAATGTATTTTTGTTGGGTTTTTTGTTTGTTTTTGGCTTTTGTTGTTGTTGTTGTTTTATGGTAACAACTTTCTATCTCTTTGCACTTCTGCTTTTTTGAGAAGAAACCTGTAGTTTTTCATGCCTTTGAAAGGCATCTCTTATATAACTTATGTTGAAAGGAATAAATAGATCTGTAATAAAAATGCATTCTAATTTTAAATCTGTTTCTTAAATCCCTTTGTATGCTCTCTTCCTATTTATTTCAAGACTATTTGTTCTGAAAAAAAGTAGGACATCACTTGTCTTCTGCTGAAGATGTAATCCGTACTTCATGTTACCTATAATCATCAAACCATACTATAACATATCTGCAAGCACAGCTTACCTCAGAGTAGCTGAGACCCATTTTTGTGTGTCTTGAAGGTAAACTTATTTGACATTTTCTCCACAGTTAAAGATTCTCAGTAAAGTACTGTGCAGCACTAGTGTGTCAGAAAAAAACCACAAACACCTGACACCTAACTGTCTTGATCACCTTGCTGTTAAAAGTAAAGCTTCCAGATCAGATGCAGCTGATCTATCAACCTCTGAAGATCTGGGACATTTTCACAGAGAACTGCTAAACTCTCGATGTCTTTGCTTTGATTGCCTTCTTCCTCTCCTTATTTTTTCACAGGGTCTTAGCAGAAGAGAGAAAATGGTCAGGCAGAATAAAACAAAAAACAATTCAGTGGAGCAGTATCCTGCCCTGCCACAGGC
>JANIJU010000002.1:26561151-26645478 GCA_025504685.1 Leucosticte australis | reverse complement strand
AAAACAAAAAACAATTCAGTGGAGCAGTATCCTGCCCTGCCACAGGCTCTTCTCCCATAGCAGCAGGTTTTCCATCCACTATGCCAACATGACCAGAAGAGACAATTAAACCTTTTTTGCTTGATAGGCCAGCAGACTGGCTGGTTCTTTTACAATTTCTATGGGAAACAACTCAAACTTGGAAAGAAAACAAGACTCCTATCCTAAAAATCTCATTCACTATTGTTCTTCTTCAATTAAAGAAATATTAATCAAATTAAAACATTCCTACAGCATGAAGTATACAGAAATTGCATTAACTTCAAAATATTCAATTGCTGACTTAAACAGTCTGTGGACAATAGATTGCCTATTAGCTCTTCATGAGTCCTCAATGGTGTCTACTTCATGGCTTAAAAAGAAGAACTTAACATAATTTAAAAAAAAAAAAAAAGCTTTTAAAATGTGATTATTCATTGTGGAAACAAACTGTACTCCATACTGTAATATAAGAATTTGAATCTGATCATCTCAGAACCATTTTATAGTGTAATAAAAAAAAAAAGAGCTATCGGATGTAGTTAGGATGCGGAAGGAATCACTTTTTTTTTAATGTAATGTAGAGATGTTACTTATACAGAAAACATATAGAGACAGTTTTCACGTCAAGACAGAGCTGAATCTTGCAAATATTGTGCATCATCCTCAATGCCTTATCTGTATATTGAGGAAATACTGCACTTAGAACTCCATACAGAAATGGTGTTGATTTATTTAAGTTTCACCTTCACTTGAAAGTTTTTGAATTTAGTATTTCATTCCCAAGAAAGGAAGTGAAATTGTTCAGAACTCTAATTATAATAAATTACTGTTTTCAAAACCATAGTATATCTTTAATAAATAAATTAATGTATAGTTTTTTATTGTTTTGCATTATGAGAGCACTCATCAAAAAATGTCAAACACAGTATGTAAAGTTTATTTTTCCTAGGATCAGTTAAAGTACAGTCAGTCATAAGGGATCTACCAGCACAAGGAGTAGGCTTTGATGACAGACAGACCTCCAATCAGCAGGAGATTGCAGTGAGAAAACCACCAGACATGTGAAAATTTATAGTCTCAAACATTTTTTCTTTCAGACGCTTCAAGAGAAAATCGTCAGTGAGAGGAAAACTTTGTAAAAATATTATCAGAGGAAAATACTTATAAATAAAAGATCAATAGAACAGGAAAAATACATTTGAAAACCAAAATGCTGTTAACTCTCTAAGGAATATGTGTGTACACGCATATAGTTCATACATATGTTAAAGCACCAAAGAAACAAGTGAGGCTCACATTATACTTGAATATGGCATTGTTGTATGACACAGAAAATGTATATAACTGAATATTTTACTTGAAATTTTTCTAAGAGAGTAGTGTCAACAATACAGTAGTGCCTGAAAATATCAGTGTATTAGCTATTTCAGAATAAAAACATGGGATTTAAATTTGAATTAATTATTGGCAATTACATTTGTATCAGCTATTTGAACTAAAAGAAAAATAATCTCGTGACAGACAGATATAATTTTATTATTTTACTTGAATTAGAGGAAAGGAACAATGATGAACAGGGATGAAAACAATGGAATTACTATGCTGAATGTGTTTTTAAACTATTTAGCATGAAATGAAGTGCCAAGGCAAGCGTAAACCTGTTGCATGGTAGATGTTAAGAAATGAAAATTAGATGAATTGCATTGAAAATTATCAGGGCCACTTTTTAGGGATATCAATTATGCAGCCAAAATAGAAGGTTCTGATAGTGATTTTTCACATCCCTGCACCCTGACAAACTAATAGATGTACCTTGTTCTTTTTTCATGAATTCCTAATTTAACTGACATGATTATGCATCCTTTATCCATGTCTATGGAACAGTTCATGCAGTATACTAAATACTCAACTAGGCTCAGCAGCTGCAAGTTAGACTCATTTTTTTGAATTTTTTCAAAAAAAACTAACTTCAAATGACATTTCATAAAAAATAGCCACATTTTCAAGGAAACTTATGTGGGATGTTATAAATTCCATTTTTTCTGTATAAAACCTGTTCTAAGCCACTCACAAAATTTAATAGCAAACGATAACCTTTCAGAACAGAACAGAATATCTAAAGATTTCCTATACGATAATGCCATCTGGGAAAGTGAACACTGATATTTTTAAAGTGGGAGATTAGTCCTTTCTGTTTATCTAATAAAAGTTACCATCACTTCTTTCACCACCTTTCCTTAGAAATCAATACAGTTGTAAAACCACTCTGCATTTTTACCAGGTTCAATTCATTTTCTGTGTAACTTCCATGTTCCGCATCAGGGAATTCCAGCCTGAAATAAATTCATCTATTGTCTGTGAAGGAGAAACTTGAGAAAGATATCATGGTCTGCATTATTTCTTAGCAGAAGTGGTTTGAAAACTATTGCCTATTGAGATGTAGTTTTAATCTTCCTATTTAAACCTGAATTTAGATAAGTGGATCAGAATTATTCCCAATCCCAGAAATACATAAAGTATTTATTCTTTTCTTCCCTATGCTTTTTTTTTCCTGCTGAAGCTACTGCTTAAGGACCTTGTTCCTTTTCAGATAGGATCTGTTTTTTGCCAGGTAAAAGTATGTCTGGAAGGGTCTGCTAAAACCTGGCATAAACATACATAACTGAATTGACTTCTCAAGTGGCCATCACCACAACAGAAGAGCCAATCAAAATGACAAGTACATTAAAAACAGCAGAAGTCAGTCCACTGTCAATCTTGTCTATGTTGTATTATTTTGTCTACTCGCTGTTTTTCTTTGCTTCCAAGATCACTCAGCCATGTAATAAGTAGATTTTCAATGTGTGGTACTTCCTTCATTAGTTTTTCTGTCATGCACTGGTGCAATCAGAGACTTTCTACCTTTTTCCTAAGCAGGCTACAGTGATAAAGTAAATGCAGGTTATTCATGCTGCAACAAAAATATCTGCTGTGTTTGCTTATCCAGTGTTTTTCCTATGTTTTCCACGTATTATCCTGTATTTTCAAATACACCAGTTTTATGCTTCAAAACTGCCAGAACTTATGCCATAATCGATGTTCTGAAAAAAAACCCCATGTGAAACTTACCAAGTTTCAGTCATTGGTTGCTTCCATCAGTACAAGAGGCAGTTCAGAAGCAGTAAAAGAAATCGCTGATTCTAATGAGATTTTGCTCTACATTTGTTTCTCAAGAGGTATCCTAACTGTAAGGTTCAGGCATAACTCAAGTCTCATAACTGTGGTATGTCAAGCCTAGATTCATGACAGACCTAAGGAATAGCAGCACTACTAGAGCTGTAATCTAAAGCAAAAGAGATTAAAGGATGTGGCTGGCTAACATGAGAAGATCAAATGCTCAAACCTTTCTCAGCCTTTTGGATTTCAAGCTTTCAACTTTAATCTCTAAGGAGAAAAACAGAAATAAATTATTCTGTTCTGTTCTGATTTTGGGAATGATATTTCCAATTCTCTGTCTAAGGAAAGGCAAGATAAGAATAAAAAAATAATCTAAGGTAAACTAGGTAAGAGGATACAAAGCAACTCAGGAGAAAAGAGATCATGGCTCCATTAAGTGCTTAAGGGTTTACTTTATATTAACAGTGAACAAAATACGTGAATGTATCTTGTGAACAAGGCTCAAAACTTATTTGCCTTATTCCGGGAATTTTTTCCATCAACCAGCTCTTTTCTTTGAGCTAAAGACAGCGAGCAATCATTCATGTAGACAGTCTGCATGTGAGAGCAAACCAAACTTTCAGTCATAATGCATATAGATATTTTTATTTACCAGCAATGAGACCACTAATAAGAACAGCTCTGGTAAATGAAAAAGTAAAGAGTAAAAAAATAGATTATAAAAAAGCAGGAAAGTGGTGTAACTCCAGTGAAAGGATAGTTTTAAAGTTTCACTTTGCTAGGAATGGGTCAAACAGGTAAGGAGAGAATGGTCTGTAAGAGGTCAGAAAGTTGATTAAAGCTCAGGAATTTTCTAGCAAATCAGTTAATCTAGCAGAGGGAGAAAGAGAGCTATTGCCTTGTTGGGCCAGGTTACTGTTAGGTTTTATGGAGACTCAATATGAAACTAAACTGAAGGGAGAATCAAGGTGCTTAGTGGATGTGTGTGTGTGTGTATGTGAAAGTGTGTAATGTAACCAGAAAAAACAACTCTTTTTTTTTTTGATTTGGAGAAAAATCACAATAACAAATCACCAAACAGTTGCCTAAGGCACTGTTTTATCAGAAAATTCAAACACCTTCTAATGTAATAATTTATATATATATATATATATATATATATATATATATATATATATATATATATATATACACACACTTTCTGGCATACATAAAGCCTGTATGCCAATATTATATTTATTAACTATTCTAATAAACAATGCCCATTCTAACTCAAACCAGAACAAAAAGCTATTATCTTCAATAAAAAAGGCAGACTAGACTGTCTCATAGTTCTGTTTTCCCAATCAATCCTATAATTCTTTTGAATATATTTAGTGCAGTGCTTTGTCATGATAAAACTTACAAAATCATGTATGTTAATTTTCTTTAACATATATATCAGTGAAATATATTTTCCATAATAATTTAAATAATTAAATCAGTCATCATTTAAGATATTTATAATAGTTCCTCTTGAAATCATCTCAGTGAGATAAAGCTCAATTTATGTATAAAATTGGGATGAGATTTAATAGTTTTTTAATGCTTAGATCCCCAAAATGGAATAGATGTTAAATTCTGAACATGAAGTTAATAATGAAATTAATAGAAGATCATACTTTCCAACTTCATAATTCTATTCCTTAGTCATCAGACTCTCAAAGTCAATAGGCTGATTTATTAAACAGAAACATGCAAAATATCTGGGTCAGTTTTTTAGATATAATGTTGATATTGTTTTTTGTCCTTAGGTACTCATCTGTGGCACAGCAAAGTGAGCTTTAAGAGAGATAGATTTGTCTACTGAATTTTAGTTTAATGGTGGAACAATACAAATTTTTGCTGTAATTTGATCTAAGATTTTGCAGAAAACGAACTCTCAAAGGAGTTTACATGGATTATTTTTGTTATAGCAAATTCACAGCAACATTATATGTATTTGCCAGCAAATACAGTTACAAGTAATATAATTATGATTTAACATAATACTCACATGTCATGTAGCTTGCAGTTAATATTACATGAAAAATAACTGTAATTATTTAAAAAATTATACATAGTAGCATCAGGACAAACAGGCACAAGAAAAGTAGGTTATTATTAAGGCATAATAACCCTTGGGATGTCTCCACCAGAACCACAAGAAGGAAGGATACTGTTGTGCAGTGAGAACTAAGCTTAAGATCAGCTTTCCCTTCAGTGTTTGTGTCAGCTTTATCCCTTCCTTGAGACCAACAGGAATACCAAGCCCAAACCTGCAGGAATCTCTCCTCCCCTTACTCCTTCTGCAAGCTCTTATCTTCTCTCCCCCTTCTACCCGTGGGAGAAGCAGGTACCACACAGAACCTCTTAACATTCTTAACAGCAACATGCAATTCTGCCTGCACTGCTGACATGCCATAAACTAGCTCTGAGAGGCATTACGTAGCATTTCATAGTGACTTAGAACCCTTTAATGGAATTCCCAATGCTTTTTAATTCTCTCTGATTATTGGGAATTAAAATTTGTGCTAGCATTACATTACTCCTTGAAAATATTTTTTTTAACAGACTATATCAAAATATAACCAAATTTTGAGTAAAAATAAAATAAATTTTTGTTTGTCAGCTAAATAGCTCTTTTTAGCTGAAGTGACATGAAGGACTGGAAGAACCAGCTAGCTTAACCTCGTTTTTTTGAGGTTTCCATTAAAAAGAAACAATTCATAGTTCTGCCTCTTTCCATTTTAAATATAAACCTCTTCCTGTCCTTCATATATGCAGGTATCAGACTAATCCTCAAAGTGGAAAGTTTCATTTTCCTGAAAGTGACCATACCAAAAGATACTGAATAGTTTCCAAATTCCTTGGTAAGATATTTTTAGAACACAGTCCAATATCTGCAGATAGGTAATTTCCACTCTCCACAGGGAAGACTCAGAACAGCTCAGTGAGAGAAATTAAATGAAAAGGTTTCAAAACACTGAAAATCCACTTCATTTTCTTGAACTAGAACTTCCATATTCTGCAAAAAATACCTAATCTGAAATTTTATGGTTTTTTAATAAGTTGGTTTATCTATCTCCATCTTTGTTTTAACTTAACGTTTCCAAGAAAAGTTCCTACATTTTTTTCTGAAAGCCTAATTTTATACTCTATTTAATATAATAATGTTTTACCTATTTTAGCCCTAAAGTGGTAACATTCCTTTCTACACTGCATTCCTTTCTACACTTGCACTTTATATTGACTGCCCTGTCTTTAAATTGCAGCCTGACATTCCTCTTCTTATATTTAATAAACAAAAATAGCAACTGAAATTTGCTCCTCAAACATCTTTGAAGAATCCCTGTAATAAGTTCTGATTTCTTCCTAGACAGAATTCAGCAATTGATATGAGAGGACATTCTGAATTTATTATTCTTCTGAGTTTTACTAAGTGAAGATACTTGAAATTTTCACCTCTCATTCCTATTCTGTCTATGCTATCCTATGGTCAGTAATATGTTCCTATCACTTTCAGCTTCACCGACCTCATATCCAGCAGCTCTGCTACTTTTCTAACTGTATTTCTATTACTAAAATAGGTTCTACTTTGCTTTATTTTCCTTTCAAAAAAAGCACTCTGACTTTTGAGAATTTTTACTATCTACTCATAATTTGTAATGTATGTTCAATTTTTCTGACTACTTTTAGTATTCTAAGATTTTTCTGACTACTACTAGTATTCTTCCTTAGAATGCTGAATATTCAAGTAGCTCTTACACTAAATTTTATTTTTTAAAGGTACAATCAGTTAAAATTTCAGTTGAAAAGAAATATAGAAAATCGTGTTTATTTGAGAATTTTCTGTAGAGCTAACATAATTTAGCAGTTCATTTAATTTATGATTTTGCCATTTTTAAATACAGAGCTTTAGTTACAAACCTTACTTCTGCAGAAATTTGTGAAATAAGTTTCTCCATGTTTGTGAAATACTCTGTTGCCATAGTGATGACTGTGATAGAAAAAGCTACAAGAAAAGCAGTAACTGTCTTGAGGACATGGCTTCAATACAGTCTAATAAATGAAATATACAGCTGTACAGGGAAAGTAAAAAGATAAGAAAAAATATTGAATCCTTTTTTTTTTTCCCCATGAGGATCATCCATTTTACACACTTGATGACATAGTCCTGGGGGAAGAGGAGGTGGCTGGAAGGAAAGGATGCAATTGTACAATTTTTATGTACTTGCAAAGTTACAAGGAGGTGCACTGTTGAAAAGCAACCTTAATTCTAGAATTTCCTAGGCTATTAGGCTTGCAGATATTTTTCTTGAACAAAGTACTGTTCTGGCCCTTCCCTGGATATGCAAGAGATGTAGCTTCAATTCTGTGAAATTGACATTCCTATCATTTTATTTCTCTGAAAGATTAGAAGCTTTTGTTCTGCACCTTTTAATTTTTTTTTTCCTTTTGCCTCCAGTCATGAAGAAACCAGCACAACTGTACATTATCCAGGGAGGCCTGGCTGATTCACAAGACCTTTTTTGTCAGCACCAGCTCGTTTTGGGTTAATCTAGTTCTGCTAGCACACATACATCATTGCTTACATAACTGTCAGATGTAGCCCAGAGATAGATATCTTAAATTGGTCATGATGATTTAAAACTGATTGAGCCCTAATCAACTTTCACATGAAAAACCGACAAACTTTGTTGGAACAAAACATAAGAACAAATCTATGGCTAAATGTCTCTTGGGTAAAAATTTCACAGTTTTCTGAAGATATTAGGGAATGTGATATTTAGCTATATTCTTTGTTTTGGCAATGTATGCATCAGAATGCATACAAAAATATGTTTAAATTCTTAACAAGCTTTTGGTGACACAATACATGAGCAGAGGACTGCATATTTAATACCATTTTGAAATACAGCATATTTACTAAAGTAAGATTTGTTTCCAAATGTTGATAAAATGAAATGAGATAAGTGAGCTGTAGCAATCATATTATGGAACAGTTTCTGCTATCCAGGATGCTGAGTCATTCTTATCAATCATGTATACTTAATTTATGCTTGTGTATATCTATAGATTTTGTTTTGCTTATTTATAATAGTGAATACTAGTATTTCATAGTTGATTCAGATGATGTTTTCTCCAAACATTGTAGAAGGTAAAGCATAAGTATGACATTTGGGCAATGCATACACATACGTGGAAAATTTAGATACATTTTGCCACTTTGATGATCCTTATGGATCCCTTCCAACTAAGAATATTATATGTTTCTATGATTTTGTGATGCATAGCAACCAGTGTGGAACAAGTATCAGATACAACAATCTAATAAAGATTAAATAAGCTGCACTACTGTCTGAGTGTTTTGGCCAGGGTTTTTTAGATCAAAAACAATTTTGTGGTAATTCAAGAATCTGTCAGTAAGGTTGAACTATGCCAGTGTCAGAAATGTAGTGCTTTTGCACAGAAAAATATTTATTAAATACATAAATATAATTTTATCTGCTCCTGCCTGAAAAAGGTGAATTCCAAAAGAAATCTATAGGCTCCTTTGCTGTAGATGTCACAGCTGACCATTCCGAGTTCACCTTTAGGAAAAAGCATGCAAAAACTATGCGGGACTAATTTCACCCAGTCCTGCAGAATGCTAACTTTTGGGATTTAGCTATGACTTCTAAAAACCAAATTGTTTCTGGCAGAGTCTCTGACAAAAACAAGTGCTAAAATAAATAGTAATCAGCAGACTTGGTTTTATTTTAAACATTTTAGGAAACATTAATAAAATCCATGAATGTGGGACCTGCTACTTTAAATTTTTCTCACGTAGAGATGTCCAGTGTACTCATATAGTTTCTTGGATGAGAATATTTCCTTTTGTTAAGTACAGGGTTATAGTACTAAG
This sequence comes from Leucosticte australis, assembly GCA_025504685.1. NCBI lineage: Eukaryota > Metazoa > Chordata > Aves > Passeriformes > Fringillidae > Leucosticte > Leucosticte australis. Next base: position 26,636,375 of record JANIJU010000002.1, on the reverse strand, counting down.
CATTTAACAACTGGCATTTCTTTCTGTTTTTGGTAATTACTATTTCTGAAAACCAGCTCCTCAGAAGGCTCCTCAGAAGTTTGCACAGAATTGTCATTGTTACTCTGGAATGGAAGAACCAACCTTTTCTTAGCTGGAGAAGGGGCACGTTGAAGACAGGAGTAAATCCTTTGGGGGCCTGACTTGCTCTGTGGCTGTTGGAGGGAAGTTATGGGAATTGGGCAATGACTACTGCTGTTGGGAAGGGTCACACCTCTCTTCCTTCATTAGGAGATGTCAGTTTATCACAGAGATTGGGATACACGGAGAGAAGTCTCTTTTTTTGGTGTCTGATAGAAGAAAGAAAGTGAACAGTTTCAACAGTTTTACTGCCCCAGTAGTCTGTTCCCAAGGCAACTGTCTCATTCACCTGAGCCCAGAGTGTGAGAGGCTGAAATGTTAATGGCTTAAACATTATTATGAAGGATTTTTGTCCATTAAGAAAAAACTGGATAAAGAAACTGTGACCCCCAAAGACCACCCCTCCCTGAATATGCCTCCTGCCTGGAACTTTGGGGAGTTAGGCCTCCCAAAGGGGATATGATATCAGATAAAAATTACACTATTGTTCAGTTATCTCATGCCTAGGTGTCAAGGCTGTTACTGGGTCTAGGGTCTTCAAAGAGACATGAGCAGTTTTTGGTTGTTATAAGGTTTTTATTGCATGAATACATCAGTCTCGAAGGCAAAGAGTTCAAGGTGTTAGAGTCCATGTTAAAGCTTTCTGGCATAAAGTCCCAAGCAGAAGCAGCAGCTGTAAGGCTGCTTTCTAGTACAGAATCCCAGGTTCCAAACAGGAACAGCAGCAGCAGCAGTAGCAGTTGTCCCCTGGCATAGAGTCCAATGTCCCCGGCAGCAGCAGCAGCAGCAGCAGCAGTAGAATCCAATGTTCCAAGCAGCAGCAGCAAGGACCACAGATTGCTTTCTTCTTCTTCTTCAGGTTGCTGATGTGTTGATGCTGTGATGGTTGATGATGATGGTGAAGATTATGATGATGGTGATGATCCTTGTACCCCACCATGGGGTTTTTTATTCATAAAACATCCAATTAGCTAAAAATACGATTCTAAAACATTCTTTCTAAACCATTCTGCCCTCGATTCTGATGTGCAAAGGTAGTACAAAAGTAATATGAAAGTAGTGTCAATTCTCACCTAAAAACCTACACATAAAATATTATCTATTTATGCAAATGGACTGTTTTCTTACTTAAAATATACGTGTATAAATTAATCTATTTACATGAATAGATCTATCTACTTATGCATGTAGTTTTATCTGTTTTGCATGAATAATTGTATCTGTTTTAATCGCAAGGTTCTACCATGCTTTTGCTATGTCTAGGGCTAAGCTGCTGAACTTTTAACTAGACCTTAGGGCCTTTGCTAGTTAATACAGTTTCTTAAGGCACCTACAATGTATTTCTACTTACTTAAAACCTAAAAATGAAACTTAAACTTACTTAAAACTGTAACTTACACTTCTATTTACTTAAAACTTAAACCTACACTTCTACTTCATATCTATGTGGCTTAATATATCTTAATTTCTCTAAAGGCTTTAATTAAACGCCTGCATTCATCTCCCTCTCTGAGAAACTCAGAGAGGCCAGCATTCCAACATCTAGCAAGTAAACAAGGCTGAGGAAGAAGAATGTATCTACAAGGAAAGCCAAACCCAGCAGCTGCCCTGAAAATCATCTCTGGCTGGGTTTGTGGTGTGGGAGCCAAAGCCCACAGGCTCATCTGCTGAGGCTGGGTGTGCACACATCCCCCCAGTCAAAGGGGGAGGAGGAGAGTTTTGGGTGTGTGGGGTAACCTCTGGTCCGAGGGAGTGAACAGCCATCCTCCCTCACACAAACCGGCTCAGTTGTGAAACCCCACCCTGGAAGGCCACACACACACGGGACATTCCCCTGAGAGGTGGCTGAGAAGTCTCACAAACCATCAAAGACCCCCAAAGTGCCCCCACCCCCCACTGATTGCTGAGGCCTTGCTCCAGCCCTGCACGGGACACAAAGCGATGCAATGGATCCAGAGTCTGCTGCAAGAGACAGTGTCAAACTTGTCCCCTACAGGAGAGGTACCTGGGCACTCCCACCCTGCCCAAATGTGTATTTATCTGTTTCAAGGGATCCTCACCACTGAGAACATCAGAAGAAGAAGATCAATGAGACACCATAAAGATCCATACAGTGGTAACATTTTCCTCTTAATCTGTGTCTCTGGCACTTTCTCTTCCACCACCTCTTCTTCTATTTCTTTCTTTCTCTCTCCCTCTCTCTCTCCCGCCCCTCACATTTAGTCTTAAATATAATCCATACTATTGGCTTTGGCATATGGTCTTGTTTGCACCTTCATTCTGGCAGAGACATCCCTCTATAATTTTAAAAACCAGATCCTAACACAGAATTGGCCTTGGTGCTTCCTAAAGAAAATATTTTCTTATATGTTCCTGTCTTCATTTTTATCACTCTCATTACAGACTAATAGAATGCACAATTTCTCTCAATTTTTTTTTCTGCAATCTCTTTTAAAGTAAAAAACCTTTCACTGCTGACAAACAAATTTCCTGTGCTTGAACTCCTTGTTAATAAAGTTCAGAACATCCCAGATATGCTTTTATAAACAAAAGTATAAATTATAAAATTATTTGCACTCAAAAATTCTATGAGAACGTGTCAGCACTTTTTCAAGAACTCTGGGAGTTAGGGTGCCCTCCCAATGCCCTTGTGGCAAAGAGTCTCTTTATCTGTCACTGTTCACTAGAAGACAGTTATTTCTCTCCTGAAAGTGCAAGGCACCTCTCAGATTGTGTAAGTGTTGTCTTCAGAATAAAAATCCACAAACATGCACAAACTATCAGCTGTCCCCCTCAAACAAACCACCAACCAAACCCACCTAAACAAACCAAACAACCAAACAAAAAAAATCTCATATCAAAACTTTGGAATAACAGAGTATGCTCAGTTGTCATTGTTCCAGTATGTTCTTTTTTTCTTTTTTATTTTTCATATGATTGTGTGAAGACAAAATTATTTCTAGTCTGTTACCTTGATATCCACAAAAAATTTACAAGTGAGAGAAGGGACTCAGATATTGATATGAAATATTATCATAAAAACCCAACATTTGTAATGATATTGAATTTAGGATGATGGCCTCCTAGACTTTTTACTAGGATACTCTGTAATATCTGGTTTCAATATTTTTTTTTTTCTCAACAACAAAATAGAATTTGTAATAAAAAGCTCAGAGGAACACGCCCTCATTCTTTTTGGAAATGTTCAAGCATCTATATACTCATACAGGATATAGAAAGCACATATTCTTATCTTAGAGGAGATGTTATTTTGGCTTAGACTCTAATAATCAATAAACATAAGCCAGCTCTAAATGATTAATCTCACCCGCTCAGATTTCAGCTGTTTTTCTCCACCAAATGATTGCATTATTTCTTGAAACAAGGATGTTAACCTCAACTTTCCTTAACTGTTCCAATTTCCAGGCTATTGAATCTGTTCTTTCACAAGTATTTAATTATTCATACCTAGTAAAGCAGTGTCATCAATAAAGACGTGCATAATTCTATCTAGTTCTACACTAAATCAAAGATAGAAAATATACAGCAAATAGGAGGGGCACTTTCATCAGTTTCATCATATCCAAGTAAACCAAACAGAAACTTGCACTTCTATTTCTCATTCTTTAATAACCACTATATATTAGGTATTTTGAAGAAGGCATGTGTGTCTGGATTATGAAAAGACTGGAATATTTTTTAAATTTGGAAAAACCAAAAAAACATCCAAAGAATGGTCTGTTGAACAGAAAAACTTTGTGTTTCTCTTGTCTGTGCATTTTAGCAAGCTCTTGGAATGCTAGCCTATGATCAAGTTCTCCAGGGACTCTGTGGGAGACCACACCAAAAGCCTTGGAGAAATCCAGGTAGACAACGACCTGGTCTCACACCACATCAGCTGAGCAGGTTATTTTGTCATAGAAGGCAATCAGATTTGTCAAGAAAGATTTACCCTTGATGAATCCATGCTGGCTTTTCTCAAATATATGCTTTGTTTGACTTGAGATAGCCCCTAGGCAGATTCATTCCCTAACTTTCCCAGAAACTAAAGCATGACTGATGAGCTTAAAATTTCCTGGAGCCTCCTTTAAACCCTTCTTAGATGAGGGTGATATTAGCCTTCTCCCAGTGACTTTTCAAAGATTGTGGAGAATGGCCTCGCAACAGTGTCAGCTGGCTCTTCTAACAGCTCTTTTGGATGTGTATCGGCAGGGCCCATCAATTTGCAGGGATCAAGCTCCTAATAGCAGTTCACATACTCAGTGATAGTGGGTCTGTGTTCTCAGCACCCTGGATTTTTGTTCCCAAGGTCTGGGGCCTGACCTTGGGTGATGAAGACAGAAGTGGTAAAAGCACTTATAACCTTTTCAGCCTTGTTGGTAACTACTTCAACTCCCTGACTGGCAAAAACCAAACTGGGTCAGTCTTGCTCACAAAGCTGCCAGTTAAAGCTGCCAGCTCCTTGCAGAGCTCTCTGTTCTTCCTTGTTTTGTTCCTGGCTTTGGAAATCCACATGTACATCTTTATCTAGCACTCAGCCACAGAACTGAACATTGCCACAGCTGCACTGACAACTGTGGAAAAAGATCATAAAATATAGTGGAAAAACATGCCACACAATAATGTGCAGGAGATAACTACAGAGAATGTCAGGTATTTATTACCACCTCCTCACCATGCCTGAATCATTATGCATTGCAGAGTTGTGTGTTTGGGATTTTCACTTTTAATTTCTATGTGGTAAAGGCTTTCTTAATAAGCTATTAACCACAACATACAAAAACTACAGATAGTTGTCAAGAAGCAGTAAGAATTTGAGAAAATGTTGAAAAATGTGGTCTATTATTCCTCTGCTCAAGTAAAGCATAGTGAAAAGCTCTTTGAGCGCTTAATACACTGCTGGGAGGGAAAAGGGATGTGAGCTGTAGTCAGTAGCAGCTCAAAGTATAAAATATATTGATGTTCAAAAATGTACAGGGAGTGGAGGCTCAGCTGTGCAATTAGTAGAGAGGCAAATTAGAAATGACAAACACACAATACAAAATACGGGTCTGTAGTCTAGAATGAAGACCCTGAATTGAAGACCCTGCCCACATGTCTTTCATGGTTTAGAGTAAGGGCAACAGGAGGATTACTATGTTGCAACAGCAGTAGTTTCAAAGATGCTATTTTTTGGTAATTCCTCTGCAGAGCAAACATTAAGGATGTCATGGCAACAGTCTGTAATATCATCAAAATAATTTTCTAAATGTACAACAACAAAATGCTAAAACAAGAAAAATAGGAGGAGGCAGGGCTCTGTCTCCAGCAGCATGGTCTTCAACCATGCACTCTCTGACTTCAGCTAATATGTAGGTGTCCACAGGTTGAACCGAGTTAGAGTTTTCCTGGTAAACATTTAGCAGATGGAAAAGCAGTGTGCATGCATCTACCTCCAAGATTTCAAAGCACCAAAGAAAGTTTTATAGCTTTCCAAACACTGTGTGGCTGATTCCTCATTCCAGAGGTGAAAAGTGTGAGAAGACTCACAAGTATGCTTTAGTTTCAAAGATCAGATTTCAATGAACTTGGGTTGGTGCAGCCTTGAGGCATCCGTTTGAACCATGCTGAGAACTTGGCTCCTGCTCTGACAAGTGCTTTACAGACTTCCTACTAGTTTAAGACTGACTTCATATGTGCATCACAGTTTGTCTAACTCATCTGAACATGTTTCTGCAGAAAACAAAATTTTACTTTCTTATTTCTTTAACCATAATCTAAAGGAAAAACTTCTATAACATTTAAAAGATGGATTTCTGTCACTATATTCTCACAGTGAATTGCGGTTCAGTACTGGTCAGCGGCTCAGAAAATTGTCTCTTTCCTAACATGTTTAACTACTGAAGAATTATGACATTTGCAGGAGATAATAAATAGTGAGATACTGTAATTATCATCCAGCTCAGAAACTGTGCAGATCAAGAGACCAAAAAGAGGTCAGGAAGTAGCAAACATTCATGACAGAAGGCTGATATATCATTTTTATTGTCCTGATTTTCACCAGTTTCTTATTGCAGATCTAAATGATGTTGAATGTAATCAGGCTAAGGAGCTTCCTACGAATTATCTCCTGTGACCTTTTACTACATATCCTGTAGTCAGCCAATGGGGAAACTGCTCTCAGTGAGAACTTTGAACTAGACAACCTGTATTGTCACACAAGGGTTCAGCCTCCAGTCCCCATAAGAATGTGTAGAAAGAGAATTGTTTATAAGAGGAAAGATCATTCTGAACAGGTGAGCTGCTGAAACACACATCTACTGAATAACAATCTGACTTACTGACTTACTGATTTAATAAGCTCAGGGCAGGCTGTTTAAAGGTTCACCTGAAACAATATCTGGAAAACTGGAAGAAGCCTGTAGGCTACAAAAAAGAAAGATTTGTTGTGGGTAATGGCAAGTTAATAAGTTTCTATGTGGGCTGAAACAGTCAGCGGTTGTGTAATAAGTGTAATGACTACAATTAATAAAGAACCTGTTTGATTTTAGGACCCAGAAAACTTCTATCTTATTACTCAGTAAACATTATTTAAAGTAATGTAGGAATTGTCAGTGTAGGTAATCCCTGTGCAAGAGAGTATACTAGGCAAACAAAGTACCTCCTACAAACAGAAAAACAGAACATTGTCAAACGAATGTTGCATTAGCATTAAAAAAATACCACAAACAAAAAAGACGATTAAGCTTTGAAGCACTATCAGGAAAAACTGAGTTGCACAGAACTAATGTATGGGAGAAAAAAGGTAAAACTTGATTGTTACTTACACAAAGAAAAGGAGGGGGGAAAGAAAGAGGAGAAGGGCAAAAAGAAAAGAGAAGAAAGTTGAATTTCCAGGGAGAGCTGACAGCTTCTTAAAGTTAGGAATGTGGAAGCACTAATATTCCAGATTCATAAAAGGTTCATAACTGGATAATCTTTACATTCAATGGACTATCAAGGTCAAGTCCTGCAGTTCACAAAGAATATATCAGGGAAAGAAAAGTAACTTTTTGTAGTTTATTGTAGGCTCTGAGACTCAAATCTGATATAAAGAAACTCCTACAATTGCATGGGACACCTAAAAAATCCTCCTTCAGACACTGAAATAATTGATTAAAGCATTTTGATAAATTCTATGACTCATGCAAGAAAGATGCTACACACATACAGATTTGGGGGGTTTTTGGTATGTTTTTAAAAAATTGCATCAAAAACACTAAATAAAGAGAAACCAGACACTTATGTTGGTGTTCACAACCACACGTAACATTTAAAACACTGAAGATATTCTAATGTATAAATTTGAGATGCTGTGATTTACTTCTCTTGTACCAAAACAGCCATGCCCAAAACAATGAACTATCCTGGGAAAGCATGAAAACAATAAGTACTATAGAATACACATGCAAGCTGAAAATAACACAGAAAAAGATGTCAACACAAAACTGGTTAAACTGTGTCCAATGTCTCACAAATGTTGAAAAAAACCATTAATGTTGGATAAAAAATACTCAGTAAACGGACATAGATTTCAGGGTTCTGAAAAAAACAAAACATATTTATAGCTTGAGAATGGAAATATTTCAAATACTAAGCATGTTTGCTGCTGTGCCACAATCCAATCCCACTGTTAGCAAATAAACTTTGCAGAGGGCAGCTGCAACCCAGTTGGCAGCTGTATCTGCAACCAAGCTACAACTTACAAACAACAGATCAGTAACCTGCTTGATTTCAGTTCTTCTTTAAACCCACCTCTGAGTAATCCTAACAACACTGATTTAAAAAAATATTAGACAACCTGGGACTAAAGCAGCTTAAAAAAATCAAGAAATGTCCAAACCCCCATTCTACTAAGAGAATTGCAGAAGCCTGGGTGTTTCCAGCAGCCGACCGAAAAACACACCACGCTCTGCTGCTGCCAGATGTTTGTAGTCTACAGAGCTGCTTGAAGCAGAAGATTCACATGGACATGAAAGTAAGTGACAGATACCATGACCTCTTACTGACAGTACAGAACATGTGACCTATTTCAAGGAGATGGACACTACATAGCAAATTGAAGTTAAAAATAAACTACAAAGACACTAATTTCAGGATGTATGTGGATACCTACAGATGGCCAATTTCGTTTCCACAATCAGTGACTATTATTCAGAAACCTGTGAATATTCCACATGGCAAACAAATTTTACAGAAAAGGTCAATGATCCAAGAATTAGTACTTGAAAGAGTAGCTATCTATTTCAACTTCATCTGTAAATATCTTAAATCATGCAGCTTAAAAGAAAGTGAGCTCTGCCTGATATTGACCCTGGCCTGTGGGCTGACATCCTTGCATGGGTTTGGCCTATCCTATTCCCCACAGCCTTGCCCAGACTTTATGGGACTCTGTCTAACTCTGGGCGCACTCACTGGGCATAATCCTGCACCCCACCTGTGGAATCATGTCCTGGCCCACCCTTGAGCCATTCCTGTCCCCATGGGGACACACATGATGATGGGGCTGGGAGAGACCCAGTGCTATCTGGTAGCTCCAGTCCTGGCTGGAGGGATAGCATGAGTCCTGGCTGCCTGACTCTGCCCTGACAGACAGCTGGGGAGCCCCCAGCACTCCCAGTTCTCAACTTCATGGAGACATCAGTCTCAGATGTATCCTGAAAATGTTTACTGAAGACAGGTGCATCCTACATGGTGACATAAACTATATTTTCTTCTGAACGATTCACATAAAATCATCCAGGGCCATGACAATTAATTTATACTCAGATGTGTGGAAAGGGTAGGTGAATATTACTACCTTATCTCCAAGCCCCAAATACCACAAAATCCCAGCTACAGAGGCATATGGGGTATACTGACATAAATCCAGCTGTTTAGAACAGTTATTGTACACAAGGAACTGAAAGAGAGAGGCAAAAAATATGTTGTGCAAACATTGTCTCTGGCCATATCCAGGCCTACAATAAAGGTATAGATAAATCAGAAGGCAATAGTAACTATGGAGAGACAGAAAACTGCGCCAAGGTACAGTAGATAGCACTAAGAGAGATGTTAGTGCAATGATATGAGCAAACAAGATCAAAAAGTAGTTTCTAGTTAAGTAAACTTTGAAAACACCACAGCCAGTCTAAAATGCATCTGTATCAGTGGTGTCTGCTTTCATCAAGAAAGTATTGAGGTGGAAGACCTTCTGGAGGACCTCCTGTCTTCACAGAAATAGCCACTGTAGGCGGTGCCCAGGTGTCCAGATTCATTACTGCATCCACTGTGAGCAAAAGTGCTTTGTATGTATCATCAGGAGGGCTCCCAGCTGTGTTCTTCAGGACACTGATTACAGATTGAGTGTGAATTTGCAGTAAAAAAGAATATTTGTACCCTGAATTACTGATGCAGACTTCATACCAGCAACTGCCAAATCTGGGAAGTGTATTGTCAGGTGTGAATATGAGTTATAATTTGGTGATAGGTATGCATGTAACAAAGTTTATTGCCACATGTTTCAAATGAACTGTTTTACCAGCCAAAGATGATTCAATGAAATCGGCATTTGTTTGGTTTTTTTTTTTTTGTCTGTAAAATCATGCACTTTTTCAAAACGTTATCAATAAATATATTGGAAACTTTTGAGCTTTAAACAGTTTTATTTTAAAAATTGAAAATGTCATTTCAATTGTTAATTTATACATTTTGTTGATAACCTTTTAGTGGTGTGGATTGGTAACTGTGGCCCAGTGCTGCAGCGCGAGCAGGCGGTAGGCTGATGCAAGCTTCCTGCAGCATCCCCACAAGGAGAGTGCTCCACCAAGCCCACAGCAATACCGCACTCACACGCAGCAGATGGTTAGCTAAAATAGCTGACACAGGAAGGATCTTTGTAAAGGTTTCCAGTGGTGGTTTATTTCACCTAGACACTGAAAAAGTCCAGAAACAAAAACAGGGAGAGGTAGAGGGTCCAGGATTATATGCTGTTACAAAGGGGAGGAGCCAACAGCAACAACCAATCACCTGAAGGTGTGGGCGGAAAAAGGATTACAATGACCAATAGGGAAACACAAGGGTAAGTGGACAGGGGTACAGACCAATGAGGATACAAATAACAAAGAAACTGCTAGAACCTTGACCATATATGGTTAACAGGGGGTTGAACAGCCAGTGGGCCAACAGGGGGAGTGGCACTGGGGTTGATTGACAGCATGTCACAGGAGTCCATGGGAGAGGTTAAAGTCTAGGGGATGTTTTTCCAAGGCGTAGCCCCAGGAACTCCCCCAGCAGACTCACTGGCCTCCACAGAACAAAATATCTGAAAATAAATGGCAGGAGAGAAAAGTACAGATGGGCTCCTCCCTCTCATTTCTGCTTATAAATGAGAGGAACTAAGTTTTTTAACGGTTTCCCAGAGTACCTGACAGGGATAAAGTTTAACATTAATCATAAAGAATAAGATTGAACCCTCTAATGTCCTAAATGTTCCTTTTTGGGCAAACCACACACTTGCAGTAAAATGAAATCTAAATTAATGGGGGGTTTATCTTGTAGTTCTTTTAATTTTTCCAATGGCATGGGTCAGATAGAAATTAACTATGTCCTTTAATTTTAATGTAATTCAATTAACTAAAGAGCAACACACTGATCCTTTTTGTACTTCTATGATTTTTTTAATCAGTTCCTGTTTGTAGCATAGTTCAATTGATTGCATAACAATGCAATTTGTGACAGATGCATTCAACTCCTTAACCAAGCCAGCAATAATTTGTTATAGGCTCCAAGGAGGTAAAGGCCTGAGCCATAGCCAGACCGAAAACTCCTCTAGTTTCAATCCCTCCTCTGAAAAGCCACAAAGGATCGGAGAGATGCAGTGAGGATAGCTGTGTATGAGCTTGAAAACTGATCATATCATTAGCACATGAATAGAATGTGGCTTTTCTAAGACTCATTTATTTAGTAACAAAGTAAGTTGGTGATACAAGTGGTCACACGCCTGCTTTTCCTATCACATGCAGTTTGAGTCAACCACTTTATCCAGTTAATAGGACAGCCTGACTGAGCCTTTTTCAAGCTCTTTTTCAAGCTGTGAGGCAGTGTTGGGTCCATGGCTGTGATCTCCCCTTGAGCTGGGATACCAGTGTCAGACCTTTGGCAAAACAACCAATATCACAGATAACCCTGTAAGTGTAGTAACTTCAATTTGTGCCTTGGTAACTTTAAATCATTGCTCAAATGATTGTGCTGTAATAGAGTGAACCTTGCCATCAAACTTTCCTAAAATGCACTCTTACAACATCATCATAATACAACTTTTACTAATACCTTTGGCAGTAGTTCTTCAAGCAATCTAAATCACCCGTTCATGACATTATGCTGAAAATGGTTGAATAATTAAATCCTTTCTTGGTTGAATAATGAAATTTGCTCCAGGGCTCTCAGCTATTCTGTAATATGGGTACAGTGTTGCATTTCTAATGTGCTACTCCTTATTGCCATAGCATATATATGAGTGTGTGTGAGTGTGTGTGTTTGTAGAGTTCGGAAAGAGGAGGTGCAGTTACTGTCGTTATGCCTTTTCCAGGCTAAATCAGACTTATTTCCACCAGGCTTGTTCCTGGGCTGTTCACAACTTCAGAGCTAGGCTTGAAGCTTTTGACTGTCTTCTGACAGATTAAGTTTGTGCCTAAATCTCTAATTAGGTGCATAAGTTAGTTATTGTATCCAGCCCAATGGAACAACCCTTCTTGATTGATATTCCAGATTCTCTAAATAAAACCAAGAAATCCTCTCTAATTTTAGGAGTTGTCTCAACTATTGCACGCATAGTTGGCAGGAAATGGAAAAATAGCACCTCTTGTCACCTTGGTCAATTAAAGACAAGCCAAGTTTCTAGCACAAAGAGATTCCTGAGTTTAAAAAACTGTGCTTTCCTGAATCAGCAGCCAAATAATCCACAGGACTAGAACAGTAGCCTTTATCAGGTTTTATTTTTTATCCTTGCTATATACACATGGTCTGAGCTTTCTCAGGAGACTACCAGATGGTTGAATGTCAGACCAGAGAAAATAAATCTGCACATAACAAAAGATACTATTAAGTCTAAATTACTCTGTATCATCCAGAAAGGAAATGGAATTTCAAGTGTAGTTAAGAGAGTGAATTTGGTTTCTATAGCTGTAGGAGAATATGCAGGTCATCTGCTGAGGATATGGAATCCAGGTATTTCAGGTCCTTACACAGGGATGTGGGAACTGGATACAGAGTTGAAAATGTCCAGAATGATTAAAAGACCATTTCTAATTACATCCTTCTTTGGTTTACTTTGGTCTCTCTCTGCGGTAAATTACTATGGAAGTGCAGCAGTTCTGAAAGCACATTGCTCACCCATGAGCTAAAAATTACTGCTATTATTTGAAACTAGGTTCTTTGACACAGTTTGGTTAAACTAAAATATCTCCAAATTCTAATATGTAATTTGGTGTCTGTATGCAAGAACATTTAATTAATTAAACATTTGTTAAACTGTAATGGAGAAAGTACTTATTAGCCAACCACAACTGAATTTCCATTATTCCCTGTAGATTTATTCTCAATTGTGCTTTTTTTTTCCTACTGAAAATTTTGAGGCAGAGACCTTTTCATTATATCATGTTTTATTGTATAGCTCATTCACAATTTTTCAATACATAACTCTTACAATCCATTGAAAAATCCAGATGTTATAACCAAAACTAGATGCCTTGAAGTTAAGAGTGAAGTTACTGAACCAAAAAATGTGATTTGGACCAGGTCATTCAGGGACTGCAATCAGTTTACTATGCACTGAAAGAAATAGCTTCATTGAATAGATGATCTATAAAATTCACCAGCTGTAACTACTTGATAGGGAAAAATGTGCATTTAACTCCAATATTGGTCTTTCCAAGGCCTAAGTGCCTGAATCAGGAACTCAAGCATTTTCTTCCTAGAAGGGCCAGGTATCAGTAATAATTTCTTAAAATATTCACTTATTTTTCAAAATTACTGAGTTATAATGTTAAGTACACCCTGTAGTTAGAATACCTCACATGAATACAAAGGTTAATTTAAGTAAAATTTAACCTCCACAAGAACACAAATTAAATTCCTAACTGCCTTATGAGAAAGACTAAAGTGAAAGAGTTAATATTCAGTTGAAATTTCAAAAATAAATAGGAGACAGTGAAACTGGACTAATACACACACAGAAAAGGAATGTACTTTCTGAAATAGTGGTTTGACTTTGCTTTTAAAATCTAGGGATTTCAACATGAACAGTGTAAAAAAATCTCAAAGGCCAGCCCAGTCCTCCCTTTTCCTAAATAACTAGCTGATAAGTCATTTGATACTTCTGATCCTCAGCACAGCCAGTACTCATTATCCTTTGGCATACTGAATCCTGTTACTTTTTGTAGAGTAGCCCTGCTTGAACAAGAAGGAGTAGCATTATTCTAAATGCATTTAACTATTATTTCTTCCCATAAATGGGTGTTTGGGTACTGCCTTGTATCCCAGAAAATGGGTTAGAATCACCTTTATCTGCAGAGTTTTGGTAAGAACCTTGGTTTTGTGGTGGTACTCTGTAACCATGAAGTATATAAAGAAAAGCAAAACTGTTACCAAAATTTGTCATAGATAGACACAGGAATCTTTGAGGTGTGTGTTTCATATAACAATTTTTTTAGGCATACTAGGGATGACTTTATCTGGTGACTCTTTAAGAGTTATTAGAAGATTCTGTGCCTTCAGCAAATGGTTGGATATCCATGGATGACTTCTCTGTTTTTCCTTGTTTTTTTACTTTTTAATGTCTCAAAAGCTGATGATAGCCTTGCTGGTCCCATCACCCCAGACAAATTTCTGTGATTTACCCAATACCAAAACCCAATTGCTACGCAAGTTGCTATCAACTTCTGTCCCGTACCCCAAGTAGGCTATACAGATGTGGAGTTGTTAAGAATTCATCTGTAGGTTTATTTTTGGGTCTGTTTTTGTCCCCTCCCCAACTCTACTATATAAAGATATGTAATGTATATTATCAAGATATAATATATATTAGACATAAATATTATTTGTATATACACTATATATATAAAAAACATTAGAACAGGGAAGACATAATCTACAGCTTATGGGAAAGCCTCACCTCAATTAAGTTACTGCTATTTTCCTTTTTTTCCTGTCACATACCAGTATCATCTAATGATGTAGCAGTGCTTTCAGGCAGGCTTACCCCCAATGCAGACTGTTCTTACTGATATCAACTCTCTAGGATTCAGCTGAAAGGCTGCAGAGTTCAAGTCAAAATTTTACAAAGGGATACACAATCTAGTTTTCCCTGGATCACATAAATTTTGAAAAGTGGAGGTAGCAACTTGAGTAAAGACATTTTGGAATGAAAGTTTCTGATTTTTTCTGCATTTGACAAGCATTCCGAGTTTGAAACCCCTGTATAAAATTAGATTTTAAACTCCTTATTTTTATTCAGTATGAAGATAAATTTTTATATGTAGCAGTTGTAAAATAGGTGTTCTATGTTCCCTTCATTCCTCATGCTGCTTGAGTGCATGTCATGAATAGGTATTCCAAGTGACCTACTTTTTAGTACATATCACATGAAAACGAAAAATTCCCAGGTGCTCATCCTAGTACGTGCAGCTAAGGCACAAAAAGCCAGCACAGATGTTTGAAAGTTTAATTTCAAATGAAATTAAGATATATCAGGATTTGAGTACTCATACTTTATCTCAAAAAAAAAATCTTTTTGAGCTGTTAATAATATTTATCTGTAGGTAACTTAGATACTTACCTATTTATTTATTTACTGGCTAGAAGAAATTTAAAGTAATGCCAGGTATGTGGGGATAAAGGTGATGATACCACCAGAGGTGTGGATAAATTGTAAACATAAAATAGAGAAAACTTAGGAAATTTTCACCAATAAATGCATTCCTTCCAAAAGTTCTTCTTCAATAAGTAATATATTGGAAGTCCCAAGGTTATAGATTGTTTTTTTTTAAAGTAACTAAAATTCCTGATATGAGAATGTTCATCTCTAAATCTCCAAGTCCTAAGCCACCAAAATATATCTGCCTTCTTCAATTGTTAATTGCCATGTTCTTTCCAAATGTAAAGCTAGAAGGAAAAGACAAACTAACTGAAAAATTTTAACATTGTTCTCATCTTGAACTGACTTGTTAAACATAATTTAAAACCTTT
The DNA here is from genome assembly GCA_025504685.1 of Leucosticte australis. Classification (NCBI taxonomy): domain Eukaryota; kingdom Metazoa; phylum Chordata; class Aves; order Passeriformes; family Fringillidae; genus Leucosticte; species Leucosticte australis. The sequence continues at coordinate 26,621,012 of JANIJU010000002.1, read as the reverse complement.
GCAAGTCTAAGTACATATTTACCAATGTAACATGCCCTTTAAAAATATGGGACAACATATTTAACTAAGAATATGGAGTGCCTTTTTTAATTCCTAATGAAATTTATACAGATGAAGGGACTGTGGAAAAGTTCTTTTTGAGAATTTTCAAAATAATTTTCTTTAAAAATGCCTAAACTTGATTATAAAATAGAGACACGCAGATTTGTGGGTCATTTTAATATCATAAACATACATGTACTGTAGTTTTTTACAATTCTAAGTTTTCTGATGGTAAAATAGTATAATAATTAGCAATATTATTCTACAACATTTATTCTAACATCCTTTCATTTATAGGACAAATCAGTAAAGGTTGATTCATTTTCTTAAAGAAGTACATAAAATTTACTTAATTAAACTGGTAATTAGGTAGGTTGCAGTAATGTTAGGAAGACGAAAAATCTCAACCTTTCCTGGAGACTCTGAATAATACTTGGGGAAAGAAACACAGCAACAACTAAACAAAACATAAGAAGTGTAAGTGTGGGGAAACCATGATAAGAATAAAACCTTCCTGGAGCATTGGGGGGGAGTCCTAAATAGCATGGTGATGTCTAAAAAAGGCCTGAGGCAAAGGGAAATTTTCTAAAATTGAAAGACTAAAGCAGGAAACCTTGTTTAAGCTAAACTGTTTGCCTAAATAATTTAATATTTCTAGGAAAAGCCTTTTGACTCATCTGAAATTTTACAGCCTTATATGTTAACTTGTGGCTTTTTCATACTGCCATCTATCACCTTTACCAGGTAGTTTAAATGTTAGAAATAACTCCCATAAGAGATTGATTCTCTGGAGTTGCTAATATCTGACCCCACAGAGAACTGAGTTCAGGCCAAACCACAGCTAGAATTAACAGAAGTACTCTCTTCTCTTGGCAAAATACAGTGTCAGATAAAAAAATAAAATTGAGGCAGTGAGGAAAAGAGGCAATTGAAGTTAGAGAATAATGCAATAATCTGAGTTTTAATATTACATAACATAAAATATTTGATTGGAAAATGGCAGATGCGGTTTCTAAACCTTTGTCAGTCCATAGACTTTGATCTGAGTCTTTTTGATATTCCATGTGTGGAAGGTGCAATGTTTAACATAAAATTTACTTATTTGAAGACAGTTAATGTTACACAATATTTCTGATTCATTAGAGTGATACAAAATATAGTGGAAACACAGCAAAATTATAAGATGCACTTAACAAATCATAGTCATGGCAATGCACAGTTCAACCCCAGAACACATCCCAGTTACCGATCCCTGTAATATACTCACTATCACAACACTGTGTGTCCCTATTAGCTATAAGAAAAGCATTAGTTGGCGTCATCTCAAACTCCTTGCTGTCTTCAGAACTCTTTTGCTAGATTTTCTGGTTTTATACTCAGAGTTAGGCTGAACCATGTGTACTCTCTCCACACTGTAGGTCAACTAACTCATACCTTCCCATTCTTAATGAACATTAAAAAAACATATGTAACCCACCGGCTGATCTACTCAAATGACATAGCTTTTTATCTAAAACAAAACTCACCTGCTGATGCCTTCTGTGTTGGGATGAAATCAGCCTTTATTTCAACAGCTCTGGTCAGTCACACACTACATATTCCCTGACCTTTATGGCATATTTCCCTGCCCAGTCTCCACTGAGTTATTTTCTATTGTAGAGGTTTGCTGTTCAGTCACAGTCTTAGTCAAAAATACCTAATGCATAAATATACAGATTGCAACAAATTGTCTAAGCATTTTGTTAAAGGCTGTTTAGCCATAAGCAGTCAGTGTCTGTAAAGACTAGATAATGCAGGGAAAACGTAGGCAAAAATGCACAACTGGTGTCTGATGCGTTTATTTGGAAGTGAAGCACTTGAGGATATTCGTTACATCAGAACATTATTGCTTCAACATGTTATTGCTTTTTAAGTGTAATACTATTAAAAGTTTTAAAAACAATCCCTGAAATCCCCAAGTAAGCATAACAACATATCTGGCAACATAAACCTTGGTTAAATTTACTGGTGTACACACAAAAATTGTAATTTAAATAAATGAGGCATATAGATGAGTGAACTTCCAAAATAAAAGGTAAGCCTTACTGGTATTACACAATATGTCACCCAAAATTCAGTGGTTTTTTTTCCTGGTGTGTCTTTCACTGTGTCACCTTGCATGTGAATCTTTTAAAATGTACTTTTTTGGCAGGGATAGAGTTGTTTTCTTTACCACAGCCAGTATTGGGCTATGTTTTGGATTTGTGCTGGATAGGGTTGTTTTAGTTATTGCTGAGCAGCCCTTACACACTACTAAGGCCTTTTCTGCTTTTATCCCCATCCCACCAGGGAGCAGGCAGGGGGTGTGCAAGGAGTTGGAAGGGAACACAGATGGAACAAATGACCAAAGGAATATTCCATATCATATGACAACTTGGTCAGCATATGAATCTGGGAGAAAAGTTGTGCAGGGGTCTGCTGCTCTTGAACTGGTTGAGTATCTGTCAGCTGGTGGTGAACAGCCATATTCATTTACATTGCTGCTCTTTCTGGGGCTTTATTTCCCTCTCTTTGTTATCTATGTTCTAAATTATTATTACTATTAATATTAGTATTACTAAATTTTCCTTATCCCAGTCTCCAAGTTTTCTTGATTTTACTCTTCCAATTATCTTCCACCTATCGTACTGGGGCAGGGAAGTGAGGGAGCAGCTGTGTGAGCTTAGTTGCCAGCTGATGTTAAACAACACTATAAACAAAGGTATGTTCAGAGTGTTTTTAATTAGGATACCTAAAAATCCTGGAGAGATGTAGGTAAACCAGTCAGGAGTCAGTCCTGATTGTGACCCACCTCACAAATGTAGCTGTCTGGCAACCCAGAATAGGGGTTTAACAACCTGAATGGAGTAGAGTTGTAACAATATAGCACTTCAGGGCTCCTAAATCATGAGCTGCAAGTGGCCTGAGTTGATCTCCTGGAGGACTTAAGGTCATTATAACTTTGAATAGCTCTGGATTTCTCACAAAATCTCTTACAGAGAACCTGAGACTTTGTTTTTAGGCATATTCCTTCAGGTACCATCTTGAGAAGTCTCCAGAATAAACCAGGAAGGGATGTGTTCAGGGTGTTTAGTTCTCTATGTATAATAATAAATAGGACTTCTATTCAAATTTATTTATTAAGTTTTCTTTTTGGCCTTCTTGTTTCCATATTAGGTTATTATTTTACCTTGATTTCTTGACAGTTCTTTCAATCAGAACCTACCTGTTCCTGCATTTCCATCTATCTAAGAGGTTGAAGTCAGTTTTCCATTTATATGACTCCCTCTACTTCCAGTATTTGGGCATTCCTGGTTAGAGATGTCCTTAATTTGAACAACAAGAATGGAAGCACTCACATCTTACAAATAACTTAGCCTCATGGTTAGGCAAACACTCCTGGAATCAGTGCAAGACTGAGAAAAAGCTCAGATTTGAATCATCTTATTTCTTGGGCAAGGAATTGAATAATTATTTTATTATGTATATGCTTTTATTAATTTTAATTTTCTTTTAAAAAATCCTTGTGGAATTAATCAAAATATATCTTTAATTGATTCTTTTAGAGTTCCCTAGGGGGGAAGTAAGTAAATCTTCATATAAACAGAATTGTGTTAAGAATATGACAGCTTTGATTCAATTATATTCTTGTGCTCAAAGAGAACTGAAAATACTGCATTTTTAAATACTTTCTAGTGTACCTTTTTAACTATATCATAGCTGTGGTAAAGTCTATTTTACCTCCTTTCTCTCCATGTACAACTCCAACAACAGTAAATGCTAAGCCAATTTATGATAAACATCCATTTTACTGCTAAGCACTAGTGAAGTGATTTAGAAAGAGGTGTGGGAAGGGTGAGGTGTAGGATGAAGACCATAAAGCTGGAAATATATGGGCCTAATTTTAGAAAAAGATGAATATAACTGTGAAGCTAAAATCAATAAAAAAGAAAAGTGCTATGGTGGAAACAGAAAGTCATCTTTAAGTACAGCATAGAAACTCTGCTGGGTGCTGCCATACAGGATGATTATAATAAATCCTGAAGAGTGAAAGGAGAAAAGATCCTGAGTAGAGCCATTTCTATCCTGAGGATAACCTTACTTTGATTTGTGTCTTTATGCATGCTCATCCTTTTTTTTATTGCAGATATTTTACAGTGCATTGACTGCACCATACTTTCAGTTTCAAACCGAAAAATTACGAATTTTGCTATAAGTGTCTAGGTATAGGTTAACCACATATATTAAATTGGTAAGTAGATGTACCAAGAGATAAATTACTATATCTATGTTTAAATATTTGCTAATAGTTCAGATACGTTAAGAAATATCCTCAGGATATTTTCACAGTTCTTAGATTGTGTATAGAGTTCTTACCTACAGTTGGCCATTTAGCTTTTACTTTCTTCTTTTTTCCCCTCAGAAAGGCTTAGTAATATGGAACTAAAAATTCATTGTAAGTATGATGGTCCATTTTAAGCAATACTGATTAAACATATATTTTTTTTCCTTCCAAATAATTTTAAAGCTTAGTATATTGTTAATATTGGGTTAACATGATCATACTTACTGTGAACACAGTCTTCTATTTCATAAACAAAGTGCAACATATTTTCCCATCACTTCATGCATATGCTAGCAGAATGTTTTCTATGAAATTTTTTGCTTTATTTCTGAAAATCAAGTTAATTATGTGTGGATCAGTTTATTGCTTACCCAATGTTTGTTAATACTTTCCTCATTATATATAGCAAGCTAGGCTTCCACATGCTTAGTTCCATTTGTGTCCAGCCATAACTATTACTCTTCCTGAAAACCTTTAGTTATTTCTTGTTATCTTTCACCTTACTCCATCCTGTCTGGTAAGCTCTTGCTATCCTCTTTTCATTTATACATCTAGAAACTATTTAACTGCATCATATATTCTTTAGAAGTTATTTAAATTTGATATTTTCCAGATTTCTCTTTACCTTTCCTGAATTTCTTGACTTCTGAAGACACATATGCAACTTGAGGTTTTGTCAGTTCTTAATTTTTTGTTTATTCAGGTTTTTTTCCAAGTTCTTTTTTAATTAGGGACTTTTTTTTCCTAAGCTTACTTATGACTTCAGCTCAGAAGTCCTTTTCTGTGATTGCTTCAGCATGCTAGCCTGGCAGGTAGAATGGGTAGGTTGTGACTTCAAGAGCAACGAAGAATCAAGGTACAATGACAACATTCTATACTATACAGTGTAACAAATATTCCCAAAAGAATACATAAGAAATAAAGTGTAAGATGAATCCTATTTAATGCTGTCCATCTGGAGAACTAAACTGATCCCATCCCTTCGTGGTTTACTGTGGAAATTTCTCAAGCTGCAGGCTGTGCAAGGATACCCTGGAAGAACAAGCATAAGGAACCTCAGCCTGAGGCCTCACAAGTTCAGCACAAGGCTTATAACAATACTGTAACCAACTACATTATAAAGAACAAAAGTCTCTAGATTCACAAATTGCAGAGAAATAACTATTTTGGCAGAGGAGAGGAAGCTCTTTTAAGATTTCCAGGGGTAATGGAAGTTTTCTGTGAAACCTATGCTTAGTGACTCAGGTCAGTCAACCAAGGACAAAACTGTAAGAAACCAGTCCTAAGATCTAGTCCATATGAACCTTCTAGTTTGTTTGTTTGGGTTTTTTTGGGGGGGCAGGGTTGGGTCTTACTGTCTGCCTACTATGTGTTTATTTTTTACCTCATCCCTGCCAGTTACTGGCTGAATTTGGTGCTTTTTAGCTATAAAAAAAAAATTATAATCACTGAATCTCATGCTGAGAAGGAAAAATTCTTAAAGGATTGTAATAATTTTTTATTTCTTTTAATGCTACAACTGCTGTCTCTCCAGATGATAGTACAAAATAAATATAAAGTGTTCAGTATATGCTGTGGCATATTTTACTCCTTTTTTCATCCTTTACATGTGGCTTTTATCCTTTCAGAGGAGAATACGTATTTATACACTACATGTCACTTTTTAAGCTGTACTGTAGAATTTACTTAATACCTTAATAAAAAAAAAAAAGGAAGAAAATGAAAGATTTTAATAGCTGCCAAGTTAAATAAATTCAAAGAAGGGCTTAGGGTTTATTTGGATTTTTTTCCTTGCTCCTTTTAAGCATTTCAATCATGCAAGAGTAATCACTGTTTCATTTTATTTTAACTGACTGAAGTAAGTTAGATTCAGTGTTTGTGTTGGTCTTCACAGAACAGAAAGACTTTATCTGAAGTGAAAATGCCACCAGTTTTTAGAATGGTAAAAATGCTTTTAAAGTAAATTATTTTAAAGGGGGAAATAGTATGAATCCAAATGCAATTAGACTTTTATAAGGATAGTCAATAGGCAATATTGACTTCTAAATAAAGAGAAGCTATGGCCTGCTGTACTATCTAGGAACATGAGTAAATGTTAAATAAATACTGACTTAGCTTTATACATTGCCTATACCATTATTCAACAAAAAGGAAGAAAATGTATTTTTCTATAGCTAAAGGTAAAACTTCTTCTGAATCAAGAACTACCTCCATACTATCTTTTCAGGCTACTCTGTAACTCGTGGTAGTTACAATGTGGTATATACATAGTGTGTGTTCATGTCACAGGTACTAAATGCAGTAAAAGCCAAACTGTATGAATTAAGAAGGAAAAAGGAAGTTCTGTAATTTTCCAGGAGACTACCATCTTGTTTACACTTGAGCTTCACGTGCTGCCTTTATTGTGATCTCCTTCTGTGATCACGTCCAGAGTTATAAATATTAACAGTTACAGTAATACAGCAATTCCCACTTCTGTACTGCTAATACTTGTAGTGAACATAAGGAAGATATGCCTCGCTTTTGTTCCATTTACCTTTATACCCTTTGGGAATTAAATACTACAATTATGAATGTTTCAGTGCACAAGAAATAACTTTAACTTTTGATGCCTTCACAATATTATTTTCATATTACTCTTCAATATTATATTATACACTACAATATTGCTCTGCTTTAACTTGATTCAGCTGAAGAGTTTGCCTACCTATTTGAGAATACACTATTTACATCATGTTTGTACCACTTCATGTTTTTGATATTACATACTACAGTCCCAGATCCACACTGGAACAGGCTCCCCAGGATAGTGGTCACAGCACCAGCCTGACAGAGTTCAAGAAGCATTTGGACAATGCTCCCACGCACTTGGTGTGACTCTTGGGGATGGTCCAGTGCAGGGCTAGGAGTTGGACTCAGTCATCCTTTTGGGTCCCTTCCAGCTCAGCATATATTATGATTCTGTGATTTTGTGATTGTAGTAGGAACTTTAGCACCTAGCTCCCATATAAGCATTTTGAACTACAGTGGAATCCCATGCTGAATGTTGAAAATATAACTTAGCTTTCCACATGTAGACAGCTGCATTTGAATTGTCCTAGTGTACCTGGTTGAGCTCCAGCTGTTATTCAGACATAGCTTGAGAGCGTTACCTACACATCACATCTGCCAAACATATTCAGAAATTTTGGACACCCCACAATATTAGAGAAGCTGTTAGATGTGGCAAATAAATTAAGCCCAAATGTGGAATTAGCATGCTATATTTGTAAAGCATTCACATATTTACACCCGTCCTCTCCATATACTTGACATTATGTATTATGGGAAGATGATATAAAAGAAGATGATCATAGCTAAAACAAGCTGGGTAGTATATTGCAGATCTTATTTAGGTTTTGAGTGTTGGAAAACTATAGCCCTGGATAGGTACAAAAAGGCAAGTCAAAGTTCTTGGATAGATCATGCATCTGAGGTAGGGTAGACTGCAGGAGGAATAACTTGTCAACTGCCACAGCTATTCTGAGCTATGCCCCTCTCATCAGCCCAGTCACTCAGAAAATGTACAAATATCACAATTTTATTATTCAGCTGTCCTACTTCTTGGAAGTTTTATTTCCACTGTATCTACCAAGTTTAAGTAGCAGAGGCTACTTACTACCATTCTATCGCAGTTTATAAGTGAATGTATTAAAGCTGGCACCAATTTTGTGACATCTGATAGAATGAATTCAAACTGCTACAGTTCAAAAGTTGTTAGATGAATTCCTGAAGGAATTTTATACTATGCAAGGAGAAGCTACTAAATAAATGGGAAAATAAGCGGGGAAAGAGCAACCATAAACATTCTGTAGAAAATTATACTCACTGCTATGTCAAAGCCCAAAGCTTTATTGCATTAATCTGGCTGTAGCCATTAGCTCACTAAAATGACTAAATGTCAGCAGAATAAAGAGTACATTGGTTATAGTGCTTGATGTTTGGCTCACAAAAAAATGGCAGCTACGTGGTCTTTGGAAAAGAAATGTCCATAGCACAATATGGCACATTATTATTGTTACAAAATTATCAGCTTACTTCCACAGGCAGCCCCCACATACAAAAGTCAATTACAAATAAGATACATAATGGGAATGGGTAGGTTGGGAGAGCAGCACCCATAGTATTTTTTTTTTTTTTTAATAAAACCATGTATAGATAAAAAACTGAGAAGGGATTATTTTGCAGAAGGGAAGATGACAATGGTAGCTGGGGATATAATTAGGTCAGTAGATAAAGAATTCCTAGTTACTAATGAATGAAAGTCAGTGCTTTGTGCATTTCCATGTAAAATGAGGTAGTACCCAAAAATCTTATTTACAGAAGAAAAACATTCCTATAATTACATAAAAAAGTTATAATTCCCTCACTGTTCATGTTGTTGCTAAAGGCTGAATGGTCAACCACCTGAGTAATCACAGGGGCATTCAGACTTTTAGGATGCAATTCTGAACCAAACATCTTCATTCCTGGCATGGAAAAAAATTAAATGCTAATGCTTCAGTTTATTTCTTTGCCCAGTAAGAATGCATCCTGTTTCACAAGTGTTTGCAAATTGCTGTGCAGGTCCATGACAATTCTCCTTAAATGAACAAAGAATGTTGTTACATTTAAAAAAAAAAATTCCAAAGCAAAAATGAGATTTATGAGTCTGCCTCAGGACACACTTTTGAGTTTCTTCAGTTAAACTGAAGAACTGAGGTTTTTTATCATTTTGTTTTACATGCATACCAAGGATTTTTCAAAAATAAAAAATGACCTGTGAAAATAGGAGTAATAATCCAAATAATTTTTGAGGGTTGTTTTTTTGTTTTTAATTTTCCTCTTTTAAATATTTATTTCATAGATTTTATACTGTAATTTTATACAGTAACTTGCAGGACATATGCTGGTGCAACATCATCCCTGCCCTTCCATTGTTCCTATACTTTGTCATTTAAGTACTGAAAATCACGTAATTAAACTTGGCATTACCGAAAAAGTAGTTAGCAAGAAGTAATTCATATTCATTTAGAGACTAATCACATCATTTTGAAATTATTATTAAAAAGATTTTGTTTAGAAAAAGTGTGCTACTTCATTTCTTCCATTCATGTTTCACATATTTTAAAGGGAAGAGAAAGTAAACCTTTCAGTATTTCCTTGTGACAACATCACAGAACAATTTTTTTTTTGAGATGGAAAAATTACTATATTTGCATATTGACACACAGCTCTGCTGATGTTTGAGGGGAGAAATATAAGAGGATTCACTGCTTTATGAGATTACATTAGACACAATCAGTAGTTTTGTAAAAAGCTATGAAAATCATAGGTATACTGAGAAAGTGTGACAAATTAATTGTATTTTTATACATAGGTGCCAGTTTCTTTCCTTCCACAGTGAGATGTGGTAGAGAATTGAAAGAGTAAAAGTGAGTAAAGTCATGGGCTGAGATAAGCTGCATACACAAGCAAAGCAAAACAAGGAATTTATTCACTACCTCCCATGAGCAGGCAGGCTTTTAGCCATCCTCAGAAAAGAAGGGCTCCATCGCATCATAGCAGTTACCAGGGAAAACAAACACTACCACAGTGAACACCCTTCCCATTCCTTCCTTCTTCTCCATCTAGTTTTATATTCTAAACACGATACCAGATAGTCTGGGATATCCCTTTCTTCAGCTGGGGATCAGCTTTCCTGGCTGTCCCCTGCAAGGTCCCTGTGCACCCCCAGCCTTGTTGCTTGTGGGTTGGGGTGAGGAACAGGAAAGGCCTTGGCTCTGTGTAAAGGTTGCTCAGCAATAACTAAAACAACCCCGTGCTATCAACAGTTTCCAGCACAAACCCAAAACATAGCCCATACTGGCTACTGTGAGGAAAATTACCCCAGCCAAAATAAGCCCATAAATGGAGAGCAAGAGCTTTTAGTTTTAGGCAGGTGCACATACTTCAATGCACTCATGTTGCATATTTATCTCTAAATACTCTGGATATTACACATGATAAGGTGAGATAGAATAGGCCCACAATCAATGTATGATGAAAGTGTTATCTTTGAACTGTTGATGTGCCTGTGATTAGATGGAGTCCGTTAGAATATTCAAACACGTCTCAGGGGAATTACAAGGTTACTGATATAACAGCCTTGAAACACAGGCGCGTACCCTTGATCTTTTTAGATCTTTTGTTAATAAACTGAAAACTTGAAAACATTATTGTTAATTAAGATCTGAAGAAAGACTCATGACAGCAAGAAAAAGGATCCCTTTTTTGATGCTTTCTTTTATGGAATGACTGTGCTGACTGGCAACACCAGGTGCTGTATATTAAGCATGTACCACATTAAATCAACAATTCTCTTTGTTTTGGAACCTTTTATTTCCGTAGCTCTTTTGATACTACTTGTCAAAAGCTTCCTTACATGAATATTTTTCAAATAAATACACCTTTAGAGCCTTCTTTTCTGTCAAGCTCCTTAGGATATTTTTTCATATAGGGAATGTCTTTAGAATAATTCTCTGATATCCATCTCCTATTGATATGACATCAATGTCTTCATTATTTACTCCTTTTAGTTGGACAGTTCTTACTGTCCCTTCAATGTGTGAGGACTGCAGACAATAGAAATTGGGATTCTGGACACATATTTCCCCGTGTTTGTTTGATTTAGTATCTCAAATACCCCCTTTATTTGCCAAGAAGGAATATTTTCTTTATTTTGGCTCACTAATTACCAGGTCTTCTTCGACTTACAGTCTCATTTAAACTGAAAGATAGTATTCAGTGAAAAGAAAAAAAAACAGACAAGAAAAATGGACCTTGCTGTAACAGGCATTGTTTAATTTGGCTCTCTGGGGCTGCCTACAAATTCTCCTTATTCTTAGTTGTAGAAACTGCTAGCCTGGAAACAAGTTAGTGAAAAAAGGAAATCTAATTTCTTGCTGTTTAGCTTTTTACACAAAATATGAGAGTCAAGTTTCTAAGCATCTGCCTTTACTTGATTAAATTGCTGTTAAAGTTTGTGGTTCTATCTAAGCCTCTCTGAACTGATGACTTCATGATTTTGATAATACTAAGGACATACCTGTAAGAACTATATGTATAGTTTTTCAATTGTATGGCAACTGAGAACAAACCTGAAAATGAGCATAATAATTTAATTCATAAATTAAAATGATCAATTGATCATTTACTGTAAGCAAATTGCAGTGTTTGTGCTTGTATCAAAGAAAGTAAATAAAAAAGCCTTGAGAGCTCAAGAAGGTAGTCAGGTGTTTACCCAGCCTTTTTGGCTAAAGTCATTATTGGTCAGACCTGAGCCCAAAAGATTTTAACTCAGCTTAATGTGAAACACGCTTTATGACACATTACACTTCTTCAAAATTGTTGTGCTTCTGAATGTGAGTGCTCCAGCAGACTTACTGGTGATCTCTGGAATAAGGATTTGGCTCTAAAACTCAGATTCTTGTTTATCCTTATGGTATATAGGAAATAGAACTTCGTCAGAAAGACTTTAATTTTTTTTAATGCCTGCCAGGACAGAACATTACAAAAGCATATTGCAAACAATTCTAAATACCCCAGAAATGTTACCCAAATCTGTGAGTACCAGAATATTTTTGAAGTTTGAACCTGAAGCTGCTGAAATGAAGCCCTGTTACTATTAGAGAATATTCTCTTTCTTAGTGATTATTCCATCTCTTATTTGCTACAAAGTAACTCCACATTTTAATAAAATAGTTTAGAACAAAAGTCAAGGTGGATTACTAAAATGAAATTAAATTATCCTTTTATTTTCTTAGTCTAATAATGAACTTTATAATGAGAATTTTTTCTAACAGATTGTATAATTTGCTGGTTTTTCTTTTAACAAAGTGAAATATAAAAAAGAAAACATTTTTTAACATTAGCAAATAAAACCTTGAAAGTACTGTTGATAAAATGTTTAGTGCAGGCTTTAATGTTAAAATCTAAAGTTTAATTATTTAATGGTAAAACTGATGAACAGGAGCAACAGAGGGAGGTTAGAAAAGAGTGAGAAACATTCGAAGGAACATCAAGGAAGGGCAGGAGGAGGACAAGCTCTCCATGTCGGAGCAGATATCCACACCACAGGGCATGCAGAACCCCATGCCAGGTCAGGTTTTCATTTTCTAAAATAATTGCAACCCATGGAGAGCCCATGCTGGAGTGGAGTTTTTTTCCCTGAAGGCATTGCAGCTAGTGTAGAGTGCCAACATTGGAGCAGGTGAAAGGTTTGAGAGAAAAGCAGCAGCAGAGAAGTAGAAATGGCTGTGTACTATCCATGCCCCTAACCAGGCTGGTCAGGTGGGAATAGGGGAGTTGGGAGCTAAGGAATGAAGCTGAATTCTGAAGAGCCAATAGGGAAGGTATTGTTTCAATGGTTGTTTTTCACTACCCAAATCTATTTTAATTGTCAGTAAATAAGATTATCTTCCCAAAGTTTAGTCTCTTTTGGCCGCAGCAGTAAAATACAAGTGGTCTTTACTTAGAGACATGAGTTTTCACATCCTATTTTCTCCCACTGAGGAGGGAAAAAAAGATGGCAGCAGGGTGCAAGCTTGGCCTTTATCCAACACTAACCCACTATTGATGCCTAAGTCAAATGATGAACTATATGTATACTATACTGGATACTATAATGTATCCAGTCAACTCAATGTTGGTGATTTTAATTCAGTCTTTTAACAATGAAGTAATTAATTTATTTCCAATCTCTTGAGAACAGTTTTCAAGACCAGATTTTATTGTGTTCACAAATAAAACTAACAAACAGAAAAATAAAAAACATCTTGAAAATTCTGTAAACTGCATTTATAGAATCACTGAATTTCAGAACCACAGAATGGTCAAAAGTGTGTGCTGGATGTTGCTTGGTTCAACCTCCCTGCTCAAACTGGCTGTCATCTACAGCCAGTTATCCAGAGTCTTGTACAGATAATTTTTGAGTAATTCTATGGATGGAGATCACACAACCTCTCGGAACAAGCTCTCTTAGTGCTTAGTCACCCTCACACTGAAAAAGGGCTTCCTGTTGTTGAGATAGAGCTTCCCGTGATTCATTGTGTGTCTGTTGCCTCTGCTCCTATCACTGGTCACCACCGGAAAGAGCCTGGCCTCATCTTCTTTGTACCTTCATCTCAGGTGTATTTTGATGAGATCTCCCCAAGACTTCTTGTTTCTAGACCAAGCAGCTTCAGCCTTTTGTCTTAGGAGATCTGCTCCAGACCCTTCATCATTTTGATGGTCCTTTCCTGGAATGTCTCCTGTGTGTCCATGTCTCTCTTGAGCCCAAGGCTGGACGCAGTCTGTCAAGTTGTTGCATCACTAGTGCTAAGTAGAAGAATCATCTCCCTCAATCTGCTGGCAGTACTCCTAATGTATCCCAGGATACTATTTGTCTTCTTTGCCACAAGGGCACATCATTGGTTCACGTTCAAGTCAGTGTCTGCCAGGACCCCTAGGTCATTTTCTGGAAGGCTGCTTTCCAGCCGTATATTGGCTTATCAGAGAATATATGGATTCACAATAGATCAAGGAATTACCTAATGGAGGAAAATCCATCTTTTCAGGTAGTTAAAACATTTTAACTAGTTCAGTTATCAGAAAAAAAAAATCAAAATATCCTTTACCTGATTATTAAATACCTCAACATTTATACCTCCAGAAATGGACAACAGAAACTGGATTCCTTTGAAGACTATTAAAAAAGCTTCATTCTATTAAGGTTCTGAATATTATTAAGCATATATATGTAAATAAAGTGCAGGATGATCTCTACATTTCAGTGAATAGTAACAAGGTACAGAAGATTACATAGTAAACTGTGCCAACATCCATCTGTCTTGACATACCCATTAGTCTTTTGTCTTGTAAAGTCAAACTCATCCAGGAGTGTAAATACAGTAACATACAAACATTAAATATATGATGGCAAATTTAAAGATCAGCACTTGAGTATTAACCCTTTTTTTATGTGTGCATTAATCATAGGATCATAGAATGGTTTGGGTTGGAAGGGGCCTTCCAAGAGATGAGCTAGCTGAAACAGCCCAGCCATGGACCCTCTACAAAACTGGATTGCTCAGGGCCCCATCCAACCTGGCCTTGAACACTTCCAGGGAAGGAAAATTATTTAAAATACAGCATGAGGTCTTAATATAAAAACATTGTTTGATCTAAAATTGGTTTGTTTGGTTTTCTTCATGACCTAGTTTATAGACATTTACTCAGTACTTCATAAATATCAATATTAAAACATTCACCACTTCTCAGTTTGCGGTACTTGCTGATTCATATTTATTTTCTATGAATTAGTTGATCTGATTCTTAAAAGTTACTAAAGCTGCACCCCACTGACAGAAAGGAAAGCTCATATTTTTTAATAAATTAAGACTGTGAGATTAGAGATTAACCGTCCCAAGAGACAATATGTTATTCTCAGCACTTTGTTAAAATGATCATGAGAGACTGGGAAAGAAAGAATATTCTTCCACTTGAAACTAGCAGAGTTGTTAGGGTTTTTGTGCCTTTATCTGCAGTGTGAAGAATTCTTTCTTCTGAGGATCATCTGGGCATATTTCACTCTTTTTTGAGGGGTTTAAAGCACTGCTTGAGCTTTTGATCTCTTTGGAAAGCTTTTGTACTGGTTTGTTGGTCTGTTGGTGAACTGTCTGGTCTGTGAACTACAATATACTCGTAGGATTCTGGGGATGACTAGTCCAATGTTTAATGTCTGTGTGTTCACAACTGCAGGAGACGTATTCAGTGACCAAATCACCATTCTTTTTCTCTTATTTTCTTCAATATGAAAGATGATGAACCCTTTTAAACATGCTTTAATTATGTTAAAGCAGAAGAATTTTGGCATTATAAAGTGTTCTGTTTTCATAATCTAGGATCTCTTTGGGGGGGGGGGCGGGGGGGATGGATTAGGATATATTCGTGCAAACCTAAGGTTTGTTTTCTTGATTTATAGTTGAGTACAGATTTCAAAAACACAGCAGGACAAAATTCCTCAAATCAAGCACCCTGAAAACAAGAAAACTGTGGAAAATTTGGCAGTAGTTTGTGGCGGTGTTCGTAGGGGTCTTAGGATGAGGGAAGAGATGAGAAAGTTGACTCCATGTTCAGAAGGCTTGATTTATTATTTTATTATATATATTATATTAAAAATTATACTAAAAGAATAGAAGAAAGGATTTCATCAGAAGGCTGGCTAAGAATAGAAAAGGAATGAATAACAGAGGCTTGTCTCTGACCAAGACAGTCTGGACAGCTGGACTGTGATTGGCCATTAATTAGAAACAACCACATGAGACCAATTACAGATCCACCTGTTGCATTCCACAGCAGCAGGTAAGAATTGTTTGCATTTTGTTTCTGAGGCCTCTCAACTTCTCAGGAGGAAAAAATCCTAAGGAAAGGATTTTTCATAAAACATGTTGGTGACAGTAGTTCAGAATTACATTGGTATTATATCTCATGATGTTACTTCAAAGACAGTCTTAAGAATCTAGTCCTTCTACTAGAGTTTGTTATGTTACCTAATTGCATGCTCTCTATCTAAATTATTTGGAAAAATATGTATTTTAAAATAGGATTCCCAAAAAAATAACACTCTATGAATAGGATTTTTTAAAAAGTGCATTTCAGAATAAATTTTTGTCAGCTATACGGAATAATCATTTCTTTATTTTTACCTTAGCTCTTCTGCAGACACAATTTCTTCCAAACAGATCCCTTATTTTTTTAAGATCATTACCTGTTTTATTTAAATAATTAGCAAGTAAAGCACTGGTCCTGTAACTTGCCAAAAATGTAGGGCATAAGAACTAATTTTTTTAATATAGTTTCCTTATCTACATGAGAGTATTTGAAATTTTGATTCAATCTAAGTCTTCTTGTTTTTCAACTTACAGAGCAGGTCATATGGATCAAGTAATCATTCTGAATCATTCTGTCGTCTTATTTTTTTATCCTATACTAATTAATTAGTAGATTTTAGAGTAGTTTTAGCTTCCACTGAGACAAAACTGAGCTCTGGATCCATGTCTTTTTAGTTCCAGGTAGGTTTCATCAAAAGGGTTGAAAACTTAAGATGTTCCAGACAGAACAACACAACTCAGCTTTACTGATAACAGTAAATATTATGAGTAAAGAAGGGTATGGAGTGGCTTTAGATGAAGAACAATTTTGAATTCAAAGATATTTACAAGAAGAAAAGTATCAGCCTAATCAGAAATGTTTAAGGTGTGCTTTTCCTTGGACAGAGAAATTCTTATTCCACTTTTGACTTTCACTCACATCTAGCATCTCATGGAAATATGATTCTGTAACCTACTTTAAAGGGTTAAACTTTATGGTCTTCAGTCTTTAATAAATCTCAGATATTTTCTATGCACTCTTACTCATTCTTCTTCATCTGTTTTCTCCTCCGAGGTCCCATCTAATAGTCTATTGACTATATGCACTGGGTATTCTGTCTGAGATATATTCACCCTGTCAGCTTTTTTCTAGTCCTGTTAAAGTTCATATTCCAAATGCCTTTTATTACTGTGTTTTTAGCCAATTTCCTCTTCCTTCCAAACTCGTTTCTTGTCTTCTTATCATAGATTTTTTTCCTCATGGTTCTCTTTCTCTAAACATTTTTCTATCTTTGTATGCATCCACATTCAACAATCCTGATATCCTAAATTCTTCTCCTTTGTAGTTTTAAATTATATGCCTCACTGACTTCCAGTCACAAAAGTTTCCCTTTATTCCAGGTAAGGGCAGTTTAGCCTAATATAACAAGCTAAACATGTAATTCCCCAGAACTGCAGCATTTTCACTCATGAAATTCTTGAGCCAAGATAATTTTTCTAAATTTCAAACAATATGATTCTAAATAAAAACAAAATATATGCTACAACTCTTTCCAACATTCACAGAAGAAGTTGGAAGTCCAATAAGATCAACAGCAGGTTTCTTAGTGAATTTTATTGTCTAATCAATTCTAGGTCCTTGAATAGAATTAAGCAGAAATGAAAGACAAAAATATCAAGAAGTTCAAAAAAGCAGACTAATGATCACATCCTTATTGACTGATTTATCTTATAGTACTTTAAATTAGAAGCAATTTTAAATTATGCATCAAGCCATCACTGAATGGCAATGTATGCACATCAGGGATAAAAATGGCACATCGAAAAATTTTGACAACTTAATAGTTATCCCATATTAGCTGTCCTATAAAAGAGAACATAACTTTAATGAAACCTTGGGTGAAAATCCAAGACTTTCTTTCTTGGGGGTTTAAATTTGTTTGAAATACTTTTATTTCTGTTAGTAAGGTAATTTTTTAAGAACCATCATATAAAATAATTAAATTATTTTATAGAGATTGTTAATATAAAACAGTGTTTAAAATACTAGTTTATTGGAGTGCATTGGATTTTGCATATTATGACAGGGCAATTTTGTTACCAAAAAAAGCCAACAAATACCAATATTTAACTGAACTAAATTTTGTCAAATGTTTTTGACATGGATTTCACCATGACTACATTGTGTTTCAGCTGCCTGTTATCAACCAGCTATACTTAGATCACATGAAGATACTGTTTTGCACTGTATAAAATATTTCATATTTAGATTTTTATGCACATAAACTTGTAGAGTTTTTTCTCAGTGTCATTCAGTTTTCTGTCTGTGATACTTATATATCATTAGCCATACACTCATTTTCAGTTGTGATGGCAAGAAATGGAAACATATTAGAAAAAACTTATATCAGTTTTCTTATTTCTAAAATACTGAAGAGTCAGCCTATGCTTCATGTTGCTATACTGTTACTCTAGAAGTACTTTGTGATATCATGAAATAGAGTTGACTTTGTGTCCTATGCTCAGCAGCCTAATTCCCTGATAGAGTAGAAAAGATAGAATTCAACAACTGCAATACAGGGAGGATTTGCACTTTCTGAAATAGTTCTTGTCACTGAACTGAGCTTCATTCAGGAAAAAACAGTTTTGCTAATCATAGAAGGCAAGGGAGCATGTTAATATATCTGTAAGTTGTAGGAAAACTCATGGTGTTAGTTCAGCCTTGCTTTGTATGAGCTCTGACAGTTCAAGACTCATCTTTTCTGGTCTTATGCACATATATTTTAATAATATATTTTTGTTCTCAGGATTCTATAAAATGTGCTTGAAACCTAAAATAAAATTACTGTCTTCTCCCCAGGGAACATTAATTTTAGATTTACTGTAACATCTTCAACAAAAGTAAGAAACAAGTAAAGGAAAAAAAGAAAATACAGAGCTTCCTATTGAAATGAGTACGTCTCAATAGTTTTTTTATTTTAACAGCATTCTTGCTGTTTGGTTTATTGAAGTGTCTTCAGAAGCTAACAGAATTACTAGGTCTGCTGAAAAGCTTTTCAGTATTTTGAAACAAAGGCTGCTACAATGGCATATCTTAATGTTCTGGAACATGAATAAAGAAACGTTCACTGAAACAAGGAATAAATGGCAAAGTTCCATGTGGCAGAGGAATGCTTCTTGGTATTTACTCAGGATGCGCAGTGGTATTGAAACATGCATGGGCTTCTCTGATTAAAGAAGCACACTTTGTAAAAAAAGAACCAATGTATCTTTTACTTTTTCATAAAATACATCATAATTATTAATTGTTCCTTATTTATAATCTTTTAAAATTTACATCTATAAAATGTCAATTAATAATGTCAGAAGAATTCTTAGCTTTTTGAATTTAAACACTGTCAACAACAAAACCCCAAACAAACCAACAAAAAAACCAATAACAACAAAATAAAAAAACACCAAAAAGTTAAAAGGAATAAATTAATATACGCAGTAATACTTTACTCTGTACTCAGTAAAATGAATATCAATTAGGAAATAGCACTCTTTTTTTTGACACAATACTCTTTCTCTCTCTAAATCTAACCTTTATTGCAATTTTATTCTGTATAAACTGTCTTCTTTTGCTTGTTCATTACATGCAAAAAGCTTTGCAATTTTATCAGAGGCACATTTTATATTTTCAGGTGCAGTAAGTAAATTACATCTGTGTATATGAGATCCTTGCTTTTGGGATTCTCCCTGCAGGTCCTTCAACTTCTCTACAATGTCCTTATCACAAGGCTTTGTATAAATGGATGCATATGAACAAGTAACATTTAGCAGGTAATTTCCCCAGATTTTCCCATATATTGTTTACTGATAATTAGAGATACTGCAGTTTTTTTTCAGAATCACACTGAAGGTAAGTAAATATTCCTATTCCAAAACTCAAATGCCTAGAAGACACTTTTGTCATCGTACCATTTTCATGCTCGAGTATGGAGAAATTGATAATGATTCCTTAGAAAACAAGTGTAAGCATTATTTTACATATTAAACAGCATATCAAAGTATTCAAACATTTCTTTCTTGTCCGAAAGAAATTGAAAACATGTTTTGTGCATATTTTTTTTAAAATAACTACTCAATAGAGAGGAAGCAAAAAACTTTGCACAAAAAAACTCCTTTTTGGGGAAAAGAATTTGGTAGAGACATGGCAACTGCAGCCCCTCAGTATCTTCTACTTATGCACCAAAGCTAGATTCTTTGTTTTTGAAATAAATGCATCACAGTGTTAACCTTCTTTCATTCCAAAATGCAAAAAGACCACACACCCTATTCCTAGGTAAATGCATGTTCTCCAAATAAATTTTGTATTTTTCCATCACTTTGTTAAATAATTAATTAAACCATAGCTGATGAAATGTAAGTGATTTTGGAAAAGTAAATTGGAATAAATATAATCTCTTGCTGCTAAATTATTATCCTCTTGGGATGACATCACATGTGAGGATATGCAACAGGGGCATACAAATTACATAGCATCTACACCATTTAAGAATGACAGAAGTGAGTCATCTTTTCTAAAATGCTTTGCAGCTATCCTCATACTATGAAATGAATAAATGGAAAAATGCTTATAGAAAAACTGCAACTTTTCAAAGCACAAAAGGTGGATAGAACTTGAAAAAATAATTCTCATTTTATTTCTTTTATTTCTCTGTTATTTTCATGTTCTACCTTGGGAAATAACTTCTGCAAATGCGCGAACAAAAATTCAAAGTAAGTTTTTTTGGTTTTTTTTAATATTTTCTCACACACAAGAAATTTATTTGACATATCCCCATTATTAGGCAGATAACAGTTAATGCTAGAAAATCCAAGGGTAAAAAAGACTATTTCCTTTGATAATTTTACCTGACATGTTTAAATTTCTCAAATCTTTATTTGAAATTTGATGTTAATAAACTCTTCCTGCCCTGCCTCTTGTACCTGTTGGTGGTAATGTTTGCACTAATTAATCCTGTTTTATAGAGCACATTTTATTCTTTGCTTGTATTTGTTCCAGAAAGTAAGCAGTCATACTATTTTTGCTATTCTAATTCCTATCCCTCTTTTTTTTTTTTTTTTGGTGAAATTATTCAGTCATATATTTCAGATGAAAAAAGACATCAAAGCTAGTTATTCCTGTGTAATTGATTGTTAATCTGGATACTGTGATGCTCTTTATGGAATCCCCCTATTACAGAGGATATACAGAGAAACAGCATATATTGATCTCACAAGTCCAATAAACCTTTTAAATTTTGCTTACACAACCTATGTACAGTACTTCATATTGTTTAAAAATGAGAAAACCTTATTTTTATGGGCTATCTCAAGATA
This sequence comes from Leucosticte australis, assembly GCA_025504685.1. Lineage (NCBI taxonomy): Eukaryota > Metazoa > Chordata > Aves > Passeriformes > Fringillidae > Leucosticte > Leucosticte australis. The sequence continues at coordinate 26,599,832 of JANIJU010000002.1, read as the reverse complement.
ACATATATATTGTTTTAATCTCTAAAAAGTTTATAGAAGAAAAAAGGATTCCACCAGGAGAAAAATATTGTTTGGGGTTCCAATTTTAGTATCAATTTCAGAAAATGACTCCCTGGAAACAAAGATAAACAGACGTATAAATCTCTGTGTGAATAGAAGTTGATGGCTTATAGTCTTTTCTACAGAACTGAAGCTGTGGACTCTGTCATGAAGAAATATGTCTATAATAAATTTGGAATCTTTGCTTCATTCCCTGTTTTACTATGTCAGAAAATATGAAGCAAACACTTTATGTGTGCAAGGCTTTATACAATTACCCTTATTTTGGAGAATTAACTAAGGAAGACAGTATAAGTTGTTCAAACAAATCAGACAGGAGAACAGACAAAGGGCATGAACTTCTGAGTTCAGCTCACCTTGCTGCTTTACTGGAGGGAAGGAGAAGCTGATTGGATACTCATTCAAGTCAGTGATAACTCTTCCATGCCCTAGCAGATATTTTAAGATAAATAACAGAGTGAGTGATTTATCTAATAGGTGTTTAAAAAAGAAAAACCAATACGTGAAGGACTTTCATCAACATCTAAGTTTGTGAAACAAACTCCAACCCAATACCAAAGAGGGAAGTGGTAGAAGTTCAGCTATCATATTAAAGGACAAAGAAAGATACTAGAAACAGAAAAATATTAAAAGCTCAGTTAGCTTTCAATAAATTTCAATATTTCAATGCTGTTAACATTAACAGTCAATAAAATTTAACACTGGGAGTACAGAACAATCAATTTCTTTGTGCTGTTCAGGTGAAAACACCAAACTTCTGCCAAGAAGAATATATGCCTCTGTGATGATTTCAAGACTGCTAAATCATTAGGTTGATCTGTGCAATTTCAAGAATGAAAATGAAGGAATATATTTCACAACCATTTGGTATTATATTCTTGCTTGTGCAGAATGCCAAAAGAGAGAACTGTGTGCCACAATCTGAAATACTGAATGTTTAATTTTGGGTTTATGTTAGAATATCCTGGGTTAAATTTGTTATTTATGGTTATAGATATGAAGCAATGCTGAAGTAGCCAACATTCTTGGCAGCTGTGTTTAGCTTGTTTGAAGGAAGGTAGTACATAGAAAACCATAGCCACTAGATATAATCTCCAATGCTGTGGCTGGTGTGTTTCCAGATAATGATACTACTGTGCAGTAAAATATTTTTCCTGTGAGAATGTTGATTTGATGAGATAAATCCTCATATATGTGGGTCAAAGTTGTTAAAGATTTAATTTACAATTTTACTATATTTCTGCAATCATTTATTAATTTGGAATGTTTACTTTCTAAATAAATTAAAGGTATCCAATACAGAAGAATGATTTTTTTTTAAAGTTACCTTTCTGGTATTTTTGGTTTTCTTAAAATTTTGGCAGTAAATTCAAAGAAGAAAATATAAATAAAGCACCTTCTATAATATTGAAATAATTCAACCATCTGTTTTCTATATTTGAATATTGCAAATTGAAAAAGTCCAAAGCTGAATTTTACTTAAATATTTTTTGTCCCATAAAAAAATTTGATATGCTATATTCTATTATTTTGCTAATTGAACACTATCACCTGTTGGGAAGAATGAATAATATAATAATACTGTTACTCACAGGTTACCAAAGACAGAAATTTGCTGATGATTGCCATTCAAGGAAAACACAAATTTAAATTTTCATTTGCCTAGACTGAAGTCCTTGATTGAGGCTGGAGCAGAATGATGGCGTGTGCTAAAGTGTTTGACCTGCAGTGTGGTCTCTGCAAGCCCATCCTGTGCTGGTATATAGACTTACTCTGGTCTCATTGTAAGACATTGGTTTTGCCTTTGATGAATTTCATGAAATTCCTGTTATCTCACCAGCAATGAAGATTCCACTGGAATGGGTTGACAACATTCTCTTTCACATAGCCAGTTAAAGGTTTCCACACACCAGGAAGAGAAAATGCAACAGGAAATTACTCAAAAATCCTAGCAGATGAGCTAGCTAGATGAAGTCAAAACATCAAAGCAGTAATTGTGTACTGCATTTTAAGAACTACTGAACTCACAGCTTTGAAACTTTGTCTGAATTTCACAAAACCTCTCTATAAACCCAAACAAAAGAGGAAACAAGATGTTTAGCACAAATGCTTAATTTTAAATTGATATAATCTTTTTAACTTCAGTGAGACTTATGCATGCTTGAAATTAGGTGTGTATTAAGTGTCTCAAAGAACTAAAAATGTGAACGACAGAAGTTCAAACAAAAATATTTATGAAAACATTATTCCAAAACCTTTGGAGGTTGAGATCTTAATCATTGATACCTACATTTTTACTTGTGCTTATAATCCTAGTTTTAGTATGGTAAACCACTGAGTTATTAAACATCTGTATCAGCAACAAATATATGTAAGTAATCAACATTTCTATGTTTAAAAGATCTTGAAACTCATAATTTCTCCAGCAATACATTTCAAACAAATGCGATATGCATGGGTCACTTATGGCTTCACATTGAAACTTTAATGAAAATAGAACAGAGGAAATTATGAGGTTTAGTGTATTTAGTATTTTGTGTCTCATAAATTTAAAATCTTTTGCTAATGATTGGATATGACTAGTGTAATACATCTCAGCTGCACTTCAGGTACAGTACAGATCAGAAATTACAGTTCCCTAGAGAAGCAAGGATAAGTATAATTAACAGAAACCAGGAGATGACAATAATTTACAAATGCTTGTTCTCTTAAGAAAGAGAGTATTCTTTCTGTGTGGAGCAGCTTTTTAACTTAATATTTTCATTGACTCACTTTCAAAAAATCTGCAATTGTGTAATGAAGTTCAAGAATTGCAGAAAACTAGGGAGTAATATTATTTTCAGGAAGGAAATTGTATCATATTCAGGCAAGGAAATGAGGCTGAAAACTATAACATGTGGCTCCAAGCACCATGGTTTGAATGAGTGGGGGATTTGCACATTGAGTTACTGTGGTGGGTTTCCTTGGCTGGATGCCAGGTACCCACCAAGCTTCTCTATCACTCCCCCTTCTCAGCTGGACAGGAGAGAGAAAATAACTCATAGGTTAAGATAAAGCAGTTTACTAAAGCCAAAGTGAAAGGTTGCCTGCAAAGGTTGAAACAAATATAAAACCCAATGATTTTATTCTCTACTCCCATCAGCACTTCCTGGGAAGTCAGGTCTCTTCCTGGGAAGCAGGGCTTTGGCAGAGGTAGCAGCTGCTTTGGAAGACAACTGTAAATGATGAATGCCCCCTCTTCCTCCTTCTCTTAGCTTTTACATCTAAACTGATATCATATGGTATGGAATTAACCTTAAACCAATTTGGGTGAGCTGTCTAAATTTTGTCACATCCCAAGATCTTGCCCACCCACAGACTGCTGTGAAATGTTGGACAGCACTGATGCTGTGCCAGGACTACTCATCAGTGCCCAAAACACCAACCAAAGATGTGTTACCAGCACCTTTCTAGCAACCAATGCAGAGCACTGCACTGTGAAGGCTGCTGAGGGAAAAACTCCTTCTCAGCCATACCCAATACAGCCCCACGCACAAAATAAATTAAAAAAAACCCAAAACAAAACAAACAAAAACCCGCAAAAGAAACAACAAAAAAAGATTTCTTGGCATGTTATCAGTTACTCATGCCCTGACTACACTGTTGTCACAAATAATGCAAACAATATTAGGATGTTACTAAACTCAAGAAAAGCACCATGACATTTTACAAGGCTGTGATAATACTGAAACAGAGAAAAGTTTTTTACAAAAATATTCAAGTATAGCAAACAATCAGGTAAAGTGCAATTCTAAACAGATCTGAAGACTGTTAGGAGAGCAGTCTAAAATCAACCTGGACTGTTTAGTTCAGAAAAGGAAAAGAATCAGACTTCCCTGATGATAACCCTAAATCATTAAGGAAACAAATTCTAGAGAAGATTTTTAAGCTGATAGAAAAATGATATAATGAGGGGAATGCCTAAACCATAACCTTGAATTAATTGAGCTTGAAAAATAGAGCTTATTAGGGTAAGAATTTTTATAATAAGAATGATATGGGAACAATCTTGTACAAAGCTAGTGTTTCTGTCTTTCCAATAGATCTGCCATAGCCAGGGACCAGTATACATGACCTCAAAGACCACTTTAATTTTCATGTTCCTATGAAAGATATCACAATTTCTTTGATGTATTGCTACTGTATCTATTGTTTTCTAGCTTTTTGCTGAGCACAGTTCAATTTCAGCACATCCCACTGTGATGCTGAAAAGTCAATTGTTACAATTTTCTTCTGTTTCTTTGAAGATATTCCCTACTGCAATGTTTTGTTACATATTATTGTGCCAGTAATATTTGAAAATTTTGATATTGTTTAAAAACAACTTCATTATTGCTTGTGCTTATTTGATTTTTTTAAGTGGCTGATGCCCATTGTGATTTGGTAAACAAGATGTTTAAAAAAATTATTTTTAAGTGAAAATAGAAAACTGAGAAGAGCCTAATTAACCTTACAGTGTAGAGACAAAATTATACAGAGAAAAAAAAATCAAGCGCAAAACATACAGTACAGAAATTAGTGACACGTTTTTTTCTCATGAAATAATTAAAATTTGTTGTCAGAACAGAGGTGATTTTTCTGAGTCTTACTATTTAAGGAGCTAATTTTTTTTGTGTAGTAGTTGTTACTAATTTAGTATTGTTTCACAAAATTAAATATGTCTTGAACCTGATAATTCTTAAATGTATTCTTTCCTGAAAACATGACTAAATCTACTGTCGTTAGGAGTATAACTTGTGATTGTAAGTAATTTTGTTTTCTCAAAAGCACCATAGTTCAATAATTCAGGCTTTCTCAAGATAATCAAAGTACTGTATTTGTTGTAGCTATACATAAATACAAGTAACTAAGGAACATTGAAAGTGGGACTGACTTAAACATTATGTAGAATTTACTTCTGATGTTTACTTGTGATGATTCCTTCACCAAACACCCCACATGTGCAATGAAAGATTTGACAGCAGATTGAACAATTTATTAGTCAGATCCAGAATGCCTTCTTTTATATGAAATCACATCTGACCTCATAACCATATGACACACAAGCATTTTTTTGATAACTAAACAGGTCTTTTTATCACACAAGTAAGGGTTCTTTTCTTTTTTTTTTCTATAGTATTTTAACACGTATTTGGATTCAAAACTGAAGCTGTTATCTAGCCCACAACAGTGCAACAGGGAGTTCAGAGTACCAGAATATTTTTCTTAGGCCTTGACTAACTTTGTATTTGTATTTCAGTTCATACTGAATTGCAAACATAAACACAGCTAGAAAACAAATCATCTCTCAAGAAAAACAATACTAAGGTACCTGATGCTTCACTGTTAAGATGAAACAAGCTTAAACTGTCGCTAGTGGTAATGCTTGCTACCCTCTGCAACAAACATTTGTAAGAGTGAAAGAATCACTTGTTTTCAGTGTCCAGTGAAATTAATAAAAAGGCAATGCCTTCAGAAAGGTTTGGGATTATGGCCTGATGCATTTGCTGTGTTTAGTATGCCCGCTACATATTTCACTAAACTTGAAGTCAAGATGAAAATACAGTTTGGCATTAATCCTGTTTTTGTGCAACTGGTTCTGCCTTACTGTACTTCAAATTGTATTTAATGTATTCACTTTTTTCATTACTGATTAAAGGATTAATTCCTGTCCTTTGTAGGCCTGAAAGGACTTTTCTATAGCCGTCAAATTTATTAACATAACAATAGTTACTCAAAAATTGTATCTCATCCTAATGTATTTACTTTGAAATAGATTCTATATGCAGATATGAAAGTTTTCCAAATCAGCAAGTCAGGCTGACCGTGACTGGCTGCCTGACCCCTGGGTAGCTGTTCTCCTTTCTGCAACTGGACAGGAGAAAAGAGAATGAAAAACTTTCTGGGATGAGCTAAAGACAGGGAGATCACTTACCAATTTCCTTCATGAGCAAAATACGCTTTACTTGGGGAACATAAGTTTAATGTATTGCTAGTTAAAATAGAGTAAGGTGGTGATAAATGAAGACAAAATTAAAATCACCATTTCTTGTCCTCCCTTCTTCCCAATCTCAACTTCAGTTCTTCACTCCACAATCATCTGCCTCCTCACACTAGAGCAGTCCAGGAGTTGTGGTCAGTCCATAACATTTGATCTTTATTGCTCTGTCCTCCTCACCCTTTTCCCTGGTCCTGCAAGAGATGTCTCCACAAGCTCTAGTCCTCTAACCCTGCTCCTTCAAGGGCACTTCCTGAGCTAAGTTCCTTCAGAAAATAACCATCTATTCCAGCAAGTGGACTCAACTGTCCTCCACAGGCTGCAGGGAAATCTGCTCTGATGCCTGGAACGTCTCCTTTTCTCCTTCTTCAGTGGCATTGATGTTCTCAGCATTGTTTCTCTTTCTCCCACCTTTACTCTTCACACTGCTTGTGCGGCTGTTCCCCTTTCTCTAAAATATTTTCTCAGAGCTTCCATCATCTCAGCCAGTGGGGCTCAGCTGTGCCCTGTAGCAGATGGGCTGGAGCCAGCTGGAAATGGCCCTGTCCAGCATAATGAAGTCCCAGCCACTGCTCACTGCAGGCACTGCTGCTGCCAGCACTTGTCTATCAGCACCCTATACAGACCCTTGTTTTGGGTTTGTTTTAGTCCACACTGGAAAATAGAAATGTCCAGGTTCTATATTGGATTACAGCCTGAGGGAACTCCACTGACTGCTTCACTACATGAACTGAAAAATGGCAAGAGTGAAATGGATAGCTTAAAAGAGAAAAAAAGAATGTGAATATTTAACCAGAGATACTTGAGTCATATGAGCCATTATAGTCCATCTGAGTAAGACTGCTAAGTAGTGAAAGTCTCAGTATGTTTTGGATTTATAGCTCAATTTCAATGAGAAAGACATGGCCTTGCTGGATGATTTTCTTTGCATGTAGCACCAGATTTGACCTTTGTAAGTGAAGAATTTCAATTGTAGAAAATGTTTAAAGGTCGTTCTGTGATTTGTACAAATGTTTCTCTGGGACTAAGCAGAGATTATCAAACTCATTTCTCTTTTGACCCAAAGCAGATCTCTTAACCTAGTTCTTCGGTGTCGAAACACTTGGGCACTAATCCACTAATCCTCCTAGTCTCAAAAACTATTGAAAGTCTATTATCCACAAGCTCAGACTGAAGATCTATTGGAAAGACTGTGACCTCAGGGAAGCTCACATAATGACATGTTGCAGGGGGAAAAATAGTGACTAAGGATGAGGAAAAGGCAGAGGGACTTAATGCCTTCGTTGTTCCAGTCTTTAATAGTAAAAGCAGTCTCCTGAGCTGGAAGACAGGTAGAGGAAGAATGAACGCCTCATAATCCAAAGGGTAACAGTGACCTGCTACACCATTTAGAAGTCTCTGCATAGGGATCTGGACAAACTGGATAAATGGGCCAAGGCCATTGTTATAAGGTTCAACAATGCCCAGTGGCGGATCCTGCACTTTGGTCGCAACAACGCCTTACAGAGCTACAGGCTGGGGGCAGAGTGGTTGGAAAGCTGCCTTGTGGAAAAGGACCTAGGGGTGCTGGTCAGCAGTGGCTGAACATGAGCCACTGTGTGCCCAGGTGGCTCAGGTGGCCAATGTCAGCAGTAGTGATAGATTTTTTCCATTTACCAGTTTGAATGTTCCAAACTTTTGCTTCTTTCAACTTCTTTTATATTTTTCATTCTAAATGGATAAATACCTGTGGCATTCTCAGTACACTACCAGAAAATACATAAGAACAATGCCACATTCTCTTCTGTTTCTTTGCCCTTTGCTAATAAATGTATCACCTATCTTTATCTATGAATGTGCACCTTTAACATCAACGCTAGCTTAAAGCATTCTTCAGAACTCCCTGTTTATAGCAGTAGCTAATATGAGTTGTGGTGGCATAGCTAAATGTATAAAAAGCCTCATTATATTTCTGGGGTTACACAGATATTTATGTGGAGTTTCACTTAGTAGAGAGAATGTGGATACAGGAGAACATGAGAATAACAGTCAGGAAATACATTAATAGAAAAAGCGCTATGAGCAATAGCTTGTGATAAGAACTGGAATTACATGTAGGATTGGATATATATGTAACATGTTTTATGTGTAATTTAAAAGGTGTATTTACTGACATAATACACACTTGCTGGTCCAGATACTTTGCTGAATTATTGATCATCTAAGGAAAAAAATCCCATACCTTCACTTAGGTGCTGTAACATGTAGTGAAGCCATGTATTGAATTCATCCTGCATTCACACCTAAAGAGGGAAACAAAAAAACCAAGTGTATTAGCAATTATCGTGTCAAACCCTATTTTTCATTACTGCTTCAAAGAAACAACTGCAAGTATTCAAGGCTGGATTCAAAAAAGAAGCATGAGGGATTCTGCCTGCCTGTGACACCACCACTGGACAAACTGACCAGATTTCCCTCTGCCCACATTAATTGTGATAATGAAATACTGAGAAAGGATAACACAAATTTGGGCTACCACATTTGAATCAAATTAACTATGTTTATTCAATAGAGATAGGAGGGCTTGTCAGATCTTGTTTTCTGTGTCTGACAATGCACCATTCAAACACAATTATTTCTCTGTGAAAGTAAATTGTAGCTTAGTGTATCCCTCACTAGTAATATTCCTTTCATTTACAACAATGTCCAGAGACTTGCCCAATTATCCATCAGTGTCGCAGGTTTAGATCCCTTCTGCTAACTTAATCTTGACTTTTTAATGAATTTTGAGAATGAAATCTTAGTATGTGTAATTCTTATACTAAAGCTAACATGATATCAGCTAGATAGCTTTGCCTTCTTGCCAAATGCTGACAACACATTTAATATCACAGGAAGCCTGGAAGGAAGAGAAGGGTGCAGGAGAAAGTTTTCTGATTTTGTCCTAATGTATCACCTGATATATCTTTCTTCATTCCATTAATAGATTAACTTAAAATTCTCCAAGTCAAGTTTATTTTGCTGTGATAAGTGATCTTAAGTGATCTCCCAATCTTTATATTGACCCATATGCTTTTTCATCCTACTTTCTTCCCATCTTCTTTTTAGGAAGAGGAGTTGTGTGAGAGTCTGGCAGTCAACCAAGGTCAACCCAACACAAAGTCACATATTTATCTTTTGTAGGATGTAAGACTTTAAAGAATTTCACTGCTTTTGACTCAGACACGCAATGTCAGCATGGTACTACAATAACAGGTTGCAAATCCACATGCACCTAAATTACAGGAAAAATGTATTGTGCATGTGAAATGCATATAAGTAGCCCAGTGTTGTGGGATCAAAAAAACCCAGTAATTGCCATACAGAAATCTCCATTGTTTTTTCCTAAACTACAAAATTTCCCTATCCCTGATGTAAAACTATCAGGATATTAGCTCCAGAGCTTTATTCCATGCATGTTACCTGTGAAGCCAGACTCTGATGTAATAGATGTGTGCTAGCTAACACACCTGCATGGCACATCTTCCAGACAGAAATCTGGCAGGCCTTTTGCTCACAGACTCCAGTTATGCATCCCAAACTTTCATTTAAAGAACAAGTCCCTACTCTAGAGCTTTGATGAGATGTATCTTATTTCTGATAAGAGGGTTCAGTTTTTTTGTTGGTTTGATTTTCATTTTTTCTGTAATATTATACAGTTCTTGATTCAAATTCTTTAATCTCATCCCTGTTTTAACATGTGACAGTGTCATTCACTTAGTTCTCCCACAAGAACCTTCAGTTCAAAGTGCTTAAAACCCAGGTGCTGATCTACAGAATAAGAAAACAGCAGAGAAATTTTTCAGCTTTCTTTTTGGCACTCTCATCTCTCCATTCTTTGTTTCCCAGCAGAATAATTAGCCTTTATTTCTAGGAGACCATTTATCTTCGTGTGAGACCTTCTGTCTTCTTGAGTTCCCTGACTACAAAGATGATCACCAAAGCAGGAACATTCCTACCCCTTCTTTGCTCTCTGACTCTAGAGGCATGGGTAGTCAGGATAAACTCTCTGATTCCTAGTGGGAAGCTATTTCTATAGCCCAGACTCCTGGCAGGACTTATTTCGCTACCTGAAATCCCTCTGCTATCCAGACACAATGATGATGATGAGAATTCACAAAACTCCAAATTATATGGAAAAAAATCCCTCTCCTATGGATTAAGTGTACTGTCAGCTTGTTTCAAGAATAGAGGAATCCAGGTACCAGAGGACACCTAAGGCCAAAGTGTGATTTACCAAAGTTACAGGAGGTACAACTTTTTTGTGCTCTTTCTTCCTTGGATTTGTCCTCCAGCACTTGGAGTGCTGCAGATGTAGAAGTCAGGATTTTCTGTTCCTTAGCAATAGAGCAACAAGCAATGAAACTCCTCTATCCAGTTGCAATTATATCCTGATAAAAATGTCCATACTATGCATTAGTACTCTAGAACCAAGGACTGGAATCAAAGATTATTCCTTTCCCAAATGAACAATGCTCAGTGTTACGCAATGGACATAGGTTTGTTCTTTTTTTTACACACAGGTCACAAAGCTTTAATTCTCTGCTGAATCCTGACAGAGTTTCATCAGAGAAGAGGGCATTTTTATTATTTTTACTATTGATTCGTGTATTCTTCTTAGCGCAGTAGGCTTCAAGCTGTCAAATTCAGACGTCTTCCTGAAGTGGATCTATTACTATTTAGAAGCACTGATAGGTACCTGTTCTGAGAAGAAGACCACCATATGGACCAGCATAAATTTTGCAGTCGTGAGTTACTTTCATAAATGGCAGAGAGGCATGGTCAATCAACCAGATACTTCATATTTCTTCAGTAAAGACTGCATTAGGAATGGATTGAGGCCAACCCTACAGAAAAGGACTTGGGGTATACCAGTGGGTGAAAAATTAGACATGAGCTGAAAATGTGCATTCATAGTGCTGAAAGCCAAATGTATCCAGGACTGCATGAAAAGACACATGAGCAGCAGATTGAGAGAAGTGATTCTTCCCAGTACCACACTAGTGAGACCTTGCATTGCGCACCACAAATAGCTCTGGGGCCCCTAGCACAACATGGACCTGTTAGAGTGGGTCCAAAGGAGGACCGCAAAAATGGTCAGAGAAACCATTTCTATAAAGAGAGACTCGGAGTTGAGATTGTGTAGCCTGGGCAAGTGAAGGTTCTGGAGAGCCCTTTTGATATTTAAAGGAGGTCTATAAGAAAAATGGGGAGAGATATTTAACCAGGACTCGTAGGAATAGGAGAAGAAATAATGGTTTTAAAACTGAATGAAGGTAGATTTTGACCAGATATTAGATTAGATATTAAGAACAAAGTATTTAATGTGAGGGTGATGAGACACTGGAACAGGTTGCCCAGCAAAGTTGTGGATGCCCCATCACTGGAAACATTCAAGGCTAGTTTGAATGGCACTTTGAGCCATGTGCAATGGTGAAAGTAGTCCCTGCCCACAGCAAGGCATCTGAACTAGATGATATTTAAAGATCAAATCTGGGCAAGGTACAATACATTTTTCCAGAAATAACTAACACATTTTACTGCTTTAAATGTCTGTTTGTAATTCGTGCCAAGCTTTCATATGGCATGGGGCCTAAAGTAAAAAGGGGACTGTAGTAAAGGGGACTACAGTATTCTAATCAAAAAATGATGTAAGGTGGTGTTATCTTTACAACTCATGGGATTTTTTTCTCAGCTGAAAATTTTAGCCAGTCATCTTCACCAATAATTTCAGCCTATTAAAAACTATATTTGTACCAGAAAATCAAATCTTGACTCTGCTTTTCTGTTCTTCCTACTTAGGAATTTAATAAAGCCCATTTCAGCTTTTGAAGATCAACCATCAATCAAGTTTTAAATAGTGTGATACCATAGTGCAAAGTGAAAGTTTACTGTATTGATATGGAGCTTTAGAATACTCTGGAGCTGCCAGAGATTCACAAAGCAATTAGCCAATAATGTTAAGAAGTAATGGCTAATTTAACTAATCCTTAATGAAGCCTACTAATGCTGTCAGGATTGATGAGTCCAGTGAGATTTTGTGCAAAAACACATTAAAGTAAGGGTCTTAATCTCATTTTGTCAGATTAATCATTATCCTAAATGATAGTGTTTCTTTCTGCTGATATAAAAAAATATCTATTTTCTTCTTCCTCAAATTTCTTAAAGGTGTAAGTATGTGTAGTTGGACATGGATTTTATATCTGAAGAAACATATTCTGGCGGTCATCCATTCTTATAAAGTAGGTAAAGTATATTTGCATGTCATAATCAGTGGGACAAATAACAGTTATGTGCATATTACAGTTATTTTATTCTTAAATGAATCATTAAGATTCAATGAAAATATGAGATATTAAAATAATACTAAACAAAAAAGTACTCTAGAGGAGAATTAGCACCACAAAATACTTAAATATAGGAAAAATAACATAATATCTTATAGACAGAAGCCTGAAAGGTGTAGTCTAAGGGATTAGCACCTTTTGAAATTTCTTTTATTACTGAAGTGGTGTGTGCTTTTACAAGCTGTTTGGTTTTTCCCACACAGCTCATGTGACAGCATAGAAATCCTTCCTCTAGAAAGCTCTGTACCCACTGTGTGTATTTCACTTGCTTCCAAAGAGAATTTCCAAGTCCACAAATTCAGGTAATGCATCAGACACTGGATTAACAGATAACAAGAGCTCCAATAAAGATCTGTATTCCACACTGCATATATGCATGCATACTGAGTCACAAAGGGGATTCTCCCTAAAAGGAAGACTTCCATCTGATAGGTATATTTGATAGAATTATGCAAAGATGACCTTGGAAGCCTTCATCAAAGACCCCTGGTGACTCCTGAAGACCCCTGAATTGGGGAGGCGTAAGCGCAGTGCAAAAGAACGATCTAATAACCATGAGATCATACTATGTAAATTAATTCTGGTGCATTATGAGATGATGTTATAGAGATGTAATAACACTAAGCAATACTTTTTGTATTGCTTATACCACAGCACTTGACAAAGGTCAGTGAGTTAGGTGGAGATATCCCCCTCACCACCAGCGCTGCAACAAACAAGCACCTGCACTATAGACATCAGTCTACAGGGATTTATTTACAGCCTATCTTTCAGGGGTCAGAATAATTAAAGGTATGGAAAAAAGCCAATTCTAGTCGTTAAAGTCTAAATGAAATAAAATTGACTCAAATGAAAGCCTTATATAAAACACTGTAACCATTATTCAAATAAATATAAACAATACCACTGTAGGAAAACAGAGCTGGAATAGTCTAAGCCAGTAATTTCTGTAACAAAGGACATGCTAATAAAATAAGAAGCCACAAAGTAAATTTGGCCTGTCACAGCAAGAACACAACAACATTGTAAGCACTTATTCTCTCCACGAAGAGAAATTGCTATAAAACTATCACATGCAAATTATAGGGACATATTATATTGAAGATATTTATTATTAGGTTTATTACTTTGCATAAGATACGAGACAAAGGATAAAATTTGAAAACATCCTTACTTCCTGTTCATAAACGACTTATGTATTATAACGTTGTGAGGAGACAATGAGTTTTTTTATATCTCAACAATGGTTGTCAGAGGCATGTGGGGGAGGGGCTGTCCATGTGCCATGTCCAGGAGGCAGCCAGGAGAAGATGGAGCAAAGCCTTGTCTCTGGGAGGATGTTTCCTGGCCACCATGTCATGTCTCGCATGGGACAGGCAGTCAGCAGGGAACCCTGAAGACACTGTACCCCAGTCAGATGGCAAAAGGTCTCTGCCAATGGACTGCACTAGGACATCGGACTGGGCCGATGGTCTCCTGTCAGCAGGCAGGCTTTGGGAAGAGCCAGGCCATAAAAAGTAACTGCACCCATGCTTTGTGGGCTGCAATGTCCTTCACCTTTTGACTCTTTGGGAGCTTTTCAAACTTGCTTTTGCAGTTCTGCCTTTTGGCTCTTCTGTCCTCACTGGCTCTTGCTTGCCCTTGAGTCTGTCCTGTCTCCCTGTGTCACCGACCAGCAACCTGCCTGCTCCATCTCTGCATCCCCGCCTGAGGCACCTGTGATCCAGCTGCCCCAAACCAGCCCACCTCCCACCCTTGCCATGACCTGTCCAGGCTCCTGGCCCTCATGCCCAATCTCCCCTCACCTCGTGTTCAGCCACTTGCTGCTGCAGAAGCTGTGCTCAGGCAGGCAGCGTGCACAGCCCCACCTCGGGACATCGACGGCGCTCCCTGACCGCAGGTGGTAAAGCCCTCTTCTTACCCCTCCCTCTGCCATTTTTCTTTCTCTTGCTCTGCCTTTTCTGGCCCTTTTTAGTGGGGTAACTCCCTTTTATTTTGCTCTTTCATTAACAATAAACGGTTTTTCGATACAATGCTTGTTTCGATACAATGCTTGTTTGGCTTAATTTCATTCCCGACCATCCATTATTAAAAGAACTCCTTGCAGTTTCCCACTGTGGAAGGTGACGAACGTGGTTAGTGTATTTCAGTGTTGCTTATATTTTAAACGTTTCTGGATTGTTTACTCATGGCTTCCTGTAATTACATAGTGAATTCATCCTCTTCTGAGAAAATTTAGGAATATTTTTTCAACAATGATGCTTATGTGAGCACTGTCCCACTTAAGTAGAAATTTACACAAAATTCAGAACTGTTGATTTTAAAAGGAAAACTTTCAGATATCTCAGGACCATGGTCAAAAGGCAATATTTTTATAATATTATTTCTGGTCATCACAATTTAATAAATACTTAGATTCAGACAAGAATATTTGCCTACCAGAAGATAATTCGAAACAACATTCTGTTTCTTCTAATTAATCAAAATAAGTGCTTTCAGGTTTTTTTATATTTTGCATTGTCTACCTCTCCTTTTATGTTCTCGGACATAAATAAATCCAGTTTTTGTTTTATAATGGTGTCATTAAAACAAATGAAACAAGCAAAACCCAGACTGACTGTGTAACTCTCTGAATAATGAAACACCAAGGTGAAGAAGATCTGTAGGATGGGATGGCATTCAGAGGGAGCTCGAGAAGTGCACCTATGGGAATGTCCTGAAGTTTTGTGATATCAAATGCATAGTGTTGTGCCAGGGTTGGGACAACCCTTGCTATCAGAACAGGCTGAGGGATGGACACATCAAGAGCAGCTCTGCCCAGAAGGGCTTGTGGTGGATGACTGGCAATGGGCACTCCTGGGCTGCATCCAAAGCAGCATGGCCAGCAGGGCGAGGGAGGTGATCCTGCCCCTCCACTCCAGTCTTATGAAACCCAACCTGCAGTGTTGAACCCAGCTCTGGGGTCCCCAGCACAGGAAGGACATGGACCTGTTTGAGTGAGTCTAGAGGAAGGTCATTAAGTTTATTAGAGGGGATGGAGCACCTCTCCTATGAGTAAAAGCTGAGGGAATTGGGAGTGTTCAGGAAAAGAGTAGGCTTCAGGTGCCCTAATTGCAGCCATCCAGCTCCTGAAGGGAGCCTACATGAAAGATGGAGAGAGAGGTTTCACAAGAGCATGGAGTGGCAGGAAATGGGAATGGCTCCAAACTGAAAGAGGGGGTTAGATTAGGTATTAGGAAGAAATTCTTTCCTGTTAGGACGGTGAGGCACTGGAATAGGTTGCCCATGGTAGCAAGTGTTTAATGCCAGGTTAGATGGGGTCTGAGCACCCTGGTCTAGTGAAAGGTGTCCCTGCCCACAGGAGGGGAGTTGGAATTAGATGACCTTTAAGGTTTCTGCCAGTCCAGGCCATTCCATGATTATGATGATTCTGGGATTCTATGAATTTGGACTTTTGCAGATACGAGGGAGGTAACTGGAAGGGTAAAGGTGAGAAAATATGTGGGTTTACAAAAAGGCAGTTTAATACGTAAAGTCAAAGCTGTACGTGCAAGCAAAGCAAAACAAGAAATTCACCCGTGCTTCCCATTAGCAGGCAAATGTTCAGCCATGCCCAGAGAGAAAAGTTCCAGCATGCATAAAGGCTGCTTGGGAAAACAAATGCCCTCACTATGAACATCCTCCATTTCTCCTAAGATGTCAACCTTGTAGCAACTTTATACACTCATTATTTTCTATAGACACCTTAGTAATGTCATTGATTTTTTTAATGTATTTATGCTATATGACAGAACTATATGCTGCCTTTGAAATTTTACTTTGTCACCTGGGATGATCAAACCCTTAACTGAATAACACTAGTTCAGATTTGAAAAAAAAAATTAAAAAAAAAAGATAGAGAAAACCACTAAGCTTCTGGTATTATATGTCAATAAGTATTTAAAACTGACAATCTTGGGTTTTAACTTAAGTAATGGTATATATGTAATGTAGTGTAAATAGTGTAATCTTATGGGAAAATATAGGAAGAAAGGAAATAGCAAGAATATAAAAAGAAACATAGTTATCATTGTTCCAGTGATTTAGGGACAGTTTCTAAGGAGCTCTTTCATGAAAGGCTGAGAAAATTTGCTAGATAACAGGAATTTTTTTTAATGTTTTTCTGAGAAATAGATAAAATATTTGAGTTTTCTTCACTGTAAAAGTAAAAAGTTTGGACCTTAACATTTATACAGAAATGCTCATTTCAACTATATATTTACCTTTTTGTACATATTTTCTTTTTCTCACTTCACCTGGAAACTGAAACCACCTCTATCTTACAGGGAAAATGAAAAAAAATCAGAGAAACTCTTTCTTTTCTGCAACTATGTGAATAAAAGTTTTCTCAAGACCCATAATTCCATTTTTGAGCCTGACCACTAAGAAAAAGATTGTTTTCATATGCTTATCTATTGAAGGTTTGGAGATTTTTTGTTAGTAATTTTTGGGTTTAGTTTTGTATTTTGGTTTGCTTTTTAATGACCAGATTTCAAAATGCAGGTATTTGGATAACTGAAATTATTTTGATATAAATTATTTAGGTGGTATTCTAAATGTGTTCTACAATTCTGATAAGACTCAATGAAATAACATATTAAAAATTCCAGTGTTTATACATACCTAAGAGAAGAAAGAGAATCCAGCAGTTAAATAGTTGCTGTTGCAGTAAAACAGATACTTTTTCCAGTGAGAATTATAATAATTGTTGTTTGTTATTCTCCTGCAGTAGATTCCTACAAGGCAGTCTTTTACACTGATGACTGGTGACTTTAAAAAAAAAGATCAAGAGTACACAGTGTATTCTTTTCATTTCTTCAGATAAGAAATTCCCAGATATGGACAAGTCCATATCTTCTTTATTTACTACAGTGAGCAGTTCATGTTTGTTTTTTCTCTAATGGAAACTAAATTAATATATCACATATCTTTTCTTCTGATAATTATGCATATGTTCAGAATTTTACCCTTGAATAACTTCCATATTGCACATACCAATTGCAATCTGACAGCTTGTTTAACGAAACACAATTGCAGTTCGGCTGGAAATCTCATTTCTAAATGACAATGTAATGAAAAATTTGCAGGGCAGTTTTTGGGTTACTTTGCTTTAGGTTTAACTTTGAAATGATTGATTGAAGATCAGATTTACATACTTCTTAATCACAGCTAATGAGCTGAATAAAGACTTTTATTTTCTCCTACTTTATGCTTAGTAAGGGAAGTATTTTTCTTATGTTCATTTAGAGTAAAATTTAAATAGCTATTTCCAGGCTACAAGATTCAGTTTTATTTATCTGATAGACTGTTTTCCAAAAAAAACATATTTGCCTGCATGAGACCAAAAGGAGTCAATGTTTTTTTTAATATATTATTTTTAGGATCAAGTTCAGAATAGTTAAGTTATTTGAAGTTACTGATTGGTTGCTCTCTTGTAGGAAAAAAAGGTCACCTTTTGATCCGTTCTTTCTGCGTAGGATACTCATTCAATGCCCCCACATTTATGTCTTCTACTAAGCTGAGTTCTCTATCACAAGGCATCCTTACCAAGGTCAATGGATTTTTGCAAGACAGTATTACAATCTGTTCCCTCTATGACTCAGTCATGATAAACTGTTCCAGGAAAGTGTAAAGAGAAAAGTACAAGAAGTCTTTCTGATCTCTGCTTCCTACCACACTGCTCAAAGACACTAGAACAGTAACACAGACTCAAGAAGTAACAGGATTCCTGCCTTTGTGCTACATCCACATATGTACAGGACCAAGAATGCAATATCTTAAAATCACTGGAAATTATTTTTGATAGTTGAATTTCTTTAGTGAAGCACTTATCCCTTGGCTATGGCAATTTAGTACACGAGTGGCTTGTGGTTGGTTTGGAGATTTCTTTTTTTTGCCTGTCACATACTGCAGATCTTTGCTGCTACCTGTGCAAATGAGTCAGAAACTTTTTTCCTACAACACTTTGAATACACACGAAGCAAAGCTTTAGGTAATTTTGTTTGCAGTCATCTATGACTTCAGAAAGGTGGGTGGATTTATTATAATAAAAGTGTTTGCAATATTAATAAATACTGTATTCTACCTTTTTTTTTGTCTTTTATCTATTATGGACCCATGGCCTATTATTGAAAGATTAAAAAAGAAATAAAAGCAAACTTCTATCATGTTGGATTAACAAATGCAGAAAGAAGCCTAAAGAATGCTTGATGCAAACATTGATTTCCACATGCCTTTCACTCAGAAAATAAATTCTTCAGTTTAATTTTGGGTAGTTTACTTCCAGGTGAAACACATAAAGTCAAATTTTAACTTAAATATCATTTTGCTTTCTTTTGCATTTTCATCTTTTCCTTACGCTATGATCTAATGAAGATATCAGGCCTTTGAAATTACTTTAAATGAAATTCAGGCATATCAATGGAATTGCTGTTATCCCTCTTAATAATCAAATTTCCTTTCCATGAGTAGAGTGGCACAAGGACTTTAACTTCTTTTTCTTTTGGTATTTATTGTTGCTTAGAGGTTTCTGAATCACTGAGAGCAGCCCAGGAGGCCTTGGGTAATAGGATACTTATTCCATGGGAAGAAACCCCACTATGAGCACGCCCAGCTGGTGCTGGGAGCCATGGTAGTGCCTGACACCACAGCAAATGCTGCTCTGCGTTGCTTCAGAGCCCCTGAAATTAGTTCCACCATAGATTACAGTGAAGATGAGGCCCTAAGAACCAGATTTCTGTAAACTGGGGAAGACTAGTTATTACTAAATAATAAAATAATTTAGATTCTCCAGGATCAAATTAAAGGCATATTTAGATCTAGGTAATAAACAACAAATAGCTTACATGTAATTTAGTCTCTGATCAGTAGCTGAAGAGTGTCACAGAACCCAAAACGTTGTTACATTGCTGCAATCATTGCCTTTTTTTATCACACAAAGTTTTCTGGGAAGTCTGTAGCCATTTCTGACCCATGATACTGACAAACTTCCTACTAATTATTCATTCCATTATCTTAAGCTACATAAAACAGAAATAAAGTAGAGGGTATAAGTGAAATTTAGAAAGAAGAAAGTAATTTTAAAATGTTACCATCTCAAAACTTTAGGAAGTGAAACTGAAAAGGCATTTCAAATTTAACTATAAAGCTAGTGACCCAAAATTCATTGATGTTATATCTCAATAAAAGCCTTATTTTTAGTCTTAATAGTAAAATATATCTCTATTGTATGCAGGTGGCCAAATATTCATCAATGTAACTGTTTTTGAAAAGCATTATTGAAAAGTAAAATACAAATATTACCATACTGTTTTCCTCTAGTCCGGGAAAGGATTAAATGCATTAAATTTATTTCAACTCACTCCTAGTGAATGACTCCATGAATGTAATAAATTTACACACATCCAAAGTATAATATCAGCAGTTAGGAAGCCTTTATTTAACACAGATTCTTTCATTGGATACCTATGTAAAACATGAACTAAATTCCATAAACAATGAAGTTTTAAAAAAAGGGTTAAAATTTTGATGCACACTTCCATTAAAAATTCTGCAAGGTGGGGTCTTTAATAGTACCTAAAGTCTCAAGGTAAAGGTTCAGGTTAAAAAATTATGTTTAACAGAACTGAGGAGAGAGCTAAGTGCATGTAGAAAGGGAAAAGTTTTTATCTTTTTTTGTCTTCTGATCAGGAACAAGTAACATGTGAGATCTGGTTCTCCCCTCAGGGAAAGTGAAGATTTGCATTATGGGTTTTTTTTTGTGGTCCTCATCACCATATTTTTGAGGTACTTCATGCAAAAAAAGGTCAAGGCTTTTCTTTGCCTAGACAAGTTAAAATTCTTAGTGTATTTCTCAGGTACTGAAATAATATCACAGTCTCAGAGGCCAAATGTGGCAATTTTCCATCCACAAGAAAAATGTATTGAGACATACCCTCCTGAGACAGAATTTAACAACGACCCTTTGTGACTTTGTATTATAGTGGCAAGATTTTAAATTTCCTTTATCTGACAGAATGCAGAAAGATAGCATTATTACTCATTCCTGGATACTTTGGTTTATATGTCACTTATCTTTGGCTAGATGTTCTATGCACTGCTATCCCTATAAGTAGTTCAGCTGGCTACAGCAGGGTGCTAATAACATTATGGTCGTGGGTTAAAGCCCCGTGCAGGTCATTTACTTAAGAGTTGGACTTCATCATCATTATGGGTCCCTTCCAACTCAGAATATTCTGTAAAATGCCATCATTTTAAGAGGAAGATATTGTCCCATTTTAACTACAAGCTGCAGAGAAATTAATTTCACACAGAAAAAGGAAAGATTCTGAATTAAAAACTTAGTACTCCATGATCTATTTTAAATACTGATTTTTCACTATTGTAAAATTATTGGCAAATGATTTTTTCCTAATTTAGAAAGTTAAATTTTTGAACCTAGGGTCTTTGAATGAGTTTTCTCTCAGTTATGTATATTTTTATCTTCCAGCCTCCAGGTTATGGGATTTGTAATGTCTTTTTCTCTCCATATACTCTAAGAAACCCAATCAATTAAATAATCCATTTTGATTCTTAACCATTTCACTCAATCCCAAAGAAAACAGCATTAGAAGTCTTCACATTCTTGAAAATCATTTTTATCAATCACATTCATTCTTAACCTCCATATCTTGGTGCCTCCTATTAGTTAGCATTGTAATAGCTAAGAAACATCCATATTTAGCATGTTTGTGATAAAAATAATCAAAAACAAATGGCTTAAAAAATATTCATTTGCTTGAATGGTTTTTGATGGATCAACATGTCCTTATAAATGTCTAGTGAGGAAAAATCCATAATGCATGTAGTCAATCTATCACAGGTTTTAAAAATAGCTTATGTTTTTCCTAGTCTCTGCCTAAAATCCCATTTGATGCAATTTACATCCATTACTTCCAGTTCGCTTAACTGGATATGCAAAACACTTTAATTTTTATCTTTGGTGTTTGCAACCATATTTTTGTGTATTTGAAAAAGGTTATAACCTCCTCCTTGCCTCTCCACCCATGCAAGTCCAAATGCTTTCAGACTGTTCTTGTAAATTACATTTTTATAGCCCTGGCTTTTCCCCGCTGATCCACACATTAGAGACAGAGTATACACTATAATTTAACAAGTTCAGTACAGAAAAACTCTCACCCTTACAGACATCACATAATTGTGCACCTCAACCTAATATTTATCTTTTTTTCAGAACAGCAAACAAGTTCAGTAGTATTTCACCACAGTTTACTTTGTTTCTTAATCCCCAAATCCTGCTCTGGTGATTGCAATCTACCCTCACGCTGCCTTTCCAGTTTCTGAAATAATTTGTTCCCTAAGTGCAGATTTATGCCTTTGACTTGTTACACCTTTTTCTTCATAACAGTTTTCCAGTCTCAAAATGACTGAAATTCTAATCCAGTCCTGCAACTGAAGTTTCCTCAATTGTGGTGATGTATACAGATGTAATAAATATTAATAGAGTACTGAATAGTATTGAAAAGTATGGGATAGAACCCAGGGGAAGAGCATCTCAGTAGGTGCTTTCAGTTTAAAGGGAACCATTGCTGACACTTTCTAAATACAGTTTTTCATCTATCAGTTCTAGATTAGTTGTACTATTTGTCAAGGAATAATTTTTGAAAATTCTAAAGTGCTGTGATATAATCAAATGGACAAAAGGTTTGTCAGTCCACAGGTAATGTAAACTATATTTTTAATGTGTGTATTTTCTCTTCCTGTCTGATGGCTTGTGGTTTAGATTTTGAAACAGTGTAGGTATCAACTGAAGCAATTTCATATTCATATGCAGTATAACAGTACAAATGTATTCATTTTGTCATAAGGACTATTGTTTTTTCATAAATATCCATATTTCTATAGATTAAATTTATAAAGTTTTTGACAAAAATGAAAAAAATCCAACAACTTTTGAAAACATTTTACTACACTGAAATTACTACTTTCTATACTTTAAGTAATGAAAAACAAGGCATGTGTCTAGACTTTTCCACTTACAGGAAAATATGTAAATAGCATAGCAACTGTATTGGATTACAAACACAGCTAGTAATGAAAGAAGAACTTTTGGGACCATTTTAGCAAGTAAAGATTTTAGGAAAAAAAAAAATATAAAGTGCTATTCTGTAATAGAAATCATGTCAGAGTTCTTACTGTATTTGAGTATTACTTATGAAGAACTCATTATGGCAAAAGAAACCCTAAAGCAAATAAAAAAACCTTATAATATTGTGTATTTCACATGGTACAGTAGTGGATTAAATTACAGAAACTTTAACTATTATAAATTTAAATTAAAAATTGTATTAGTTTAAGAACATGTATTACTATATAATTGTATTTCCCTTTCTTTTCTTCTCCTTTCTTAACAGTTGGAATATAATTTCCACATTATTTTACTCAAAGAAGAAAATAATCACAGTTGTTTGTTTTTTGACAAAAAGAATACTTGAAAATACCTTGAATACTTTTAAAATGCCTTGAAGCTTAAACTAAGAAAACTAAAAAAACAGCAAAATTAATTTATAGTGTAAATGACAGTATATTCTCACTGCACACATCCAAAATTTCAGGAAAGAAAGATCCAAAGGATATGTCCTCTGATGATAGATGCAAGAGATCTGAGGGAAAATATGAGGCAGGATAGACAGCAGCAGTAGGATCCTCTCATCTGGGTGACCACAGGTCGACAGCCCTGATTCAGCCCAGCTGCTTTGCCAAGAGCACTTCACTCTCTGCTATTACATCCTACACTCATTGCAGCCATCAGACAGTTTAATGATTGGCAGAGCTTGGTTCATGAACTGAAATGGGCAGATGTTCTCTATTTATTTTCTGTCTATTTTTATGGATTTGCAATTTTACATATTTTTTCCTTTCAATAAATGGTGTTGATTGCAAAGTGTCTTACCCTGTGAAATAGAAAAACAGAAAAACAGAGTTGAAAATTAGTTCTACAGCTTTAAACAGTTTTAAAAGAATTTTCAATCACATGTACCCCTATTAAATTCAGAGACATATGTCATATGCAACACCATTTAGCAGCATGACTAATATTACTGCAAATACTCAAGGACAGGTTGAATGAGAGCTTTGAGCAACCTTGACACCTAGGGAAAGCTGTCCTGTGGTGGTGGTTGGGGGCATGGGGTTAGACTAGATGAACTTTAAGAAGATCCCTTCTGACCCAAATCATTTTATGATGCTATGACTCTTCTTACTGCAATACAACATGTCTTAGTGTGCAGCCTTGTGTGAATCATGATTCAGTTTTGGAGAGTACTTTCATGCATGCCTAGGCCTAACACTTCAGTACTTACCAAATTTTTTTTTTATTTCCCAAGCTCATAACAGCTATTGTAGAGCCCCTATAAAATGAAGAATTATATAATCTGAAATCCATGTTTAACTTTTTGAACATTTCTTTGGAAGTAAGCACATCTTATCTTAGCAGTGGTAAGTATTGTGTCATTTAAAATATTTTGGAGGCAGTGTCCACAAAACTGCCTCCACAGACTGCTATGACTCAATATCTTCCAGGTTACTTGCTTAAAAAAAAATCTTCTGAAAAACTCTTCATGTTCAGAGAATGGTTTCCTCTGCTCTGAAGGACCCTTACAATCTTTAAGAAACTTTGTGACTGGAAAAGTGGAGTTCAACCATCTTACTGTTGGTTCAATCTTCTGAATGTACCCATGCAAGAACCAACATTTTGCCCCTAATATTTTAGCCCAGGAGGACTGAAATCATCATTTAGCAACTCAATCACCGTGTTCAGTGAAAAATGTGTTTTCAGTAATATATATATCATAGTATGATATACCTCAACTACTTTTACCTCAACCACCAAACTGCTGTTTTTCCTTTTGAATTCTTATTTGCTTTTTTGTGTGTTATCAGCTTTTTCTTAAAATGAACATAATCATTTCCATAGGAATTACAAGGACTTACAAATACCTGTATGTGTCACAGCTGGAGTTCACAAGGTGAAAGAAGATTTAAGTGAAACTAAATTATTTTGCAATTACTTTCAGTACCAGGCCCCCTCTCCTGGAAAACACAGGGATTCTTCACATTCAGCCAGATGAATTCTACACTCTTAAGTTTTGGAGTTATACAAAGGAGAGCAGAAGCTGTTGGCAGTTCTTAAATAAAACATAATAATCAAATTATATAATTGAGCAATTTATCTATTTATTGATCTATGTTTTTTAAATCAATAAAGAATGTAGTTTTATGTATCCCAAAACCACTTGTAATCTAAGGTCTATTTGGAAAAATGGTTGCTTTTTTGTAATGTTTATGGGGATTTGAACTTTTAAATCCTAGGAAATTTTGAAGTTGTAAAGTCTTCAGTGGAACTGTTATTTATTCTCCTTACAGCTGTCATAGGTTTTACAAAGAACTATTTCCTTTTCCTTCCTATAATACTAAATGATTGTTAGAGTTAAAAGAAAAGCAAAAGAAAAGCAAAAACCAACCAAACAACTAATGTAGCACCTGTCAGATGGCTGTTGCATTTACAAAGTTTGATATTTTACCTGAACACAATTTAAGTCAGAACTTTGAACAAGTATTTCTACAGTTAGCATACCCATCGCCCATATTATACATCTTTATACCCAGCATTTATCAAATTATTACATATTCTAAAGACAAAAACCTCAATGGCTGCAGATATAGAACCTGGCTGAAAACACATAAGTGTGTGTTGAACCTCTAGGAGAAAGAATTACTCTGCAGAGTATTGGCTGAGATGTTTGGTCTCTGATCTCCTGATCCAAAGGTCAGGTCTTTACTACCTGTTTGATGGGACTCACCAGTAGAGATATTACCCTACAATACCTCATATTTTGTCAATTGAAGCAGACAAGGAAAGTTTCACATTCAAAGAAAATTTTATAAGTGAAGGCATAAATAAATTTACAAGTGAATTATTTGTTTATGAAACTGAATTTTTTTAGGCATAACAGAAAATCTAGGACGAATAAATAACTCTTGTAGAAAAGTAGAGTTTGGAGTTATACCACTTCACATAATAATGGAAAGACTGTGATTTATATTCAATATATTTTTTTGTCACTATGAAAATCTATGCATGTTTCTGTTAAAAGTGTAAGTAAGTCTTTAAATTCTCAGACAATGCATTACCTTAGATATCTTCATTCTCTCTTTGAATGGGAAGAATAATTTTTGTAGACATAAATCTGATAAAAGTAAAAATTGTATAAGTGTGATATGACAAGAAAATAACTGGCTGGCTCTATATAATTCAGCTGCATAACATTTTTCTTTTTCACTCCTTTTTTTCCCTTCCCTCCACCCCTTTTTGAGGATATTATAGGAATCTTTCTTTGTACTAGCACAGAATCACTGAATAGTCTGAGTTGGAAGGGACCCAGAAGGATCATCAAGTCCAGCTCCTAAATGAATGGTCCATTTGGAGATTAAATCTATGACTTTTGCATTCTTAGCACCATGCTCTGACCCATGACTAAAGTCAGGGTCATGTTCTTCAACCATGTGTAACTGTAAATGTCATGTAAATATTTCACTCAGATTAAAGACATAGCAGGGAATCAGAACATCTAAAGCTGTGTTATCTTACTCTT
This sequence comes from Leucosticte australis, assembly GCA_025504685.1. Taxonomy (NCBI): domain Eukaryota; kingdom Metazoa; phylum Chordata; class Aves; order Passeriformes; family Fringillidae; genus Leucosticte; species Leucosticte australis. The sequence goes on along the minus strand of JANIJU010000002.1, from coordinate 26,573,700 downwards.
ATACTGAGTGGAGTCTTACTGAAACTCCAACTGGCCATGTGCCATTCCTCCCTTCTGAATCAGAAACAAAACTTTTGTGATAATGGGAGAGGGTTGAAAATTAAATACATGCTTATCAGTGTTTTCTAAGCCCATGACTGTCAAAATAAGATTCATCTACTCATTGGGCAAACTTGAACATTTTCCTAATGTGATGGTTATTTTTCTAATTTAACCTATTTTTTTCTTTTTTTTCTACTTTAATTGTTCAGTTGTAACTTTTATACTTACTGAGCTTTTGGGGTTATCTGCCTTTCAGCTTTTGTGTATTATATGTTTTATGGACATTGCCCTCTTGCTTTCCCCTGAATAAAAATCTTCACGTTAGGTCACAGTTTCCACAAACATCTCAATTTCAGAACCATTTTAGATTTGCTTTAGTCAGGAGCTTCTTTTGTACAATTTAAGTAGAGTTTTTACACACTAATCTGTCTTTCAAGACTCTTTCAAACCTTCCCCAAACTAATGTTATTCTGACCTTTTTATTTTCTTTTTTCTCATTCTTTTTCTCTTTCTTTGTATTTTTCTTTGTCTTTTTCACTCTTGGATTATTTATTTTATTATTTTATTTTATTTTATTATTTTATTTTATTTTATTTTATTTATTTATTTCTCTATACAAAGGCGTCTGTGTTAACTGTGGTTCTCTTAAAACACGGAACCTTGTGATGTAAGTTTTTCTGGTGATAAACCCTACTACAAAACACATCTCTTTTTTTTTCCTTTTTTTGTGAATATTGTTCTCTGTGAAGCTTTGGATGTGCATCCGTGACTGTTTGACTTGTCACCACTGCTATCAGTGAAAAAGGAATTTATTTATATTTTGCTGTATCAGTAACTTAGAAGTATTTCTTCAGTGTCTTCAGTGTAAAGGGTGCAGGTTAATTCTCATCTCTACTGCCAAAACCATGAGTATTCCCTGAACTGAATGTCTATTTTATTTCAAGATCAAAGTGATGTGAAGCAATCTAAGTCTGGCCTAGAAACATTAATAGAGTCCTGGAGTCCTACCAGTGGCCATCTGACACTGCCATTTAGAATCAATTATCTCGTGGAGTTACCTTCTGTAAGAAGAGAGAAATTCTGAAGTCACACAACAAAATTCTACTCTATTTTTGTGATACTCAATAGAATATAAAACAGGAGTAGAAGGATTGCTAATTAGATTAATGCCTAGAAATATTCCCTGTTTAATGGGCAGATTATTGTAGAAAGCAAAATTTCTACGTTGTAGGGTTTTATCCTTTAGGTTCTTTTCTTGTAAAAATATTTGTACAAATACTTGTAAATGTACCAGATTAAATATTTTATATTCACTGATATGGCAAATACAAATCTATTGAAGCAAATATACACTTTCATGTTCATCAAGGTACTGTAATTTTTTCCTTAGAAATGATATATAACAAATTCAGTGCATAATTTCTGCTTTTGCTTGATGTTTCCAGTAGTAAAAATCAAATTAAAAGGTTGAACAATTACCTACAAAATACCAAACATTTAAAAACATGAGAGCTTATGTATATGTATGTCTGGCTAACCTAGATAAAATATTAGAAGAAGATAAAAATTAAAATATGAATTGGAAAGTTGAAGCTTTTGTCTAGTTGAAGCTTTATATGAAAACACAACTTTTTAGGCTGGACAGAATGTGAAATAAAGTAATGTAAGAAAGTGTATCTTTGGCCACTTCCTTCTCTCTCTAATCATATTTTCTTCATCTTTGCAGAAAACACTGGCAGACACCCTAGTCTAAAGTTGTCCTTGAATAAAAACGATCATGATCATGATTGTTTATTCAAGGACAACTTCATGTTCTAGATGCGATTTTCTATCTTGGAAGAGAAGTTGTAATTTTTTTCAGATTTGTCTTGCAAATGTTAAACTCACAGAAAAAAAAATCATCTGAAAAAGAAAAGAAAAAGAAAGAGAAGAAAGAAAAGAAAAAGTCAGTCAGGATAAAGTTGAAAAAAATTACCAAAACCACCCCTGCCCCCCACATTTTAATCATGCAGCTTGGGACTTAAAACCTTCACACTGAAGGTAAAAACCCTAGCATTGATTCTCTCTCATTTTTGAGAAGAATTGATTCACGTGCATTTAACTTCTGTATTCTTCTAGATAGAAATCCTTACTCCCATGCAAACATGGCTTCTATTTGTGTTTGGATGTTTGTGAGCTGAGGCAGCCAAAAGTAAACAGAGGTAACTACACTTGAGAGAAATTCAATGTTTCAGTATAAAAATGTATCCAAAACCATACAGCATTTCAAATTTAATCAGTTTAATTACACTAATGTTAATTTTTGTGTTTCCATATATCTGCACTTCATAGTAAATGCATGTAGAGTATCACTATCACTATTTGTGTTCTGGCACCTTCTAAGCAAAGTACAGGAAAATTCAGTAGGGAGAGTCAATGCAAACTTCGACATTGTAAAGCAAAGCACACAGTGAAAATTTTTCAGAACATTATGACACTGGAATTACAGTTTTCAGTATGTAGCAAGTTAAACCCAAATCCCTTTTTGGAATTTGAACAGAATAATTTCTATAAATTTTCAAGGATTTAATCACCCAGATCTCTTTTTAAAGGGACTTTCCCAAAACCAACATTAGCTTAGGATTTAGAGTCTAAGGAGCTGTGAGTGAGAATTTTATATATATATAAATAAAAATAATCTTTGAAATAAAATTTGGAGAGAAACTTTTTTTTAAAATTAGACTGTTAATCAGTATATTTGGACATAGAATTTTTCAAACTCTTTTTGCTGGTTTATGCAACGGATTATGTGAGGCACCCTCTGCCCTCTGTGCATCTTTTTACATTCCCAAGGTGCTGCCTTGGGCTTGACACTAAGGTAGTTCACTTACTCATCTCACATCTCTAATCATGATCTTTTAAAATTTCTGTTAGGTATACAAGCAAAAAATAAAACTCTGCTAGTCTTGCACTTTGTTACAAAACACCTTATACCATTTCCTTATTAAAAGCTTCCTAAAGTCTCTTTATTCTTTCATGCCACTTCTTCAAAGATTTAATATACTTTAACTAAATGTGTTTTCTACTTAGTGATAAGCAACTATTATTCGTTATATTCACCAGGTTTTCTGTCAATCTGTTTTGCTGTAGGATTTAGCAACAAATTCCTAACAATTAAAGATCAATTACGATGCCCTTGCAGGGGAAACTTCACATGTGGGTTTCTAATTAAAACACATGTAATCAATTTTCTGTGATCCTTTGACTTTCCCTTCTAAACAACTTCCAGTTATCAGTGGACAAACTTCTAATGGATGATAGAAAAGTTGCCTGGAATTTAGAAAAGATGAACTTAACAGCAGCACCACATCTACATAATGGTGATCTATATCTAAATTCTGGGGTTTTTTTCCAAAAAAATGCAGTTGTAGCTGCAGAAATTTGTTTAAGGCAATAAATTGACTTAAAAAAAAAATTGGAAAATAAAATAAATAGTAGAATGTCTTTATGAGCCAGTCTTTTGTAACAGGTGCCTCTTCATGAGAGTCATAGTTCAGAAACAAATCCATTTCCCCATTATCTTCACCAACACCCTGGTGTGCCATGTAGCTTGCTTCCAGTCTGCTAAGACTGAGTTCCTTTTAGATAAACATAACATGGAAGAGTGATTCCAGGGGATTATATCTAATGGACACCAACTGCTGACAACCACTGATTTCACAGGACCAAACCAGAAACTGTTTAAACTAAGTCTCAAACATGAATAATGTAGATACCAGTTCTACCAGTAAAGTTGTCTATTTCTGCCTCAACTGATAAAACACAAGAGAAAAAAATATATTTTTGTGCCCTCTGGCATGAATATTCTGAAAGAAATACTAACTGGGAAAAAAAAGCAAATCATCAAACATGCTGTTCAAATACTAAGCTAATCCATTTTGATATCGGATTTCACTGTAAGTATGATCTTAATATTATAACATGATTATCAATTAAAATATATAGCTGCACAGTTTCTATAAGAGAAGTGTATTGAAATGCCATTGCCATCCTATTGACATATAATATTAAAACATAAAGTAGAAAGTAAAAAGTAGATATTTATTATATATTGTAGAAGTTAGTTTTCCATAGACAATGACACAAATTTTGGTGTAGGATTTTATACAAGGGAATGATGAGGTATTCCTTATTGTTCAGAATCCCTTTAGTACAGCACAAGAGAAAAAAAGTGCTTTGATAAACACTGGAGTGAGCCCAGGAAACAACGAGACTGGTCAGTCTGAAGGGAAGCAGTGTCACAGATTCATGGAAGTATTTAATACTAGTGGGGAAGACCCCTTGGAACAAGAGGAGTGGAGACCATGGTTGGGCACTGCCAAGCATCACCCTGTGTCATCCCCAGCCTTGCCTGGGCCAGATCCAGCACCCAGCCAGGCTCCATGGCACCCACCAGGCTCCATGGTGGAGGGGGAAGTCTCCTCCAGGTTCACAGGGGATCACGTGGGGCCACATGTCCATGCTGGTCCCTTAGCGGGGTGCTAGTTAGAAATAGTGTGGTGGTTAGTTAGAAATATATTTTGAAATTTCTAGGTGTATAATAACATTTTCCTACTCTCTGGGATTGTGTATTATTGGTGGTATTGCTGATGAAATGGAATATGTAGTCTGCCAGATAATTTTGTGTGGTTTACTACCTCTCTGGTCCTGATCTGATTTGAGCTATGTGAACTGAACAATTTTTCTCTATGACAACAATGAGGTAGCTTAGTTATAGGAGCTTAGAGTGGGAGAAACTGCAGAAGAATTTGTTTATAAATTTAACCAATAAGTGATAAATGTTGATATCATACCCATACAGATGTAGAAGTTGACCTTTTATGATTTTGTGACAGATTATGGGTAAGAAGAGAAACTTGAAAGGAAACAAAAATAACTCATACTCTATATGATAAGGGAATGAAAGCCAGTTGAGAGATATAAAGTTAAAGATTTTAAGCTTATGAAAGCCAATCTTTCTAATACTATAGTAGCTAAAAGGAAAACTGAAACAATTATCATTAACATTTTTCTCTTTGCCTTCATTTTTTGATTCATTAAAAGCTGTGGTTTTTTGACAAGAAATAATTTAGTTAAAAAATATCTAACTGGATCTATTATTGTAAGAATGGATTTTCTATGGTTTTACAATTTTCATATAAATGTTGGATTTCATTTTCTCCCCTTTGAGTTTGCCAGCAAAACACACAAACTCAATATTTTCCCTAAATGTTAACATTGTACTGCTGAATACTTGAATATATATTAATTAGTCCTAAATTCTGGATATCTAGTGGTCCCTGAAATTTTTGCTGAGATCATTCCCAAAGGTTTGTAAATTCTAACAATGTAACAGTTCCAATTTTCTAATTTAGGTTTCAGTTTAAGATATTGAAATGGATTCTCTTATCCTCCATAGCTGTCTTTTTTTTAGCCCACTCTGAAGAATATTACAATTCTGGTTCTAGTGAAGCTCCTTTGCTTTAAATCAGAGAATTATATTCCTAAATCTAGATTCACTTGAAGTCCCCAAAGATTACTTTCAGTTTAATGAATACCCTACTCTTATCTCTAATTTTTGCCTATCAACAGCAATATTAATAAGCAGCTGAGGCAAATTATTTCACATGATTCCTCTGTTTGCTTTAGACAGACCCAAACATTTAGGGCCCTATTTTATGAGAGATAAATTTTCCTTAAGATCCATTTATCTTTTAATTTATAAAGTACTAAAATGTTTTAAACAGCTTTTCAAGTTTAGACTATAGCCAAGATCTTGATTTTTATGAGTCACCATCTGGATATCAAATTTGTACATAATACTTGAATTTTCTCTTAGAAAACTAAAACTGTGGAAGTCTGCTTGTTTTGTGGGTTTTCTTGTTGACTTTTAAAGTTGATCTAAATTTCAGATCTGTGCCATACACAACAGAGAACAATAGCCAGTAGTACTAGAAAGGGATTTTCCACAGTCTCAAAACCAAAAAACCAACCAACCAAAAAAAAAAACCCCACCAAAAACCAAAGCAACAACAACAAACCACTAAAAAAATTCCACCACCACAACAAAAAAAACCCAACCAAAAAACCCAAAAACCCAAAAAAGCCTTCTAATATCACACATCCAGTCAAAATTTCCAATTTTTTAATATAAAAAAAAAAACAAACCCTGGGAATCGTTGTATTTAAGTATGCCTTGTCTGACTGTTGTTATGCACGTTATTTTAAAACTGTATTTTATTTGCTGATGATATTCAGACACATAATGTTCCTTCCCTGATTTCCTTAATAACAAGATATAGAAGCCCACAAGGAGCAGGGCCTGTGAGGGTGCATCCTGCAATCTTTCCATTATTTTGGGGTAATAAATTTGAAATGAGACATTGCCAGTACTCTACCATTATGAATTTAAGCCTTGGTTTGAGTTCATGTCCTAACTTTATTGTTTTGAAATGCATGGAACAACAATTATAAAGCCCTCTTTCAGGGTGATTCTGAAGAAGTGTTGTAAAATCTGCTTTGCATGTAAAAATCTTAGTTTTTCTTTGTCTCAATTGAACAGTATTGTACTTCATGGGACCTCTAGGGAGAAAATAGTATTTTTCACTCCTGCTTCTTGTTATGACTCTCTGATCAATTATCCTAAAAAGCTTTTGCTGAAAACTCAAGACAAATATTTATATATGATATTTTGATAAACAGTAAAAAATGTAATTTTCTTAAAGAAATGTAAACCCTCTTCCACAGAACTTCCTTTAAAACAGTGTTAATTACAGTAGCTTTACTTTTGAAATCAAGAACTAGGATTTTTAAATTAAATTGCACCTCATTTTATCTTCTTTGGTTAATTCCTTTGAATCTGGGATACTTTTCTCAAATTCCTAAATATAATTATGGTACTTTCTAAACAGTCAATGACTATAATACCTGTACATTCTTTTTTTTTTTTTCATGAAAATACATTTCTTCCTTCATATCTGGGCTATACTGCCTAGGTGTTCTGTTTATATGTTAAAATAGTTAACTACTCCAGCAGAGGCATGGGAATAAATACGTTTGTAGCAACTAACAAGAAAATAAGGTGGATATTATTTGGAGAAACTGTGTGAAAGGATTTATTTCATAAGGGTTTTTTTAAATTGTCTTATTTACTGTACACTTTCACTAAACTTCATATCCATTTGCTCATCTGAATATCTGTAAAAATTGCCCTGACTTAAAAGAAAGTACAGATTACTGAAGTCGAGGTATTGCTCAAGTTTTTGATGTACAATTTAATTGCTTATTTTCTAGTAATTCCTTGAAAAGTTTTAGCTGTCAGGAACGCTGTCTGTTTCTTTTTACTTGAGTAATTGGGTATTTTAGTTTCCAGAGGCAATTAATAGATGAATAGATATGGATTTAGTTCTCTATTTTTTTCTTTATTACACTGATATTATAAAGGATATAAAATGTAATTGAAAAATTTTCTATGGAAAATAGCCCACGAGACCATATCTTTCCATGGTGGGTCATAAATTTGTATCTTTTGTATTGTTGTACATTTTATGTTGTAAAACATGTTCATTGCTAACCAGCATTTCATTTCTATTTTTTTTTTATGCTACACATTTCTAAATTTAAAAACCCCTGGTCTTTAAAAAAAATTTTGGAACCATCAAAAGTGAATTCAATGCCAAAGCTTCTATGAAAATTTGGAATCTCACATATTTCTACAAATCAAGCATTCTGATTGTCTAGACAATTAAACACTTCCATTGAAATTTTTCATTTTTTAATGTGAGCTGTTTGACCATATCTCTTACTCAACTTGATAAACAGTGTTGATTGATCTCTGAAAGTCATAAAAATGATGAAATTGTAGAATATTTCCTCAGTAGGTATTGATAGGACCTTTAGGTCTAACATACTGATTGGATTACTCAGCTGAAAGAAGAGACAAAAAATTTATAATTTTATGTCTCAAATATCCACCTGCTTCAGTCTATCACATATTTAAGTGCTTTTTGACTTCCAGTCTCTTTTCCACTACATAATTCTCTCATAATTTTTTGCAGAGAAACTATGGTTGAAGCAACTAAAAATGGTCACCTGAAAATAATGATATTATTTAGAAAAAGCACTTCTATACATTTTATTATACATCATATATTCCATATGATGCTGATGCATTTTATTTTCCTTCCATTCTTATCAATGTAAAGTCCAGCCCTGTAGCATTATCACTGTAATGAGCTATATTTTTCAAATAAGTTTCAAAGATTTTCAAAAACCTGAAATACTTTTGCCATTGCAAAATATTTATCAATTCTTTTAGACTTTGGGGGGTTTTTTTGTCAGTTTGGTTGTTTTTGCCATTCCAGGTCTCCCTCCTCTCTTCCTTGAAGAACTCTAATGTCTCCCCTCCAAAATATCTGCAGTCTGCTGCTACACTTCTAGACTGTGAACATCAAATTTCTTATTTATTTGTCTCATCAAACTGTTTGATGTTGTAAATATAATCTGTTCCACAACCTCAGTTTTGCATATACTGTTTCTCAGAAACTTCTGGCTAATGATGTTGCACATTTGCAGTAATTCCAGTATTCCAGGTTTTCTAAGGTGGCTGTTATTTATTAAACCTACCACCCAAATTTCCTTTTCCCTTTTTCCTTTGTTTCTTAAGTAACTTTCATACTTTTCCTCCCCAGTTCTAGTCACCAGCTATAGTTAAGGTCAAGCAGAAGGTGATTTTTCATCAATATTAATATACTTCATGGTGACTTATATGTAAAAAACTCAGTCTAAATTTCAGTCAAGTTATATTATTGAGAGCTATAGTCTCAATAGGTTCACTTATTGCAATTTTCAAATTAATTCTTAGACACATTGCACCTGTTTATTTCTGTCTAGACTTTTGCCCTCTCTACCCTCTTAATGAAAACTGAAATATATGCTTTTTCTATTCAAGTCCATGTGTACAATTATCCTGGTTTTGCTTTAAGGGAAAGAGATATGAAAGACATGAGTGATTTTGCTTAGGTCACATAGGATAAATATTATCCTCAGGAAGTTTGTCAGATGTTAGGACCTCTTGTTTATTTGTTTTATTTCTTCTCAAGAGGCTATATTTAATCTGAGCTATGGGTACATGAATGGCAGAGTAGCTGCTGCTGGCAAAGATCATTCTGCTTCATTTTAAGCATCAAATTAATACTTTTTTTCCTTAATAGGGACAAATTTGGGACAAATAGGCACTAGGATTATATAGGAAATTCAAAAAGAGGGCAGTAATTGCATGTGTCTGCTGCATTTGTCCACAGTTGAAAATATAGGGACAGTTTGAGAGATAATTTTATTGCCTTGGGGAATATTAGAAGGTTTTTTTAACATGGTTTTTAAAATAGTTTTATTTGATGATTTTTTAAATTTAAAAATCATTCAGCTATGAGAATAGTATGTATTTTAATACTGGATGTTAAAATGATGGAAAGTTTATGTATCCTGACTTCAGGAATAAAAGGATTGCAAAAAATCCCCAAACCACAAAGCTACATGAAAATAGATAAAGGTGTATTGAAAAGCATTAACTTGAATCAATATTCTGGAACACACAAAAATGAAGTAAAACACAAGAAATTAAGCAATTGGGAAGGAATAATCAAGACTTCCTGAAGGAACAGTGTGTGAGTGGGGAACAGATATCACTGGGAATTGCTTCAGCTGTGTGGTGAAGTTGGTTCTTTTCACTCTCGAATTCAGAGTTTAACTGCATCCTAAATTACCAAAGTCATTAGGTTACACAGAGAGAGTGAAGTTTTCTAGTAGTTGCCAAGGAAAATCAATAACCTGTGTCAGGTATGAAGCTGCATTTAGTTGCACTAAGCAACTGCCATGTTCTGATCATTTGCTATAGTAAATATTTTTCATGGCATATTGAAATTACCCTAAAGTTTCCACTTTGAGAAATTTTGTTCTTTTGGAGTTGCTTAAAAGCAGCAGTCATTGATGTTTGTGGCACATTAGCCACTCAGAAAAGTTCATATGTAAATAATTGAGCATAAAAGAAATTAATTTGATTTTCTAGTATCAGCTCTGGTTGTTTAAAGACGTCAGAGCAGTGGAGTGAGCCACAGCCATCTTATCACTTCCATCCAAAGTCACTGCATGAAGTTAACATGGTTAAGTTCAGTTAACCATGTCAAGTGGAAAGCACTTAGGAGGAAACTGATATCCCAGCCAGGTACTCTAACTGCTGCTACTGTCAGTGATGCAAGTTGCAGATGCAACTTGTTCATAGCAAGGTCAAGAAGTACTTAATGGGCTGTTCTGTGTGCTATATTCTTACTTTACAACCCCAAAACCATATCCTTATGTTCCAGATGACATACGGTGCAGTTAAAGGCTATAAACAATTTGCTATAGATAAGAGCCAAGCAGTATTGAGCAATAAAAGAATAAATTAGGTGGATTTAGATGCTTATGTCCAACAGAGAAATTGAGAAAAACCTTCCAAAAATGGTAAGCAGCATCAGGATGCATAAGCATTTACATGAAAACTCATTTAAAACACTGGAAATTTTGCTACTGGTTATGCTCTGAAGTCTCACTGTCTGGGCTGTGTTTAGCATGAGATGCTGGGTTAATCAGATTCATACAGGAGCAAGATACATGAACTTGAGGTAATACAGTTGTATGGCTTCCTGGCTGCATTTGCTTCTGACCTAGCCAACTCTGATCTGACTGTGACTGTCTGATATGTCAGAACAGTCAGCAAATAGCCAGGTTGAGACAAGAGGAATGTCACCAAGCATCTGTCTCTCTCGTTCTCATTCAGTTATGTACTAGTGTATTGCACTGCTTTTCACTTCTATTTTTCCTTTCTCTCTTCTGTGTTTGACTTCAGTGAATGTGCCCTCCATAGCCATGCAAAGGTTTCAGTAACAACTGGCATTTCCTTCAGGAGTCACCAAGCAGAGGCAAGTTTATTTGGAGAAGAGAAAGGCAGAAGTATAAAAGCAATCTCTGCAGCCACAGTAGCCCTGATAGGAACAGGCTCCCAAACTCCCACTGAGGTCATGAGACAGGAGGGTTATGGAACTGGGAAATGGATCAATGTCACAGGGCTTCAGGCTGCTGTACAGCACTACTGCCCTTCCTGACACAGACAGGAAGCCAGTGGTCATATGTGCACAGCACAACCAGCCCTACACAGTCCCTGAGGAATCAGAGATTTTCTAGAGTAATGCTATGTCTGTGATGCCAGCAGTCTGTCAGGAAGATGTGGACCTGTCACTTTCTCTATAAATCCTTCCTTGCTGTGAAGCCCTTTTGTCTCACTTTTGTCCTCTGTAGGTCTGTGGTGACAGGTCCCTTTTGAAATTATATTACCCATTTTTAAGGAATATTATCCACAAATTTCCAGATTTTGCATACACACCCTTATTTTCCAATGAGTTGCTTACAGTCTGAGCTGCTGAGCTTTTAATATTTTCTTCCTCTTTGTTCACTTCACTGCTATACATTACTAGAACCAGCAAACACACAACTGTGATTGGGGAAGGGCAAGACTGTTTTACACTCAGAAATCTGTTCCTGCTGCTGCTGTGGCTGCAGTTCCAGTTTTGTTAGAAACTGAAGCTTTAGGAAGGCACATCATACCCAAGAAAGCCAGCATGAATGCAAACTTAATAACATTTCTAAACCCATATCCCCTGTGATCCACCTTTCTCAACTCTCTTGTGAAAACATTCTAATTAACTCCACTGTGTCTTAGATAGCTGAACAGAAGACAAGACTGAGAAAATTATGATGTACACTTTCTCCTTTCACCTTTTGTCTTTTGATAGTGAAATACTTTGCTGTTCCTTTTGTATAACTATTTTTCTTTTCCAAAAAATGCAATAAACCTTCAAGAAGAGCAGCATACCAAACAGAGAAAAAAGATTCCCTCATCTCCATCCTTCATGACAAGTCTGAGGGAAAGCAGGGCAACATTTTGTTTTTCTCTGGTATATGTCTAATGACACTTTATATTATATATCAAAACTACTAAAGTCATTTTTAATCTCTTAGATCCTATTATGCTGTATCATACTTGTGGGTCTGATTGAACACCAAATTTAGATTCTTGCTTTCTAGATCTTCCTGAGGGGGGAAAATGGAAAGAGAGGTGCTGAACTCCCCCCTGGTATCCAGTGACAGAATGTGTAGGAATGCTTTAAATCTGCATCAAGGGAGATTCAGAATGAGCATCAGGAAGCATTTTATTTTTACCAAGAAGTTGGACAAACACTTGTCAAACATGCTAGGCTTCCTAGAGGGGTGATTGATAATCCAAGCTTGTTAGTGTTCAAGAGGCTTTACAACAACACACCTAAGAATATGCCTTAACTTTTGTTCACCCCTGATATGGTCAGGCAGTTGAACTAGGTGATTGTTGTAACTGCACTCTTTTATTCCAATTCTATTCTATTCTATTCTATTCTATTCTATTCTATTCTATTCTAT
>JANIJU010000002.1:26510345-26561141 GCA_025504685.1 Leucosticte australis | reverse complement strand
TATTCTATTCTATTCTATTCTATTCTATTCTATTCTATTCTATTCTAAATTTGCAAAGATATAATTTATAGTTTTATCCGTATTTTGTGAATGTTTCTGTAAAATGTTTATTTTCTCTAAACATCATTACAGTCCTAAGTGAATTAAGACAACTGGAACTTTAGACCACCATATTTTATTCTACATTCTTCAGTGCAAAAGCATTGCGAACTGCAATATTAAGAAAGTGATTCAATATTTTATTTACATTTTCATTAACATTATTGTTACATTTCAAGGAAGCAATTAATCCAAAGACAGTGAATATAAGAATGAATCACAAAATTTCTGAATACAATAACTCTTTTTATTTCTGTCTTACTGCATTGTACATAAATAAGATAATACCTGTCAGGGTGACACTGGAATTGTTTTGACATTGAAGTGTATTGCTTAAATTAAAAATGTGCACTCTTCAAATCATTAGTGAGTTGGGAGGCAAAGAAATTCTGAATTAATTATTGGCTTCTTGTCATTTTCTGAACAGAGGAGAGTAATTTAATTGTGAGCTACAGAATTATTGGTTAGGTATTTGACACTTGTAAATTTATGCAATTCAAGGAACTGTGATCATACCCTCAACCCAAACAGATCTTCTGTTCATTTAAAGAAATTATAGGCAACAAAGATATTAGTTTTTAGTAGAGCTGAGCAAGAGATATTTTCTCTTTCTGTGAACAGATTTTAAACACTTTTCTGTTGTCCACTGTGAGGAAAACAAAATTTCAGAAGTCTTGTGTTAAAAATTCTTCCAAGAAAGCATTCTTAGACTAGCTCAACATATAAGGTACTTGTAGGTTTATGGAAGAGGAAGGGTTAAATTCTGTGTTATATTGATTCTTTTACTGTCTATTTAAATTGAACAAGTGTAATAGAAGACCTTTGGAAAATGGACCTAGATGAGGGAAATATTCATAAAAATTACATGTTATTTGTAAATTACATGTTATTTGTAAAACTAACACAGTCCAAATTCTACATTTTTTTATTTTATACCAAATAAAAATCTAGATAATGGCAGCCACAAAATCCATCTGGTTTTAATTGGATTTCTTTCCTGGTCCAAGGAAACACCTAAAAATTATTTTCTATTAATCAGAATTTTCCAATTAAAAATACCACAACAGTTTTTTAATAGAACCTAGTTTCCATGGGAGATGTATATATGAACTCATTTCTAAATTGCAGAAGTTTAGGATATGCAAATCTGATGTTGACAGTTTGAGTGAATTCTTTGACTTCAGGCAGAAAATCTATTCTGCATTTTAAAAGTGGGGGGCTTTTTGTTCTTTATTAGGAAATCCTATTCAAATGATTTCAAACAAAGTAAAATACACCCTAAATTTTCCTGATTTTTAATAACCTTAATGTTTAAAATCAGAGATAACAATCCAAGTTTTCTAAATAATTTAAATGCTTTATACTATTCTTAAACTTCAGATAGCCTTTGACAATCAATATAGTTGCAATCCTGTAATTGGAAAACACAATGTCTGTTTGGGTCTTTGCTCTTTGAGCAAGATAGCCTGGAGCAGACTCTGAACTTATCTTGATTAGCATAAAGAAATTATGGACACAAGAACCACTTAACAGTTTTTTCTTAATTCTTGCTCCTAGAAAGTAAATTTTCTGCTCTTTTTAGTCCCCTCATCACACACAGTAGTACAGAATTTCAAAAGGTTTATCTAAAAGTTTATTAATAAACCAAAGGATAGAAACTCCATAAGATATTTTAAGAGCAGGATGGACTCATTATTCCAGATGAAAGGCCTGGATGCTTGTCTTTAACTTTTGGAGAATTATGAAAGGCATTATTTTCTCACAAAGATGTATGAATACACTCACTGTCCTCACAAATTCCTAGAGAGATTAAGTCAAAAAAAGCTTTCCTAAAATGAAGAGGTAAAGAATGAGTTCTGAAATTCCTCAGTTTTTTCCTTGTCCTTACACTGATGGTTGTTACTGAATTGGAATTGTTGCACATTTCAAACTGACTGTGATCTCTCAGATTGAAGAGTGGTATAATTGGGCACCACAGCCTTTTAATTCTACTTTCACCTGCTGAGAGATACTTTTGCAGTCCAAATGAGGATATTTCTTTTCTATATCGTCTTGGACTTAAGAGACGTTACTGTGCATATCTATTTCTCTTTCTATATATATATAGTGAATTTAGCTCTAAATTGCTTGAAAGGTAAACAAAGAGATAAAACATTATGGTGCTTTAAAATGTACTGCCTAGAAATGAAAGATCCACGTCCCAAAATGAAGCACATAGTGTTGTCTTAGATACCCAGGTGTTCCTGTAGCCATAATACTAGATTGGCTCCCATATAGGGGAATGACAGCAGCATTGTCCTGAGTTGGAGGGACCTCTGAGTCAGACAAAGGACAGTAGAAATTGCCTAAGAGGACTATCTCAGAAGGTGCTACTGTGAAAATGAATATTTTAGATTCTAATCCACAAATTAGGGTCCTAAAAGTTTAGAAGAACTTACTAAATTCACACAGAGACAAAAATAAAAACATGAAAAACACACTTATCAAGCTCACATACTTCAGACCATTTAATATCTAAGTTTTAAATAAACAATTAATTGCCTTTAGGGTCTGGTTTTCTTTCAGTGTTTGATTACTAATTTGCATCTCAGTTCAATAATTACTAAAACAGAGTTTAGTTGTCCAAAGTTTGGACACATCAGTATTTCAATCCTCATTTGTAACCATCTGATTTTAACAATGGAGTGGAGAGCAGAAACTCTTTGCATGTTCTACAATTTAGTATTTTGGGAACATGTCTGGGATTTCAGAAATTATTTAGGTTTGTGAATCAAACAGACTGAAGTGGCTTACAGTTTGCTTCAGCAACTGCATTGGCAAGTGGTCTCCAGTATGGGATGAAAAATGCCCTTGAGATATAGGTGCTAGGAAGGTATTTCACAGTGGCAGCAGGGATTACAATCAGAAAGATTCTGCCTGAAATCTTAGTTGCCAATTTACCCAAGGCAGCTTAGCAGGGTTGGTGGTATGGGGCGGTGAGCAGCAGTATCACAAAGAATGGATGAACTTTCTTTTCTAAACACCTGAATATTTCACTAAAAACAAATACAAGAAAAATAACATGAGTAAAAAATATCCAAAACATTAACAAAAAAACTCCAACCCAATTCAAGCAAAACAAAACAACAAAATCAAACCCAAGGGACTCTTCACTGTAAATTACTGTATCACAAATAACAGCACACAATATGTCAAAAATACACCTCAAAAACTGGATGAGAAGCCTGAAGCAAAGGATCTCTCAGCATATTTGCAGGTCATGACCAGATTACTTACATGTTCATCATCATTATCATAATCTTTTAAATCACTAAGGTTAATTCCATTTCTGAAGCTTAAAAATTTGGTAAGTAATCATGAGACTTTGTTTCAGAAAATAGATAAAGAAATAGATCGTTGCCTTGGGTAAGAAATTCTAGTTTCACATCTGTATGAGAATATGTTTGTTTATTTATTTAAATACAGGAGTGAGTATGAGCTTGCAGTTTCCATAATGGTCTTACTCTGGCTTAGCAGGAAAGTAATGAGGAGCATCCAACAATCAAGGACTCAAAAATGTAGCTAAAAAGAATTCTGATATCTTTAATTCTGAATGTGGGCAGCTAATCGTGTTTAAGTCAGAGTTCCTACCCTCCATGGTGGGAGAATTTTTGATGTAAGTTCTAAAATAAATTTCTTAAACTTTTTCCTTTTTTTTCCTGTATAACTTTCCAAACTCAGAGTTTCAATGTGAAAGATTTCATTTATAGATATAGATAGCACATTTTTAGTAAAATTAAAGTTGTAGCAGTGCTGCTATTCCACGCACTTTTCTCTTAGGAAGAAAAATGACAAACCTCCTACACACAGACACAGATAATTTTTTTTTCTTCAAATAATTTTACATCCTATCAAATCTAGCCCATTTTACATTTGTGTTTTTTCAGTAGTTTTGCAAGTATAGTTTTATAATAAGCCAAACATTCACTACATAAAGGCCATTTTATTCCTAATAAAGGTATGTATTTCAAAGGGACAGGATCCTGACCCCTCTCTACTCCTCATCAATTCTCCAGCTCAGGCTCCTCTCTGGAATTCAGTGACAGTATAGTCACAAAGGTAATGAGGGAGCCTCTTGAGGATTTTCTCAGGACTCTAAGGTACTCCAGTTAGAGATAGTTCCCCCAAAATGCATTGCTTGAAGAGAATGATTCTTTGACTCTTCATTGCCCTGAGGCATTTACCAGGATAATGAGACCAGTCATTCATTTCCTAAGGCAAACTAGAGTCTGTGGAGTGCCAGTGAACCATGGTTCTCTTGATGTTGTCCCAGGGAGCGATGACTGGTTACAGGATGGCAGCTTTCCTCCTCGTTTCTGGCTGCTATATTGCACTAAAGACAGATAAAAATACATTAGATACTTCTCTAACATTATTTTCTCTTGTAAGCAATTGCTGCTGTTGCTACAGGGATCTTAAAGGTTCTGAAGTGAGAAAAACAGTCCAACACGTTTATAAAAAGTTGTAGAGGTTAGTGAGACAATCTCTCCACTACCAAGGGTTCTAATAACAATACAAAAAAGCATCTTGCAAGATTAGGCACAAAAAACATAGCTAAAAATACAAGCATAGCAACAGCTTTCCATGTCTGTAATCTATTTATAAGGGAAAATGTTCTAAGTGATGAGAGGTGTCACCATGCTGGTATTACCTGTCATGCGCTAGGATACAGAATTGGAAATCCCCTGAGAAAGTTTTCTCTCCAGTTTTGAAATAGTGTCAAAAAACAGGTCATCAATTGATCATTGTTTGGAGATTTTTTGAGTACATTTTGATTCAATTTCTGAGAAAAAATCTGCAGGGTGTTTGTGAAGGTGGTTTGGCTGTAGTGATTTCTGGATTGAGACAATGCTTTCACCACTCTCCATGTTGGAGAGAGCACAAAGTAAGGCTCTTGCTTCAATGTCCTCATAATTCTTGAGGCTTTACATTAAGATAATGATAACGATTATAATTAAATCTAATGCTTCACCTAGCTACTAGGAGTGGACTAGTCTGTTTTCCACAGTGAACAATTGGAGAGGTTTTCTTTCTTCATGTCTCCCTGGGCATCAATAATTTATTGCATTTGAAGACGGAAAAGACCCGGTGGGAAATATTCGGATATCTTTGTTTTGCTACTCTGCTGGTGAAGTTTTCTTAGAGATTGGCAGGAAAGAGATTATTTAGACTGGAAAATGGAAACCAATTTTGGAAAGGCTCTTGGTATTCTTGGCTTACTTGGCAAGGATTTTTAAGCACTTTTTAAACCTTTCCTGAAAGGAATGAAAAAAAAAAAAAGGTGCTAAAAGAGTTTAACTCAAATTATATACTTGTAATTAATAACACAAGAGTTCCTTTTGTTTGTTTTTGCTCTTATTTTCATTTGTATTAAGCCCATTTGAATACAAACAATAATCCACATGTGTTCATATACATAACTGTGTCTTCACACAAGCCTTTTGACTTAGCAAAGAACCAATGGTTTATTACTCTAACCTAGTATTCCATTTTGGTTTTGGCTGGGATAGAGATATTTTTCTTCATAGTTGCTAACTTGGGACTATTTTATGGATTTGTTCATTGCCAACAACATAGGCATGTTTCAGTTATTGCTGAGCAGCCCTTACGCAGTGTCAAGGTGTTTTCTACTCTTCACCCAACTCCATTGATGGCCTTTTTCATCACATCACCTCCTGTAAGGGGGCAGGGAGCACAAGTAGTTGGGAGGTGACACTGCTGGGACAGCAGACCTCATCTGACCCTAGAGATATTCCATACCATAGAGCATCATGCTCTGAGTATAGGTGGGAGGAAGAAGAAAGCAGGGGGTGCTTTATGTGATGGCATTTTTTTCCCAAACCACTGTTATGTGAGCCCTGCTTTCCTGGAGATGGCTGAGCACTTGCCTGCCCATGGGAAACAGGGCATTAATTCCTTGTTTGGCTTTGCCTGTGTGTGCTGCTTTTGCTTTCTTTTAACTGTCTTTATGTGAACACAAGAGTTTTCTCACTTTTTATCCTTCCTATTCTCCCCCCCAGCTCACTGCCAGGCAATGAGCAAACAGCTATGAGGGGCTAAGCTGTCAGCTGGGGTTAATGACAACTCTGTTAACTTTATATGCACAAACAGCAACAGATTAAGCAAAATTTTGATCTTAGTCTAGTGAGGTGCAATCATGATAAAAGCTGAAGGCTTTAAATACCATTTATTAATATATAAATATGAAAACATTTGAGAATTTCAAAACCTCTAAACACTATCATGAAAATAAGCTTCTTAAGACACATCAAACCTGATCAAAATTAAATATTCCTCTAAGGAAAGGAGAACTAAACAATCAAAATTACACAGAAAATTCATTTTGTTTCTTAATAGTTTTGTATGTTTGGGTTTTTTTGTGAAGTGTACAGGGTTTTTCCTTCTTATTTTGTTTTCAATGAAAGCCAAAATTTTATTTATAGATTTTTTTTTCTATTTCCTCTTCTATACATTTAATTTTACTGGTAGTGTCATAAATTATTTTTAAATACTTATAGGTGAAAGTGCTTTTCCATGACTGCAAAACTTTTGCCTGCACAGTCCTGAACATGCAGGTTTTACTTAGCAGGTTTCTGAATGCCTTCACCCTATGTAAATGCTACTTATTGTACTTAATAGATGCTCTCATCAGCTCTTAGGCAAAGACTACATGTTACACATATATGCTTAAACTCTGGAGCCTACTTAATGCTAAATTACTTGTTCACATTGAATGTAATTTGCACAGAGTTAAATGAGTAGTTTTTACATAGTTAAAATATGTTTAATAATTAAACATGAAAACCCCCATTTAGCTTTGCTAATTTTTCATATTAATATTTTTAAGTGTGCCCTTTTTCCCCCTATTCATTTGTAAGAATTTACAATGGACATGTAAATTTTAAATACAATGTAACTTTTCAGTAACAGCTCTGAGCAAAATACTAGGGTTGTGTAAACCTTCGAGGATCATTCTCACAGGTAAATGAAATAGTAATATACTTTTGTTTTTTGTTCATCAACAACTTTCAGGCAGAGATTCTCTGTGAATTAGATAGAAGGAATTTATTTCAGATAGTTTGCAAATTAATTTAATTGAAAACCAAAGAATCTAGCAAGTTACAGATTCTATAAGTAGGAAATTGGATTGCAGGCCACACTTTAGAAGGTGGGGTGTGTAACGTTTTTTACTTAGACTGGCAGTCTATCAAAAAGGGTCTACCTTGAGAATTGAAACTATCCTCACCACATCTACTGATATTATAAAGCTGGGTGGTGAGGTGAACACCTCACTTCGAGGATGGCTAGAAGGGAAAGCTATCTTGTAGAAAGACCTAAATGGACTGAGAGAACAGTATGAAGTATAACGAAGACAAGAGTGAAGTTCTGCACCTGAGGCAACATCACCAAAGATCAAATTACAAGCTAGGATCTGTGTAGCTGTGAAGCAGACTTGCTGGAAGGGAAATAGGAGTCCTGGTAGGCAGTTGGACATGGGTTGGCCATGCAGTGCTGCAGCTAAAAAGACAAATCAGTTCCTGGGCTGCACCTGCAGGGCTGTTACTCTCAGAGGTAGAAATGCGATCATCCCAATCTCCTCAGTGCTAATCAGGCTACACCTGGGGTGTTGTGGCTATGTTTAGTCCCCACAATTCAAGAAAGATACAGTCAAATTCTCTGTTCACAAGGAGTTAAAAATGCAGGAGTTGAATGGTGGGTGCTGCTGCCTATTATCTGTTCCCAACAAACATCTCTAGAAAAGCAGGTTGGGTTAACATTCTGGCAATGAAGTCAGATCCACACAAAACACCTCAGCTCAGCAAGAGAGGCAGAAGGCTCCTTTTGTGAGGTTTTATTTCAGTGAGATAACACACGTGGTGGCTGCAGGGAACCCAGCAAGAAAGAGAGAGAACCACGTGGAGCAGGAAGCTTAAAAAGGGGAAGGGGTGGTGGCAGAGCTAAGGGCAGGGCAAAGGGAATTGGTCTCCAGGGCAGACAGCACAGCCGCCAGGGCTATCCAACCCATGAGGGAACAGGGAAAGGGGAAACCAGGGTAGGTGCTAAATATAGGGATCAGTGAGATGGCAGTCCATGTGGGAGGGAGTCTTGTCTTTTCCCATAGGAGGAAGGATTCTATGGTAGGTCTTTCCAGAGCAGTGAGCTTGGGAATTCATAAAGGGGAGAGAGTTTATGGGATGCTACGATGATCCACATGGGAAAGACAAGGGTAATGGGTAAAAGTTGCACTGGGAAAGGTTTCATGCCTAGAGAAGAAATAATTTGTTTTACAGTGGGAACAATCCCTCACTGGAACATCTTCTCTGAGGACATAGTGTTGAACCCATCATTGGCGGTTTTCAAGAAGTGAATGGACATGGTTCTAGATAATCTCATCTAAGTTCCTGTTCCTACAAAGAGTTGAACCAGATCATCTTTTCAGGTTGCTTCCAACCTGGGGTGTTCTGTAGTGCCATGAAAAAAAAACAAACAACCAAATAAACAAATGAAACTTCAGCTGTTCCAAAATTTCTCTTCCACTAAAAATTTTAGAGGCTAAAATGTTTTATATGAAACTTTGGCAAGGCTCTTTTTTTGCTGCTGCATTTTCTTATATTAAAGAATAGCACAAAGGTTTTTTGAGGAAAAGAGTTTTGAAGAAACAGGTTTTTCTGCTGCCACATAGTCACTAAAGCTGTTAAGCTACTTAGGATGGGATGGAAATTGAAATTTTATTGAAGCTGATGTATTTTACAGACGTAACAGTTTCAACAAGAATTGTAAACAGGATGATTTCTTAGGAAAACTGTCAATACCCCAGTATTTCTCAAGAGACTACAAAACAAGAATCCAAAGGCAACAGACCAAAAGAAATTGAATTTAAAAAGCAATCTTTCTAGCCTGAAAATGGATATTCTTACAAAACAGATCCTCAAGTGCATTTAATGTTTTTCTTGTTGTTCCAACGTAACAATATGTATTTTAAAACATAATTTTGTGAAATTACCTCAAGATTGAACACTTGGTCTCTCAGGAGCTCTAATACTTTATTGAAACTGTCAACTTAGCACAGAATAGATAATATAAGGCAAGAATTAGCAGTTTTTAACACAGCTGTGACTTCCACTCTTATGAGGCTGTGTCACAGCCTGAGATTTCTTTTGGAAAGGGAGTAGAGGGGAGATTGTTTCTGCCTTGACTTTTGCTTAAAATTAGCCTGTCAATATGTCCTACATAAAAGAAACATTTTTCAAAGAAAAATTTCTGGTTTTGCCATTATCATTAAGAGAAGTTAGCTAAACATCTCATGTTAGCTAAACCAAGGAATATGAGTCTTCTCTAGCTCACAACTTCTAAGTGCTTCCACACCCAACAGGCTAGGAGATTGCAAGGAGAGACAACTGCAAATCTAATAGATATGTGACCTCAGCTTTCAATTATTTCATTCAATGTGGATAGAAATCTGTAAGGATTTTTTATTTTTTTTTGTTACAGAAAACTGACATTTATTCATTATTATGACAGAAGACAATACTAATGTTAATTTTCTATGCCTTTATGGACCTGCCTTGCATGACCCTGCTGCCTGTTCTAGCTTCAGCAGAGTGGAAACATGTCACACTGTCCAGGTCACCAAGAAATCATGACTTTACCAGCTTCAAAGGTAAAGCTCAGCAAAGTGGAGAGATGGAGTTTCTTTGGCAACATGCCCACAGACTCAGTATCAATTTTGGGAGATTGGAGGGGCCAGTCATTTCCCATGCTGCAGAGCACAGAAGCAAAGTAATTTCTTCAACTGAGCATTTCAGCAGGTCCAATTTAACACAGAAGTACAAGTTAGTATAGGAAATAGGTAAAAAAAAAAAAAAAAAAATCAAGGTAATGCAAGGCTCTTGCCCCTTCTCCATAGAAGGAAAAAACAGGGATGGGGAAAAGGGAAATTGATATCCTTTCTTAAATGTGCCCGAGTGATACCAAGAGGTTAAAGAAGAAAAGGAGACTATAAATATTTCTGGATTCAAAATCTGTATGAAGGGCACAGCCACTCACATATCATCACATTGGAATTTGAAGGTTTAAATTAAATTATCACTATTTTGTAACTTCATACTAATAATCTAAACACAAAGATTTTGTGCATCATCTCAATAGTTAGGCAAGTCTAATTCTCAAAATGTACAGAAACTGAACAAAGAGACACCTTCTCCAAGTTTCCCTTTCTCCCTCAAAGTCAATCCCTTAAAAACCATATAACCAATGGTTTACCAAAATGCCATGGAAAAAAAAGAGAAAACAGATTAGTTTGATGTAATATTGATCTTTTTTTCTAAAGACTTTTTTTCTGGTTGCTGTCTAGACACCACAGGTGTATTTTTTTTATTCACTTATTCACTGTGGATTATTTTATTCATAGCTTGCCATGAGAAGTGTGCTATGGATCCAAATATACCTGCTTTGATTATGCAATTTGTGTAATCCAAGCAGTTTGATTCATCTCTCTGATGGTAAAACATTGTAATGTATCTTAACTGATACCTAGGAAATAAGCATTCTTGGAAAAAATGCAAGACTCTTGAAGCTTTGAATTCCAGCTAAGGCTTTATGTAGTCAAATAAAGCAATTAAACTTCAGTGAAGGGTTATAAAATCAAATGATGATGCCGTGGGTTTTAGTGATTTAGTTTGCAGGTGGCATGAGCAATATGCTCTCCAGTTGGCAGCCTGGATATACCAAATGAAAGAAAAGAGAAGTTAATGCTTTTAAGATAAAAATAAAATCACTGAAGAAAACTATAAATAGAATTGGACTAGGCTGGGAAAGAAAAGGATAAACATTAATTGTTCAGATAACTGTGCTCTTCGTGGCAAGATCAGTTACATCCATCACAGTCTTAGGGCAATAGACCCTGTTAAAAAGCTTACTTGATATTTTCCAAGATAAAACTCATTTTAGTTCTGTATTTATTATGTTTGTGATTCAGAATTATCAAAACTCATCAATTTGATACCCATCTCAGGTCAACTATTCTCAAGCATTTTTCAAAAAGAGGGCCAGTGAGCAAGTTTTAGCAATATTCTGATAATATTCCTGTAATGAAAATTTCTGCATAATGTTAAATTGTGTGATTAGGTATAGCACTTGCTGAGCAAAAATAATACAATTTTTACTCTTGTTCATTGCAGGATCAGTCTGTTGCTCAGGGAGCAGCTTGGGCAGTTGCTCTATTGCCTATTACTTATATGATGCAAAATTCCCTTGACTTGAAAAAGGAACTTGCATCATTGACTTCAATGGGATTTGACAACAATGATACACCAGAATGTTGCATATTCAAATAAGTCAGAGATAGAGCAATCTGTTTTGCTCTCAGCTGTGCAGTTACCACATTATTGCTACACAGACTAGAGTTCATTTGTTTTCAAAAAACATATCCATATGAGCCAAAAGTGCATCCTTCTCTTAAAAACAAACAAGGATCTCTACCCTCGATTTTTCTTTAGGATCATGTAATAATTAGTAAATGATAAATCTGAGTAGTTTTGACATCAAGAAATTTGATAGTTCGAAACCAGATGAAGATATAATCTACTGAAAACTATTGAAAGTAGAGATTATTTAGACCAGATCAAATAGACATATTGTATATGTAATTATTTTATACAATAATTATATGTGAATGTACATAGTTATATGAATCCAAAATATTTTGTGCTGAATTGATATGCTAATTATGAAAGAACATACACAGACGGATATTATGTGTTAAGATAGTCTTACTGGAGGGAGATGAAAATAAACTTGTTGAGTTTAATTTCTACTACCTGTAGTTAAACAAAGATAGAAAGATGGAGTCAGTTCTGAAAGTTGTTATTGTATGGGCACAATAAAATACAGTTCATTTCACCTTTGGGACAAAACACAAGTCAGCAAAAATCACAATTTGTTATAGATGTCGACTGATGTCACCACCATACAACACTGCACGTGACAAACAGTCAAAGGACTTCTTAAACAATGTGTTGGCAGCCTTACTGATGCAATGTTTTGTCTTCCTGAAATTTAACAAAAGGAGGAAAAATGATAAAAAAACCCTCGAAGTTAATTTTCTTTTTTAAAAAGCACTATCTACTTAGAACAAAGACAAATTTAGAGCATTCTGAATGCCCAGCACTTAGGTGTTACCTATCACAGGTTTCTGACAAGAAACAGGCATTAAAAAATGGAGAGTAATAAAAATTCTCAAAGAAAGAAGGAAAAAAGAATGAAAGTAAGAAACAGAAAAGAAAGAAAAGAATGTGTTCACTAATGCTTTGAACAGGCACACTGAATAATAACTTCTCTACATGAAAAGTTTCTGAGCTCACTTTATTTCAGACTTGAATAGAAAGTCCAGAGAAAACATTAAATGAAGGGAATCTTCCTCAATAGACTATAAAAGCAACTGAACTTATAATTCTGCCCCATCTTTTCTGAACAACAACAGTACCCAGTTGACAAAGAATTCCTACAAAAACCTTCTCGATTATGTATGATCTCTTGGAATGAAGTCACAAAAGCAGACTACATGCAGTATATCTTAGCCATTCTCTTGTTAACTGACCCACTGTTTCACAGTGGGGAATAGCATTTTCTGCAACAATAAGTAAAACCATCTTTATGTCTTTTCTAATTGAAGTCATTTTGGCCTTCTATGACAATTTTTTTTCTTTTTAATTTAAAAACCCAGTGATGTTGCTTAATTTGTTTCATTTATTACTCCTATTTATTTGGTTAAAACAGAACACCTGAATATTCATTCATATGTTTAGTTTAGCTATCTCTTTTCATCATTTACCATGTCATTATGATGTTCACCTCCTATATGTACCCTTCTTCTATTCTTTCTCCTCATTCTTTGAAGTTATATGTTTTTTCTTTAAGCAGTATATTTAAGAGGTGATAATTACATATCAAAAAGTGCTCCCTTGTCTTATATTGCTATCAGAACATTAGCAATGCTCCTCACTCTGCAGTTAATGATAAAACTTAAAAACAGATTTTAAAAGTCTCAAATGGCAAAAAAAGATAATATATTTTAGAAGCACCTGATTTTAAAGGAATAAAGCCACTAAAAAAGCTTAAATGTGACTGATTCATTTAAACTTAAGAAGCTAACAGACGATGCATGATTAAACTGCATCAAGAAAGTCACTCAATTATATTATTATCAATTCCCCTCAAAGGAAAACTTTGAAGTCATGTACTGCTTTAAATTCATAAAACCCATAAGACTTTCAAACTATGAAACATTGTGCAGCCTGATACAAGTTAAACTAATGATCAGCTCTAAAAGAAGCCAGGAACTATACAGAAAAAGATGGCAATCTCTCTGACTTTCTATTACCTTAGTGATAAATTCTCTGCAAGAGTTTGGACAGAGAAATTGGAAAATAAACACATGTACAATTGTAAAGTCCCTGTTTCTGTACAATAT
This sequence comes from Leucosticte australis, assembly GCA_025504685.1. Classification (NCBI taxonomy): domain Eukaryota; kingdom Metazoa; phylum Chordata; class Aves; order Passeriformes; family Fringillidae; genus Leucosticte; species Leucosticte australis. The sequence continues at coordinate 26,547,532 of JANIJU010000002.1, read as the reverse complement.
CATATTTGTAGAAATTTTAAATTTCCTTATTCTTAACCAATATTTTAAATAATTTGCCTTTGTCATTGACTGTTAGATGGGTATCATGTCTCAACTACAGAAACAAGATTGGTTTCATACATTCAAGAGGAAAAAGGCTTATAGCTACCACATAAATATATCCATAGATATGTCATTATATACATCACTGAATACATATACACATGGAGAGAGAGAGAGAGCAAGCAAGCATTCCATGACTGCAGCAAGTTTCCTGAAGTAGGAGCTTATAAGAAAAATATAAAAACCTGTCAACCCAACTTTCATGCAAGTTGCATGATCTAATTTGAAGGAATCCTCAGAAATCACAGTATCATCACATACATGATCTGATAGCAATATTTAGCCTGAATAAAAAATAACAGCAATAATAGTGGTAATCATAATGGTGATGATGATGATAAAAATAGTGGTTTGTGCCCTGACATGGTCATTGTGATTTCATGTATATTCAGGTTTCAGGCTTTTTAGTGTAAACACTGGCATAGCCATTTAAAAAATATTGTTTCTCAAGAAGAAAGCATGAGTGAAAACAGATGAAGACTGGTTCATTACACATAAATAAGAACAGCAGCTATCATAACATATTCTGTGTAGAATAAAATTCTGTGTACAAGAAAAACATGACTGACTTGATTAACTGCACAGCTCACACAAAAAACACCCATATCTGGCCTCTTTGGAAAGCAGTTATATTTGAGGACATAGTGGAAGAGAAAAAAAGTGGGTTTTGAGTGGCATAGGAAAAACCTAATACCAAAAAAATACAATGAAATCTTGGTTATCACTGGATCCACCATTTATCAAGGGAATTTTTATTTTTCTATTAAATATTTTCTACATGTTTCTGAATCTTTTTTGTATCACTGAATAAGCCAGTAGAGATCATATAAAAAGCCCCTGTAATCTAGATTCAGAAATTAATTAAAATTCAGCATTGCAATATCTAACAGTAATGCCCAATGCCATTGGATATCAGAACACCTATTAACATTTTGCATCCCTGCAGAATGAGAGGGAGCACAACTGAGTAAAGCACTCATAAAAGGTATTGTATAGAGAAAGGAAGACCAGGAAATATCAAAGATGGGAGTTATGCTTTATAGGAACTGGGGAAGTAATTTTGGAACAAAAGAAGCTACTGTCTCTATGGAGATTTACTGCCATCATCTCTGAATTAGTCCTAAAAGTCATATCAGCCTTCTGTCACACAATTCCCCTTATGTGATAAATGTGAATGTATCTTCTAAAAAATCAGGAATATTAAAGAAAAAGTTCATCAGCATTATTCTCAAATTCCAGCAGTTGGTAAAAAAGAGGATAAAAAAGGCACTTCTCTGTAGCTGAAGCTTTCAAGGTTAAATGCTAGACATCCTAAAACACACTAAGAAATGGATAAAAAAATGTACTGCATTCATAGTCAGTGACAGTTTTGTGTTTGCACTAACAACAGAAGGTAACAATGGCAGATTCTTTGCACATATGAAGATTGGGAGCTTTATTTTTTCCCATGACCCAGTTACCAGTAATAACATCACAATGTGTTTGGCTTTTTGATCAAATGCTTCAACCCTGAGACACTGCAAACATAGGAATCCCAGTATGAGTGGTCTAACTATATTGTAATTATTCCAGACTTGTGTTTTTTTAAGAAATCCTACCTTTTTTTCTCCCTGCTCTTTGTTACATGACTAAACTACCCCTGGGAAATTAAATAACTGTTCCTTACATGTTGGTACCTTGAGACACCCAACATATGATATAGTAAATGCTTCAACTTATCACTTCAAAGTCAAAACATGGGAAATATACTAACAATAAAAATGAATTTTAAAAGATAACAAAGTAGAAACCTTGATGTCAGTGAATGCTCTAGTTACCATGGAAACATGTGGAACACCAGCTTTGACAACAGGATTCCTTTTTTTTTTTCCGATTATTAGTCAGGCCACAAGACCTGAAATCTCTGTTTGACATCCCCACCCAGCTCTTCTTAAATCTGCATAAGGGAAGAGAATTAAAAACACTTATTTAGAACAGCACCGGTTGCCTTCACACTAACTTTCCAGTCTCCAACTTAACCTGTTTGAGGGCAAAGCAAAACATGTACAGGCCATACTATGGTGGTTTAACACCAGATGGAAATTATGCTCCAAAAAAGCCATTTCCCTTCTCCCACCTCTTCTGGTAGGAGAGAGATAAAGGCAGAGATTATGGGTTAAGATAACAATTTACTGAAAGCAAACAGCAGTGGAATGAGATATGCACAGTAACAACAAAAATATTATTAACAAAAGTATACAAGAAGAGAAGGGGCTTTACACACAAAAAGATGTTCAATGCTTTGACTTAGTTCTGCGTCTGCCAGCACAAACACAAGATGTTGGGGTGGGACTCTTGTGTCTGGTGTTTCCTGTCCCTAAAGCAGAGAAAAACTACACATTCCCAAAAGCAAGGTCATCTGAGACCTTGCTTTTGGGAATGTGTAGTTTTTTGTAGTGTGTCACACTGTGACACTGCTCTGCTGGGCTCACTTCTGTGCTGGTGCTTCCAGCAACACTTTGGACTGCTCCAGAGTGCTGGGGGTCAGTCCTGCATGGTGCTGTCATGGTGCAGCTCTTCACCGTGCTCCTTTTGGCTCAGCTGGATGAAGGCTCCCCAACTCCGCTCCATTGCCTGCAGCAGCATCCCCCACTGGCCCTGTCCTTCAGCACCATGTTGATACCACGTTTCACCACTTTTCTGCAGCACCCTGTCCTGTAGCTGCATCTCAGAGAAACGGGAGGGGATGGAGGGCAGCAGCAGATGACAGAGTCCGCAGTGCTTCTGCCAACAGCCTTCCTACAGCTCAGTGATTGGCACGACCAAAAAGAACCTTGGTCTGTCCTCTTGATATCCTCCCTTCAGATGCTTATAGGCATTATGAGGCCCCCTCTCAGCAATCTCTCCTCAAGTCTGAACAGATCTTGCTCCCTTTAGTTTTTCTTTGTAAGCTAGAGACTCCAATCCCTTAATCATCTTTGTTGCCCTCCCTTGGACCTGCTCCAAGATCTCCATGTCCCTCTTGTACTGAGGAGCCCAGAACTGGACACTCCAGATGTGGCTATGCCAGGGCTGAATTGCAAGATCTCCTCCCTCACCCTGCTGACAATGCTCTTCCCAATGCACCCTAGGATACCATCAGGGACAAAGCTTCCTGGGATTATTCCTCCCCAGGTGCAGGACCCTGCACGTTCCTCAATTGAGTTTCAGACAGCTCTTTGCCCATCTCTCTGGCCTGTACTGGTCCTTCTGAAGGGCTGCACAGCCCTCTGGAGTACCAGCCACTCCTCCCAGCTTTGTGTCATCAGCAAACCTGCTGAGGAGACCTCTGCTCCTTCATCCAAGTCACTGATGAATAACTTAAACAATACTGGGCTCAGTATTGAACCCTGGGGGACACCAGCAGTGACAGGCATCTGACTAGATCTGTTTCTAGGTTTCACTGCTGGTTGCTGATTCTATTCTTGCTGAAATCAATGACAGTCAACATCAAATTAATGGATATAATATATATCAAATTACATAAATTTCTTATAAAACAGAGCATTTTTCATTTTTTACATGCAGGACTTTAGATCCATGTGACAGTCAATGACTTTCCTCAGTCAGTAGATCAGATCAACCCAAGCAACATTCTTCTGGAACATAACTAACATTATAAAAATAAATTGCAATATATGAGTTCAATTACTGTAACGTATAGTATGGGTTGATATTCTCAACATTTTTCTGTATAAAATGTGTAAACTTCCTTTGGTACTAGGCAGCACTACAAATTCCACAGTAGTGGAAAACAGCACTTCAGTTTTTTCCAACTGTGCTTCTGGATTTCAACTACAGATGGCAAAAAATTTGGGTAACAGAGATTTATGAAGAAATACAAGGTCCTTTAAGTTAACAGGATAAAGAACAACATAAAAGTAATTTTCTATAATATGGAAAAAAAAAAGAAAAAGAGGAGTATTCTTCCATAATGTCTTGGAGAGACATAAAGAGCATTGACCACAGCAAAACCGCATAAAAAATTATAACTAAAAATCAATATATTTTAAGAATTTATTCCTATTCTCAGATGTCTATTAAACAATTCACTTTAAATATAAAAGCAACCTTACATACTTTACACAACTTTCAGTTCTACAGAAGTGTTTGCACAGGACTGCTTTTCCTACCCAGCTGGCAGCATTGTCCAGGTAGTCATTCACAGTAATTCAGCACAGTTAGGGCCCAATTATCTCACTTTAAGTCTATGAGTAGTTGCTATCTGCAATCACCCTTTGCTGGCCACAAATACATGAAAACTTTTTGTCCTATTGTAGTCTGCCTGTAAATTGACCTTCACTGTCCATAATAAAAAAAAAGAACTAATCTGTGTTGGAATGTGTATATTTTCTTAACAAGCTAGTTGAAAAGAATAGATCAATAGTAGCAACATTCATGCATTCTCTAATCAAGTAAAGCTGTTTCATAGGAGATTATATATATTGCACCTCATTTTCCTCAGTTCTGTTTGTGACTCAGATGGAGTTTATGGATTCATTTTTATGGGAAAGCATTATTATTTGTGTAATGTTTATCTACTTGGATGAGAACCTACAAGGAAGGAAAAATAAATTATACAGGGCTTCAGATAAACCACACTCAGAAAATATATTATGTGTATCAAAAACCAAACAAAACCCCCAATCTGCTGCCTTTAAAGACTTCAGTTTTTTTTCTTCCAGTCTAACAAATTAAAAATTTGTATTAGTTTTGTCATGAAGATTATAGCATTAGATGTTACAAAAACAGGATTTTCTAGCAGGAAAAGCAATTTTTTCCCACAAAGAGTGAAGAGACATTCATTATGTTTTGTTTTCATAGCTTTATCTGGGATGAAAAAAAGGTATGTTTTTCTGTGTGAGACTACATTTCAAATAAAATAAATGTGCATATGGATGGTAATATTTGAGCATCGAATGCATGATACAATAGGAAAGTTCAATAGAAAATTATTGGGTAAAAATTTGAAAGCACAGTTGAGAGCAGAAGGAAATATAACAAATGGCCTTTCAAACAGACTTTTGAATTCAATAGAAATGTATTTCTATGGAAGAGTAATAAATTATATTAAGAGCTTATATATTGGCACAGTTGGGTTTCATGGAAACCTTGCTTCAAACACAGCATGCTATGTCAAAAAAAATAGCATCAAAACATCCACATTGAGAAAAAAAAAGAGGATCAGACCCTCCTACATTTTCAACAGCTATATATTGAAAAGGAAGAGCTACTAGAGAACTCATGATCAGATCAGGACCAAAATTTGAATCAAGTAAAGAAACCTAGAGTTAGATATTAAATCTACCTACATTTAATTCCACTGTGTTTTATTTGGTTGTCAAAGGCAGTTCTTCAGTGTGGTGGTTCTGAATTTGTTATTATAGGGTTATTTCTTCAAGAATTTTGTGGTGAACGTACCCACATACCAATGTGGTTTTTATCCCCCTCTTAGATGAAAGATCAAAGGGCATATCTTGGTATTGTAAATTTTGAGTTGTTAATAGAATTCCATCCATAGAAGTGAAATGAAATAGTTACTTACCTTTCTTCAACATCATATTGATTCAAAACAAGTTTCATGCCCATTGTCAAGCAGAGTAGTGCCTTGTTCCAAATAGTCTTTCTTAGGTGTGACAGCATATCTTTCCATAACTAATAAGCAGCCTGAACTCAGACTGCTTCCTAAAATACCTGATAAAAAAAACATGATCCACTAGGATGGACACAGGGAGAAGGTCAAGGAAAGTAGATGGCTTTGACTTCCTCCTTGCATAGATGCACAGTGTATGTCTGTGCAGCTTAATCAAACATGCTCAATCATGTTCTTACACTGAAGCCAGCTAACAATGCAGAAAACCAGCACAGCAGAAATCATGCTACTAAATTCTGCTCTCATTTAATGTGGAGAAGATGCATCAAAACCACTTCTTCAAAACAGTACCATACTAGCAGCCAAGCAAAAGTCACAAATGGGTGGATTAGTGACCAACACTGGACAAAAGCACTCCAGACACACTAATTTATCAACAAACCTGACACAGTTTATCTTCCCAGGATCATTCCCTGATACTACTTAGCTTTTCTGTGCTAAGACTGCACTGCATTGAGAAATTCATGAACAAAGCCTATTACTGTGAACAAATCCTTTATTTCTAGTAGGAATTCATCTAAGGATAATGCTCATCAAAACTAGGAGAACCCCTATAGAGCTAAAGGGGTTTTACTCTTCAATTGGCATGAAAGTTAAATGCATTGTCAGAACAAGAAAACACTTAGAAGAGACTAGTAAGATGCTGAAAGCTCCAAGCAAGGTGTTTAAGATATGGTGTATACACTTTCCTGAGGTTGCTAAAAACCTTGTTTATTCTTATACAATAAAACAAGACTCAACAGAATTACACATTAACAGATAACACATTAACACAAATAAAGTGTATACACTTTACCTCTCCCTAGTTAATTCCTATCGAAAGGCAATGCAGTAAATCATTAAGAGGCCATTTACATAACATGCAAAAAAAATTGGGGAATCAGCATTGAAATTGCTCTAACATAATGTCTTGGAAGATATTAGAAAAATAAAGTGAATAGCATCTCCTTCTCTGAGAAATGGTTTGTATTATTGGAAAAACTTCATTTCCATCTAAGTTTTGTATGCTGACTTGATATTTAGCAGTATATAGCTTTAATCAAAAGGTAAAAATACAGAAATTTTTGAACATTGCAAAATGATTCCTATATATTTAAAGAATATATGTAAAATATGTTGTCAGAATATCACAAAATTGTAAAATAATATTTACAGAGAAGACTTTTTTTGTTTAATCCTGATTACTGAGCAGATGAAACTGCTGTCCTCTTTGCAGCATCTCTGTGTTTCTATATCCCTTTTTGTGGCAGGACCATACAATTGTAGAATATCTTGTCCCATTTCAATCAAAACTGACAGTTAAAGTGATGACCAAAAATTTCTTTTAATATCTTCAAGACATCTTAATATTGAATTGCACTCTAAAAGTGACAACTGATTATAAATAAAAGCTACATGGTTAAGGTGTAAATATCCTCATCTGGTGAAACAAATATTATGAAAACCTTCAAGAACCCAGCTGGAGGAAAGAAACTCTATTACTGGCACCTTTGAGGGAATGCAACTAAAAGTGTTATTATATCTCAGATTCTCTGAGTGAATTATGCTGTTTACCAGCACTGTTTCAAACACTGCATATTAAAATACTCTAAAATAAAATTGATGCATGGATAGGTTGCTCTTCCAAACTTCTTAAATGCCCATAGAAGAATCTGGCTACAACTTAATACCTTGAAATCCACAACTGGAGCATAGGCATCTCTTCTCAGTGTGTTATACAGGAACACAAGACAAGAATTTCTAACTTAAAGTAAGGAAAAATAATTCTGAAAATCAGTAACAACTATTTTGTTTTTGCTTTTGGGAAAAATCACTCCACATCAAAGAATATCAGCTGTGTGCCACTTGGTGTTTTGGTGTACCTCTACTGTCCATAACAAATGGCAAGCTTGATCTCGTCTGGAAGTTGTTAAATGGTGCCTGTCAGCTTTTCCATAATATATGAGTGGCATATCACTCTCGATTTCCCTTGACAGCACTTACCTTGTGCAGACAGATGAAAGGTTTGGATGCTGATAAACTCACCTTCATCCATACTGATAATACAGAAAACTTGCATATCTGTGGACTTTTAATGTTTAACTCTGAAACTACTGGTGTAATTAGTGGAAAACTTTGTAAGGCATTTAAAATATAATCCAATGAAGTGGAAAGAAATAACACCGTGGATCTCAAAAAAAATTTTTTTAAAGATCAGCTCTTCTGGAAACAGTATCTAGTTCACATGTCCTGGAACAATTAGCTTTCCACAGGCAACTGCTTAAAAAAACCCAAATACTGTCTTGTTAGAGCTTTAAGGGAAAGATAAAACCCCACAACATAACTATGGAGGCAGTAATTCCAATTCTGCAAGATGATTCCTTAAAATTAGGAAAACATGTAAAATATTTAAAGAAGAAAATCAGAACTCATCAAAAAATCAGTACTGCATCAGTAGGATGCAAGAAAAATCCAGGTCTTCCTGGGAGGTTTTGTTTTGGCTTTAATATTTATTGCTTTCTTTTCTGTAACATCTTCTGCAGCTGAAAGAGGCATTTGGAATAAATGTGAATCTGCATAAGTTTGATTATATTTGTGTGATGTGTTTTAATATTCCTATATAAAATCGGTTTGTGCAATGGCTTTCTATTGCTCAAGTAACTAAACTTCACCTACTGCTTCAGGCTTACACTAAGGTAGTGATTCCTAAAATTACTGGAGACCACTTCTATCTTCTCTGTTTACCCAGACCTTTCAAACTACTTTCAAACTTCAAGTTTCAAAATTTGAAGTCTATAGCCTGATAGTATAACATTTCTTCTTTTACAGGAAATACCTATCTTAGTCTATTCTATATATCTAAAAATCTAAAACTCAATCTTCAGTCTTTCTAAGTACTCTGCCTGTAGAACTTTGTGAATATTATCTCTGCTATAGAAGCTACTTTTCTTTCTGAACATAAAATAGTTAAGGGTATTACATTTATTAAAAATGTGTGTTTTGTTTTCTCAAAAGACTGACTAACATAAGTTAATTGAATGTTCTGCATTCTTGGCATTGCCTTCCCATAGACCATTTCAAGCCCAGGGCCTGTGAGATTTTAAGTATATGTCATCATGAACAAAATTTGGCTCATGCATCCGCAAGTTTGACCCACAGAATAGGAGCCCTCACTTTCTTTACTTATGCTAATCAATATGGCAACTATAATTTGCCCCATACCTCTCAATTGTGTGTACAATTTATTCTGGCAGCAATTATAAGGGAAGGAGATGAGGGAACTTTTCTCAGTTAAATTTGAAAGGCAACTTTCAACTGAATTTGAAAGGGAATTCCAATCCTGGAACTACCTGTAAAGTCACAATGTTTAAAAATACAAGATGCTTCAGAGTACACAAAGATATATACACCATGTGTTTATACCTGAAGTTTATAGACTCAGAGTCAACATTAGATAATAGATGCAGAAACAGAGTTCCTGAAATTTTTGAAAAGGGAGGACTCTGATCTCATGGTGAGGACTGCAGTTATGTCCCTCAGTTTGCAGATCATTTTGATTCTTGAAATGAAGACATAAATAAATTGATAAATCAAGGTCTCATTATTTTTTTCTTTTATAGGTATGTGAAAATCTTATTTCTAGTATCAAATGTGAACTTTCCATTCTAAGTGTAGTTTGAAAGTTTGTTTTGTAATGAATAGTCCCTGGCAGTATATATCAGAATTGCTTTACAGCAAGTAAGAAGACAAAAACTATTCAGTAGGAGGTTGTCTTTAGATTTTGTAAGAGTACAGATTACGGTACTCTATACCGTAATAAATAAAGAAAAGGTGTATGACCTTACCACAGATCTAGAAATTTTCCCTGTCAGTATTTTAAAAAGGAGATAATTAGGATTCTTTAAGCCATTGAATTTGATAATGAATATACCAGTGCCTCTTCATTCAGATATGTGGTCCATAACAAGATTGCTCATTGCAGGTTGACACTTTTCAGATTACATTCATGAAGAAATACGCACTTATTTCAGTAGACAAGGATCACTAATTTGTTTCACTAGAACAAGGATCACTAATTTATAAATAAAAATCTAAATAAAATATGCATAAAACTGAGAAAAATCCAGTCTGTTTGTTTTGTTACCCGTAAAAGATGTGACCATTTCAAGGACAGTCTTCCTAGGTGCAAAGCTCTTGGAAGTTGTTAAGGCAGCAGTAATCATTAACAAAGTAAATTCACAAGCTCATTATATAGTCCTGGGCTCTTCACAAGAGTGTTGCCTTTCTGTGCCATATCTCTGAAAGCCAGTCTGATCTACATTATAGCAATATTTCTAACTACATGCCTTATTTTAACTCAAGAACTGTGCAGTACAGTTCTTTTCAGACAGCATGTGGTCTCTAAATAAATTCTTTCTCATTTTCTTTACATTTCAAAATGCAGTTGGAACCCTCTCAAGATTCTTCAGTATTCCCTATGGTTTTGTTAGCTGGTAGAGAAACTGTATATTCCTGAGGACACCGGATTAGCAGCTCTGTCAGTTTTAATGTTACTTTAGTTAACACCATATCTTGCAGTGTATCACTTTTGCAATTTCGTTTGATTTCTCATTCAAGGGTCAGGGTGTTTTAGTTTTAGTAACATATAATTTTGCAGTAATAATAGTACCCAACTTTGAAGTATACTGATTTAGACAACATTTATAAAATACTTTACTGTGTTGACATTTTTGTTGCCACCTGCCCAGTCTTGGTTTCAGGGCACAATAAATTAGTAACTCACACTGACTAAGGGTGCCAATTTACACTGTTTCAGCTACTCCATAGTAATTATGATGTGCCTCTGCAAATAGGAAAAATTAGAGGTTTATTGTTTGCTTTCACTGAAAGAATAAGCAAGCTCTTTTTTACAATGGGTTAAAAGTATGTGTTTGTATGAGTCTTTTTACTATACAGCAATTTGTTGGAATTTGTGTTGCTTCCGTGTCTGAAAAATGTATCCACAGCAATTTGCATATTTTTAGAAGGGCCAAGAGGGAGAGAGTCACAATTTTAATTTTTGTGAATTTAGTATTCACATAGGTAATTATCTATAGCAAACACTCCAGGTCTGTGACATTCAGTCAAGGTTTAATATTTCTCTTTTTTTACAAAGCAGAACACCTCTACAGGGATGCAATGATATCAGAGGTAGGTTTTGTCAGAAAATTATCAGTGATCCTAACAGTCAGATTTAAGAAATCTATGCTGATGTGTGAAAGAACATTTGCTTTTCAGGGAAACAAAACAAAACAAAACAAAACAAAAGGTGAAAAATATGAAAGGCAGAGTATGCTCAAATGTTGAGCATCACATGCACTGTGAAGGAAAAATAATTGACCCATTGCTTTCTGCCTTTAAATGCAGAACGTTTTACATACAAAAGAAAGAGCAGTAGGTATTTTAGGTTCCAAAATCTGTAGGAATCAGTCTTGACAAGATTTTCATTTTTGGATGCCTAGATGATGTTCAAATTAAAATCTTTTATTTTTTATTATATGTATTTCATGAATAATTATTTCTGTAAGATTACATACAGATTTCTTTTATGTTCAGAGCTATGCACCTTTGTTGCTTTCGATATTGTTTGGCAATATCTGCCTTGTAATCCTGATAGACTGTGTCTTTCAATAGACTAAACCATTAAAGATATTAGTTTTACACTATGAAAAATTAAAGTGAAGGGAATGAAAATAAAAGAACAGACGCAGTAAAATATATTTTTTTAGAATTTATCTTCAACTATACATTTCTTTTCTGTTAACTATCTGGAGAATGATTTAATAATTTAATTAGGTATTCTGAAATTACTCTATATGTTTGGGTGACAAACAAGTACTTTGAGGCTCATCTATGGATTCAGTTAGTGTTATAATCTGCTCTCACTATATTAATCCTTTTTGGTTTCTTCAGATTAAGAATCAATATGAACAAAATCATTTCTCTTCATTCAAACCCCGCATTTGCCAGTATATTCTAATAAAAATATATCATGTTATCCTAAGTAAGTCATTAATTTTTTGGACAGAGTCCACAGTTTTCTTACTTTTCAGCAATAAGTAGTTACCATAGCAATAATCAAGTAGGAAATAGATTCCATGTAGCTTGAATATACAAATCTATGTTAACTGATCTTCATTGATTATAAGAATTAATATGCCCTAGAAGTCATCAACACAAGTTCTACTATACTGATAGAAAAAAAAACTTTTATTTTATGTTTATTTAGAACTGTATTTGTCTGTTTAAAAGAGGAAGAAATAAAAAGCTGTTGGCATTCAAGTTTTATCTCTGTTCCAAGAATTATATGTAGCATCCTAAAATAAGATAACAATCATAGAGAAACTTGGATTCATCTCTTATATGAAACTCCTACTCCATAAATCTAAACCCTAATTCCATTGTTGTCATGCTATTTAAACAGCAGGGAAGTATAGATAAGAGATTGAATTGGAGTTAGGCTACCAGCTTCTGCAGGAAGTCTGTTGTACTCTTAAATCCTTTCATTATTATGTTCTGCCTTCATTGAAATGTAGACCTTGTTTAGACAGGGAACCTCAAGGCACATGACCTTTGAATTTCAGAATGTTTCAGAAAAAGAAAAGTTATGTGATTGAAGATGAAACTATTCTTGTTCAGTTAGACTTATAAGAAAAAACAATACAAATCTAGAAAAAAACCCAAAGAAAATATTTTAAAATTTTATTTATCATTTTTACAAGTTATCTCTCACCTAACTTGATAATGAAAAATGAGATAGATATTATTATTTCCCTTTCCTATATTTGGCAAATTTGTAGCTACTTTGGACTTTTCAAGGCCTTTTTAATAGTAGCACCCCAAAACTGATACAAATAGGGGTCACCAAGTGCTCTACTAGAGTGTAGGAACAAAAAAACAAAAGTCATGGTGTATATTTAAGATGATACACTGAGAAAAGGCTGTTATATGTATGTCACATTGTACAAAAATACTGCTGACAAGGTAGACTGGGATTACAAACAATCAATGAACGTCAAGGACAGAACATTTAAATCTGGAAAAAAAAATTATAATTTTACTTGACACATAATTGATGTAATTCCTTACCACATGATAATACTGGCATCTAGAGGAGTATTGTTACATATAGAAAATCTATACAGAAAGTAACAAAATTATTAATTATGTAGTAGAGGATAAAATATTTTAGATTAATATAAACCCATAAGCTCTAAGATATAAATTACCCACAAACAGACAGTAGAGAGAAATAATTTTCCATTGGAGAAGTAATTCTTTGCATTTTTCAGGATTTTCTGTATCTCTCTATGATTATTCTAGTAGGGCTGTTGAGTGAGCTGGGCAATGTGTTATGGCAATTCTGAAGCATCCTTTACCCTTGACGTTTAAAACCAGTTCACTTTAGTTTCCCTTTTCTATGTTATTCTTGAAATGTGAAATTAATTAAGATCTGATGTGATCTATGTGTCCAGGAAATCTCATCACAGCAACATATTGAAAGTTAATCAAAAATATATACTCTAAAAGTAAAATTTCCCTCATCAAAATGTGCCTGTTCACATAAAAATGTCATGAAATTGGGGAAAAAATTAGAAGGAAAAATTATAAAACTATTTTCTTTGTTAGAGAAGAATGGTAACAGAGACGAGAGATGAAACTCCTATATAGAATTTGGCAGCAATTTAAAATACTCCACACTGAACGGAACTTTCTAAGTTGTTGAGATAGCTCTTGACAAATCTGTATTTTACCAACAGTTTACTCCACACAAGGATCATAGAGCATTATAGAATATATAGTTATCTTTTGGTATGTGCTCATACTGCAACCAATGATGGTTCAAGGAGACTGAAATCCTGGGAGCATATGCTTCGTGTCACGCTTGGAAATATCAACCACTAGGATATCCCTTAACTATTGTTTTTCAAGCTGCATCATTTTGTGGTTGAGGTAGCAACAAAATGCTAATGTTCAACTTTTTAATTAGACTATAGAGATAAATACAATCTGTTATGCTGAAAAAAAATCTGGATTTTTGCTGTTAACTGAAATTACATGTTATTCTCTGTTTGGTGTCATCTACTTAATCACAAAATAAAGAAAATGCATTCTTTAAACATGCAAAATGAAAGCAAGAATTAACATTCTCTAATCAGAAATTTTGCTACATCCTCTTCTTGCCCCTTCACTTTCTACTGTCACTATTAACGGTCTACAGAAAAAATACATTTTGATCTCTCAGAAGCAGGGTAGCCTGCTTGATCAAGCACTACACTTCCACCTTTTCAACTTGGCAACCTATCTACGGAGTAAAACCCTAATTAAATTTGATTATATCTGCTCAATGCTTAGAACATGATTTACATCACAGGTGGAACACATCTAACAGTTTGTCTTAGTTTGCCTCTTGATCAGGAAAGGCTCAGAGCTGAGATTTCATCAAGACAGATTATAGTTTTTTTCTTCAAGCGGAGGCCCTTTATGTTCAGGAAAGGGTTCTGCAAGGCTCCATCTTAGAACAAATTTTCTTCAACATGTTCATAAACAATCTGGGCACAGGACTCTAAAGTATACTAATTTTGCCAACGATACTAAATTCGGATTAGCTGTTGGATCCCTTAAACATGGAAAGGCCCTGCAAGAGAGACCTTGATCAATGAGAGGGATGGGAAATCACCAACCAGATGAAGTTCAGCAAGGGAAATGAATGCTGAGTTCTGCAAGTGGGATGGCATAACCCTGGTCATACGTACAGAAAGGGGAATGAGATGCTGGAAAGCAGGGCCACAGAAAGGGACCTGGAGGTCCTGGTTGATGGCAAGATGAATGTGAGCCAGCAGTGCCCTGGCAGCCAGGAGAGCCAACCCTGTCCTGGGGGCATCAGGCCCAGCATCACCAGCTGGGCAAGGGAGGGGATTGTCCTTCTCTGCTCTGCACTGGGGCGGCCTCACCTTGAGCCCTGTGTGAAGCTGTGGGAAACACAATATAAGAAAACCATAAAACTATTAGAGAGCATCTGAATGAGGGTGGTGAAGATGGTGAAAGATCTGGAGGGGAAGCCGTATGTGGAGCAGCTGAGGTCATTTGGCTTGTTCAGCCTGGAGACTTGGGGGAAGACATAGCAGTCTACAATGTTCTCATGGCGGGAAGAGAAGGGACAGACACTAACATCTGTGGCAGCCTGTGACAGGACCTGAGGACATGGCCTGAAGTTTTGTCAGGGGAGGTTTGGGTTGGATTTTAGAAAAAGGTTCTTCACCCAGAAGGTGGTTGGGCATCAGAACATGCTCCCCAGGGAAGTGATCGCAGCAGCAAGCTGTGTTGTGGAGGTCAAGAAGAATTTGGACAATGCACTCAGGTATGTGGGGTAATTCTTAGGGTTGTCCTGTGCTGGTCCAGGGTTTGGACTTAGGTGATCCTTGTGGGTCCCTTTCAGCTGATGATATTCCATTATGCTATGATTTTATGATTCCATGGAGGGATCATGGGAAGAATAGTCCAAGATACTTCTGTTTTGACTGAATGGAAATTTGTACAGTTTTAGCATTTTATTGAAAGGTATGAAGCAATGTATCTGAAAGATCTCTCAAAACTTTCAAGTAAAAGCTCAGTTAATGGCATTCAGGGTATATTCTTTTACTTTTTCAAAATAGCTAAATGTAAATTCAAGACAGCAGAACATTAAACCAAATTATCTCCAAAGCACTCTACAAGGCATTCACATGCTATTGAACAAGTTTTCTTACACATATGAAGTCATTTACATATTTTACAAAAAATTGCAGTCAAACGGGTGAAAAAAACAACCCAAATGTCTGATGTAGTGACAATAATGGTATTGTTCCGATTGATACTGAATTTCTCATTGGAAAATACAAAAATCAAGTTATTTTCTCCTGCAAGTCCCCATGTGACCTTTATTTTGACCTGCGCTGGTGGTAGTAGGCAGATACTCCATTTCAATTTTTGAAAGATGCCCTGTGACACTCAAAATAGTACTAAAATGATCTCCCATTCTCCAAACACTTGTCCTCACAGGGAATTTCAGTAAACTAGCTGCATGAGAGCTAAGATACACACTTGCTGCTGAAGTGAGGTTCCTCATGGTGTGACCCAGTATTCTTCGGTTGAGAATCTCTATGAGAATAACAGATTACTTTTTTTTTTATGAAAAGGAAAAACACTCAAAATAGTTTTAAAGCCTTTAAAATAATAAATAAATGCTTCAGAAGGCAGTTACAACTACAACTCCTATATATTCACTTTTTTAAAATTAACCTAATC
The DNA here is from genome assembly GCA_025504685.1 of Leucosticte australis. Lineage (NCBI taxonomy): Eukaryota > Metazoa > Chordata > Aves > Passeriformes > Fringillidae > Leucosticte > Leucosticte australis. Next base: position 26,531,454 of record JANIJU010000002.1, on the reverse strand, counting down.
TTAGAAGACCAAAAAATATGGATTTCTTGTCTTCGTGTAATAGCAGTAATTAGTTAGTTTAGTCATGTCTTTTATGAGGCAAAGGGTAACACTCTGTGCCTCAAACTGTGGGACTTTTAATACATCATGTCACAGAAGTATTCACAGTATTTAGCAAAAAGTTCCATAGGGTTTCATGGTTTAGGGTTTTATGGTACTAAACTTTCTAAATGAATTAAAGTTTTCCCTAGAAGAAAGCATGATTTTAAATCTTACCTATTATGTTCAATAAAACCACTCAACAAAAGATTGAGATAGCTAGCATACAGATGAGTGCATTGAGTAAAGTTGAATTTTGAGCCATACTCAAAAGGAAGTTGAAGCATTTGGATCTTTTGAAAATAGAATCTCCACCACTATTTGAGGGAACTTGACAATACTGCTTCTGCTCCTAAGTTCATTTTTCTCAAGCTTAATCTTCAGTGTCCAAGTCACTACAAAGCTCTTACACCTGAAGGAAAGAAAATCTGTAAAGAGTACAGCAAACCTATAAATTACTAAACTTGGGAACTAAATATTTGATTGTATTTAAAAATGTAAGAAAACTGTAATCACACACCTTAAAACTCAGAAATAATGCTATTTTTTAACTAAGAATTTTTTATTACTGAATATTAAAATTAAAATATTTAGGGTTTTCTTTTTGATTTTTATTTTTCCCCCTCTAATAATGTTACTGTTAATTGCTGAGCGAAAGAGGTTGGATGGGAAAAAAGGAGACAAAAGATGAAATTGCATCCTCAGAGACTGCTTCAAGATTCAGTACTGTTTCTGCAGCTATGGAGAAATGAAATTTGCTTAAGAAAATCTGCATCTAGAGGTATGTTAAAGATAAAATACCCATGCACATAGGCATAAGACAAAATTTCACTAGGAAAGAATATTTGGAAAATTTGCTTAATTTTCCCCCCCTCTTCCCAATCTTTTTTAATACTGAGATGCTAATAATTAACATTGGAATATTTATCATAAAGTATCAAATCAATCCCCATGGGTACATTTGAAACTCAGATTTCATGAGAAAAGATTCAGCTGAATTGCACCAAGAAAGTCAGGATTTACTTCCAAAAACTGCATTATGGAGAACCTTCCAGCATGGAATAGAGAAAGAAAAAAATTCAAGAAAATCACAGACCAAAAAGATAATTTTTACTTCCCAAAAATAAATGGGGATCTTTAAGCTGTAGGTTGTTGCAAATATCCAGAGGTTGATATATGAGAAACTTCACAGCCACAAGTTTGTCTGCATTCTGTGATCAGGTGAGAATGGAATTGTTGAGAGGTGAGATAACAGTTCGGTTCATCATGAAAGTACAGTAATATACTATGTTGTCATGGGGTTTTTTCTACTAGTAACTCTAGATATACATATGGCTTTTTAGACAGTGTCTCTGTCTAAACAACCATAAAATAGGATGTATTAAAAGAGGAATTAGAGGAAATATAAGAACTTCATGAAACATGGCTGTCACAAGTAAGGGAGACGAATATTTTGAGTTGGTGTGTCACATGATGATAGCTGACATATATAAGGTGATGCATAGAATATATGTTGTTTAATTGATAGGCACTACGGAAGATATGAGTTTAAGGGCTCCCCAGACCCTGGAATATTGTCTCAAAAAAGAGATAAGTGTTGCAGAGAGTGTGATTTCCTTCTGTGAACTTTCTCCTCTGCAAGAAAAAAAGCATGAAGTCACTTTCTGATGTGTATAGGTGATTTTGACTCTACTGCTGAAACTGACAGCATTTCTAACATTCATTTGGATGGTCAGGAAAATGTAAAAAGAGAAGAAGTAACTGTATTCTTATCCTTTCTTGTCTTCTCTTGACTGAAATCTCTAAAGAGACTGGGTTGAAGTACTTTAGATATAGAACAACCCCAAAAGGTAAAATGGAAAGAGATGAAGCCTTATTTCCCCTCAAGCAATTAACTCCAGCTCCCAGTGGAAGAATGAGTGTAACTGTTTCATTTTCAGTTAAATTTTTTTGCTGTCTTCCACAAAGGCCACTTAGGTCCTCAGTGAGACTGTTTAGGAGACATGGATACTCTATCTTATTCCAAGTTGAACAAATTAGACACTTTATGAAAAAGTGTCAAAAACCAAAATACAGCATATAACCTTTTGAAAATTGCTTCTCCTTTGTACCTGACATACAGACAAAATAAGCTGAAAAGAAAGACTAAACAGATAACATTGTTCTCAAAAGTTTTAATTTATTTACCAACATACCTAATGCATGGGTGAAAAAAAAGGAGAATAACAAACACATTTGTCTCATCTACTCATTTCCTCTTTATTCTATTCCTTTTGGGAAAAAAACCTAAACTAATATTTTAAACTTGTGAATTCTCCAGCACCATATCAATAATGCTTTTTATATTAATTAACCTGTAAGAGCACAAAACACATATTGACAGTTATCTCGTTCTCATTTCTCATGATAAGAATTTAATGATCTCACAATGCATGTTAGAAAAAGTAAACATGCTTATTGCCTTTGAAAATTCCAAACAGACCCAAAAGAATAACTTTCAGCTGTATGTTTTCTAGTCAAAGAAAACTTTTCATCTACAGGGTTTGAATCAGAGACTGTGAAATTACTTTTATTTTATTTCTTATTGTCTCTGTGTAATCATCCATTTGTGCTACTCAAAATGCTACTGAAAAAGTTTTAGAGGAGTGGAGGTACAGATTTAAATATAGAAACTTTCCATCAAAGTGCTTAAAAATTTCTCCTTTAAAGGCTTGAATAATATATATTCCTTTTACTAATGAAAGCATACAATTTAAAATGAACCATTCAATACGTTGCATAATTGAAATTTTAAAATAAGCTCCCAGGATTTCCAAGTTAACCATTCTCTCAATGATTATATTTACTCTTTTCTGTGTACTCTTTCTGCTTTTCTTTTTTGCACATTTGAATAACAAAAGCATCTCTTATAATATCAACCCTGTGCACAAATTCAATACATAGCCCCATACCAGTAATTGTGAAGAAAATTAACATGACTGCAGCCAAAACCAGAATGCCCAGGTATTTGCACAGTAAAGATGTTTTGAGGAAAGAAGAAACTGAGCAACAAAAAGCCCTTTACAATTATGTCCAGTGGTTTTGTTTGGCATCAGGGAAGAAGAATAACAGACTGGCAGTTTGTTCTTAGAATTCAGAGCAGGAAAAGATAGTCAGAGGTTACAGTCAAATGGGCAGACTGTGAAGACTCCCTGCATAATGACTTATGGCAGTCTCTGGTTGCTCATCTCTAGATATCTATTGTCCTCACAGAGATCTACAGAAGTCTTCCTTCAGAAAGCTGTGGCTGCAGAAATTAACAAGCTCCTTCTGAGAATGAACCTTATCCATCTGTCAGAAACAAGAGAAAGCCATGTATGACTGTAAGTGGACATTGTGGGAGATTAAGACATCCATCTGCTTACCAGATGTACAGTTTTAGGAGGCTGTAAGTTTCCTTCTTACATAAGCCTCTTGTCCCACTAGCAAGATTAAGGATGACATCACCTGGACCCACAGGCTGTTACCCTACTTCCCTGAGCCCTACAGTAAATCCTGATACATTCAAGAAAACAATGACACTCCAAAGACTGGATGCAACATTTTGAACTTAACCTACCAACCAACCCCCAATGATTCTTCTCACTCCTCCCCTTCTAAAAAGGGAACAGCACTTCATGAACTTCTGCAGTGTGAGTCCTTCCACAGGCTGCAGTGATTCATGAGCTGCTCCAGCACGAGTCTCTTTCACAGGATGCAGTCCTTCTGGAAGGAGCTACCCCAGCACAGGTCCCCTACACAGTCACAAGTCCTGCCTGAACATATGGTCCAGTGTGGGTTCCTCTCTCCATAGGTTCACACACATCCGTCTCGGAGTCTCTAACTTCCTAAATGGTCTTTCCATGGAATCACAGGAATCTTTGAGCATTGATCCTCCCTGATCCAGTGAGGGGGTCCTTTCTTGGCTGCAGATGAATCTCTGTGCCACCATAAACCTCTGAGGACTGTGAGCAGACAGCCATGGTCTTCTTCAGGGATTGATCTGAAAAAATTGGTGGTCTGAAAAAATTCCTGAGGGTTGGAAAAAGGCAAATATTACATCCATCTTTAGCTAAAAAAAGAGGTTCCAAGGAACAAGAGACCATTGACCACATCTTTCTGAAAGAAAATTCAGGAAGGACAAAGTCAGGACCCTAAGGACTACTGAGCTCTGAATGACCCTCAATCATAGGCCCTGCTCAGGCAGCCCATGCTACAAGATACCTCTGTTCAGCCCTGCCCCAAAGTCCCATCTTAAAATCTGCCTTCCTAACTTTCTGGCTGGACTTCTCTGCTGGATCCAGACCCAATTATTTAGATTGCATTATCTGACTGTAGACAAAACCAAGTTACTCTCACCAACTCCGGCTCAAGACAGACAAAGTGTATTATTCAAATAGTGCAGTATTCAAATAGTGCAGTGAACCAAATTTTGTTATAAACTACCAGAATGTTAAAGAGTTTTAGGAATACAGTAACCCAAAACTGCAAGGGCCTAATGTGTTATGAATTACACAGAATATTTTGTCTTATATTTCTTATTATGGGATCTAAAACACTGCAAATATAGTTCATCAGACAGTTGATTAGCTGGCAAATGAGCCTTTAGAGAGAGAGGCTGCAGTGCTTCTAGCACATTTACTTGCAGAAGGCAAATGTAAATTTACATGATTGATGAACTTGCTGAACATTTTTAAACCTCTAACTCTGGAGATCTTGGAATGCTTCTTCTAAATTGTGTACTTTCCAGTGATTCAAAATAGCTTTTAATGAAAGGAATACCTGAGTAATTGCCAGAGTTTATGAAGTTTTATTTGTTGTGACACTGCCTTTCTAGGAATTTGTGATTACTTATGCATTCTAACTCAGTGGATTTCTGTCCTAAAGTACCAACACAACTTCTATGCTCTAGTTTTTTTCTGTCCTATATAATGGCCAGTGATTCTAACCTTCTGTAAGAATCACTTCATTGTGACGGTATCATAGAAGCATGGCTGGGTTGGAAGGGACTCTATATAGTTCCAACTCCAAGGCCATGGGAAGGGATACCACCCACTACACTTGCTCACTTAGGGCCCCATCCAAACTTGGATAGTTGTCATGTTGCTTCTGTGCACATATATTTTTTTAATTAAGGAAAGAATAAATGTGATTTTCCTAAGACTACTTTATCTCCCAGTACAACAAGAATGTATGAAATTTAAATAAATTATTCTACTTGGTTTTAGAGCAATATCCAATCTTAATTGCTAAGATAGGTTAATAAAAGAAATTTCATTTTTAAACTAAATTTTTCTGAGCCTTATGCAAAAGTCTGAACCATCTTATTTCCTGCAGTCTTTGCTGGAATCACAACATATGGATTGTGCAGGAACTTAGAGGACCAGATACCCTATAAACAAAAGTGATTAACTTTGGAATCTAGATTTTATTGAAAAATTTCAGTAGAGAAAATGTGTTGGATCTGAAGGCACGTTCAAGTGTAATTCTTTAGCTGACTGTTAATAGTAGCATAAACTTCATTCAATTCAGGATTAAACATCCTAAGACTGCTGATTGATAACAAAATATATCACATGTACAAGTTGGGGTCATAACATCATAGAATTGTGGAATCATAGAATGATTTAGGTTGGAAGGGACCAAAAAATCATCTAGTTCCAGCCCCCTGCTATGAGCAGGGACACTTCCCACTAGCCCAGGTTGTTCAATGCCCAATCCAATCAGGCCTTGAACACTTCCAGGGATGGGACAACCACACCTTCTCTGAACAATCTATTGAAGAGTGTCATCACCCTCATGATAAAGAATTTGTTCCTTATATCTAACTTAAATTCCCCTCTTTCAGTTTGAACTCATTAGTACTTGTCATATCATTAGAGGTCCTGATTAAGAGTCCCTTTCTGACTTCCTTGCAGGCCCCCTTCAGATCCTGGAGGTCTCCACACAACCTTCTCTTCTACAGACTGAACTTTGTCAGCCTAGTTTCATAGACAAGGCACTCTAATCCCCTTATCAACTTCACGGCCCTCCTCTGGGTTGGCTCCAAGCATGCCATGTCCTTCTTACTTTGGGAACACCAGAACTGTACACTGCACTGTACACAGGTACAGGTGGGGTTTCATGGGAGCAGAGAAGAGGGGCAGAATCACTTCCTCTGACCTGCTGGTGGCATTTTTTGGTGCATCCCAGGATAGGGAGACCTTTCTGGGCACACACTGAGGCTCACATTGAGTTTTCCATCAACCATGACCTGCAAGTCCTTCTCTGAAGTGCTGCTCTCAATCACTTCTCTGACTAGCTAGTAGATGTTGGAAATCTGGAAATAATCACAAAATAACATCTGAAAATGAAGAATGGAATGGAGCAAGCTGTCAGCTTTCTATTCAGTTTAGTGAGCCTAATGTAGATGAAAACTCCATACAGTCTTGATACAATATTAGGATTAAAATAATGTGATAGAATAAAGTACACTCTGTCATGGCTCGTATATTTAGACTATGACAATTATAAGAAGAAAATAGAAAACAAAAGGAGAAGAATGAGTTAGGTGATGAACTACATATCTTAGTAGACAGCTTGCAGAGTCAGGGACAGAAAAGAATTTTGAAAAGTCTTGCAAGAAGACTGACACAAAAGACTCATTTTCAAAACACTTCTATAATTAATTGGAGCTCTTGCTTCCATAAGTAAAGAGTACATTTGTTGTTTAGGGTCATCTCCCATTTGAAGAGGGAAGGACAGACTAAAATGTTTTGTCTTCTTTTTGTCCTTTGTCTTTGAACTTGTAAGCGACTTAAACCAGCAAGGTATTTCATTTTTCATTTGTGTAACAGTGTATTTTTTGGTTCAGAGAGAATAATAAGCAGGAATTGTATTTTAAAGTACATCCAGTGCTCTGTATCTGTGCTGGTTTTAGCTGGGGTAGAATTAATTTTCTTCACAGTGGCTAGTATGTGGCCATGTTCTGGATTTTTGCTGTAAAGAGTGTTGATACAATTTTAAAATAATAAATCCTGAAAAAATATAAGGAATGAAAAGAGTAGACTAAGAGTGATCACATGGTTTCTTATTACGAATTCCCCCACCATAATATTTACAAGGTGTTTTAAAAAACTGCAGTGACAAGTCTGGACATCCTAATTCTGATATTTAAATACATGTCTGAATTTAAACACAAGGAAGACTGCATTAATTCAAATGGTACTACCTGTTAAATGTAATCTTAGACATACATTAGATACTTCTAAGTGTAAATCAGCAAAATTTTTATCTTGTGTGCACTGGCAACACCTGAAAGCTTACATTCTGAGGCATAGACAAATAAAGCAAATGCAATAACTGTCAACCAAAATAAAAATCTAGTCAGGGTCTGACAAAAACCTTTTCATTAAAATTAAACTTCAGAAATTAAAGATTTTAACCATTATCCTGGATTTGTTTCATTTTTGACTACACTGCAGTTGACTTCACCAGCACTGTATGCAGAGTACAGAAGTTAAACAGCAAAAACCAGGTAAAACAACAGGAAACTGAAAAATAACATTTTATTGCAGATTTTGTATCTTATCATGGCTGGAAATCACAAGGTAAAGACAAGAATAAGTGCACTGAAAACAGTCTCACATAGTGGCACATAGTACTATTGAATGTGAGGCATCTTTCCTTTACATGTGTGAAAAATAATATATATTTCAAGAACTAGACTAATTAAGCAGATTGTCACTTAAATTATCCCTATAATTTACACACTTTTCAAAAGAAGTCTTCACTGCAATATGCATCAGAATGATTAACTGTCCTTCAAAGGAAAAGCATCTTCATACTGAACTTTCAAGATACTCACAATTTTACATATTATACCAGTAAATAATTAACTGAATAGTTTTTCATCAGATTATATTTTATTATTCATGTAAAAGTTATTTAAATGCATATGCATGGTGACCAGAAAGCTGAAAGCCAACAACTTCAAATGAGACTTGTTTGGTTGCTGGAAGATCTTTTTAAATATAGATTCAAAATGCTAATTATGTTTTCATGAAGAAAATTGCTGTAGGTCAAACATAATGATAATAAAATAAATGGGGTTTTTGGATAGAAATATTTGTAAAAATCTGTGAATGGTTAAGTCATCATTGCTACTAGGTAGCTTCATTTTTGTTTCCTCTCTTAGCATATAAAGATTTTTTGACTCCTGCTTTCCACCTGTTGCTTCTTTCAAGGGAGAAAGGAATAATTATGCGGTGCACAATTAATTAAGTTAAATTGAGTAGAACTATTTATTTTACAAAAAGTGGTTTTATAAAATGACAATTAGTAAATGCTAAGTAAGACAAAGACAATTTGATTTGAAATTACTTTCTGTAAAGTATGCTTATTTATAATCACTTTTAATTGTGGCTGTAAATGTTAATTTTGCTAATTCAGTTTGGAGATAAAAGATAGTAACTAACTCCATTTTAATTTACTAAGGATTAGCAAGAGGAGTGTTGAGAATACTTGAAAGGCATATTCATGTGAAAATACAAACACAAATCAAAAGAAATCAGATATTCAGATGCAATTCTAGTTTCAATTTATATTCCTTCACAGACTAAAAATAATCTGAAGAAATAGTAAAAAAATTATTTGATGGTTTTTGAAATTGATGAAACTGAACTAATTTTCTTGCTCTTTTTGAAAAATATTTTTACAGCTATCTAGTTAAAGTCAAAGTCACTATAAGTGTATATTTGTCTTAGCTGCATTTAATAGAATGTGATGTAAGAATGTGATTCTCTATTAATTGTAAATCTCTTCTATGTCAAGATAATAACAATGTGATTGGTAATAATAATCTCATCATTTTTCGTATTTCCTAGTTGGTTATAGTTAATACTCTCACATCATCTAGATATTTCACCCATGAACAAGGCTGTACATCAAGACTCATCTTACAAAAGAAAAAATCTCAATAAATTTATACTGATCTGAAGGTCCAGGATTAAATTATTTTGTTTAATCTACAGGTGATACGTTAAAGTCCAATGGAAATTAACTTTTGACTCCAAAACTGAATAAACTAATATGGTCATGCCATGAAAAAACCCAGACCGTGGCTCTTTCTTAGTCTCCTATGGCTTTCTATTCTTTTAGATAAAAAAGGAACCTTCTTTTGAATTTTTTGAAATTCTCTTGAACATATTTGGTTTTGTTGAGTGGGAGAAAAGTGGATTACAATGCTATGAATGGGTTTCCGCAAACTCTAGGGAGATGCTTATAAGTCCTGTCTTCTGAGGATCATAGAATGGCTTGGGCTGGAAGAAATCTTAAAGACCATCTAGTTCAAACCCCCTTGCAATGGACACAGACACTTTTAACTAAATCAGGTTGCTCAGAGCCCCATCCAATCTGGCCTTCAACACTCCAAGGGGTAGGACATCAAGACCTTCTCTGGAGATGTTATAGTGCTTTCCCAACCTCAATGTAAAAAATTTATTCCTAAAAGCTAATCTAAACCTACTCTGTTACAGATTGAAGCCATTCTCCTTTGTCCTATCACTACACACCCTTGTAAAAAGTCTCCCTCCTTCTTGTAGGCTCCCTTCAGGTGCTGGAAAGCCACAATTAGGTCATCCCAAAGTCTTCTCTTCTCAAGACTTCGAAATCCCAATTGTCTTAGTCTTCACTCATAGGAGAGGTGCTCCATCCCTCTAATCAACTTAGTAGCTCTCCTCCGTACTTGCTCCAAAAGGTCCATATCCTTTCTGTGCTGCGTGCTCCAGAGCTGGATGCAGCACAGCAGATGCAGTCTCACCAGAGCACAGAAGAGGGGCAGGACCATGTCCCTCACCCTGCTGGGCACATTGCTTTTGATTAGGTCCAAGGTACAACTGGCTTTCTGTGCTACAAATGCACATTGCTGACTCAGCCTCTCCTCCACCAGCATGCCTGAGTCCTTCTTGGCAGGGCTGCTTTTTATCTGTTCATCCCCCAAGCTCTACTGATGTCAGAGTTTTCCCCAACCCAGCTGAGACACCTTGCACTTGGTCATGTTAAACCTCCTGACATTTCCACAGTTCAATGTCTTGAGTTTGACCAGGTCCTTCTGAATGCCATCCCACCCATCAGCTGGGTCAACCACACCACTGATCTTGGTATCATCTGCAAACTTGATTAGGGTACTCTTTATCTATTCTATGTCATCAATGAAGGTATTAAACAACATTGGTTTCAATAAGGACCCCTGAAGGACACCATTGATGTTGCTGATGTCTATTGGGACTCTGAGCCATTGACCACTACCCTCTGGATGGGACTGTCCCATCAATTCCTTACCCACTTGACAGTCCACCCATTGAATCCATCTCTCTCCAATTTAAAGAGGAGGGTATTGCTGGGGACCACGAGAAGTTTTGGATGTCCTCGTCTTGGAGAATTCAAGGCCAGGTTGGATCCTGATAGCCAATCTAGTGCAGGGTCTCCCTGCCTGTGGGATTTGAAACTAGATGATTTTAAGGGTTTCTTAAACCATGTTAAAAGCTTTACAAAACTTCAAATAAATGACATCTGTAGCCCTTTCCTTAGGATGCTATTCAGAAACTTGATGAAGACAAGATTCTAGTCAGAGACTTGCAAAAGACTGTCATAAACCCAGATACAAACTTTCTAAATTGAAATGTGGACAGAATTTACACCCTTGTGTCCAGGAGAGTAATCTAGAAAGCTATTCTTGGAGGAACCTTAAAACTTAAAATTTGCAATCTGATTTGCCTAATAATCTCCCTGATTATTGAAGCTAGAGATTATGTCTATAAAAATATACCATTTAGAAACCATTGATTGACATAAATCTTGTTATAGTACAGTTCTCCTGTATCATTAATAAATTGTACTCAAGGATCCCAAACTAGGTCAAAACCAGTTGCTTAAAAAATGGAGCTAGTAGACATTGCTATTTTCATGAGAGTAAACTAAGGATTATTGAGTTACTAAGGAGAGTGAAGATTCATAATATTTTCCACTTTTGTGTCCCAATTTACCAGTCTTTAGAGAACTAGAAAGAAGATCAATCTGTTTCTTCAATTAAAATCAACAGGTTATATTTTGTGATGGTATCTTCCCATGTCTCTTAAGGGCAGATGACTTTTATATATAGTTTAAAAAAATAAGAAATTATTTCCCTTTTAACACCTAATATAGATAGATATAAAGATATACACCAGGGGTGAGATGGCATATTTTTTAAGATACTACAAGCTTATTTAGCTTTGCATACAGGTTGCAATAGAATAGATGCAAATATTCATTATGTTTTAATCTAATATTTAAATAAGTAAAGAGAAAAATAATATTTGAGTCATTTTAATAAAACCAATATTATTCTGTTCTAAAAATTCAGTAGCTGGCAGCTGATACTGGGGAAAATTATTATACATAGCCACTAGTGGAAAAAATTAATAATTTTAGCTGGACACTGATACTGAAAAGGGCTGTTGAAGTAAGAGTAGTGAATATACTGCTTTCCTATCTGTAGGGAAAAAACCCCAATAGAGTGAAATTTTAGGAAATACCACAGACATTTCATAACAAATCAATAGTCTCTTAGTGAAGTAATGTATCTATCTCAAAGTAATATATCTATTTCATCTGCAAGCCTCTAAATTTCATTTGGATTCTGTGGAATTCATGTTTAACCAAAACTTTTTTCCAACTTCTTCTTAAAATACCTAAATCAAAGAGTAGATGATTTTCATGGATTAATAAGATTTGCCTGGTTTACAGTTCTCTCACTATATCTCCTTGGGAACTCAATATTTGCAATCTACAGAGGGTGAAAGACTTCAAGCTCCTGACTTTTGTTACTTCGTTAATAATTTCAACTTCATAATATTTTCCTGTAAAAGATATTTTTAAAAAGTCTTTGTAAATAAAATCCAAACTTCCAGCTTATTTAAAATGTAATTTTCAGTAAGTGTCTCTCACTCATTGGACCCTTTGTAACAGTCTGTATATGTATAATAAACTGTTTTATCTTACCCTTATTTCACCACTGATTCTTTTTTCTTTTCCTTACTAAATTAATTCTTAGAAAGTAATATACAATTTTCTCCCATTATTTCTTCTTTGCAGAGGCTCATCTGCTCAATTACTGAAGCCTGTGAAATTTCAGAATGTATTTTGTGAATATGAGCCTATGTTCTTCCAAGTCAGGCCTATCCACTCACAGACTGAAATTTCAAAACCCATAAATACTGTACTTTTGTTTGTTCAGTTTATAGCCACACTATTCCTGAGACATGGAGTAGGAGAATAAATCTAGAACTTGAATATATGTCTCCCCATGTAAGTTTGGCACAAGTATCAGACAAAAAGAGGACAACATATATCTTAGTTTCAGCACAGTGTTGTACCTTTGCAGTCACCTGCTGTTTCAACTACTTTACAAAGTTTTATACATAATTCTAAGAAATTACCTAAAAGCTACACATCTCTTCCAAATGATATGTCTCTCTCTCATCAGCAGACAAACAGCAGTTCCATTAGAAAAGGAGATTCACAATACTTTTCTGTGTAAGGGAAAAGCCACATGAAACAACAAAAATACTGTATTGCTATGAAAGTTACATTATAGTAGATATGCTCTTTCTAGGAAGGTACAAAGTGGTTTATTTAGTCACATTAATGTAACTTTTTAATGTCATTTGAGCTATCTTAAGGTATGCAAGACATTTACATATTGGCAGATGTTGTCACAATGGAGATAATAGTCTGATGGCAGCTGGAAATCAAATAAAATATCCTATAGGAGCTTAAATGCTACTACACGTGTTTAGTCGAGTGACTTGAGCCAAACTTATGGTAAGTAGGATAGCAAGAAAGCCTGAATAAAGGGATAGCAAGGAAGATGGATATAAGAGATAGAAAATTTTAAAGATAGAAATGATATTATGCTACTTGTTATACAGCCATAAGTTTAGGAATGACCTTTCTTAACAACTCAATAATGCTTTTTCTAATTCAATTGTCTGTTTACTTCATCAATTGCATTGTAATTATTTAACAACTTCTAAATTAATGCTGGGGTGATAAATAAGACTTCATTAAAATGTAGACAAGAAGAAAACCACAAAAGCCAGGGATTAAAAAAGCTATTTTTTAATTTATCTTTTTGCTGATGAACTATTGTGCTTTTTTTTTCAAATACTCATATATATACCTATATGGAAACATGTTCATGTATATTCACAGATAGTTGAGTATTTTGTATTTAATATTATGGTAGTACTTTCTCATATTTAGTTTTGAAATCCCAAAGCAGGGTACTTTTAAGAGATTTTTCGTCTTTGTCTCAGAAATTGATTTCTGACAGACTTATTATTTACCTTCATCTCTTTTTAAAAAGTTTTGGTCACTATTCCTAGCACATTTACAAACACATTTTTTTCATTTGTGTTTGCAAGTTTTGAATGCTTGTCATGATTAAAAATATTTTTCCACGATTCAGTCTTTCCATAGTAATGTACAGAGCGTTGCAGTACAATAATGCACTTACTATAGCCTGCTAAAGATGGCTTTCACTACTCCCATGAAATGAGCAAAGGCTCTGTGCTGACCCAGTAGTGCAGAATCTCAGCCTCAACTTGACCCAATCTGGGTTTATCTGGTTTAACTCCTGCACTGGGACCTAGTGACTGCTGCTTTTCTGGGTTATCCCTGAGCTCTGGAGCTGTAAGAGAGGCTGCCAGCAGTTTGAAGGCCATTGTCAAACTGCAGCTGGCAGCCCAGCAGAAGCAGACACTGTGATAAGAAAAACAGACCCAAAGCCAATAAGAAGAAATCACTTCCCAGGAACATGACTTTCCCAAAATGAAGACCTTTGGACATAATTCATCATTACAATCCACTCCTTTCCTTTCTTCTTAAAGAGATGTTGACTTTGAGATTCAAAAACATACAGGTAGTATTAGCATTAAAGGGAACAAAAGGAGTACATGATAGCAGGATTGAAGGTTTTTTCTTTTTTACTAATTTCAACATTAATATGGATTAGACTTCTCTTTCATTTAGAGATTGGACAATTCAATTGTCAAGACAGGAATTGGTTAAATTCTTGACTTTGAGTGTTGATGTCTTTCCTTTTACCTGTAGAAGCAGTCTGTGTGTCATGTTACAAAATTTGTATACTTGGTTCTTTAATTTTAGTATTTGTTAAGACTTTTTCTTCTGTTTGACATCAGTATTATTTCTGCAAATACATTACTGTAAAATATCCTTTCTGACTGCATTTTTCCCTATATTTTGTCAGTCATTTGGATTGCTAGTTCTTCTTGGCAGCAATTATGATTTACATAGCCAGTAAGAAATACCCATAAGCAGTAGGAGAAGTATTTTGTCTATCATTAAAAGTACAAAACATTTAATCTCTGAGAAATTGTTATAAAAAATATATTACTTAATTTGATCTACAACTTAAAAAACACACAATGAAGGGGTTTTTTGTCTTTGTTTTGTTGTTTTGGGGTTTCTTGTGTGTTTTCTCTGTTTATTCCATAATTTTATCAGAAATAATTCAAATTTAATAATTGCATTGGGTATGAAAAAACTCAACAACAATAATGATGACAGAGGTAATAAAACTTCTATGTAATTACTGCCTTGTTCCTGTAATAGCTCTTACAAAATAATTTTCATGGTATGCCATAGAGGCTAAGTTTATAAATGCAGCGTATTTATTTTGAGGATCTCTATGAGAAAAACTGAAACTAATATAACTGTTGAGTGCTTTTAATATTTATTAATGTCACCACACTGTGACATGTTCTTTAGGTTAAAACACTTCATTTAATGTGAATTTTTTTTTAGTAACACAAGAAAGCACAGAAGACAAAACAATCCATTTTTACATACACAACACAATAATACAGAAGATATTCATTCCTAGATTTTTTCAAACTGAAAATTTCTATTTATTTCTTTGCAAGATTAGAAAAATGACAAAACTTGCTTTAGAATATTTTCTACATTGAAATTGCAGGCTTCTCAAATGCAAGTAGCAACATAATTTTCTGGAAGACAAACAAATTGATCTAAAAATGAAATATTACTTTCTCAGGGGGAAAAAAGTACCTAAAAATCTAAAATACAGTTTTACTTTTTTAGCACCAAAGTTAAGTTTACGGGAAAATAAACTGAAAACAAATCCAAATCACAGCTAAATAAGGACTCCAAAGCAAATAATTCTTGAAAGAAACTGTACCAAAATGTTATTGGAAATAAAGTGCTTGTATTGGACAATACATTGGAAAAACACCTGCTTGTTTTGTCATTGAATGCTTTTGTCTGAAAAACTGGCAAGAGCCTGAAAAGCAGAACACTGCTTTTGCCTCTCATGCTTTCCTTTCTTCAACAGCCTTAGAGAGCTGGACTTGTTATGCCTGAAGAAGAGAAGGCTGCAGGGACACCTTAAGGCAGCCTTCCAGTACCAAGAAGGGACCTACAAGAAAGCTGAAAAGGGGCATTTTACAAGGCTGTGCTAGGACAAGAGGACACAGCTTTAAACTGAAAGACTACAGGTTTATATTAGATAATAGTAATAAATTCTTTACTGTCGTGCTGGTAAGGCACTGGAACAGCTTTCTCAGAGAAATTTTGGATGCCCCATCCCTGGGGGTGTTCAAGGCTAAGCTGGATAGATCTCTGAATCAGTTTATCTAGGGGAAAGTGTCCCTGACTATGGCAGTGGGATTGGAGTGAGATGAGATTTAAGATCTCTTTCAACCCAAACTACTCTGTTATTCTATGACTCTCTGAGAAAGACATTAAGAGAAGACGGAGCAGAAATCAGGAATAAAGTAGGTGGATATTGTGAAGAAGTAATTACATTTTGCTTTGTCCTGAAACACCATCCATATAAAATTTCGAGAAGCTCTTGGCAGGCGTGTGATCTTTGATTTTTCTATATTAATTTGAAAACAATTGCATTTTCATCAAGGCTTATAAAGAAAGAATAGAAGAACAAAGCAAGGCACTAAAATCCCCAGGATCTATTTTGGATTGTCCTAAGGTCCGCCCATTTTAGGACCATTCTGCAGCAATAGTAACCAGGAGAAGGTGAGTTGAAAGTTACAATGTTTGTATACTAAAACCCTGCAAACAGTTATCCCTATCGTCTCTCCACAACACTCCTGTGCTTTTTGTTGTTCTTTGTCTCATTTCCTTTCACTTATCCTTTTTCCTATAACAAACAGTTACAGGTTACTTAGCCATTCCTAACGAAAATTCATTATATGCCTCCAACTTTTTGACAACATTTCAACTTTCAATTTCAAAGTTTCATTTCAACTTACTGTGCAACATAATTAAAGGTAAGACAACTGTGATTTTTACAGAAGAGTTACAATTGTCTTTGTTTTGTTCACTGATTTACTTGTTTCTGTTATTACCTCAATATTTTATGTGCTTTTTTAATTGCTGATAAACAGTTGCTGATTGACATCTTCATGAATTATCCAACATTGTTCAAGTTCTTATTTCTGTGTAATATAGACTAAACTCGTCCTTTTACACATGAAGTTATTTCTTTTGTACTCATATTGCTGCACCACAGTTACTTTGTTAATCTTTCATGAATAGCTACTATTTCTGAACCAATTATTCAGAATAGTGGATTTTACATCAGTCATTAAAATTGCAAATTTCTCAGTAATTTTACACTTTCAGGATTTTACCTGGATATTTGAAGCTACTAAATATTAAAATAAGTTAGGGATTCATTCTGAAATGTTAATGGGCAAGAGAGAGCTCTACCAGGACAGTTCAGTGTGATTTGATAGGCAGGTAGGAATAGCTGAGATGCCCTGGGGTTTCCCTTCTGGCTCTAAATTCTTAGTCCAGAAGGGCACGGATCTCTTTTCAACCTTGTGTCAACAGGATGAGTTAGAGACTGAAGGACAGAGCAAATGACAATAGGTATTTTTTAGGCAGCTGAAATATACTTAGGATCAAATATGTCATCTCAACAAGAAATAGTGGGTTTTTACTGTCTTGTAATATATCACTCAAAATGAGAGTCAGGTTTTTTTATGTGAACATATAAAGTCAATCCAGCAGAGTGAATGCCCAGCTTTTTTCCCAGTATCTGAATGCTTATCAGAACACAGTTTTAAAGCTGGATTCTGTCTTATTGCCATTGAATCTATTTTAACACCAATCTATTATAATTACAGTTAGAACTGACTTTCCTTTCTGATTGTCTGAATGTGCCTTGATAGTCCAAAAAAGTTGTCATTCCACTAATCATTAGGTGTATATTTTTATGACTTAAGCAATAAGTGAGTGGTGCCTGCCACATACCTTTATTCTTTCATTCTCCCTACTATGGGAGAATGGCCAAAGAAACCCTGGACTTCAAATTGTGTTTTGTAAGATTGAGAAATAAATATAGTAACAATGCACAGCTGTTTTCAAGTGTTATTCTGCCTGCAGCTTTGAGTAGAGGATATGCTGGAGCAGGGCCATGAGGAAAGGGATTGGGTCTGGAGCAGTAATAGTTGTCAAACCCTTGAGGAGGGCAATAACAGATCAGAATAGAACATTTGAAGCTGAAAGTTGAAACCAGTGTATTTGTTGAAACACAAATTACTCCTTAGCAAATAATGTAAAGAAAAGAAAGCCTGATCTAAAAAAACATTGCAAACAAAACCAATATAAAATAGTTAACTATCCAGGGAATGTGTAAAAAATAGTCATCTTTTTTTAAGGATGTATGATAAAATGTCCTGCATCCCTTTTAAAAGACCAGTATTTCATCAATTTTAGGGAAATAAAAAAAATAAAATAAAATAGATTAATTTCTACCAATAAAGTAAACATATTTTCATTTGGTATTATACATATACATAATATGCATGTCTTTGAAATCATTATACTACAACATGGTGTCTCTGATTTAAAGTCAAAAGTCTACTTAGGAATAAAAATGTCCTCATTGAGTACAAATGGAGAACCTGGTTATTCTAAGAACCACATTCAGACAATCAAGATAAAACATAAGTTAGAATATAACTATTCATGCAGATTTCTAATTTTTTAAAAACTTTGATTCAAAAATACATTAAGATGTTACATAAAGGGCACACCCACTTCTAAGAATGTAAAATTCAGACTTGCTGCAGTACAAATGTTGCCTACCATGAGACCACAGGACTGGTCTGGCAATTTGTGCCAGGTGATGGGGTCGATATCTCATATGTCAAACTTTGGCAAGTAGCCAGAGAAAACACTCTGTGACTCCATAGCAGCAATAGCTTGTTCGTTCAATTGCATTTCCTACTTCCACTTAACAAAGGGACACAAAATGAAACATAAATGCTTCGTGAAGTAAAGGGGAAGTGTGTAATCATGTTTCTTCAAAGAATACAAAGTGAATATGCACAGACAATAGAAATATAAACTCTGCTTTATGTGTTATGGCCACTTTTACAGACAAGAAATTCCTTCTGGGTGGAAGTGAGAGGGTGTGCTGGAATATAATTTCCACAATTTTCTTTTCCTACTCTAGGCACTAATGTTAGAATTACTATATCAGCTACTTTCATAAACATGTACTATAGTAAAACAGATAAAACCAAAGATTCTAATTTAATAAATATAATTTTTATGTAATCTGGCAGATCTTTACCTTCTAGAGTTTGTATACTAAAATAGCCAACCAAGAAGATCCAGGCA
The DNA here is from genome assembly GCA_025504685.1 of Leucosticte australis. Taxonomy (NCBI): domain Eukaryota; kingdom Metazoa; phylum Chordata; class Aves; order Passeriformes; family Fringillidae; genus Leucosticte; species Leucosticte australis. The sequence goes on along the minus strand of JANIJU010000002.1, from coordinate 26,512,647 downwards.
ACTCTCATGCAAGATAAAAATTATTCATTGATATAGTAATAAATGGGATTACATAAAAAGTGCTACTGGTAGTAAAATCTTAAAGCTTCCTTATATGTAATAAGATATAGCATCATAAATGTTTTGTTAGCAAAGCCAAATATTAGTAAAATCAATAACTTTTACTGATTAGTTAATAGAAAATGTGGTTTGTTTTTTCAGTTTTGGTAATTGCTCCCTACAAAAAAAGAAAATGGACAACCTAACCATTATCTTGTGTGGCTGTAGAACTCTATTGAATAACTGAAGCAAATAAAATGGTTTAATATACTTACTTCGAGGCCAAATAAATTTCCATTTTAAAAAGTAAATATCAGGAAAGGTAACAAAATAAAGAAATCGGACACCTGAACTGTTCAGGCAGCTTCCTTTAAGAGATGGACCTTGAGCTTTGTCCAGTTTCTTGTTTATAGTTTCACGGATACATGATGAGAAACAAAAAAAAATCCAACTAGAGGAAAGAATTCCAGCATTTTAAAATCCAGCATAACTCAGTGAATATCTACACTATGTTTCCCACTGTTTTTTTAATGAGGAGCCTTAGAGGAGGATCTAATCATTAATGGCCTTCATAAAGAAGGTAACAGTTTACTATTTTATATTGGTTTTGTTTGCAATGCTTTTTTAGATCAGACTTTCTTTTCTTTACATTATTTGCTAAGGAGTAATTTGTGTTTCAACACATACACTGATTTCAATTGTCTGTAAGAGATTCACTCAGAGCAAACAAGGAGTCCCGTGAGTGTGGTTCTTGCTTCTGTCTGCTTCAGGTAACCCTTTGGGCTAATGTCATCTACTTTCTTTTTTCTTCTCTTGTTTTTGAACTTGTTGGCTGCATATAACAACTGTATCTCCCCAGGGCATGAGTACATCCAGAACAATTTCCTCATGGAGCTATTCTCACACATTTGATTTTTGTATATTGAAATTGTGATCTTTTTAATAAGCTTTAGATGTTTTCCATGTCCTGGTGCATTCAGCAAAAAATTCAAAACACTACATTCAAAACTGATCAGAAAATATTGAACAATTTTTCTTCATTAAGAATAATTTCATTTAAGACAAATCTCTGACAACACCTGTTGAATGCTGGTTTTCTTACTTAATTTCAGTCATCATAAAACATAAATAAATAATATTTCTTTGTTTTTACCTTTAACTTTTTACATGCTTTTTAATATTAAGTAAAACTCTATTAAGTTTAATGAATTTATATTTTAAATATAATTTTGTTTAACAAATATATATTGATCACATTTATAATAAACATTTTGATATTACCTAATCAAAACTTCTCTTAAAAAAGAAATCATGCTTCTTCTGAGATCTATAATTTTTATTTAGAATTAGTCTAATTGCCTGGTGATATTATTTCTTTTCAGATTGGAAACATTTCTGGTCCAATGTTATCTATGTAAATGTAAGTGTATGACTGAAGAAAATGGTGTCTTTACATGCCTCAAAAAATTTCCTGTGAGCCAATTCATATGTTCAGAAGCAGAATTGGGAGAATTGGGAGTTCTTGAAAAATGTTTGATGTACTACAATCTCGATGTATTTCTTTATATTCTTTCCACTACCATGTATAGTTATATGGTCAAAGATTTAGTCAGCAATGAGAAAAGTTGTAAGGAATATGTATGATCTTCTCAGTGGCATTCAATTGATGTAAAAGGAAATGGGGTCGTCACTCTCCTCAAGATGTGCCAAAGCTTTTTGGTTTTTGGCATCTAAGCAACACAAGCTACTTTTATCAACATTGTCATATCTAAGTTTTCTGATAGGAAAATAGTCACATATACATGTAGAAATTAAGTGAGCAAAGAAGAGGAAGGGACAGGGAAAATAAAGGGAAATGCTGTAGAGTGCTGCAGACTAAGTAACAAGGTTTTCTATTTCTTATATTTTGCAGTATGACTATTGGTAGACAGATGGACACCACGCATTTGTAAAATTTGTTCAAGGAATATTAGGCACAGAAGAGCAACACAAATCAGTGATCACTTTCTGCAGAATCCCACTGACAATCCTTTATCTCCACAGCTGAAATTCAGCCTACTGCAGCACAGGGAAGATATGTATAGCATAGCACATTGAATGGCAGAATGCTTGGCATGAACCAGCAAAGCAGTTTCTCTCTCAGAAAGTTTTTTTTCTCTTTAACCTTTACTTAATACATGGTTTCATATCACAGCATTTATCAAATATATTTATATATATTTATATATTTCTATATTTTATTTATTTGTGTTATATATTTCTG
>JANIJU010000002.1:26351280-26510335 GCA_025504685.1 Leucosticte australis | reverse complement strand
TCTTTCTTTCTTTCTTTCTTTCTTTCTTTCTTTCTTTCTCTCTCTCTTTCTTTCTTTCTCTTCCTTTCTTTCTTTCCCTTCCTTCCTTCTTTCCACCACTTCCTTCCTTCTGCCACTTCCTTCCTTCTTGCAGCTGTTCATTATAGATTGTATCTGGTTGAATACTTCTTCATAGCCATAAGCAGCAACTTTCCCTGTCCCTGTCTTTTATCTACAAAAGGAAAATTACAATTGGCATATAGGATAAAAATTTGGGTCAAAAAAGAGGAACTTGTGGCATGATAAAGCTGTAAAGCATGTCCTAATTTCATCCCTGACTGTCCACAATTTTCAAAATTCCCCTGAAGCCAAAACAGGGAGGAAATTTTTTCAGCATGCAATAGAATATGTGATTTGCCACAGTTTCTAGGTGAGGGGGGATGTATCTATACACATGAAACTCAGGGGAATGTTTAGGCATTGCTTGTATCATGCTATATCTTTGTCATAAGAAGTTGTGGAAGACTCGGTAGGAGAGAATTATTTTTAAATCTTTGAAGTTTTTCAACGTGTGCAAAACCTTTGTTTAGTACTGCCACTGGTGTTCACATAAGAAATTGTCATTCTAATGCATAATCCTGCTTTGTTAATAGCCCAAATCCACTGCCAGACAAAGGTTTCATTGTTAGAAATGTTGATTGTGACACAATTCATTTTGGATTACAAACCTACAATGAATACCAATGTCTGTAAAGCCTTATTCCAAAGGTAATAACAAAATCTTTGTATAATTTGTTCTGAAAAATGACATTAATTTAAACTAACATTCTGTAGTTACAAGCAGACAACTAAGCAAAAGAAAATTTATTTGGGACAAAATAAAAATCCTTTCAAGAGTTACTAATTTAGTCTTAAGGACTTAGAGGTGTTGAAAGAAAAAGGGATTAATGCCCTTCAGGTCCTATTTATTCCATCTCAAACTTAATATCTAAGTTTTAATTGTTCCACTTTTGCAGTGTGGAAACAATATCCCCTATGACTGAAATGAATTAATTTCTCATTTATTAATTATCAATCATTTGTAGTAGTAGTAGTAGTAGTAGTAGTAGTAGTAGTAGTAGTAGTGTTGTTTGTACACAGAAGCTAAATTCTTTTCCTTACTGCCATATAAATATTCAGCAGAAATAGGACATGTGCTTTGTGGGTTTTTTTTTCAGTGTACAGCAATAAAGAGCTAGTAGAAGCTGATAAAGGAGTATGAAGACAAAATGACTTGTGACAGGCTCTACTGTCACTATATCTGTGGCCAAATACTTTTGAACTTCTTGGGTTTTGGGTGGTCTCCTTACACTCACTAAAAATTTTTGAAGAGACATTTTAAGGAAAAGAAGGCGATAATATAACAATAATAACAATATTTCAATTAATTTTTTTATTAGAAGATTTTAGTCTCTTCAGAATGTAATGCAATGTGGGAGACAAAAGATAACAATTTGTATAAACCTAATATGGAGTATGGCAACATTTGCTGATCAGATTTAGTAGCTAGCCTACTCACACTGAAGAAAGACGATGCGAGTAGACTACATATTTGAAAGAAAGTGGTGATGTTTGATGCAAGGGCTAAGTGGGAGTGGATGCATGCTAAAAAGTGATTGAGATAGCAGAAAACAGGAAACTTAGTGTTTTTAATTGATTTGAGTAGTAAAGATTACTTAGCAGGCTGAGAATTTTAGCTAGGCAAAACAAGAAAAGGGTCATTGCAATTTATTTGTGGGGGTGGGGATATAAATTTAATACATGTTCATTCAAATCCATTGATAAGATGGAGACATTTTAGACATCCTCAATCTAGACATTTATCTCTGAGCTAATCATAGGACCACTTCACAGCCCACTGATGATACAGATAATAGATAATAGTTGAGGGCCATACCAGGCTGGAAAGCTTTTTCTTCCCATCTTTATCTCAGGCTCCAAGGAGGCAGCAAACTTCCCTAAGAAGTAGTTCCAGTCTGCATGTTGGGCTTTCTCTTCCCCTCAGCAGAGAGAGTCCTATGAGAATGAGCTATCTTTTTCCTTTATGGAAGTGGTTTAATTGCAGGGTGTAGGTCATCCTTGGTGATGACTCTGAGTTAAATAAACCATTGTACTCATTGTTTGCTTCCACTTGCAGAGCCTGGTACTCACCATTATGGATGTGTGATAACTCACAGACAATGACATTAGACTTCCACTACCGTGCTTTGTTAATTAATGATTTGTTATAGATGCAGAAAGTGTAATTGCAGTAGTATACGTTTTAACATGCTTTTCAGTGTAAGGGAAAATTTATGCCCATTAGCTGGTAGTTATAGAATTAGTTTGATTTAGTATTTGACGTATTTTATGTGAGTTCGAGCATCGAAGGCTGAATTGAATTAGGGATAAGTCTGGTCTTTTATTTGAGCCATATCACCTCACAGGAACCTCAGCAGCTGTGTAAACTGAATTACATGACACAATCTGGGAATTAAGGCAGAGTAATTACCTTGAACACTGTTAGCAGGCATCCCAAAATACAGATTAAGGTTGTCATCTTCCACTTTGTCTCCAAAAATGTTTACCAGTATCATCAGTTGTAAATCATTAAATCTGCTAATCTATGAAGGATGCTTTGAAAGCAATATAAATTATAAAAACATGGGTTTAATATGCAAATTGTTTACTTTTAGTTTCTCATCTAGCTGTGTTTTAATGAAACCCTTCTACTTCGGGGAGAATATTAGATGGAGGATACTTTCCAGTGAAATTGAATAACTGTGTCATTAGGGAAAAGAGCTTGAATGACCACATATCCACCAGTGGTCTGATTAGCCTCTGAACACACAGCTCTCTCAGCTGCTCATTACTGTTTTTTTTAAATATCAGAAAAATGAACTGTCAGTCAGACATGAAGGAAATTCACAAAAGAGAGTGGCAGAGGCAGGGAAAGGCAGTTTTTTCTTCCTTCTTGCTAAATTTCTGATGCAAAAAGATTTTACCAACAATGCCAGACCTTTAAAACGTGTTCTCATTTTAGCAGAATATGAAAGAATACATAGAATTTTAATGCTCTGATGGACAGTCTTTTCATTTGGAAATATATGGCACCAGAATAAAGAATATTGTAATGAGGGCATTCTTGCCTCTTGAAGGTTAGAAGTAACTCAAAACAAGCCAAGAAATAATATGCCATTGCTCCCCAGTTATTTTAGTAGCCACAAAGTACCCTCATAGGGTGTTCATCATGATTCTTGGAAACACTTTCATATGTGGACAGTTCTGTGAATATTTACATCTGGGAGGGAACCAAATGCCATATTCCACCTCCCCCATAACACAATCAGAGCAGGAGCTTTACCAAAACAAGAACTTTGGCATAAAAAATGCTGGACATCAAAAGTGCTAAGTTCGTTTGTCAACAATATTTTTCAATAGAACATTAGAACATTTATTATTTTAATTTACAAGTTTGCTAAAAACAGCCTTCAATAGAAAAAGTGAGTAATGGAAAAACTAAATGTCTTTAATGAGTAATCACTGAATATTTCACTGGGACAGTCTTTTGGGATACCTGTGACGCAGCATGCTGGCTTTGGGTCCTACCCTCCCTGATCCTTCTCATCTCTTCTCTTCCCTATACTTAATGTTATTAGTGCAAATTCAACAAAATTTACAATAGCAATATAAATATTTGAGAGATAATAACACAGCATTATGTACTCTACACATTTTAATCCTTTGATTCAATTATCATGCTAATGATGGTGAACTGTTATGCAAAGGCACGCAAATGTAAAATCTTTCACATATATTTGATCTACAATCTCATGTCTTTCCAACTCTTTTACTAGATCCTTTTGTAATTTTCTCATAATCATCCTTCAACTTCTTAGTCTCACGGTCAGTAGTTACTTGCCTCTTTTCCATTTTGAGAGATTGTACTTTTACTATGGAAACTCAGGGTTTTGTTGTAAAAATACCAAAGCAATTGAAATTCAGACTTCAAGTTTCTCAAAATAAATCTCTGGATCATTAAGTTGCCAAAGCAACTGTATTTGGTTTACATGACAAGATAAGAAAAGGCTTCAGTTGTGACCTCTCTGAAAAAAAGATGAGGAGTTGTCCCCATGTTGAACAGTCAGTTTCAGTTGACTCCAAAATGAGTCCACTGATGCCCAAAATTGAGCCCATCTGTGATGCTGGCAGTGCCCCCTGTGAAATATTTAAGAAAGGATAAAAATGCTGTCCAGGAACTCTGAGAAAGGCATGAGAAATACATGAGAGAAACAGCCATGAAGATGTCAACAGCAACAAAGAATGTGGGGGAGGATGTGCTCCAGTTGCTGGAGCAGAAATTCCCCTGCAGCCTGGGAGCAAGGTCATGGTGAAGCAAGGGAAAAGTATGAGGAGCAAGGAGTAGCAGGAAGGAACTACTATGGACAGATCATAACTCTCATTTCCCCATCCCCCTGCACTGCTTGTTGGTGGTGGAGGAGGAAGAAGAGTCAGAAATGGATTAGTTTAGCTGAGCCTGGGATGAAGGGAAGTGCAGGGAGAACATGCTTTTAGTTTTGACTGTTTTTCACCATCCTACTTTATTTTTATTTGGCTGGAAATTATATTAAGCTTTCCCAATCTGAGTTTGTCTTGGCCATAATGATAAATACTAAGTAAACTCCATGACTCTGTCTCAGCCCATAAGTTTTTCCATCTTATTTTCTTTTCCTTATTTCCTTTTCCTCTCATCCATCCCACTGGAGGGAGTGAGCAAACCATTGTGTGGTACTTAACTGCTTACCTACAGAGGGGGAGTGAGAGCAACAGCTTGGTGTGTGCTTGTCAGCCAGCCAAGGATAAACCACCACAAGAACCTATCAGAGTAAAGGTCAGCTGTTGCTCACTGTTTACTTAATACTTTTAAATATTACCTAGTAAGTCAGTCCAAGATAAAAGTCTTGGGTGAATCCAGAAATTTAAAACAGACTGCAGACTCAAAATGCCACACTGAAGTCACAGTTATTTGATAACTGACATTTTCCTGTGAGTCACCTGTTTCTTCGACTCAAGAAAATATTTATTTTGGGAATTCTTTATTTTATCAAATTATGTTGGACATGTTTTCTTATTATATGGTTGTCAAGTTTTTTGTTTTATGTTTTTTGAAGGCACATAGTACAGTAATGGAAGGAAGAATTTATAAAATTCTGCTGCAAAAACATCTAAGAATACAGTTCTCTTTTTAAAAATAGCCTTACATTTTGTATGCCTTCTTGCATCATTTCTTAATAATATGGTGCTTAACTTTGAGCTTAGAAAAAAAAAAACCCAAACAAAACAAAACAAGCAAAAAAGAAAAAAATCAAATGCTGAAAAATCTCTTGATACAAAAAAGAGAGATATAGTTTCAGTCAGATAATGACTGGCTTTATCTGTGTTTAAAATTCACATTTGAATTATAATGCATATTCCAAAAGGTCAATGTTATACTTTGACTTCTGGATGATACAACCTCTGGACTTATGTTAATAACTATATAACATGTGAAAATATCCTTGTTCATTGCAGCAGGGTTTGAACTTCAAAGTTCCTTTTCAACCCAAATATATCTATTACTATGAAAGTGCTAATTCTGACACTATATAAACTTTCTCTGTATCTGTTCTGCCTTACTGTGGTTTGACCCCAACCAGCAACTAAGCACCACACAGCCATTTGCTCATTTCTCCCTTCTGATGCCCAGCAAGTTGGGGAGTAGAATCAGAAGTAGGTTTCCCTAATCCAGAATCCTGGGTTTATATAATGACAGTTTAATAATGTTTTTATTATTATTATTGACATAATTAGTACTACTTGGGTGTGAAGACTAAGCAGATAAATTCTTAAAAATAAATTATTGACCTCACAAGTATAATTTGTTTCTTCCTCATCATCTGAGAGATGATGACCTGAATCCTGAAAATACTATCTGTACAAAATGCTTCCAAGAAACTAGTAATTATTACTCATTAACTTTATGAATGAAGGCAAGTGTTTATTTTCTCATTTTCTGCAGGTAAAAATACAATACACTGAAGTTATATCAAGTGGATGTTGAGAGAGAAGCCTCAGGCACTCAGCAATGTTCCAGTATATTGTAAGCATTGCCTTTGAATTGTACTGGTGCAGTTAGCTTATCAAAGAAATTTCTTGAATAAGGTTTTTATGGTCTAGATAAATCTTAAAATTTGCACTGTATACTGCTTTTAGAAATATGTTTACTGAATATCTCTTAAGCCCTCAGAAATTGTCAAGACAACAGAAATGTTAAGTGTAATCTCCCTTGTTTAGCTTTTCTGCGATGTCATGAGTAGTTGTGGAGTTGAACAGCAAAATTTTAGCAATGCTATTATACAGAATAATAAAATCTTATGTGCAACTGACTTTTTTTTTTTAGAAGGACTGTCTACAGTTGAAATGTGCAGCCTCACTTTCTCATATGACTGACTAGGCATCATCCAGTGGACACTCAAAGGCATCCCCTCGTCTATATATTGGACATCTTTTGCACATTATGTAGAGAAAAGTTTTGTTGTTGTTGTTGTTGGGGTTTTTTTAAATTACTTTTTGTTTGTTTGTTTGGGTTTTTTGTTGTTGTTGGCTTTTTAATCAATTCCTGTGAATGTAAAACTGCTTGCATTTCTTTATCCTTTAAAAGTATCACAGTGTTGGTTGTTTGGGGACCTGGGAGGCAGACAATGGTGTGTGAGCTAACAACAAATCCCTGTAAGTCCTAGGTTCATCATCTTGTACCTTGTTTTGCTGTACCCACCACTGACTAAGATCAAGTTATGTTAAAAATGTCCTGGAAATTTACAGTCAAACTACATTAATACTTTCACTAATGAAGCAACAGGTTGTAAATAATTCCTTCCACTGTTGCTCATGGCTTTGTTTCTTCATGTTTCTGTTCACTGCTACCTCCATTGTGGAGTACAGTGCTTTGGGAGACAACATTGCAACTCAAACACTAAAATTAAGGACCATACACTTCTGTCTGGAAAAAAGAATGAGGAGGCATTTTAAATTAATTTTTATTAATTTTTTAATAGAAATAAGCATAAAGATCCAGATTACCATTTCGACTTGAGAATTAAAGGGTAAGAAATGTTTAGAATGGTTTTTCTTATTAGATGAAGATTATGTTCTCTCTTTGTGTGTGCATCTCAATAAGGAGGGATAGGAGCAGCAAATCACATCAACTTTAGGGCTACAAAATATTCTATTTGTTTTGTACTGTCCTGATGAAATCACACCCCAGTAATGTGCTGTATATCTGGCACCTACAAAGTGTAGGTGTATTTTAAGCATACAGCAGAGAGTGAAGCAGTTCCAGCAATCTCCAGATTTCACTATAGAATTATATCTAGGTAAATTAACAGCTGAAACCAAAATATGAATAGAATTTAATTATGGCAATTTGACCAGGAAGACTGTTCCCTTTGGCATCAGTTTGTGAAGAAACTGTAGTCAGGCAAGTTCCTGATACTGGTAGTATGATTCTGCATTGTCACGAGTGTATCTCTGCAATAAGTTGTTGATGGATTGGAGCTTTTACTTATGGCAAGTGGAAAATGTGTTATGGATAATTCTCCTTCTACTTTTTTTTTTATTGCAAAGCTACATCACTGCTTGCACATAAAAATGTTCTCCTCTTAATCACTATGTTTGAGAGCCCTTGAAATATAATGGTGATGACTCCTAGCTAGCAAGCTAGATGGATGTAAATGCAAAATGAGTCATTACAATTTAGGTATGACCTACTGCCTAACACATTCAAATAATTTGGAAGAGTGATATAAGCATGGTATACAAATCATATTATGTCTCTAACCAGTTTGAAATAGTGTACTCTCTTTTCTCAATCATATTAAGGCAAAGCTTGGTCTGGCAATCCATCTCGCTGACCTTTCTCTTCTTTTGTGGGTCAGGCACATGAATTCTTTTAGCTTGCAGAATTAAGTGTATAATACATATACACACTTCACCTATTCAGCAGTTAATATGGGCCATTGAAAAAATAAGTGAAGTTACCCATTGAACTCCTTTAGACAAAAGTCATTAATTAGTACCATCACATTTTATACTTCCAGAAATTGGATTAAATTCTGTGTCCAATCTTAAGATGCTAATGGAGGACCACCACACCACATTGTTTTGTCTATACTGTACCTGGAAAATGTATTGACATAATCTAAAAAGTTGACAATCTGTAGAAATATACAGTGATATCTATACAAATCAGCAGGATCAGAACAGTATAGTGATTTTCAGCCATATATTGCTATGTAAATTGCATTTCTTGCTGTGTAACTCTATGAATTAAAGAAAAAAATGGAGGATGAGAGAAAATATGTTTTCTCACTGCATTTTTAAAAAATAACAAGTTCTATTGGACTTTTCATGTCCATAATGTGATAGGGGGAAAAAAAGGCAAGATAGATAATTTGCAGCACCATTGCTGACTACTTTAAAGAATTCTTAAGTACACTTCTTCTGTGCTCTTTACAGGACCATGTTATGATTTCCTTTAAGCAATACCTAAACAGTTACTGATTAATAGAAGTTTTCAAGAAAAAAATTTTGAACCCCTGATTAATGGAAAGTATCAAACATTTATATTGATAGAAACTTCACAATAGAATATGTGGACAAGAGAAAAAGTGTAGGTTTAACTGGAAGCTGAGTCATCATTATTAACATATTTTCTGTAACTTGCATTGCAAATGGAAAAAAAAGTACAAAATGTTGTAGAATTTCTTTTAGAAATATTTGTATTTGATCTTATCTTGCAGATAGTATGACTGAAATAAGAATAAGCATGAGCAATTTAAAAATTTTAACTTGCTCAGGAGTTTATACCACTTTGATGCATTGAGCATATAAATATACATAAAATCAATCATTTCCTTCTGTGTTGAGAAATCAGCTTTGAATCGATTATGCCTAGTTATCTGTTGTGTTTGTGACAACAGAATGGGCACAGAATGGGCACAACCTTCTTTCATTGATTTAGTGTCCAATAAATATTTACTATTCATTATTTATTGATTGTAAAGTTACATAATCATTTTACTTCCTTCCTCTTTATGCTATCAGTGTCAGTTCTGAAGCTAGAACAATCTTCTTGATCAAATTTTAAAATTGGTCATGCACACAGAAGAAATGGTATTCCACAGAGCTGTTTAAATTTATGTGAGAATAAAGGATTTGCATACCTCAGCCCATTTACACCATTTTAGAGCCCTGCATTGAGGAGGACAGTGTAATCATAATCCAAGAGAAGCTGTCCACAGTTTACATTATGAGAACTTAAGCAATGTAATTAATATTTTCTTTTCTTTTTTTTTTTTTTGAAGATGCTAGAGACAGGAGGATTTGTGTATCATTTTGTTACAAAAAATACCTGAGCCAGATGCATGATGCAAATGATACGTATCATTGCAAAACATAAAGCTTTACAATAATAACAGGCAAACCTTTATTAAAACAGCAACAACTTTTTAAAAGCTTTTTCCCCTCCCCCACCGTTGTCTGTCATAAAAAATTTCACACTTGAGAAAAGCAAATTTTTCAAAATGAGTACCCAAGATACCTCTTTGTACATGAAAATAATAATAATTCTGTTGCATTTACTGTGAACTTCCTTAAACAGCACAATCTCTGAAAGTACTGATTAGAAGCATGCACTGTATTAAAAAGAGAACTTTCTTATAGGAGGATTCTGAGCCTACCGTATTTTTGTGTCTTTTGGATGCCAGTCTGGATCATTCTTCTCCAAGCTGTCAAAACTCATCAAAGCTGTAGTGTTATCATTTATCAGCACCATAATGTATTTTACACATGTCCTGCTTTTGGTCCTTTAATTCTGAACTCAGAACACGAATGAAAGGTAAATGAACAGAAAAACAATCAGAACTACTCAGTGAACAGATACATTTTTTATCTTCAAAGTACTTTTTTGACTTTGTGGTTTTACCACAAGTGTTAAAAGAAAAGTCTGATTAATCTCAAAGAAAAAGAAGCACATGAATTAAAGCTGTTCACAGGAATTTGCTTTATGACCCTACAGTTCAGTAACAATAAGTAATTCCCATAGCAACCCCTACTGCCATATGTCACCAAAACCTACTCTCATACCCTTAGGAAAAGATCTTACCAGACTGAAAAACCATGTTTAAAAAAAAACAGTTTTGTAATTCTAAATTTTATCCTAGGGACAGCATGGTAAAAGAAATTACTTTGCAAAGTAAAAGAGAGATTTTCATACTACATATTTCATAATGTTCCCCATAGACTTTGGTTAGGAGAATAATCTTAAAATAGAGTCCTGCATTTTTTTATTACACCTCTTCAAGTGATGATGAATTATGACTGTCATGGCAAGAAGTGCAACACTTACCTTAATGTGAAGGAATGTATGCTGAAATGCTAAATCTGTCCTAGCCATGGGCTAAACCACAACCATTTTAAGAAAAATCCCCCATTTGGAAAATAATGAAAAAAATGTGCTTTATGTAGTGATGATTTTTCACATGATAATATGAAACAGCCATATTTATTCAAGGGTGTCTGTGTCCTTGGTATGTACCCATGATGTGGCAGATTCAGTAACCCATCAAGCCTTGGCAGAATTGTCATGTCAAAAGGCAAATATTAAGATCACAATCATATATCATCACGGGAACATAAAATTTAAGTTGCAAGCGACAGCAGAAGGTTGGTAGTTTAACCTCCAGCTCAAAGAGAGATCAGCTCTGACATCAGGTCATGTAAAGGAGTATCTAAATAGTGCAAGGCTAGAGTAGTAGTTTGTGCAGGACTGTGTGTCTTGCCATAATCCCAAGATTAGGCCAGAGAAAACAAGCCAACAGGCATCCACATCCATCAGAATATCCTGCTGCCAAAACGAACCGGGGGGAGTCAGAGGCAGCCACCACAAAGCAAACTCCAAACCAAAGAGACTGTTAGTATCCTAGTTTTCCTATTATTTTTATTACCATTTTAAGAAAATATGCAAATAAATTATTTTCCTCAGGCCCTTCAGTTACTTGCAGCCTGCTGAACACCTTACACTCAATGTTACTCACATAAATACACATACACATGTACGTACCTGTATGCATACATTATTTACTTTCTGTGGCAACCTAAGAACTGTCTGGGTTGCTCTGTGGTTGAAAACATACAGGACAATCAGGATGGTGATGTCTTAAATGTGCTCTTTCTGACAAAGGGGAACAGCTGCTAAGATTAGAGTTTTGAGTTTAACTTCCCCCTTTTCATCATATGACACACCTCATGGTCACGAGAGGTGGTGTCAAGCAGCAGTCACATCCCTAAAGGGAGCTATGGACCACCAAGGACTCAAAACCTCCCCTCACATCTTTTTGGGAGCTCTCCATCAGAAGGCTGTGCATGCCCTCTGGTGCTATACAACACACGAAGAATCCCCTCCCTGGTAGGGATCTAGGCATTCCCATGCCAACTTGAATTTTTTGTAAACTGACAAACAGATCGAGTCTGCAACCATTACTTTGTTCACAGACATCAAAATTACATTTAAGTCAACATGTCAACAATCAAGACTCATTGCTGAATCCACAGGTGGTGATATCTTTCCTCTCATCTACTCTATACTTCTCTTTCTTTCTTTTCCCTATATTTATAATTTTATATTTTTGTAGTAAAAAACCAAAACAGCTGCTTCACTCTTTAATTAAATTGTTTTAAAATAACCCTGCCCCCATATGTATGCACCAGTCATTCAGTGTCATTTCACTCTGATTCCAGGGGATCCCAAGGGTTTTATTGACAGAAACCTCATTTATTCTGCCTCAGAGATGGGTCATAACATAACCATGTGTAGGAAATCACGATTCATAACCTGGGCATTCTGAAGGCTCTTGCACAGTGTAGCATACAGCTATATATCTTCACCACTTACTTTTGAGAACTTTAGCAAGATAAATCTATATAATAGAGTAAAAGACAAATAGTACCAAACAGTAAAAGATAATACCTACCCACATGTGAAAGCTGTAGAAGTGAGGATCAAAGAGAAGAAATAATAGTCTATAGCAGAAAATGTATATATTATTGATCTTACTGGGTTGACATATTCAATTGCCTTTTCTTTACAAATTACTCTCACAGCATACTGATTACATCTTCTGAATTGAGTCTTTTTTCATCTGAAAGTCAAGATCATTAGTTTAAAAAATAGCTATTACACCTGCTTTTTATTCTCATTGCAGGGCACATATAAGTATTAGACTTGTATTTATTTACATTTTTTTGAAATTTCTTTCCTTGTCTACTTTATTGCATCCTCTAGACATACAGTGAAGAACTGAGACCAACAAACCTGTGTGCCAATATTTCTACAATGAAGATCTCCTAAACACTAGGCTGAGTCCTGCTTGAAACCTGCCTTTAAGTGCATAATTTAGCTCCTCAAAGATACAAAGCAGTTGAGATGCATAATACATGCAGGCTTACCACGAGTCTAAAATACAATACCTTTTACTTAGGGAACAGTGCAAACTCACAATCATAAAGTAAGAAACCCTGAGCTATTTTGTTTTCATTGTTCTTATCATCACCTTAAAATATGCTCTGTCCTGAGGTCATATTCCTTCAGCACTTCCAGATTCTGGCTTTGCTTACTAACAACGTGTTCTAGCTGTGTTCTAGGTTGAATTCCAGCCAAGCTGGTTTCACATTCTATGATAAATATTATGGCTAAACCGTTCCTGTTTTCCAGACACACATGCCATTTTACTCTCCATTTCTAGTCAGTACATTTCCTAGCAATGTTTGGTTCCAAATGTAAGGTGTATTCACACAGCATTGATGAAAAAATCATCCTTCTAGGACTGAGCCATTTTTTTTTGTTCTCTAACTCCATAAATATTTGGAGTTAATGAACAAATACTAGTTCTCAACAAAGTTGCTCAGCAAAAGATCAGTTCTATATACTTTGACATTTTCCAGAATATTATCAGAGTTCCAGTTTCCACCTTGATGAGGGATTCTAGGTGAGGGCTCCTATTATCACAAACCCCAAAAAGAATTTTGAAGCTGCATATAGGCCAATACTACAAAATCAGCCCAATCTGCCTCAATTGTTCAACCATCTGTAACAAGAATGATAAGAGACATTAGGGAAATTCCTACTTTTATATTTTTAAATATTTTTCCATGTGAAAATTATAGTATATGGAGCTGAATTTACAAGGGTTCTAATAGTTACCTAAAAAAAAAAAGAAAAATAGCACAGTATATCATTGGACTGAAGAAAAATAGCAGAATACACGCTGGCAGAAGGGTCCAAAATTACAGAACACTGACAATAACAATATAGCCCTGAATTTCCTGCTGTTGGGAAGAACATTTTTGTTCAAATAAAAGACTTAACTGAACATAGTGTTGCATCTACTGGCTGTTTTCAGTGGACCATTTTCAAAGATATGAGCCTGAGAGTAAATAAAATGTGAACACTTTTTGCAAGCACAAAAGCTGTAACTGTAACTACTGAAAAAAAGAATAAAAACAGTTATTGCTACAGTTACTTTAATATCTGAGAGAATTCAGTTTTATTAAGAAACTTTTGCCTAAATAAATTTCTCCTTTGCTTAAAAGAAAGGTATAAGCACTGTGTTATTTAATTCCTTACATTTAGGTATTAATATGCCCAATGGAAAAAGGAATCATCTTTCTAATAGACCAATAGTTGCTTAGAAAGGCTAGTCATTCCTAGACTTTGGAGATGACTGAATAGACCATGGGTCTGGGCAGTTGCCACTGTAGTGCAAGATACCAGATTTGTAGAGTTCTGAACATCAAGTAATCAAGCTGAAAACCAGACCTAGGAAGAGTTCTGAACCAAATATTCAGGTAAAAAAAAAGTTCAAGTGGCTTGACTAAGTCTTGAGCAAATATCTGAAGTGAAATCACTCTTTGTTAGATAAAATAATTGAGCCCATACTATATTGCACGCTTAAGGTTTACTTAAAATAGGACATTTAGGGCAATTTTATATTTTTGACTCAATCTGGCATCAGTTTGAAACCCTGTAACAGAAACTAGTTCTATTTGAATCATTATCTTCCATGTAGGAAAATTCAAAGCCAGATGATGCAGTGACATGTTTTATGGGGTACTTGCAACTAGATTTTTAGCCTATAAATTCTTTCCATGAGAGTATAATTTAATATTCAGAGTAGTTTTTCAGGATGTTAATTTTGCCCTAGTATAAGCTGACAGTACAAAGATCCTTTCATGATTACTTTTGAAATGTTATTTAAAAGGGGAATGAAAATACACAAGATTAATATAGCAATTGTCTAAGCTGTCACTAGGTACAGGAAAATAGAGAAAACAGAAAAAAAATTACAAGCTTTTAATTTTTTAAGAGCAAGGTGTTGTTATTGGATTTGAATAATAAATTCAGCAATCTAGAATATGGGTTATTTATTATGTCAACATGAAATAATAAAAGAAAACCTTTCATTTTGATGTTTAAGAGTGAAAACAAACTTCCCCAAACACTGTTAAAGGATCAGAAAGTTATTCAGCTATTTGGTGTTTTCCCCAAAAAAGTCTCAAACAACAAAGGGGTTTGAAATGGGTCTGGAGTCATGACAGAGAAGATCAGGAATCACCCCAAAATGAACTTGTATAGAAATGTACTGTTTTTGTTAAGCATATATATATATATATGTCACAACATTATTTTAACAGATTAAACAAAGCATTCAAAGACTGCTGATGATTAGAGGTCCCTAAATTTTGACATAATCACTAAAAGAATACAAAATATTATGAATACTGCATTTAGTCTTTGGGAAGAATTGCCTGAAGTGACATAAGCAAACCAATCATTACAAAAGAAATTTAAAATATATTAGTAGAAAAAACCCCACCAGTTTGAAATACATTGTTATTTTAATTTCAAATACTATTAACCTCTATAGATACCTAAAATCCTAATATAATAAAAAAATCTCTGTATAACAACAAAGACTTTTCAGTTAGTATTTCTTCAGTCAATATTGAGCTCTGCAAGTATCTTTAGTAGTATTCTGTTTTCTTTAACAGCAGGAGAGTAAGACAAAATTAATTCCCTCAAGGACACTCTTCTTAAAATGTCTACTGTTCTCAAGGCAGAGAAGTTATGAAAACTGTCAGTTGTTTTTACAAATGCCCTTTATCAAAATGGCCTAAACCTTCCATCACTGTTAATAGGAGTAAGAGAAACTGCCTTTGCAAAAGAGAGGCACTTCCTTAGTGCTTAAGGGTTTCCCTGATGCCTCACAATTAAACGAAAAATGAAAAATTAGTAGAACTTAATTCTGAGACCCAGAAAGCAGCCTGTTTTAATAGTAACTGTCAATGAGGATCCAAAGGTGGCTATTCATTTCACCACCCATGCAGAATTGTTTGTGTGCAGTCTTTCTATTTACTTCCTTATACAGCCAAATCTATATCTTCCTTTAAAATAATTAAAATTTATTTTATCTGACATTTAATATTTTTAACAGACTTTTCTTTTACCAAGAATTTATTGAAATGTATGATTAACATTTATCACAGTCCTTTTGCCATTATTAGGGCCTGCATTTCTAAAATAAAGTGTGGATTACATGATGAATATTTTATATGAAGTTCAATTTATCTTTGTTTTAAAATATTTAGATTTATAGAGACAAAGACAAAGGCAGTTGAAAGATTCAGTGTTTTGCAATTAGCCACCCTCAGACCTGCAAGATCTCAGTTTGTGGACACAGCTGTTAAAGTAATTTAAGATGGCTTTGTTCAGGCATCATTAGCTTGGCACAAAGACTTTTCATGCAGAATATGTGTAACTCAGAAGTCTAAATCAATTATGTAGTAGATAATGGACATTAAAATCAGATCATATTCAGCAAACTATGAAGTATAATGGTACAGCACTTGGAGAAGTCTTCACTAGCCAGGTTGGTGAGGGGGGAAGGGTCAGTGGTCACGGCCCCTGGAAGCCATCATCAAGGGCTGTCACCTTCATCTAGCTCCATCAGCAGTGACAGCCCTGATGGCCTGAACCCAGCATAGCTGATCCTGACTATCCTGGACTAGTCACCCTCCAACCACCCTCTCTGCATTGTTTTATTTAAGATTTTATCTTTTCCTGTCAGTGTTTTCTCTGTTGAATTTTTGCTCTAAAAATGATTGCAGATCAGCAATCATCTGTAATTTTGACTTTTCTCATCACTTTAGAGATGGTATCATGGCTTTGTCTCAGCAGTCTGAGTCAAGGTTCCACAGCTGGAATGTATCAAAGCTGGACCCCTGCAAAATGAGAGCTAAATCCTTTGGGGGAGAAATTACAGCAGGAACCACAGAGAAAAGGGTGACACTGGCTTTAAGAATCACAATTTAAGAAAGAAGTGAATAAATTGTGAACAAGCAAATGACAAGAATTTGTAGAAGTATATGATCTTCTGGAAAAGGTTGAAAGTAAGGTAAGGAAAGAGGATAGAAGGGAAGAGACTAGAGAAGAGGAAGAAGAGGTAACACAAAAGGCTTCTAATATACAGATATGTCTATAAAAATGGAGATAGTGGTGTTACAAGATTAATTGCTGAAACAACAGATGGGGAATTTCAACATTTTTATAGGAAATCTTTCTACGACGATAAATAGTTAAATATTGCCCTGGGTTAAAATGCTATCAGTAATCTATAAAACATCTCAAAATGTGATAGTGGTGCTCAACTAGCAGTCAGTGATAATCTCTTATTGCTATAGACTAGAAGTTCCTAAGGAAAATCTACCTCTTAAAAGATGTTGTCTATTGTGTTAGAAGAGCTAAAATATCAATCCTTATCTTGGAACTTCTGGAGGTCTTTCAGATACCTTGGACTAAAGCCACAATGTGTCATGAACATAATTTTATGGAAGCTACATAATTTTATAGAAAGTACAGCGCAGCTTTGATGTGTTTTTGGTGGTCTGTACTTCTGTGTTTAGTTGGAGTTTCCTAAACACTCCAGGCTTTTTGCCCAGTTATATCACATTTCTGTAATCTGGCCAAGACATTGATGAAAATGTGAGTAACAAAGGCCAAGGCTAGCTCATCATATGCCAAAATCTTCTAGCCAGATGGAAATTCTAGAAATATTTTTTCTTTTTTTTTTTTTTTTTTTGCTACTAGATGAGAGCACTGTCAGAGAAGAAGTTAGGAGTGCACATCAATTTGATCAGAAAGATCAGAAACTTTGTGTTACTCTTTGAACCTTGGAAACTACAAATGGGTTGCAAATTCTTCAAATTCTTTACCTGTGGTCTGTGGTACTGGTGGATGAAAAAATAGAGAATGAGCCAGAAAAATCTGTTTGCAGCTCAGTATCCTGAACTGCATTAAAAGAAGTGTGGCCAACTGGTTGAGGGAGGGGATTCTCCCCCTTTACTATGCTCTCATGAGACCCACCCTGGTATCACATCCAGTTCTGAGGTCTCTATATCTTTCTGCTTCTGTTGTGTGGTCCTCCAGAGGCCCAGATATATAATGTTTCTTCAATACAACACATTTTCCATGTGTTCAGTGCTGCCGTATACACACAGTGTTCTGGATATGAAATAGACTGTCCTTTTGTTTCCAAATTGAATCAACTACATGTGTCATCACTACAATTTCAGTTGACACTGACAAGTGTGTCAATCACTAAAAACATAATTCAAGACAGGATTTAATAAAATTAATTTTCTCATGACCTTACATTAGAAATTATTGCTTAAATTATTTTTTTCTGAATGTTATATCCTAGTATAAGTTTTACAGAAATGTTAGAAATATATTCATACTCAAAATAGCCCTTTCAGAGTTAAATTACAATTGAGGAGCAAAGTTGAGTGCTGCTTTTATGCCATACTTAGAAAATCAGGCAGTTTCTAAACCAAAATATAAGACCGATGTCTAATTCCTCTGCCTTCAGAAAAAAATTAAAGTTGAAAGAAAAATAATAGCTGATATATTAAAATTTCAAATAAAAATGCTCCTTATGTCCTTGAGTAATACAAAACCTGAATCAAAGAATAATCCCATCTTCAACTTACATTTTCTTGACAGCTTATGTCTTCCTCCTCCTTCATCTTCCTCCTTATTTCTTCCTTGGAAGAAAAATGAATGAGAAGCCTTACTAGCCTAGAAATGGACACAGGCCTTTTCAGTTTCAGTAGCAATGTTTTTTCCTTTGTGGTTTGAGCGTATTGCAGCTTTATACTTGAATGTTCTAGGAAAACACAGAACACTGCTCTTTAAAAAGACATCTTATTGGGGTTTTTTTCTCATAGCAAAAAATTATTAAAAATTAGAAAAATTAAATCTAAGTCTTTCAAGCTAATCAGTTCAAATGTGTAATATTAAGAAAGGTGTACCTAAACTGTATAATTGAACATTTATTTTAAGCAAAATATGTTTGGGATATATACACATTTATTTATACATATGTGTCTTTCCAATGATGCTGTACAGTTCAAATGTCCACCTATGTACAGCACAAGGCCATACCTAATGTCATCATATCCCTTTTTTTTTGGGATAAAATTTGAAGTCATTTTTAATTTGAATTACCAGGCTATATTTACCCATTCAAATATACATAACTTATGTGTCTTTGCTGCTGTCATGTCCAAGCTATCTCAATTATCTCAAGGTAATATAGCATGAAGGCACAGTGATGCAGACAACACTCATTTTGAAACATCATAGCATCTACTTCTTTTGGGTTCTGCCTTTAAAAATGGATTTTCTCTCTGTTATATATAGCCTTACATCTAGTGCTGGAAAGATTTACGTCAAAATGCATGGTAGCTGAAGCATTCATCAATAATAATGTTAGAAACTCATACTCATTGAACCTTTTATTCTGATTTGACACGGTATTTGAATCAGTCCTTACTTGTAACATTGTAACTGCTGAGCAGTTAAGAATCTATTTCTCTAGGTTTCCATTACAAAAGTTCTAGTTTTTATGTGTATTCTGATAGATATGAAACAGGAAGGGAGTCTGAGAGACTGAAAGATGTTTTAAGGACAGAGTACCTGAGTCAGTTTGACTATGGCTTGATATTAAATTAGATGTAAATAGTTTTCAAAACCTCTCTATATAGGAACCAGGTCAGTAATCTACAGCATAAAAGAAAAATATCCATTATGTTTCCTCTTATATCAGTATGAGTTATGGTGAAAGTAGTTAACATAATTGAAAGAAATTCCGGGATTATTTTAAAAAATGTTACTCACAAATAGTTGTTTTAAATGTCCTTGCTTTTATTCATTTTTTTTCATCTTTTATTTATTTTATTTACAGCTCCAGCTTCCAGATATCTCTATATTTACATGAACACAAACCTTTCTATAATTCTGAAAAGCTCTGTTCATGTCTGGATTCTCTGCCAGAATCCATGTCTGGATTCTGGCAGAGAATCCAGACATGGACATATTGCATGTTACACATTCTCTCCAGATATGTACATAAAAACTGAAATGGTTACTTTCTGGCTGTTAATATTCCTACAGGAATGTAAATGATGTAAATGTTGTTATGTCCATGGTGTTTTAACAGTTATTTAAAAATGTAAGTCGCTCTTTTATCTATGAGAATTATTCTGAGTTTCAAAACCAGATCCTATAAACTTGAAAGTCACTAAATATATTTCCCATGTTTTGTACAGTTGCAGTGTGGACAAACTGACAAAAAACTTGCTTTTAAACAAGTGGGAAAGTTTCTTTCCTTGTTTCCTTTAAAAAGAAATTTTGCTCTATCCCACCCAAAACCAGCACAAGCAGCTATTGTATTATTATGCCTGGCATGGAGTGGTGGTCCTTTCCATCTCCACCAGATCTTTCAATACATTGAGGAAAGAGTAATTCCTCTGCACAAAAATTACTTATATGAATGCTAGAGATATACAACATATTCTGTTTCAAATGGAGAAAGCGAGTTTTAAGAGTAGCTCACTTTTCTTTTTCAGGCTGTTATTTCTTGTCGAAGAGGTTTTTCTCATCTAACAGTGACTCATGCTGAGAAAACAGCTTTGTATACAAAAGTATTTGCCTATTGTGATTAAGGTTCATTTAGCTAACGGTTTCCAGTGGTACTGGGTTTAGATTAGGCAGAAGAAATACTCTGGGAAATATACAGAAGGTCTATTCAGGCTGATTTCAGTAATTTTTATTCTCATTTTGAGTATGTTGCTTAAGAGAAAAAATTTAACAATATATTTATATGATTGCTCATAAAAATGTAATTATATTCATTGTCTTCAAGCTCTACATTTGCCTGTCCCATTAAAGAAATTCATGGTCATTATGCTTCTCTCCCCACTTGAACCACTATGTTGCCATAAGCAAAATAAGATAAGTAGGAAATTTATCTGACAAACGCATGGTGAAATTTCTGTCTACCAAACGCTTTTTAAATCAGAAACAAAAGCAGCCTTGGGAGATAAATCTACAGAAATTGAAACAGCCATACAGAAATTGCCAAAATAATCCCCTGCATTGCCTAAAGCAAGATATAAATTAAGAAGCAATGCACTATGAGTGTAATGGAGCATTTACCTTTCATGCTTCCATTCATCTCATATAAACAGCTTGTACACTGCACCTCACAGGAATAATTACAAAATCATAGAATATCTGAAATCATTCATATTAAGACAGAAAATAAACAGACAACATTTTATTTTTATTTATCTAATTATTTTAAGACTTTTTGTAAATTTAAAAAAGTTGCTAGCTTCTTTTCTAATTATCATCTTACACAGGTAAACAGTCAAAAGAATGAAAAAGGCTTTAGGCAAAATTAGCAGGGAAGTTATGCATCCTTTCTGCTGAAAACAGGTGTGAACTTACTGGCTGATATGTTGGCAGTATTCTGCCCTTTCATATAGGACATAAATATTTAAAAACACCCCAGAATTTGCAGCTTTTAAAATCCCAAGGACAGAGTGGGTTACAGAGTTATAGCTTCCTTCCTTTGGTGGAAGAGAAAATGAATTAAAGATATACCATATGCAAGATATATTAAAATGGATATCAAGGAATTTTTCAAATCAAGGAATTTTTCAAATTTCAAATTCAAATTTCTGCTTCAGAAGATCATCTCTACTACTACAGTTTGATCTCCTCATTAATTGCATGAAACAAGAATGAAGAGGTGACAACTACACAGTTACTGCTTCTGCAAATCTGTCCCACTCCACAAGATCATTCTCCACTGTGTCACCATTACTTTTATACCTAATACTTGTCACTTCCATTCAACAAATTGAATCATAGAAGAATAAGTGGAAAGCAATAACTAAATGACATTAGGGACATCAGCTGCAAGCAGATATCCAAATGATGAGATGAAAAATGATGGTTAACTGAATAACACATTGTGCCTTTTCAACTTCATCAAACAGCTTAACATAAACGGTACAGCATCATATGGAAAATTTCCCAGAATAAAATACACAAGGCATAGCATTCAGAGAGCATTGTGTGTTTTCTTTAAAATTCTGTGATATTTACCAAAAGCAAATGCCTGCCAAATGAGAAAATGACCCAACCAAGCAAAGGCATTGATAAACCTGGTCTGATTACATGACTGGCTCCATTTTGAGGTCTTTCCCAACCTCAATTGTTCTATGACTCTATCCTGTAATTTTAATGCAGATAAAATTACCTTTTGGACTTTTATTTGTTTGTCTGTTTGCTGAAATGGCCAATGATTGTATAGTTGGATCCAATATAAAACTAGATACAAGTAAACCCCAACATTTTTAGCAGCAGAGCAGGTTTCCCAGAGAGGTTGTGCCACCTAAGTCCTTGAGGATTTTCAAAATGCACCCGGACAAAGCCCTGAGCAACCTGATCTGAACCTGTGGTAGACATTGTTTTGAGCAGGAGATTGGGTTACACCCTGAGGTACATTCCAACCTGAATTATTCTATGATTTGTAGCGTATAACAGGTCAGTTAGTCAACTTTTGAGTTTCAGACTCACCTGCAAAAGTGCCCTTGTTTTTTCAGTGCCAACTTTTTGCAACAGATGGGTAATATGTACAAGCTCTTAATTTACCCAATATTCCATTGGGTCCACTGCACCGCTGTTATCAGTAAAGCAGGACTGAGAGCCTTCAGTCTGAGAAATTAAACTTTTTCTGCTCCTCTACCTGATGAATGACAGCAAGAAGTGGCTTCATGTAAGCTTGGCAGTAAGTAGTCAAGGGATCCTAAAACAGGCACACTTATCCTCTTTCATTTCAGTGGTTTCTGACTTTATTTTCATCTTTGCCCATGCAATTAAACAAATGCCCCGGTAAGGAGACAGATTAAAAATAAGTAGTCATAAGGCAAACATAAGGATAATACATGAGGCAAGAAAATTACTAAATGGAGTTTTAACTTCATTAGACTTTAGAATAGGGAGATTACAGCTGTAGTTATAAAGTTAGAAAATTCCTGTGCCAGGTAATTCTATGGAACTTCATGACTTTAAATTCTGAACATTTGATCCCAACAATTCAACTAATAACTAAAATTTTATTTCCAGACAGTTTGAATTTGCAAAATACCCAGATTATTTTAAAAGGTAATGTTTATATTTTTAAATGTATATTTGTTTATGACAGTGGATATGATCACACAATGTCTAGCTCATAAGGACAGATACACAGTTGTCCATATAAACTAGAAGAAATTTGTTAAAATATCATTAATAAAATTTTATGCACTTTACTCAATCTCACTATATCTGAAAGTGATATGAAAAATTTTATATCCTCAGGTTAGTATGCATCTCCTATGGGTAGGGCCATTCAAAAATTAAAAACTCTATTTGTTGAAAAAGAAGCCAAACCAATTTTTCCCTTAAAAAAAAAAGAAAAAAACAACAGCGAAAGTTCAACTCTAAGCTAATCAGTAAGAAAGTTAAGGCTTTCACCTGAGATGTACAAGGGATTCATGTAAACTGTAGACATAATTCAGCCTGTTAGTCATAATGTGAAACTCAAGATATGCTTCAAGTTTTGACAATTATTTTCTTATGTATTTTCACATTCTGGTTTTTGTGTATATACACATATTCTGATCTCTAGAAAGTTTCAGAACTCATGAAATGCATTAGTTCAATGAGAATGGAAGAGTTGATGTTTTCTCCAAATACTTTCCATAATTGTTCAAAATATGTTCCCATATGCACACACTGGCAGAGACAAAATAATCAGTAAGGAGAAGGTTCAACATCACATCCAAGCCTCTCAACTAGATTTCTGGGCTGTAGGCTATACTGGGGTTAAGAATATTTTTTTTCTCTTCTTTTTGAAGCTGTTTCACTGTGCAGAAAATAATTAAAATTTATAGGATCAGAAAGAGAGCAAGCATAATGACAACTCAGTAGCCTACTGGTTCAAAATCTCACTTGAGAAAAGAGACTGGGATTCTGTTCTGTATTCCAAAGACTGTACATTTTACATGAGACAGATACTGGATAACACGTATAAGTAGCTCTTGAAGCAACCTAGACCTTTCTCATCCCAAGTGAATACCTTAACCAGCGGACATGAGACCCTTACTAACTGTTGGACTTTCCACTGCCTTCCATGAATATTGCATTGTAAACATCTCGCAATCACTATGTCTGAACATGCAATCTCATGTTTAAAATGAACTCCTGGATTTTTTGTTTGATATCATGCAGTAAAAAGACCAAAAAAAATCTAATGTCTATGGTAACTAAGTTATCAGTTCTACATAGCTACCATCAACTACCAATAATGCAGAGTGTTCCCTTAAAGATCTTTCTGCTCTTCTCACTTGAAGAAGGTTCAGTCACCTCCAGCTGAAATTTCTAGGATTATTAATTTCCTTAAGGACTAATAACATTCCCAACTTAGATTAGAAAATCTGAAAGAAATATTTTGCAATTCATTCTTTCTTATTTTTTTTTTCATTTATTTTATTTAAAATAAATGACTTTATTTTAATAGTCATTTCCAATGACTATTATGTTGGATTGTAACAATTTATCAGATTCTAGTGTTGTTGACACAGCATATTCTTTTTTTTTTAGAGGTTCGGATCATTCTGTTTCTGTGACTGAGAAATAAACCCCTAAAATGGGAAAAGAGTCAGAGGAGATAAGCAAGAGAGATGTATCCATGAAGACCAGAAAGTTATGCAGGGTGGGACTGAGCACAGATGTTGCAAGGAAGCTGACTTCATCTAATCACAAAGGGTACCAAAGGGTGCCCTTTATTTTAGATGTGCACCTATCAACACTTCACCATCCCTGCTTGCTCCATAAATGTTTCTCCCAAGTTCACTAAAAGTTTGACTGTTTCCCTGGGCTAGCCAGATCAGCATGGGGGTAATGAGTGTGCAGCTCAGCTAAACATAGAGTATAAAACAAGTGTCAAAAGAATTTAAAAGACAGCAATAAGTTAGAGATGGCTTCAACCCACATTTTCCTTTCAGCAGCTGGGGACTCCCAGCATCCTGACAGTACAAATATTGTAGATACCAATAATGGAGAACACGTTGGTGCTGTGATCCAACACACATATTGATATTCCTTTATTTTGTTAAATCTAACTTACATTTGTGTTCGGTTTTGCAGTATATTTTAATCACGCTGATAAATCAGAAATCCCATGCAATACCGGCTATCTTCATATAAGCAAATTTAATAATAAATATTAAACTTTCCACATGTGGAACATATAAAAGAATCTGGCCAGAGAGTGTCAGACTGAAAAATTCCTTGTTCCATCAATACATGCAATTTTTAAGAAACTCACCACTATGTAAAGGTACTTCTTAGTCGTGTTTTTTTCTTTTTTTCTAGATATCCTGAAAGTTTATTTACTTATTAAATTCAGCTTCTATGTGTATCATGATGCTATTTTCCACAAATTCTTTGATTATTTCTGTGTATTTTTCTTTCTCTTTGGTTTCTTGAAGGAATATATACATTACAGTTTTTCTCCAAATGTCTACAAACATTTTTGGGTCAGATGTTGTTCAAGAAGAACTTTTGTATTATTACTACTGTTTTTAATTCCAGTTTCTTATTCTGCAGTCCAGATCCATGGAATGGGAAAGAAACTATTGTTACCTAGCTTCAGGAAGGTAGAGCAAACCTATGCTTGTTTTCAGATGAGTAGTTTGATTTCCTTACTATATTTTTCTTAAGAGTAGAAAGTGAGAAGATCAAATGCCAGTGTCAGATTTCCTCCTTTGCCTTCTACATTCTGGAGCACATTTTAGCTAATGAAAACAAACATCCTCATGACAGTAAAAGCTGATAGGTATGAGAAGGACTGTACGTGTAATTCAACCTTTGAGAGGGGTTTTGGGTCCCAATGCACACAACACTCTTTCTCTCCTTATAGTAGTCTCTCATTCTTCTGATTCAAAAATGTATTTCCCATTCCTCCTAATATTTAATAGTTTCTTGATTTTTCTTCCATTTTCATTTTCCAAAACCTCCAAATCAGTAAAATTAGGAGGTTACAGCTTGTGAAATTTTATTGTGGATGTGGAAGCAAATACATGATGGTGTGAGAACAATCATCATTTTACTGGAGCAGTCATTAATAGCATATTAATATTTATTTCAGTGTAAGGGGTTATTTTCTTACCCTTGCTCACAGTGACATGTATGCATGAAAGCTTATTGAGCCAGAGCCAACTATTCAGTGTGAAGAAAGTAGAATAAATCAGGAAAGCATATCACTTTCAGCATCACAGCTGTTCTCACTTCGTGTCCTACTTGGTAGCTGGGCTACTGAGAAAAGCAAATACTTCTTTGTCTTATTTCTGCACTAAGTAAATGTCATAGCAACCCATTAGCATTGACAAGGTCCTTGTTCCTGAATATCAACTACTTTAACCCTTTCTCTTACACCGACTCTTTTCCCATTATATAAGTCATAGCAATCAATGTCTTTTGTTTAGGATTACACGAGTCACAACATTTGATTTTTCAAAAATAAGGAAAAGATAATTTTATTCTGGTTACACACTACTGCTGGCTTTTGAAGAAGTCATGCATTCTTTAAAGCATAACACTTGTATTCTCGGTAGTCAGTTTTCTTTAGCAGATTCTGAATAGAAAATAGTTACTTCTACACAAGACTGGTCAAAACAAATTTAATTTGATGAAAAGAATGTAAGCATTTTGTGGACTGATGGAGCTGCTTCTTAAATCATAATTTGAAATTACATCAAATGTGTTCCAAAACATATTGAAATCAGCAGTAGAAGTTTTACTTCTGGTAACTTTGTTGACTTGGATCAGATTAATAGAGTAAAAATTTGTAAGGTTTTTTTGTTTCATTACCCATATACTGTTACAATGAAAAACTGATAAAATCTTTAATTACCTAACTCAAAAGTATATGAAAAGTCCTTGGTGCTTTTTAGGATCCCAAAATTTTCTTTATGTTTACGTTAAACTTCTTAGGAGTGTCCTTCTGTTATCTTCCTTCCCTATATTAATTTGAAGTTTGAAAAATGGGGTCTTGTCAGTGTATAAATAAATCATCAAGTCCAAGGTAGCAGGCAGTAATTGTCAAACCTGTCACAGCTGACACTCTTCCAGAAATCCTGACACTCTCTTGTTTCAGAGGCTAACAAAGTCTTTGTTGGTTGCTGTAGAATAGCTACACAGAATATGAAGATTTTCACTTATTTTTCTCTTCAATTTTCTAAAAAAATGATTCTAAAATGAGAGAAGCAGAGTTAAATTACCATCTGCTTTTGGTTGAAGGAAACCTGAGTACATTTATTTTCATCCACTTGTTTTTCCAACTAATTAATAAATTATTACAGAGAAAGATGACAACCTAACTTACTAGTCACACAGGACACAGATTTATGCAGTTCGGCAGTTTCTGACAGATTGAATTATTGGATACAGTTAAGTTGATGGAAAAAAGCAAAGGGATGGGTTAGAAGTTCAGGATTCTTGCTGACTGCACTACCTTCTTATGGAATCATGCTAAAGGTTGAGTTCAGCAACATACATTAAATCCGTTTTCTCCCAATCAAGCAAAACATAACTAATAAATCATATAATAGGACATAGTACAAAACTGCTTTAATTTCAGGAGAGCTGTGACAAAGTAAGCTGCACACAGGACTATACCATGCTGGTATCCAAAACACTTCCAAGCTATTTCCACCAATGTCAGTGTTTACCTTATGTAAGCTTATTTACAAACAGAAATAAAGCCTAAATGCATGTAGTGTGGGGAATTTCTTTTACTTTCACCTAACACAATTCAGAAATATTAATACTGATCCTTGGAGAAAACTGTGTCCTTATTTCTGTCATGTAAAATAGGCTTGCTCTTGACACTTTTGCAGTTGTTTTATAATTGTCTATATATGCTTAAGTTTTTGAGACAGAAAATACACTCTTAGAGTATCCTTTGAAGTCAGATGGCTTCATTCTTTATTTTTCTAATTAACTTCTGTTATTTTTCCAACTAACTCATTTCTGTCATTGGTACGTGCATTAAAGAAATATGTACCATGAATGTGCAGAGACAACTTATTAAAATGGAGCTCAGATCCTTATCTCAATGCAAAATAATCAAGATTAATATATTTTACCTAATCAATGGTTAATAAAGCACTATTTCACCAGATAAAAAAGAAATTGTTTTCAGAACTACTCTGGATTTGTTTCAGATAAGATTTAATTTAGAAAAAAGTGTATGTTTCACTTCCTCAGACATATGTTTGGCGTAGAAAGGCTGTGTGAAAATTTAGTATTCAGACTGCTTCACTTAATTTAATATTTGGTACTAAAAAAGCATAGAATTTTAATTTTTCTGATACTATGACGCTAAATGCACTGTCCTACCCATTAACACAACAATGACTTGATTGAATTATTGGATACAGTTAAGTTGATGGAAAAAAGCAAAGGGATGGGTTAGAATTTTAATTTTAATTTTTCTGATACTATGACGCTAAATGCACTGTCCTACCCATTAACACAACAATGACTTATATGTCAAATGATAAAAGTGTACAGTAATCTGTTACATCAAAATCTTATTATGGCCAAAAAAGGAAAAAAAACCCCACATATACTGATCTATAAAATTGTTGTTAGTCTGTGTAGAGTTTTAACAAGCTAGTCTAACTTGTCATGATAATACATGAAAACTTTATTATTAAAGTGCTTAAAATTGATCAGAGGACCAGAGGGTCATCTCTGCTTTAGATAAAGGGCTGAATAGGTTGACTGGGATCAGGTGGCTCTGTACATTGCCTTCCCTGGCTTAATCAAAGTGTGAAAGTTTCCTGAGTGAGCCACACCAGCATGGGGGAACTGGTTCAGTCCAACACAGAGTATAAAGCTGAGCAACCAGCAGAAAGAATTTTGAAGAGGAGAGTGGGTTTGAGCTGACTTCAGACCATGTATTCTTTCTCAGTGACTGTATCACCCAGAATCACGACCACAAACAGAGACCAGTAAGGAGAGTCAAGTTTGTGGTGTGATCCAATGATGTATTGAAATACTTGTGGGGTTTTTTTTTTTTGTTTTTTTTTTTCATTTCAGTGAACTGCTGGATGGTTAAATCAAAATCCCAGTAAATACATTTAATATTAAAACAAAACCTCCTTGTGTAGAATATCTTCTGACAGTGGAAAGTGTGAACAGAAAGTTGAACCTGGCTTCTTCAGGCTCCATGACAAATGAAGCCTGAATACTTTTTCTTTAGTATTCTCAATATCATGTGGAAAGTGGCAAAGACTTTCTGTAGAAAATTAGTCTCTTATAGCAGAAGTAGACATTTTAGGACATATATTATTTAAAAAAATATCAGTATTATCTTCTAAGGTTTTGAACACCAAAAGTGAAATCAGCACCTGAGATCTGGTTTTGACTGTTAAACTAATTCTAATAAAGAGTTAATATCATGATGATCATTGCAATAGCTCAGGGTATATCACCTGCTTTAAACGACATCTATAGTAAACTACAGCATAGCAAGTTTGCATGGCCTTGGATCTGGCTGGCTTATCCTTATACTTGGGTTCTGATATAGCTTAAGAACCTGTGCTGCAGAGGTCATGTTCTGGTAAGTATCCTGAAACACTTTGGCCACATCAAAGATAAAATAACAGTTCTTGATGAGTCACAGGTATTTACTGTCTGGAAGTGTCACTGAAATTATGTCATACCTAACAAAACAATATATTCTTAATGTTTTTAATAAAAAAATGTTGCCCAAGCTCTACAGTGGGGAGGTTCATAAAATGTAAAAACACAAAAGTTGGAAGGGCCATTTGCACAAAAACCCAGATAGGCAACAGTGTATGGAATTAACCTAGTGGAAGATGGGAAGCTGCATCATCTACAGCATGTAATGGAATGCACCACGTATTTTCACCTGGTTTTTATTTGCCTTCCTCCAATTTTACTGCAATAGTACTGTTCATCAGTCCTAAACTCAGTCACAATTTCTTGTATCCTCACAGCACTCCAAGGAAACCATGCCTGCCTTTGCCTGGATGTGCCACAGAGAGACCATCTTGTCTTGGTGTCCAGTGTTCTCCCCTCCTTAGACACCTGTTTGCTGTGACTGACAATTTACCCCTGTGAGCACTGACAAATTTCAGCTCGACCATACTGTGGCTGTCAGACTGATTGGCATAATACACCTCATTATCAATATCTATGTAACAACATCACACCATTTTTTTCATCCTGTCACATAAGCATGCAGCTAATGCATGTTCCTATCTTATACTTGGTACTTCCTATCTTACACTTTACTATTTTTTTTTCACTTTTTCAGTCACATTACAAAATATCTTCATTACTATGTGTTAAAAATCTCAAGACTTAAAAAATCTTCTGCAGGGAGGAGAGAAAGAAAAAAACTTATTTGCTGAAGAAGTATCTAAAAATAGTGAAAAAAGCCTTAAACAGCCTATTATGCAAAACAATAAAAATAAAAAAAGGAAAAACACATGAAATGAATTCCAATATGCACACTCAAAATATACCACTAGGATCCAGCTTTCATTAATCATAGACAGACACTCGTATTCAAAGAAAATATTTTTTCTGAAGAATTTTCTTTTAATACTAAATGAACTCTTTCAGGGGACAAGGACCTAGCTTCTCAGTAAAACTTAATGTCAAAGGAAAAAGAACTAAGAATAAAAATGTGTTTGCATACTGTTCTAACACATTTTTTTTCATTAAAATCCACCTACTGGGACTGCACTAGTATGTGCTTGCAGTGCTAGAGGTTGGCACACTGAGCTGCAGACAGAATGGGGTTTTCCAAAGAATATTTCTTAATGAGCACAAGACCTTTGGAAATTTATATGCATATAAGAATTTTGTTTCTAAGACTTTTCCTTTCTCCCAGCTCTATTAAAATTGTGTAATTCTTTAAAAAGAGAATATGAAAAAAAATTTTAAAACATTATGAGAATAATGTTTTAAAATTTATGACTAATTTCACTGGCTGTTGGTAACAAAGCTTAACTCAAAACAACTGTGGAAGATATGAGTCTTAAATAATGGCATCCTGTTACTTAGAGTTACTTTGCAAAACAACAGATAATACAGGTTCATAAGTCAACACTACTTGTCTGGCAAATGAGCAGCTTTATGCATTATTTGCTGCATCATGGTTGTAATCCTGTTCTGGAAAGCTTCACTCTCCATGCCTTATTATGTGGAAGTGCTCATTTCAGGCTACAGCTTCTTTTCCAATGAGCTGGTACCATAAGGAGCTCCTAGCAGCCTTGTGTGATCTGTAGTATTAATGGTTGAGAAGCTAACTTTAAAAAAAAAAAATTAATAAGGTCAGTAATGATTTTTGCCCTTGCTTTCGAGTGTGGCATCAGACTGGAGCTCTTAGGTCCTATTAAAGACTCATGTGGACATACAGAAGGGTAGGCCTGTAAGGATAGCAGTTCCTGTTCTGCTAGATTCTAAGACCTTATCAATGTTAGATAACCAGTGTTTAGTTATGAGCTTCTAATATTTTTATGATTTATTTTTGCTTGTATCATTGCACTTTGCACAAAGCACCAGATTTTTCCAAGCAATGGTCCCATCAGTTTCCTGCAATGCAGTTCCAAATAGCCAGCAGCTATGTGCTGCCTTAGCTAACAATGTAGGTGTGTAAATCTTTTGCAACACCCACAACCAGTTAATTAACATGCAAATGACCTTAAATCTACCCTCAGGAAAGGATGTCAGATTAAGAAGAACATGAAACTTCACTTTGAGTGTTCAGGCTTAGAAAAACATATCTTACTTCTATCCTCTGCTGCTTCACCAGAGAAAAA
The DNA here is from genome assembly GCA_025504685.1 of Leucosticte australis. Lineage (NCBI taxonomy): Eukaryota > Metazoa > Chordata > Aves > Passeriformes > Fringillidae > Leucosticte > Leucosticte australis. The sequence goes on along the minus strand of JANIJU010000002.1, from coordinate 26,478,928 downwards.
ATCTTCTCCCTGATGAAAACTCCATACATTTATGCTAGAGAAGGAGGAGCTCAGCATTATACAACTGAGATCTGACCTTTTGCTGAGGGCTATTGGCAAAAATATGTGTAGACTGATGATTTGGCTTGCAATGAAAATTTATGACAGACAGCAATAAATTTGAAGCTGGCTTTAATGTAAGCATTTTTATATATTTATAATAGAGAGGCAAGGCTTTTCTTTGCATAATCTGTGTACTCATAATTTAACATGATAATTGCTATACAAACCTGTAACTTTCTAATTCCATGAGGTTCTTGTGAAATGTATTATTGTGCATGTTTTGACAACTTTATTTTAAAACATGAAATTTTCATCAGTTCTCTCCCCAACTGAACAAGAGCTGAACAACAGAAAAAATATAGAGAGATACAGAAAAAAAAAATTAACTCCTTTTTATTTCAGGCAACCCGCTAGAATGTTGCCAAAGCAATAGCAAGCTTCCTAAAAGAGAATAGACATGCATAAATGTACAGGACTTCAAAAGCAAAGTCATTGCTCTTATCTTCCTTTAGTAATACAAACTTTGTTTATGCCATTACACCACCAAACATTTTAAAATGCAGAAGTGAGGGGAAGGTCAAACCATTCATGCTGGTTTTGGCCTGGGTACAGTTAAGTTTCCTCACAGCAGCTGGTATGGGGTTATGCTTTATGTTTGTGCTGAGTATGGGGTTGATAATATAGAGGGGTTTTTATTGCTGAGCAGGACTGACACAGAGGTAAAGCCTTTTCTGCTTTTCCTACTGCCAGTCTGTCAGGGAGGCTGGGAATACATGGGAGGCTGGGGAAGAGACAGAGCCAGGACAGGTGACCCAAACTGACCAAAAGAATATCCCATACTATATGACATCATGCTCAATATTTAAAGTGGGGGAAGAAGGAAGAAGGGAAAATGTTTGGAGTGATAGATTTTGTCTTCCCAAGTCACTGCTATACATGATGGGGCCCTGCTCTCCCGGAGGCGACTGAACACCTGCCTGCCCTTGGGAAGAAGTGAATTAATTTTTTTCCATGTGAGGTTTTGCTTTGCTTATTAATTTATCTTTATCTCAATCCATAGGATTTCCAGCTTTTACCCTTGTGATTCTCCCTGTCTCACATTCCAATGGCAAAGGAGTGAGTGAGGCATCTGTGTGGTATTTGGTTGCTGGATGAGGTTACACTGTGACACCTCCAACAATATTTTAAAAATTTTTCCTAAAGAAAAGTATGTAATATGAAATTGAGAAAACATGGAGCAAAACCTTTTGACCAGTACATTTTTTTAGACATGCATGGCAATTTTTTTTTTTTAGAAAATTGGAATTTATTATGATAACAAAAAAAGTTGAGCATAAACTGTTGAAAAAGTTGGGTTTTAGCTCTATATAGAAGAAAGGCCACTTTATAGTGCTTGTGCTTGTTTGTTCTACAGATTATATTTGACTCTCAAATCTTAAACATATTAACTAAGCAGAAAATAGAAATTGAGTGAGAAAATACACACTATCTTCTACATCAGTCAGAAATAATGACTTGGTGACCCTGGAGGTATAGTACCTTTATTAATTCCAGTGAAATCAAGTAGTATGAGGCTGCCATAATGTCAGATAAATTAAGGTTTACAGTATGTCATTTCTGGAAAGCAGCTGCAGTCAGAGCAGCTGTTAAGGGCATCTTCATTAAATGAGTGGCATTAACTGGAGTTTCTTGATGGTTAGTCAAAGTCATGAAAAGAAAAACCAAACAAAAAAGGCTCTACAGAACATATAACCAATGTGTCAATGCTGTAAAGCAGTAACAACCACTTCTGTGGGAGAAAAAGGCAGCTTTCATTTGCTCATAAATTCAAGAATATATTTTGTACAACAATTATTGAAAGAACTAAAGCTGGCTTCCTCTGTTATACACCTTGAGACATTCTGATAAAAACTGCTGTTATAAGATGTAAGCATTGTAACTTTACCACTACAGATGAAAAGAATGACTGGATTTCAAGGTTTTGTAAGGTACATGAACTCCTATGTTAGGTTATAAATGACAACTGAAGTTCTGAAGGTAGTTCAAGTATTTTTGTCATGTACTTGAGAAAAGTTATCATAAATCTCATAATACCCAAGAAGCTTGAGTTTGGAGAATGAGTTCTGCAAAATAATGGTAAATTCTTCTTCTATCATGTTTAGCAGATGTAACAGAGAATAAGTCCTTCTCCAGAAGTGTAATTATGGATCTGTTATAACCATTAACAATCAGCATACCTTAGGTCTAGGATGCCATTTACTTTTCTTGTTCCAGCAAGAATTAACACAGACAAGACTACTACTGCTTCTACTGTTTTTCATTTTGCTTCATATATTACTATGCTCAATGATCTTTAAGGTTTCCCCAAAAACCATTAAGGTTTTCTACAACATTTTGTCAAAGATCTTTAGTTACATAGAAATGACTACGATTATCTATGCTCTTAGAGTGCAATAATGACTCAGTTTAGTAAAATGACAGGGAAAGTACCTTTTTAGACTAGAATATTTAGAGCTAGATTGTCAGGATTATTCAGACCTAATTTGTACCAATTCTTAGCATTCTTCAGAGGAACTACTTAATTCAGATGTATCACTAAATACTAAGACAAATTTTAAAGGATGTAGAGGACTTCTGAGGTTTAAGATCTAACATGAATCCTCTGTTTTGCAAGAGGCTTTCTTCATTTCTTTTCATCCAAAATCTATATATTTAGGTATGCAATGTATAAGAAATTAATAAATCCTTTTTATTATGAAATTTCAATTACATTGATATTTGAAAATTAAATATATTGTAAAGAAGATTTTAATACAATTCCACATCTTAAAAATAAATTATTACTGTGAACTTTTTTATAAAGTAATTTATATACATTTGAGATTCATAGTCAACCCATGTTGGAATGACCAGTCTTACACTGGAAAGATAATCTCTTGAAAAAAGCACTGTCAGATCTCCTACAGTCTTCCATGAACTCAGGCAGTTGTGCCACCACGGACTGTGATCCTGTCAGACCTAACAAGCTAAGCGCATTCAGGCTGAATTAATAGAAGAGTGGGAGACCTCTATGGAACACTTCAGTGTTGTAGCAAGTTTTTTAGTGCTCCTGACTCAGTGGGAGACATTCTTCTATGTAAGCTAGTACTGAACTGATGCCCCAGCCAGGGAGTTTTGAAAGACACTATAATTAGGATATTGGATAAAATGCTCAGAAATAGAGAATGTGAGACAGTCTGATGTCACGTCAAGTGTCTTAGTGCATGAACTGGAGAAAAGCAACTGCTAGAAGGAAAAAAAAAACCTGGAAAATATTAGCAAAGAATATAAAATACATCTTATGGTTGGATAGTAAAATATAAAAGCAGTAGAAAGCCTGGTTTGATGTGATCAGCACAAGACCATTTTACTGATGCATATGATGAATTTATAAGACCATATAGAGGAAAAAGACCTTGCAAAAAAAAAGAGAGAGATAAAATTAATTCTCAATCAGTTTTAGCTGATGTGCTGCTCATTATATGTTTAAAATGGCCTTCCACAAAAGTAGTCCCCCAGGGGTCTTTACACAGTTATAAAGGAAGTAACATTCTGCTATAAAACTCCTAATATACAATACAGCTATGAATATTTAATAAACACTGAAGTAAAGAATAAATTCTACAGAAAAGCTACTCTAATATTTCTAAGTACTGGGCAATCATTCAAATATTTCTATCTTTATGCATGGTTACTCCTTCACAGAGCAAAAAGTCTTACCTCCCTTCTCATAAATATTATCTTAGGAAGAAAGTAAAGAAAGGTGAACTCTGTATCACAAAATATGTTCTTAGTTTTATCAGTCAGGCAATATTTGTCTATCTGTCTCAAAATCAATACAGTTCCCCTTTATGCAGCATGATTAACAAGCAGGCAAAGTCATCTTAAAACAGGTGTATCACACTGACATTACTTTTTAGTTAAATTTAAAATAAAGTAAGCAATGATCACAAAAATTTGCAGTAGCTTCTGCACTCTGTATTAAATGCACGGGCTGCCAGGATATGACTCTCTCTAGACCCTGACAAGTAATGGGTTGTGGAAAATTCTTGGAAAACTGCTAAGCAAGCGTAACTCTAATAGGTGAACACAAGAAATGGGGTATAAAACAATAAAAATACCTGATGTGATAGTCCCTTAAGAGCAGTAAATCAATCTAGTAGATAGAGCTTCCATTAATGTTTTAATAAAAGCCTTCTACTTTAGGAATCCCTAAATTTGGGATTTTCTCCATAAGTTTTTAACATTGAATTCTACTGGTCAACTTTCCAATCACTCAGACAATAAATAAAGTTAACAGAATGCTTAGCTGCTCATATAAATTTTTATATACTTGATGACCATTTTCAGTGAAGAGCATATGAGGAGCTAGAAGTGAACTGAATATTATAAGTTTTAGTCTGCAGTACAACTTCTCAACATGTACTGAGGATACAGGGAAGATAATATTCCAGAAGTTTGCTATGGAACATCTTAAAAGTTTTCTATAAACACTGAAGAAATATGTTAGAACTTAATTTCCTGAAAACAGGAAGAAGACTCTAGAATCAATCCCTTACTCAGAAAAATACAAAATAACAAAACAATATGACTTAGATTATTTTTCTGATTTTCATGCTACTGGAGACCTAACAGATGTGAGTCTATTTGGGCATATTTCCTTCATGTTTCCACAGGCAATAATAGAAAATAGTCTTGTATTTTTAAAAAAGTAGAAGCATAAAAGTTTTCCATGTATGAATCTAGTCTCAGAATCCTGACTAAACCATTATACAGTTCAGCACAATGCATTTACAAATGGTGCATGATGACTCCCTATTTTAGGTAAACTTAAACATCATCCAAAGGCAGCAGTATTGCTTCTGGCAAATGAAAAAAGGTGGTAGATGAAATGGGAAAAGGTTCTGTCTCGGTGCATTCATCTATTCAGAGAGAATAAGAGAAAGAATTTACTGTTATAATAACACTAAAGGTGAAGTTGTAAGGTGTTATATATTTACCAAAATGTTAAAAAATATTTTTGTTTAAGAAGATTAGCTAAAGTACAATAATACATTTTCAAACTCAGTTTTCCAACTAACCACGTTTTCTTTGGACATTTCTGCTTTTCTCACCAGAATTTCTGATTCATTATTTTAGCATATTTTTCTCATCTGGAAATTAATACTCTAAGAAGGTTTTTTTTCCAGGACTTGTGTTCAGTGATGTTTTATTTTTCACTCTCCCAAATACAGAGAACATTTTTTCCCTTTCCTCTGAAGGCCTCTAAAGTCTGTATAATTAATTCCAAACTTTAGCCTTTTTTTTCTTTTTTTTCAGTCCTAATTTTCAGATTAGGGCCTGAAAAAAACAACGTGAAGAAAAATTCAGATTCAAATTATTAGCAGCAACTCTTATCTGTGTGTGTCACGTGGGTTATTGTATATACAGTTAATTTTAGATAGACAAGTTGCTTTAAAATCCTTGACCAGAGATGTTTCCCAAACCTAGGTTCTTACGGATTTCCAGTTACAAATGTTATTTTATCTTTCTTGATTACAGGATACCTGTTATGCAACATAGGCCATTTCCCTCTGTATTATAGTGAAAGGTACTCTGCAGACTAGAAAGCATTGTTTATTCAGGCAGACACAGTATTAAATACAGACTTTGTAACTGAGTACAGCAGCTTGCCAGGCAGTAAAGTTCACCTGACTACTTCCTATTCAAAGGCATCTCTCTGTCTTTTTCTTGTGAAATTATTATCCTTACATTTCTAACTGCTCTCTATGGCATTTATGCAGCTTGTGGATATGTTGGCCAGACAAAGATCTCTTAACAATGATTGGAAAAGCTGGCATATGGAACAAGAAAAGCTCTACCATGAATGGGGTCCTGCACATTTAATATTCTCTGAAAACACAAGAATTTTTTCCATTGACTCATGAGTGGCTGGAAAATACCAAAGGAATTAATATGATACGCTTGTGCTAAGAGGTATGACAGTCCATTAGCAATATTTTCAGTTACTGTTTGAAAAGAAAAACAACTATCTGTATCATCCTAAGTTGCTTCTCTGTCAGACTCTGTGTAATACTTAACAAGACAGTTGCATTCTCCCGTACAATCTACGGATCAAAGGTGCTGGTTCTAAATCTTGGTACACATGCTCAGCCATGAAGGATAGGTTACATCTCTAGCTAATTATTCAAATAGCTCCTGCAGGTAGCAGACCAAGGAACATGGAAAATAGGTAAAATTGGAAGAGACTTCTGTAGGTTATAAAAAACACAGATTGTTCTTGCTTCGTCATCCACTGTGAACAAAATTCAATCATGTGCCTTAGCTACCCAAGCTCAGCTGATTTTCTCAAACGGTAAAGGTATTCAAGGCATCCACATACTGCTGACAATGGATGAAAGACTTATGCCATTCTAAAGAGGAAGATAAAGCCCCACAGATGGCATGTCAAGACAGTGTTGGATGCTCATGAATGAACATCAACTCTATAAATCTGTATAACATCCTTCTTCTTGTATGAAAAAAGATTTATAGTGAGAATGATTTTATCATTTCCTTATGGAAGTACAGTAGTGGCATAAATTGTTTCAGAAGGAAATGTGATCGCCTAGCAACAGTTCTGATCTCCAATTTTCTAAATCTCAGGATTAAGAATATATTTTTCAAGGATGTCATATGTTTTAAAGTCCCTCACATGGCTGTTCACTCTCTCTGTTGACTTAAGTACTTTTCCCTGCCTTTGCCCAATTTGTGTCATCATTGTTCACTTCTGTGTAAACAGTGTTCATACACTTGTGCTGCAAGCAGGGCAACTCCGTTGCAACAAGCAGTTTCCCCTTTGGCTCTGAGACTAAAATTAATCATATATAGCTCTTTTTCACAGTTACTCATGATAAAGAATATGTATTTTAGAATTTATACAAATGTACAAATGTGTAAATGCATAAATTAATATAAACCTTGCTTTGCATATGTCATTTCTCCTACTGCCTCACTAATTTAATTACAATGTTCATATGAAAAATTAGGGCCAACATTTAAATCCCTTTCTCTCGGTAAGTTTAATTGTCAGTGAAGGAACCAAAGTTCTGTTGAATTTGCATTTGAAAAGATACACTTAACATCTCCACAGTTCTCAGATAGATAATTACCTTACTATAGAGAATCCCTGAATCAGTAAGTTTTAACAGCTAATTCTCACAGACTTTTCTACCACATTGCAGAATCTTGGTCTGCTCCTTGTAAAGATCTAATAATGTTTCTGTTTTCAGACCTGCTTTTATAAAGCTGTTCTTTAAGAAGCGTTTTCTCTCTTTCTTTCACGACAGAAGTAACTCATTAATTCTTTGTATTAGGACCAGAATAACAGACTGAGGCAGAACTATTGGAAACAGATTCAGGATTTCAGATTTATGATAATTTCTTGATATGACTACAGTTCCAGATTCCTGACACGAAGACTGGCAAGCTGTGAGCATGTTCTATGCAGTATTTTGTCCTGGGCTCTTTAGCAGTCTCTCAGCCAATGTCCAGACAGAGCTCAGGACAGGACAGATTTAATTCCCAACAGCAGTTTAGATATAGTCACTCTCTTTTGGTTGGAAGGAGAGTTTAGCTGTGCAAACACAAGCTAATATGTCCCAGGTGGTTTCATATTTAGTGCCTGAAGTCTCTCATTTACTAGAGTCGGCAAAACCTGTGCATCCTAAAAATATACATTACTATGTACTGGAATAAATGGCTATTGATTACTTATAGCTTCTTCCAGGCATGGTAAAAAGTCACAAAAATACTAGTCTGTATGAAAAAGAAATAGGATACTTAGCTCAATTAATAGGGCTACACAAGGGAACAGAACAGTGATCTAAGAATTGCTGAATTAATCCCTGTCTTTGTGCTCCTTGGACATAAGGCATACTTACTTGATTGTTGCAATGACAGAGGCTGTTTACAGGAGATGCTCTTTTGCATTCATATTCCCCATGAGATCATTCAAGGTATAACTTATCCCTTCTAATGAGTTAATTAATCCAATATGATATATAAATCCTATTGTTCAACAGCTATTTAAAATGAGGCAAATCTTCATAACTTTTGTAGGCAGCATGGTCCAATAAAGATTGAATATAAGCTAATATTGACCTCATGAACTGAAAACATGCTTCTTTTTACAGAACCCTGTAGCTTCAGTATCAAAACATTAACTTCACAGTAGATTACAGTTTTGTGTTTCAAAGATGTTCATTCATGTCAAGTTACCTGGCATCCTACCACAATTACAGACTCAGATGTCAGCATCAAAACCAAACAGGGTGTAAGGATCATACACACATGACTCAGATTGCTCACACTGAATTTTTTGTTATACAACAAACACTTCTTCAAAAGTCCAATACAAAACTTGTATTGGCAGAGGGAAGGCCTCACCTACTCAACCGACTTCAATGGAAATGCTGTTTTACACTGACTATACCAACAATAAAAAAAAGCTGTTGTTTCACCAAGAGAACAAATGTTGAGCCATCTATTGCATTTTACAGATACAAACACATTCTTTTTATATTAACCATTTTAGATTTTTTTTGTGTTGTCTTCTTTTTCTTAAGCTAATATATTTATTGCTTTCAAACTGACAAAAATATCAGTTTATAGCTGTATTTCCTGTATATTTCAATAGTGAAGTGATTTGTCCCTTTTTCTAAGATTTGGGTAAGATTTAAATTTCATAGGACATCTAAATACTTAGTTCATAAACTAAGTTCATAAACCCTCAATATAAATATTCTGAAGGTACTCTAGTATGATTTTCATTTTTTTCTAGTTATATCAGAGATAATTTTTTATGAAACAGGTTACTATAACCCTTCTACCAAGACAGTTTTTACAGTGAATGAAAAACTGTAGAATAACTAACATCTTAGCACTTTATTTATTTACCTATGACTACTAGCTATTCCTCATTAATCTGAATCACCATCAATCTCTCCTTCTTCTTAAGAAATGCAATGAACATAAAATGGTCACCTGGTCTTCTGATTCTTTCCAGATCATTGATTAATACATGTCATTTCAGAAAAGAATGTATTTAAATATTTCATTTAAAAATTAAATAAAGAAATAATATTTCAAAATAAACTAGATATTTTTTTGTCATACATAAAACATAAAATAAGATGAATTAATCCTTTCCTAAACCTTATCATTGAGAAGTCACTTCAAAGCATTTTAAGAAAAGAAGTGACTAGAATATTTTATGGAAGCCTTCTCTATCAGTCAAAGTAAACAATCTACTTAGAAATTCTTGCTGCTACAGTGTACCAGGTAAGGGCTTTGTTGACATGAGATCTTTGCTTTCTTTATTCAACACAAATATCTTACCTCCAACCATATCTGACATTTCAAGCATTAAATATAATACTGAATATAAATCAGGGCACTAAAGCCAAAATTTTATAGCAAACCCAAAATAAATGAATTGATGCCAGAAGTGTTATTAAGATTTGGAATATGTTAACACAGTGTTCAGAGAGATATCTCCAGCAAAGTTTCAGTCCTAGAAGAAGTGTAACAATGTGTTTGGTCTCTTCATAGACTAAAGCAGGACCCAAGCTGGTTACATTAATTTTGTGGAGGTTGTCAATAATAGTGATGCTATGAATCCACGTTTGCTCCTGTCATTTGGACTGAGTTTTCTTCTCTCATTGGGCAGATAGATAATTCCATCTGGTTAAATTCGAACAACTGATCTTAAGTTATGGTTCATTTTGAAGTTGGCCATTTCTCTTTCAAACTTGTTGCACCATGGGATTATATAAATAGGAACTATTCTAGTTTTGCAACTATGTTAGCTAGTGTAATAAAAATTACTACTTCACCATGAAGAACTTGACTATCAACTTGACTATTCTACCAATATTTTCAATAGAAAATGTATAAATATTGACAATATGTACAGTGGATATCACCACATGCGAGTATTCCCCCAGATACTTGCATGTGGTGACCCTTACTTGCAAATAAGGGTCTCAGGAACTCTTATTTGATTGAGTTGTTAATAGATATTGGATGATAAATAAATGTAATCTGACCAAGATGATTCACTAATATTCACCAAGGTGCTGCTGTTTTGAAAGTAAGCATTATTCCTGTGCTGTCTTTACCTTGACACAATATTGGATATAGTAATTTTCTAAGTCTTAGGTTTTTTTGTGTTTTAACATGCATCAATATTATGAAATGACAGCCTTAAAATCTTATTGGTTTATCAAGCTGTTTATGTGCAATTCAGTTTTAACTGTGTGTATTTTCTGTCGTATTAAAACAAGAGTCACCAAAGACACTAAGAATACCTTAAATTAAATAGCCTGTTTTCACATAATGCTTTGTTTTAATCAGGATTCTGTGAAGCTCACTGGTATGATTAACTTTCACTAATCAGAGGTCTAGAAACATCAAGGTGTTTGTTCTTAGCATTTATCCTTGTTAGTTATTCCCTACAGAAATATTAATTTACACTAGATGCTTTACTAATGACCTTTTAACTTGGAGATAAAAATACAGCAGTGTGCTAAGAGCATTTTTTTTCTATTAACAAAAAGAAAACATGCCAAAATATCATAACAGAAAAATTATGATATTATGGTGCCTTTATAGAATGCTCAATATGTATATTACACACATATTCTGATAATATTGTAAAGGCAATAATAGATGTTTACATCATTTATTGCTTACAAAGATTTTGCTGTATTTCATATTTATTCATGTTTGGATGAATCCCTTCAACCAGCTACTTTTTTAAAATTACAGGTGAGTGAAACCATAAATTTCAACATGGCTTCATTCTTAACAGTCTATGAAGCAGTAGATTGGAAGCATAAAATAAAGTGAGCAGAATCATGTCATGTTCTGCTGGGAGACATATTTTACCCTTCAGCAGCATATTAAAAACGCATGTTCTTGAAATTGAGGCAAGGCATACAGTACCTCCATCCCATGAGATATATTTCTCTGCCTAGAGCAGAATTTTCCTCTTGGCAGTGTGTTTCAGAACAGGCAAGTTCAACAGTTTAATCTCTAGCATTTGCATTACATTTTCCAATTCAGAAAAAAAAAAAAAAGAAAATATTTCTATCATACTTCTAAAGTGTTGGGCTTGGTTTTTTTCAATTAATGCACATGAACAAGATCAGTTTTGTTTTGGTTTTTTTTTCCCCACAAAAATGGGTTAATTAAGCTGGTGGGATAGCATGGTTTCATTATGAAATTTTAATAGTATGGTCACATCGCATTATCTATACATTTCCTAGTCAGATATTCAAAATAAATTGCAAAGATAAATTAGGGAAATGTTGAAAAGCATTCTAGCTTGAAGAAGAGATGTCGCAGCACATTTAAGTGCTGCAGTTTATATTGCATAGTCTTTCCCACTCCACCGTGTAGTTAGCAGAATACTACTAGCAGAACAATTCTTCTGGACTGGATATAAGACACAAAGAGTGTGCCCTCCACTAGGATCCTCTTGAAAATGTTTATCATTAAAATATGAAATTGCTAATTAAAAACTCTGATTATGCAGACAGTACAATCTCTACTTGCTAGCATGCTATTGCACTTAGAATGCAAGTAATATCTCAGTAGTTATGAACATCTTATTTGCAGGTCTGTAGTGTTGACAATGGAGGAAGGTACACTTTCCATGAATTTCATATTCCCCTGACTATGAATCTGTGGATTTCACTGGGGAAAAGCAGCCTTTTTAAAAAAACGCTGACATTAATCATGTGAAGGATACCAACAGAACAAGGAAGTATCAGGAACAACAGATTACCAATCATACAACTGATAATCTATGAACTAGGAAAGGAGAGGGAAACTATGGGTATGATATCCTCATGGGTTGTGTAAACAGCAGTCTTCATGAACCACTGTTCAGTTTGTTTTGAAATTAGAAAGATGAAGGGGCAGCCAAAAAGAAAGTTAAAGACAATTTTGCAGCACCAAGTGCAGTACCTTAAAGACAATTTTGCAGTACTTTTTTGGTATTGGGTGCTATCTTACAGTAATTGCAGAAAAGAACGTGTGAGCTCTTTTAGTCTATTAAAATCTTAAAGTATATAGTGTTACAGTTTTTAAGAACTCTTAGGTGTATGAACTTGACTCACACTTAAACTCAGAACATTCACAATTAGGGACAAATTAAGAAAAAAAACCCAATCAAACCACAGGAACAAAAAACCCACCAACCAACCAACCAACCATCAGAAGTAAAATAATAGGAAGAAAGGAGTCATGGGGATGCAAACAGCAATAGAAATATCAAACATAAAGATGGCAGGCACTTTTGGAGACAGCATTTATTAAAATTCTGAAATGTTAAATGTCTGAAATCTTTACAGGTTTTTTTTTATTTCTCCAAAAGAAGGTAGCAATGAAGGCAGATATTTTAATTTCATAGGACTGTCAACAGTGTTTCTATAATTTTTTTTTGGCTTTAGATATCTATAATTGTTTTGTCTATATGACATAACAATAGTCTACAGTAACCCAGCTCTAGAGAATTTTATTTTGTTATTTTTGGGACTTGTCTGACATCAGTCAAAGCTTTTCACAGTAGCTCAGTGTAGCAGATGCAGAGTAACCCCAGATGCAGCCCCACCACCACTGCTGTTTGTCTTATTGAGGCTTCATAGTCCCTCATCTATCCTCAACCACAAGACATTACAGCAAAGTATAGAAAAGAAGAACATTCCTCTAGTGAATGCTGAACTCTTTCTGGAATGGCAAAAGGGCTGCTTTCTTTGCAGCTCATCTCAGATGCATGTTTACATCTTTGTTCTTATGTTGTATTTTCATGTCTGTGGTGCTCAGAGAGAACTTTGTATTTCAAAATTTAGTTCAATCTGTGAATTATTCAGGAACATGACCCAAAAGGCATTAACAATTTAAATCTGCCAATAACTGATTTTCATATTTTTTTCTGTAGAAGCAAAACATGAGTAGATTATATAATGGATCTGTTGCTGGATAATATTAAATGAGTTTTCTGAAGTAAATAATTGACATGCATATGAGATCTGATCTTCAGTTGAACTAAAGATGATAAGTAAGCTATAACTAAGGGAAAGGAAAAACAGACTCCAGAATTTATAAAAAAGTACCAAGACCTTTGCCAAGGAACTTTCAGCCATTCATTTAAATTACATTTTATTTCATTAAAAAATAGGAAAGTCAAATGCACTGATTGACTTACACTTTTTGCTATTTTTGAAAATAACTTTTGATGAAATCATAACCTTCAGGTTTAGATTAAGCTAAAGATCCTAATCCCTTGTCCTCACTGCTGCCATTTTTGTCATATAAGAGGCACTAGAAAGTTAGGCATTTAACTGCCTAGCTTATCTTCTGGATCAGAAACTCATCTTCTTGGGTTCTTACCCACATAAACACCACAGGAAATTAGGTCTAGTTTCATATTCCAAAAGAGAAATGAGATTTTTCCAACAGAAGGAATATTGGAGTTCCATCACATCAATATATTTTTATCCAGAATTTCTACCTCTTTTTGGGTGTGCTATGTCTCAAATAGTCCAGTAGATATTAATGGAAACAAAACTGAAAAAACCCAATCAAACAAAAAAAAAAAACCAAACACAAAAACCATCCCCAAAAAAGAGTGGGGGGAAAAAATCATAGCGTTTATTTCCAAAATATTCTGAGGCACTGAGAATTTTCTCAAAAACGGAGAAGGGAGCAACAGATCTTATTCAAGGTACAAGTTAGTGAGTGGTGACATAAGGAAAGAAGTGGGAGAGGTCAAGGGGAGAAAACAAGAGCTAAAAAGGTTCTGAAAAAATACAGAAGCAGAAACACTATAAGTAAAGAGAGATAGGAAGATATTAGTAAAAACAAAGGTGAAGCTCTATTGTCCAAGACATGCTTCAGAAAGAGAGGAGTAAATAAATAAAATTATAACAGATTGGATCAATATTTTAGGGAAAATAATTGTAGGATTTCATTATAGTAACAGGACTACAAAGCTATTGAAAAATATGAGATATATGCCCAGAATGGATGACAGAAATCACTATGTAATCATAAAGCCGATTGGAAAATTATATCAGATTGTGTCTAAATGGGAACAACACATTGTATACAACTGTTAGTTTAATTTTTGATAATTTACTACTGAATGAGATTGACATTGTGAAATAAAAATCTAAACTTAATTATTTATGTGTGTTTGACAAAAGGATGTAAATGTAATTTCTTCTCTATAGACTAAAGATTTTAAACAGTTTAATGAAAAATGTTATGGATAATTTATCACTCTCTTGATTTATTATTTTTATTTTTTCTCCCCTGATGATGAATGAAGGTTTAAAGGGGAAAATCTACAAAATAAATGCTCTAAGAATTATTTGATGTATAGTGCACATTTATTTCTTCTCAGAAGTCTATGTCAAATACTCATTATTTGCTCGACTACTTGTCTCTATTACTCTACTTAAAATTTACTCTATTATGGTAAAAAAAAATTACTAGGTTTTATTTTTTTTACTATAGTCGGTAATAAAAAAAGATTGAACTGTTGACTTTAGTTGAATGGCTAAATATCAGTCTGTATATGACAAAAAATATTCACCATCTCTTTCTACATGGGAGGAGGAAGAATTACAGACCATAAAAAATAAATTGACAAGCTGGAGACAGTCACAGACTTGTCTATCATTAACTGATGGATTGGGACAAACATGACAAGGCGTGCAAACCTAAAATGCTTGACCACACAACTTATATATTTGCCTTGTTTTTCCAAAGCAATTTGCTATCCCACTGCCCAATTCAAATGCAACCTAAAGTAAGTACCTTGTCTTTTGAAGTGTACATGAAACCCCTAAAAACTGTTAGGGTGTGTACTACAGAAAAAAAATGCAATATATTCAACTCGGAGAAGCTATAGATTAAGCCTTTAGATAATTTGTTACATAGCATTCAATAATTTTCCCAATACTATAGTATCTGATAGTATTAAAGAGAAACTATATTTATGACAGGCTTTATAATAAATGAGAAAAAAAATGTTATAACTATAGGGACAATTCAGGTAGAAGGACACAACTGATCTGAAAAGAAATGTCTGCTCTTCACTGAAGCAAGAGTGAAGATTTGTAATTTCTAGTTAAAAGCAGACAATCTAGTTGGATTTGTCTTAAAATTATATTTCAAAGCCATTTTTTATCATCTATTAGACAATGGCATTCAACAATCAGTCAGTAACAGGCTTAGAGAAGTATCAAATCTATATTTATGAAATCTAGGGCCAAGGTTAGTTTTGTACCAAATCAGATCAAACTATACATGGTGCTCACTTGCACATTCCTGATCCAACAGTGTTGTGACAGGATGAGTCAAAGCTGTGAGAAGGGACTCTTTCACGTTCCTCACTCTTATGCTGAAGACCAGAAACCTCCATTATGTACAGCTATTGTCCTTCAAGCTTGATAGTATGTAACATAAAATTACTCTCATGAAAATTTATTGTAGAACCACGCAGATAAGTGTAAGTAGTGTTTACATGAAAGAAATAAATAATTTTAGAAATAATATCTCTATATTTTATCTAGGTTCAGGGACGACTGGATTTTGCAAGACTCATATGCTGTGACACCAAATTTTAAGAAGCCTTAAGAAAGTAGAAGGCAAGGAAGTCCTGAAATAAATAAGTATTCAATGGAGAAGTGTGTTGATTGGTAAAATAATCATCTCCTGCAGTAGTTAGGGCATTGATATACAAGAGTGTTCTTGCTCTTCAGCAATTTATCCCTTAACTGTGACACAGAAGATAAACAATTTAAATCTAAGATCTTAGCTGTTGCTGTATTCTGCTGTTAGAATGTTTATCTAGCTGCTTAAACAGTGAAGCTAGGTCCTTTTTGCAAAAATATAGAGTTTTGACACTCTTCAGGACTCAGGCAATTATGCCCAAATACAAAAGTTTATTAAGCACTTATTCTCAGGCTGATTAAAATTGTATTAACTGTATTTGTTCCTGTGTTCTTTAAGTTACAACAATAAATAAATTGAGGGTGTTGGTAGTTAAGATCAACTATTAAACTTCAAGGGGTAAGGTGAAGAGTGAATAGTAATAGTGAACAATTTTAATTTTAGTGTCTGATGAAATTTTTGGTGCCTAAATCCCTATTACAATTCCAGTCATTAGGTTTTAGCAAGAAAACTTGTATAATAGTATCAAAAATGCAGAAAAAAATTCACTGAAGTCTTATGAGACTAAACTAGCAATTATTTGAAGAATGCTTTAAAGATACAAAATGCTGTATCATTCTTAATCAGAGAATAATAGAAAGGTTTGAGCGGGAGGAACCTCAAAGATCATCTAGTCCCAAACCCCCTGCGCTGGACAGGGACACCTTCCAGGTTGCCTAGTAATTTCTAATGTATAAACCAACCCTCTTTCAGTTTAAAGATCTTACCCCTTAGTCATATCACTAGATCCTCTTGTAAAAAGTCACTCTCCCTCTGTTGTAGCTTCCCCAGAAAGGAAGCACAGATACTCCATACAGCGAGTCAATGAAATGGAGTTTAACAGGAAGCCAATAGTGAATCTACAAAGTACAAACACTAAGACTAAGGTAGAAAGAAAGTTCCATGAAATAAGTATTAACATTCTCAAACGGAAGAACTTTTCTCTCAAGAAAAGAATCAATTCCTGGGAGTTAAATTATACTTAAAGCTCTTACTTGCACTCTGCATGCTTTGTGGATGCTACTACATTAGCATTTCAGATGAAATCCTAGTGTGTTTGAATTAAAACTTCCGTGCACCTTCAACTCCATACATCCTAGTGTCCTGTTAGAGTGAACCACTTTCCTTGCATATAAAAACAAACTGTAAGAAAGTCTCCTGGAGTGTAACTTGTGAACTTTGATCACTGTACGGTTTCTATGTAAGTAACCAAGTCAGAATTGGTCCAAATATTGTTTTTATAGAAGGGGTGGGGGAGGGAAGGAAACCCTGCATATGGAAGTATTGTTTTAAGTTATCATTTCACTGAACTGAATTAGAGTCATAGTCCAGTGTGAATCTTCCAGTAAGTTTCAGAGGCTCAGCTGAAGAGGCATTGATCTGCAAGAGGAACAGGGCAACTGCTTAAACAGCATTTGATGCAAAAAGTGTTGAAATACTTGACTGTATCCTGAGTCAGTTAGTATTCTACTCAAAGCATTGTCAGAAAGCAGAGATGATCATAAAATGGAAGGGAAAAAAAGGTTCAGTTTTTCTTCCTAGATTATTTCCTAGGTAAAAAAAAAAAAAAAACAAAAAACCCAAAAAACTACTACAATTCTTGAAAACTTGAAGTGACATTTAGAATCACACATTTATAATTCATTAAAACCAGAGCTAGAATACTAAAAATTATACTTTGCATCTGGGCTTCCTTCACTCTTTACACCTTCATTTGGCAATAGAATAAGAAAAGTCTAATTTTGGTGACTTATTATAGACACTTTTCAATGTCTTTGTTCAGATCTGAACTATACAAAATATGGAACAATAGCGAAGCACATCTAAAAGGTTTAGAAAAATTTTGGTGATTTTTTTTTAATCTGTGTCTATATTAAGAAAGCTACTTTTTAGTAATTCTGCTTCTGACCAAGTAAACATTACATTTACCCTCAGGGATAAAAATAGAAACATTCTGAGGAGAAAAGACAATCTATATTTTTTTATGCACAGTAAAAAAGTATCTTTCTTTACTGCACTTAAGAGCAGCTTCCTTGTACTAAAAGAAATTATTTTATTGCAACATTAAGGCACTGTGAGCTGATGGGTTTTGTTGTTTGTCTGTCTGTTTGTTTGTTTGTTTGTCTGTTTGTTTGTTTGTTTGTCTGTTTGTTTGTTTGTTTGTTTTAAGAACAGCAACTGTAATGCTTATTTGTGACTTGTAGTCCCTGGACTAGTCTTGTGTACTCTGTTAATGCCCATGGTTTCCCTGGGGTTTTGCTGTTCCTTCTGTCAGTGTTGTATCACAGATTGCTTCTGGTCCAGTAAATTTGCTGTCCGAAGATCCCAGTTCTTCCACAAGGAATGACCGCGGGCTCTGACAGGGACAATTTCATTGTGTGCACATTATGGCACTAACAAGTTCAAGATCTAACAGGGAAGGAATTACTGTCCTTTTACAGACTGATCAAAATAAGAGCATATTATTTTACATTAGTCTCTAAGGTGTTTATATCCTATCTTTATAATTTATATTACCATACCTACCACTTAATAAGCCTGCACTTCTCCCTTCCTTTTAATTTTTCCTGATATTTTCCAGGACCAATTATTTTCTATCATTCTCTCAGCTTGGAAGAATCTATCTTTTGAGCAGGGCTTGTAAAATTCCTACTTTGGTTAGGATTGTAAAATTCCTACTTTGGATTAAGCATAATATTTCTGTGGTTCTACTTATCCTTGCTTAAAGGAGGTCTACAATGATCTGAAGAGTCTATCTTGGGTAGGAATGAAAAAAAAAATTCATGAAAACAAAATCATGGCTTATATTGTACCAAATAATTTTTTAGTTTCTTTAAGAATTGTATTTGTACACTAGTGTCCATGTACTTGTTGGGGCTTGGACAGGTGAAAGGTATGGCTATATGGTTATTGGAGGTTTGATTTTTTTACTTAGTTGTGCTGGGTCTCTATTTCCAGTCAAGCATACTGGGAAGAGAATGTATGGTCAAAAAATATATTTATTATTAAATTTTATTTCACTGCTTTCCTTTTGCATGACAGGAAGAGGATGGAACATACTTTTTTTTTTCAGATGAGACTATTTAAATGTAAATGCTTCACTACTGCCTAGAACAGGTTTTTTTGTTAAAACAGTCTTAAGCATTATTGCAAAAAAACCCCAAACTAACCCAAACAAAAAAAACCCCACACCAAACAAAAAACCAAAACAAAAACCAAAAATAAAACCAAAACAAACAAACAAACAAACACCTAACCCAACCCCAAAAACATGATTCAGTATAAATAGTAGTTTACAATTGCAAGAACAACCTTTGAACCTTTGAACTATTGTTAAACCTCTGTGTGACACTAAATATTCTGGTAAAATATCTGGAAATCCTGTAGAATTTAAAATTTCCTCCAGGAAATATTTTAGAGCTCTAGGTTGATCAAACTTCTAATTGAAGAGAAATCTAAAGGAATGTTTGAGACCATTAGTTCTTTTAGATAATCCTAACTCTTACATGCAGAGGGAGAAGGGATTTTTTGCTTACTATCCATATGCAAAAAAATTGAAATTTAATTAGAAAATGGGAGACAACTGAGGGAACATTCTCCGAATAAAATTATATTGAGATATTACCATGAGAAAGACTGAAGTGAAGGGATATGCAAGACAATATGGAGTGAAAATGAAGACTTAAAATAGAAGGAATTTCAGAGAACAAAACCACAAGGTTTTAAAGATCAAAATATCCAGTAATTCAGTTTGTTCTGCAATTTTTTCCTTTTCATCTTGATTAAAAGCAAAATTTTTAAATGGTTTAGTCTGTAATCCTATTTAGAAGCTATGTTTCCAGTAAAATCTCAGTGGTAGCATAACATTAATAGATTTTCTTGAAAATGGTTTCACCATTTTCAAGGGTGAAAGGGTCTTGCCTTCCCACACAGACAATTCCCATCTATGCAGTACCATACATGTCTTCAGTGAGATACTTTGCTTGTGAAAAGTGAATCACATTAACTCTTTAAAGCTTCTTCATCTTCATTGGCAACACTGAAACACAGCTATAAATGCCTTACATTAATAATCAAGGTACATAAGACCAATTTGAGAGGTCTTATAACAGAAAGTTATATGAAAATGCTTTGCATTCTGTTATAGAACAGTGTTTGCTGTTCCTTTCAAGTAGTGAAAATATTTTCAGTAATATTGAAAGCTCTCCAACTTATCAAATATTACTAAGTGTTATGTAGCACTGAAAGACTAAGCTGTTCTATTAACATGACTTTTTCTTTAATACTGAATTGAAGAGTATAAACCAGTTTAATTTCAGTACAAGAAAAAAAGAATCTGAATTTTCATTAGATAATCTAGGAGTGTCACTAAAATCATATGTATTTCCTATGAAAGATTACTATCAAAATTTTGTAGACTTTAAGTATAATTTGCATTCTTTAATGAGTTTTCGTAGAAGAAAAACTCTACATCAGTATAAATATGACTGCACATAGAAAAATCAAGCAATTGGATACTCTTGGTAATTTTGCCCAGCACAAGATTAGTTTCTTGGTGCTCTGTACAATATTTTTTTTCTGGATGTTTGAAGTAGGGTACAAGAAGCCTAATTCTAGTTGAGTTTGGCTGTCACTATAAGAAATTTTTCACTGGGTCCAGCCCTTTGATTTAACTATGATTTATTTTTGAAGGAAATGGAACACTCAAGGTTTTGATTTCCTTCAGTGCCACACAAAAGCAGACTTCGAGAAAGACCTCACAGGTTTTACTGGAGTTTTTTTTTTTACCCTATCATCATAAAAGTCAAATCCCTCAATCCATACAGAATCTCATAATTACAGAAAGGTGAGATTGGAAGGGACTATCTGGAGGTCTAGTTGTCCAATCCTGCTCTGGAGCTGGTCTGTGTGTGATTCATAATGTCATGCATGACATTCTTTAAATACACTTTTATTTCTAAAGCATAGTCCTTATCAGTGGGTTTGGCTTATTAACATATGCACCAAGAGATTTATTCTGCAGTTCTGAACAAGACTAATTACATAATCTTTTTCTCAATAAGGCAGCACATCAACTGTCTGTTTGTGGGTACTGAATTGTAATTCTCCTCTAATTTATCTTCATATGGATGTTTATTCCATTTTTAAGCATCAAAAAGAGTTACACACAAAAGCTTTACATTGTAGATGATATTTTGCTGGAACAGCACTTCAGGTATTATAAAAACTACTACCTCTCTAACTGTTAGAAGTCTCCTTTTTATCTGTACCTGAGCTTCTAGTTGAATTTTTTACTTTCTTCATATACTCTAAATTTTGTTTACTCAGGTAAAGATACATAATTTTTCTAAAATAATTTCTCTTTTGAAAGAGTTTTTGAGTGGGCTTATTATCTGCTGATTTTTCTTACATGTAGAAATACTTTTAAACCAGGTGGTACTAATTTTACTTCAATCTTACCCCTTTGAAAAATTTTGGAATAAGGAACCTGATAATTAAAATGGACTGATATTTTTATCAGTCAGGATGAAAGGATTGATTAAGGTACTCTATTTATGAAAATTTTAAACAAAAGCAAAGGAAGATACATATCTTCAATGAAACACTAAAATAATCAGTGCTGAAAATCTCCAATTTTTAGTAAATCAAGAGATTTTATAGGACTGGAAGCAGTGTGAATTTAATAAAGAGATTTTTGTTTGCAAGTCTTCTCTCAGTGAAATTTAAATTGTAAAAACTGCAATCACACATGTATCTAACTTATCTTGTCAAAGGACTAGTAAAGATGCATGAATCATAGAGGCCAACAAGTGGGCAATGAGAGTTTTAATTAAAATGACTCTACAGGTCATTCTCATTTAGATGCACATGGACTTAGAAATAGATAAATCACAACATCCATTAGAGAACACCAACAGTCCGGAACGTGCGGATAGGTTATCCTTGGATACTGGGTAGTGAAATTCAATGGAACTTGATTGAAAAAAAGCTATCTGAGGACATATTTGCTTTGCTACACATGGTACATTTGTGCATTCATTTGTCTCAAAGTGGTTAAGCAAGAGTTCAGCTGAGCTCTGACCTTGGTGCCTCAAGCTTTCTGGTGTTTAAGATGTTTTAAAATGATGTTTAAAATGTTTTAGATGCCATTTACAAATGAGTAGGACTAATTCACATCATCAGCAATATAAGAAGAAAGAACAAATCATTATTGAAGGAGTCAGATGTATTTCACAAATACCAAGGTTCTCAGAGCAAACACCAGTCCACTTTCCTGTGTGTTGTCCAACAGTGCAGCTGAATTGCATCTCTGGTACATTTTTTCAGGATACTCGATTTTTTGGCAACATCTCATCTAAACATAGTTAAAAACCAGGAATTTTCATCTGATTTTATCAACACACTGTGCATTCAATTTTAATCAATTTCAGATCAGAGTAACAAATTCTCTTATATTGATGCACAGTCACTGACTGACATTACTAAAGAGACAGAAGGAATTTTCTGCCAGCTTGATGGCATACAGACAGAAGGTTGTCTTGCTTTTTTAAGTTTCTTTTTCTTTTTTTTTTAAGAACAATATAGTTCAATAAAATTTTAATTTATTGTTTACCTTGTATATTTTTTTCTTTATTATTTTCCTTATCTATTTGTACAGGTATTATACACACACATCTATTCTCATTTAGATAAAGAATCTTACTGGATTTAGTGCAGAAGTTTATTTGCAGTGTTTTTGAGCTCTGCTTCTCTGAACAATTCAGCAAGAAATTATTTTTTTTATTAGAGATTTTTGGCTTAAATTTGTGTTCTGCAGAAATGATTCACTCCTTCACACCACTTCTGTGAAGTGTGTATTTGTCTCAAAGAGAAACTATAATTTTAAAGAGAACTTAACCAAGAAAGAGTCAGAAAATGCAGTTAAGTCACCTAACTTGGTTGTGAAATGAAGTTGTTGAATCATCCATTGAATTCAATCAACATTTGAAGTCACAAATACACTACAGTATACTGTTAAATAGTTGACGTGTTAATGGATTTTACTTTTTCTGTGCAGAGCATACTAGCAGTAACAGAGAAATTTTTATAACCCCAAGAATATTACATCCATCAGAAAGGAAACAAGTACATCTGTAAATAATGCACATATTAAAAGTTCAGACTCCCTTACCTGGAGACAGAGAAACTCAGTACCTGACTGCTTTCATTAAAGTGCATTTTCATGGTTTGTAAAGTCTGTGGGGGAAATGAGGTGGCCTCAGGTTCAACCTGCATTTGCTTGAGTCTTTTCCTCTTGTATCAAGAGCTGTGCATCCTTCAGTAAAGCACTGCATTAACCTTCATGAATAAGATATGTTAATACTGATTGCATCTTGCCTATGATATTCCTTATATGCTGTCCTATTCCATCTGCAGCCATCTTTATGATAGTTATGTTCTGAAACACTGACACCTCATGCTGTTTTACTCAGAATAGTAAGTGCAGACCTAGCAGATTTGTTTCACTTTTGATTGTCCTTAAGAATAGTGTTTTTAAATTAAAAAAAAAAAAATAAAGCAAAAAACTTGGCTTCTTAGACTTCACACCAGAGACAGAGTGAAAAATTTATCAAGTTTAGTTTAAAAAATTTGGCTTGGACTTCCTTGGAAAAATGTGTGAGCCAAAAAATAATTTAGTCATGACTGCAACCAATAATTAGCACACTGAGAGAAAACACAGCTTTCTGGGTATTGGTGAAATTAAAGGACATCTGAAAGGACTTGTATTCTCTAGGGACTTGTCATCTTGTGGTCACCAGAAGTCAGAATATAGTCAGTCACATTCAAAGACCAAGAATCAATACCTTGCTGTTTTTGACACTGACGCAAATTCTTCAGTCTCCTTAAAGCGACTGCAGACTACATGCTGCAAAATACAATGGGGCACCTTTATCCTCAAAGTACCCATTATGACTACTCTCTTCAGAAAAGAAGAAAAATGACATGAAGGAGAGATATCATAGTTGAAACCACTGAATATAACTGAAGGAAGGAAGAATTTTGAATTCAGAGTGTGGAAAGAGCATGGCCAGCAGTGTTTTCTTGGCTTGCCATTTATGCTGTTATTAACTCAGGATATTGATTACAATAGGGATAAATTTTCTTCCTTCTTATAATTTTTAACAGTTCAGTGTTTCTTTCAGCATCAGTATGTGCTGACATATAATTGTGATGTAATTAGCTTTTTGATGAACGAGAGAACAATTAAGGCCACAAAACCTATGCCCATTGTTTTAGCAATTACAGCTGCTGGGAAGTTCATGAACATGTATGGCTATTTTACAATGGAAGAGGAAACTTGGATAACTCTTCTGAATTTTTTTTTTCAAACTAATAGGCTTTTATACACTGAAGATATGAAAAGGTGGCCAGAACTGTTATTTCCTTGGTTACGCTCTGGGGAGATTCTCAAAAATTTACGTGGTTTAAGAGAGATTTTTTGTGGCTTGTTGCTCTCCAGAAATTAATCACATCACAGAACAATTTAACAATTATTGAAAACATAGCAGTGTGCACAATGCTAATGATAAGACCTACAAGACATGCCCTTACTTTTTCACTAGAAAATTCTCATCAAAATGCAGTGTATAACATTTAAGAATCTGACCATCAAGATAGCAGAAATTTGCTTCTCAGTATAAGGAAATTTCCAAATGCCTACTTTAGTATTACTGTCTGCAGGCACTCTGTAGACTGAAGATATCAGACAATTGCCCAGCCATACAACTAACCCACCCTCATCTAACATCACTGCAGAGTTTCACTTCTGATTTACAATGCAAGCAACCATTTTGAGGCTATCATAAATAATTCTGTTAGTACAGCAAATTATATGTAATTCAATGGATAAATGTTTTAAACTTTTTTTTACAATACTTTTTATATGTGTTTTTTGTACAGTACACTACTAAAACATATATTGTGGTTCTGTTTTATGCTAGTGTGCCTTGCAGCAGTTCCAGGTTAAGTGTCACTGATTGAAATCAACATGATGTTTATTTATCATGCTGTTTCTTGGCTTTCCTCACAGCAACATTTACTTGGAGCTCTTTATTGCTAGTTGGGTTTTCAAGTATGATTACCTAAGGAAAAAAACCCAAAACATAATAACATGAAAAAGACCTACAGCATTTACATTTTCTGCAATAAAGAAAACTATCCTATTCAGTAAAGTATTATAACTTAAACTGTGAAACTAAATATTCTATCACACCCTAAATTAGGTTTTTTTTTTTTAATATGCTGCGCCTATCTCTGATATAATTTATTCTATATTGAAAATGAGAAAATCAAATTAAATGTCTGCAAAACAAAATTATTTAAATTGTTCTCCTAAAATCTTTATTTATTGAAAGTTTTAATTACTTAAAACAAATGTTATGTCTGCTTACATAGCCTTCTAACTAGACCTTAGAATGTTTTCGAGAAAGTCTTTTATTTAAGTTAAAGATTTGAGAGAATTCTTGGATTTTAATGACTATTTTTTTCAAGAACATTGCATGAAACATTGTGGTTTTAGCAGCAAAAATTGACATGGAATGTATAAACAAAAGGTAGGATGGTGAAATTAGAATGAAGAATGCTAGTATAGGATGGGGCTCTGAATCCATCACTTCAGAAAGTCACTGTGCTGAAGGACACAGCAAAATTTGGACAGAATTGGACTGCAGCTGGACAAGGTTTCCATTCCCCTTCTGTAATTCCAGAATTTTTAAAAAATCAGTGAAGGCAATACCAAAAAGAACAGTACTTCAACTGTCTAGGATATTTTTCACAGGTAAATAAAATTATATTTGCTTTCTAATTTTCTGATACCTGCCAGATTTTCCACTTCATGGGTAAAAAAAAAACCAAAAACTTAACACATTAATTACTCTCTTTATGTTCCTCTCCCAAATATTCTTGGACATGAAAAAGCTGTTTTCATAAACACATAGTCAAAATTTCTTTGAAGAGCATGGTTTAATTTAATCTCTTTTAAAAATATCATGTTCTGCTAAGGAATACTCAGGCTAAATAGGACTTTTTGGTACATAGCAAATATGTCCAGTATTCATCACTAGCCCAATTATGAAAGTATTACACTTTTTAAAAAGTTATTATTCCATTAACACTTCAAGGTGCAAGGTATTTTCTTAAATTAATAGGAGCTATAAAGATCAGAAAAAGGGGGATGAAAAATTGTTCCAAATCCAATCTACCTACATGTAGGTAACAATATGACACCATGGTATTAGGTAACTAATATGTAACTATGAGGCTCCCATAGTGTACATCTTCTTTCCTTTGAGTCAGAGGGCAGGCACAGATCACAGTATTTCTTATGAAAGCTTTTAAACACTAAACTGTTATTATCAATGGAATTATTACTAATGTGATTGCTAAAAAAAAAACACCTACACATCCAAAAAACATGCAGACACACATACACATTTATTCACTCAGTAGGACTCCATATTTGAACAGTAGACACAAGGACAGAGAGGTACGGGCACACCAGTGTCTTGTATAGAGGTGTTTATAAAGGCCTTCAGAGGTCTGTTTCACCACTCATAACCCTACAGCTTTCACCTGCATTCAAGCAGTCCCTGACATCTTAGATGCAGCCTAAGTTGCACAACCATGCAACCATTGTCTGGAGGAAGCCTCTTAGTCTCCCCAGACTATCCATTCCTGCAGAATCAGCAGCTCTTCTGGGCTTACAAATCCTATGTAAACTTTCAGACACTGCTTTCTCAGCACGCAGCTTTCTTCACTTTGGTTTGCTGGGGACTGGCAACAATTTCTCTCTCCAAAGCTATGGAAATGCCACTTACACAAAGCACATAAAAAAGAGATAGTCATGGCCAATAAAGACAATTAATGGAGGAAGATACACTTACAGACAAAATATATTCCCCTGAAATTCTGCCACCCTTTCAGAGCACTTATAAATTTTGTTGAATAAATGCAATGTTTATATTAGGAATTAGAATCCCAACTGAGATCCTCAGTCACATTTCCATAGTTGGATCAGATGGGCCCCAGGAAGTTCATAAAAACAAATTACATGAGGTCTAATCTCCCTGGGATCAAAACTTCGCTTCTTCTTGTCTTGATTTAAGACAATTCAAGAGGTAGACACTGTAAAATGAGTTTCCTACCCTTGTAGTTTTAACCAATCCCTTTCCACCATTAAGGAGTGTGGGAAATGGATTTGTAGAGTTCTCAGGGCCTGATAGAAGGCCCACACAGCATGCATATATATGCAAACTTTGAGACAAGAAATGCTGACTTAGTAATGCCATGGAATAGGACAGATATTGTTAAGAGAGAAATGGAGCTAGAAAAAAGTTTCGAAAGACGGCCTTGCAAATAAGGCTAGATACTTTATAAAAACAGAACTATTAAAGAGGCATTATATTGGGACCCACAAAGGGTAGTTTTGGATGATTGGCTTTAAGGCATCTAGAGCATAGCATGACAAAAAACTGATAGGCCAAGAAATGCTTATAGTTTCTTGAAATGAATATGAGTATTTTTTGAAAATATTTTGTGTTGAGGCCTTTATAAAGTATTAGATGTCAAATTTTTAGGAAGAGCAAACTCCTATAAGTGATTTGACCATGGCAAAGATTTTTGTACAATCTTATGTACATAGGAGGTATCTGATATGACTCAGACTTTAAGATAGATAAGATGCATAAAAATTGCCCAAGTTTCAGTGTTTTCACTTCAAACCAGCTAGGAGATTTCACCAGAAAGTCAAATACCTTAAGCTCCACCTGCAAAGTAGTATTAAATTATCTGCTTAACTTTAGGCAGAAAGAAATAGTTTAGTTGAATGCGTTGCATTATTTTCCTTCTAAGACATAGGTATGTGCTTAAATATGTTATCAACTTGAAATCAAGGTCAATATCTGGTTCACTCAGACCAATCAGACATTTAGCAGCCTTGAAAAGAGCATGCCACAGATCCAGAGGCTGATCAATGCACACTAGACTGAGTGGCTGGAGTCAGGGCCAGAAGATGAAGTTACTGAACAATAACTAATTAATCAGCAGTGCCCCACTGGGGACTAAAATGCTAATTGAAGCAGAACTAAGACAAGATTGAGATAAAATAACCCTGGAGTTAGACAGATCAACCACTGAGACAGAATCATTTTAAATAGGATCTGTCTCTCATCTACCTAGGAAAGCTTCTTGCTATTAATTATTTATTGAACAATTCCTCCCTTTAGAAGTTATGTGTCCAACCACCAAGGAGGATAACATAACTTCCATAGAGCTAACATCTGCTCATTCAGAATTCAAAGCACTTCATCAAATAGTTATATCAACAGCATCATGATGAAAAGGAGTGTTGGAAGGGCACAAAGGGAATTTGAGAAGCTTCTTCAGCATACAAGGATAGAGACAGCTCTGAGCAATTTAAAATTATGTGCTATACTGTGCTTGATTGTGTTTACAATGGCCATATTATACCTGTAGCAACTAGAGAATTACATACAGTTGTGTAAAGATGATTTTAATATTTGTCTTTAAATGTTTCTTGATTTTTAAAACTTTCATTTAATTGTTGAGAGGTGATGTTAGAACCTCTTCTGAAAACTATGGTATACCCCACAAGAAACATTTTGTCCATTCATTGGCAGCAGAAGTAAGCTGGGTGGAGGTGTCTGGAATTCTTAATCTTCTTACCCAAATATAATGAAAAAATGACACAGAAAACAAATTTTGGCATTTCTTAAGACACATGATGGCATGAAAGGAAAGAGAGCTTTCATACCCTGTCCACCATTGTCAAATTTAGTACAACCACAGACCAACCTGAGAATCAAAAAAGACATTCACTAATAAATAATAAAATATAGGGGAGGCCAGTGAGGATGCAGGAAATACTTCCATATCCTGCACATGAAAGATAGTGACAACCTAGGTAAAAATTTTAAAAATCACAATCAATCTGCTGATAAAGTAAAAAGTAAAACAAACCCCCAAACTTAGATGCAATTCCTTTTTTAATTCACTCCCCAAAATAATGTCTAAAATTTTACAATTCAGTGTGTTTTATCCTATATTGAACACAGCAAAAGACATTATTTTATTGCATATGACCTAATAATTTGCAATTATGGATCTCTTTGAACTTATGGTCCATTTTGGTGGAACCAGAATTTAACTCTGAAAACAACAGAAAAAATAATTTTGCTAGGTTTTAATCATACTGTCCTGGAAAAAGTGAGTGGGAAAAGATACAGCTCACAATCAAACTAAAGTAAAAATAGAAATTGCTTGCTAACAAATATCCTGTCATGTAAGCCAAGGTTCTTAAAAATGAATCAACTGAAAAAGATGAGAAATATTGTAGTTTATTCTGTCTTATCAAGCTCCAATGCCAGCTATACATACACAATCTTGTTTTGAACCTAAATTTATGCTCAGCTTCTTTTTTTTCATGTATAAGCTCTTGTTGTTAGAGCATACCTTTCAGCTGACTTCAACAGAAGTACTTATTTACATTTCCTCAGATGAATGAGAGAGATACTTCTGGGTCTCTGATCAGCTACACTCACAGGTAAATTAGAATAAGTTGGAAACAGAAAGATTTACATGCAATTTCAGACCAAATTAATTGTTTTTTCAGCTGTCTTAGGATGCAGTATATTCCATATCCTAACGGCAGAATTTTAGGGGGACTATAAATTAGAAAGAAAAAAAATGTCATAATACTCCATACATCTGCAAGTGATATAAAGTCCATGGGTAGAATAAATGCAGACTAAAGAAATGCCACTTCAAGCCAAATATAAGCCGATCTAAGACCTCATTACTGCAAAACATGTGATCCTAATCCCTCTCTCTTCTGCCTAATGTATTCTTTTTCTGCCTTCAGCACCAGTGAAGATTAAAAATAAGAGAATACATTAATGTGTAACTGTAATGGAAAGTCGTGTTTTCACACAGACTGCAAAATGAGAAAATATGAATAGCTATCTTACAACACAAAAGCATTTTGCATACTAGAAATATAGAACCAAAACTTAATTAAATCATTATTATTAGAGAAAATAATAAGTGACTACTACTACTATATGTAGATGTCACAGACAGTTGTATTTTAGATACACTTTTTTTGTGGGGGTATTAGGCTGAAGCATGTTTTATTTTCCTTCTCTGCATTCACAAATATAACATGCAATAAACCCCCAGCTGCTTGCTGTCTGTGTGGTAGGAGGACAATGTAGCTTTCAGGTATTATAGTCCAGCTGAATTTATTAATCAAAAGGACCAAATAAATGTAGAGTCCAATGAAGATAATCCAAATCTGCCTAAAAGTGATAAGTAGTTGTGATGTATTGGAAAAAGTAGTTACAACAGCAGCAAGGAAGGAAGGGGTAAGGCCAAAGACTATGGTACAAAGGTAGTCATATTTTTAATACATGTAGATTCATTAGGATAGTGTTTCTAAATAATGCAGATCACACTTAGAATCAGAAATACTTTCCCTTTGGTTTCAAAAGCGTGGAAATGAAACGTGCATGCTGGCTTGCAAACAGATGACTCAGACCATTGGAAATGCAGCCTTGAGCAATGATTTCTTTCTGTTGTAATGGTGAAATGTTTATTGGATTCATGTAAAGTGCCTACACGTCAACATCTGTGATCCTGGATTGTAAAAACCCAAAAGAGCAATTGAGGAAATATAATGATCTGAATGCTGGTGAACACGTCATTGTGGTTCATCTACGTACCTTCCATTTACTACTTCATCTATGTATCTTCCATTTTCCATGGGACAATGATAGCCAGTCTAAAGTGTGTATAAAGAAGAAATATCCAGAGAAGATTAGAATCAGAGAACTGTTTAGGTCAGAAAAGACCTTTTAATCCAACCATTAACCCAGCACTGTCAACTCCACTGCTAAACCACGTCTTTTTGTGTCACATTTACATGTCTGTTAAATGTGTATAGTGTCTCAATCCTGTTCCAAGGGCTGAAGAAGAAAATAAAAGGAAAACAATTTATAGTTATTTCAAAGAATAATATACTGTGGCTCTGAGTCATTATGTATTTTCCAAACTAAAATGATACTTGAAAGCTAATGGATAGAAGGACTTAGATGTATATAACACCAAAATGCATCAACCTTAGAGTTTCTCCCTATAGTTGCTATAATGTTTTAGATACCTAAGTTTCTGATAGTGCTGATTTGCAGTTTTAATGAGGTCATTCTAGTCTCACCACTGCTGTCATGTGGTTCAATGGTATTTCTTAAAATCATTACAAGAATGAAAACTATACAGCAATGTTTTCCCCTCCTATCTTTACTTATGATGGAGATGGATCCAGTCAAACCCACCCCTACAATATTGTTACCAAAATTTGGTACAAATGAAAAAAAACACTTTAACACCAACACAGCATTAAGAAGCAGGCACTCTGTATTTGGCCAGAATTTTGAGGGGATATCTCCTCCAAAAATTGTGCATGCTGAGTACTGGCAAGTTTCTGTTTATATACTGTGTTTTACAACATACTCATTGATTGTCCCAGAATAAACATATGATAATCATTTCCCCAAAATCATTAACATATTTTCCCTCCCCTTTATGCATGCATTCTTCTGCCCTGGGGATCTCTTTGGTGGTCCCTAGTGGTTGAGGACCCCAAAGTTATAGCTGACTGACTCTGACCTCATAAATTTGGCAGAAAACTGGGCCTGGTTGCTTTCCAGTTCTCCTTCTCACATAATGGGCATTGTGCAGTTCCATGGGCCACTGGGCTTTGAAGAATAAGCATTTTGTTAGTTCACCAGGTATAGACAATCTGGTAATGCTATTAAGAGCCCTGGTCCAAGGTGCTCCTAGCAGATATTTCACTCTCAGTACACTGAGATAAAAAAAGCTTATAAGACCATGCCTTGACAGAGCCTCATACAAACTCAGTGAAGTACATGGCCACATACTTGATTACATTTCTATGCACTTGTCAAAATCTCTTCAATTACAACCAGTCTGGGACATTAAAACATTAGGCTTGCATACTCATTTTATCTGCCTTGTAGTTGAAGTGTCTTACAGCTGGGTAGAGGAAGGAATTTCCAGTTGGCCTGGATTTGGATGCTTGGGAATGAAAAGGAGTAGAAAATATGCCTAATCTGATCCTTTTAATTTTCTACTCTTTAACTGAGGCAGCCAACAGGGTTGTGAAATCTTTTAGGTGTCTATCTATCTCCTTGATGGCAACTTGTCACTTATTCTCAGCCATTAATTACACTGTCAAGAAATACAGTTGAATACTATGAGCTACAGTATGTGAGCAAACTGTAGTTCCCTGGTACATTTCACTTTATATAGTTGATCATAATTGAAGGAAATCTTGACTATCATACTGTGTATATCAAAAGTTTTGTTTCTATTTCTGATTATCTCACAACAAACACAAAAAAATATTTTCCAAATAGCTTGCAAAATAATTAGTAGATGTAAAAAATGCCCTAAATCCCACAGGTTTCATGTGTCATAAATATAAAAATCTAATTTTGTGTCTATCACAGAAACAGTGAATCTTTAAGGGACATTTTAATAAGTAAAGAGCAGCAATAGAAAAGCACATTTCACTCAGGCCTTTTTCTGAGTTTTTTTTCTCAACCATCATAAACTTTTCAACTCCAGCACTGCCTTAATTCACTTTTCCTTCCAAACTCTTTTCCCTTGTCTGTGAGTACAGAAATACTGTTGCATCTCTATTTACTAATAAATTATAAACTGAATTCAAAAGCGAAATATTAAAAAATTTAAATCAACTACTTCCAAACAGGCAACAGAAGATGAATATGATTTGTAAATTACTTTAGAAAAACAAATCCAACAATATTGAAATTGGCTGTCAGCGGCTTTCAAATTAGTTATTATAAATTATTTACTTCCTAATTCAAAGCAACAGCATCCCCATATCCAATTTATGAACCGCACCTGAGTCTTGCTCAGGGTCCTGAGTAAGTTATCTCTGCTAAGGAGTGAATTAGGGGGTAATATACATTTTTTCCCTTTGAAAATAAGAAATAATGAGGCACTGGTGGAGAATATATGGCTAAACTTTCTTCAGCAGCAGAAAATAGAGCAGTGATGCTGCTTATGTATCTGCAGATTTTGGTACTGTAAATAAAAGGTCATTTGTTTTCCCATAGCCTTTTTGAAGACTACAAGGAAAATAATGTGATGTTTATTGAAATCTCTTGCAGTACTCCCTCTGAATTAAGTTTCCCTTAATCTTCCATTTTACCGAGGTCAGTTCACATTAATCTTATTGTCATGCATAATGCTACTATGTGTGGATGCATGCATGATCTTATCAACATTAAATTTTATCTTCCTATTATCTAACTTCCAATTTTGCCCAAGTAAATTAAACAGCAAGTTCCTTCCCTCATGTGACTTCTCACATAGAAAAGACAAGCAGGTCCTGAGTCATGAAGATTTACAAGCTGGTTTTGAGAGGATTTTATTGTTTTACTTAGTGTTTCTCACCTTGCAAGAGTTCTCAGATAAATTGCTTAATTGTGCAGAGGCCATAGTAGGACAATTGTACACTTGCTGTTCACAGACTTTTAGAAAGAGCAATTAATCTTAAATTAATCGTAAAGCACGAGATATTCTGTTAATTGTAGGTATCTGTTGAACCTTGTTATAGTATTTGGGTTTTATCTGTAATGCCAATTTTATGTCAATGTATGTGGATAAAGACAATATGAGAAAACTCCATTTAAGGAAATGTAAGACATTGTGCTGTTCTTATAATGAAAGGGAATACAATATATTAAAAAAAAAAAACAACAAAAAGCTCTCCCTACAATAATTCCTTCTAGCAGTGTTTTAGAGGTGCTTAGTGCTAAATGCTGAAATTGCTTAAAAAGAACAAAACATGAACTCATTACTCACTTTCAGTTGTCTTATGTACTTTATATCACCCACCAGAATGAAAGAGATAAAAGTGTTATATCTCTGAAAAGGATTAGATCACACAGACACAAAGGTGTCTTTAAACACATATGTCATGGTTGTAGATGGAACCCCTTACAGAAAATGACTCGTTTTCCAAGAATGCCAGCTTCAACTTTGCACACTGCATATAAAGTAAAGCAAGACTTCTTAAATAAGAAAAACTTGTCTTATACTTTCTGTTCTTACAGGTCCAGAAAGTAGTGCATCATTGAGAAAGAGGAGAGAGGAGGAAAGAGAAGGGGTGGGGAACAGGAAGAGAGAGGAAGGATCTGTATGAACACCAAAAAATCACATGATGGAGGAAGATCATATGTTCCAGAAGAAGTGGTCTTTGCTTTTCAAGCTCCATAAAAGAATTTTTAACTTCTATTCAATATAATATATGTCAAGGGAAAAAAATAAAAAAAGAAGAAATCCAAAAAATCCAAACTGGAAAAAATGATATATATATACCATACACGCTCTTACAAGTGAGAAATATAATAGAAATAAGAGCTTAATCAAAAAGACAAGGAAGAGGCCTGATTTATTTGGAAAATAAAATGACTCCTGCATACTTAATATAAGGTATTTTTTTAACAAACAGTAAAACAGTGCAAATACAGGCCTACTCACATGTTAACTGACATATGCTGGTTCCAGTCTTAATGATCATTTATATATGTTTAGCATCTCTGTGAAAGAGTGCCTGCAAGACTGATGATATTGGATGTACTTGTCTGTGAAGAGCAAAATGAGAAATAAGAATTCCAAGAGATATTTAATGCACTGGGAAAAGGAAGTCAAATTAAAAGTACAGAAGAGTTCTTTATGACAGAATGGACCCCTCTGGGAGGATAAATGTCTGTATTGGAAAGGATTTTGAGGGCTCTCCAGGAATCCTGATTAGGATTCCCATGATTTGCATGCTGACTGTATTGCCCTGTCAAACCCATTGTATGCAAAAAATCTTCTACTATTTACTTCTTTTCCTGGGGAATCCTCTCATGCCACTTTTAGCTTTTATAAATTGCTTGGCTTTACTTCATAATCTTCTCAGTAGTCTTTATATTTTATTTTATGTAGTTTGATGCTTTTTCTCCCCATCCTGATAGCTTTTATTACTTAGTTACCCATATGAGTGTCTTGTCTTTCATTATTATTTCTGAGTAGTGATACTCAGTTTAGAAATATTTGCATTTACTTCCTTAACTTTTCAACCTTTGTTACTTCTTTAATAAGACCTCAAAATGTCGTTCATGGAGGTTTGAACTTCCCTCTTGTGAGAAGTTGTGAATGCAACATTGACAGGAAAATTGCAGACTCTCTCATCAACTGGAGACAGCCTTCATACTTTACAGACCTAACATCTCAAATCATATCCTACAATTCACATGCTTTAAGCACTTTCATTAATTTCTCAATGTAGATGTTACACAGAGCTACAGGAAGTAGCTCTGTCTACACCCTGATTTCTCTTTGGTTTTGTTTTCTATCAGAAAAATGAGCATCTATAGCCTACATAGTTATGACTTAAAAAAATGTTTTCTTGTTTTCTAAAAAAGTAATTTATGTCATTCCTTAATAAAATATTAATATATTATTCCTAACTTCACCAAATTAAGGACACTGAAATGTAAAGTTTTTACTTTTTTACTGTTTAAGAGAAAGATATATGCTGGTATTCTGGTCCTTTTTTCAATGTTAATCAATAGCATCCAATTTTCAGAGGTGCCTTGGTGCTTGAATCTGTCACTTTCTTCTTATTTGACCTTAGCCTAGTTTAATGGGCTCCCTGATTGATAAGGTACATGATTTTACTACTAGGTTTCTGGTTTAAATTAATTCCATGTTAGCTGTGATTGAAAATCATTACCATCTGATAGATGTTCTGTGTTACTGTTCATGCAGAATGAGTTATGGGGCTTTATCCATCCACAGCAGCTGAAAGCGAACAGGTGTCTCCATCATTAAACAACCAACATCAAATAGCATCCTTCTTGGCGTGGTAAGATGTGAAAAGCATCAAAACTCAGATATTCCTCTCTCCATTGAAGCAATACAGCTGTTATTGGACAACAATTGGCATTGAGAGCACATGTGACTCTATGTCCATGATGACTCTCACTGTAAATGGCCTAAAAAGAATTCTAACATGCATTGTATTAGTCTAAACATTTATTAGGTTGAGTCTATTAGGTTGAAAAAAACAATTTGCTTGGATTACTGACAGAATTTCTGATAAAAGAACATATAATCAAATGTTAATACTATATTTAAAAGCATCTTACAATTGGTTTCATCAGAATAATTTTTTTTTCATTCACTGAAAAATTTCTACTATATTAAAAAAATTGTGGAGTAAACAAAATTTAAATTTCTGTGTTCTAATATTCTGCAAAATCTGCTTATTTTATTCTATATCTTTTCAAAAACTTTTTTTTTCCTACTTTTTCACAGAGTGTCTGGTTAAAACCAGACAGTGATCATCTTCCTCTGTAATCTGACTGCTTCTGGGTAAACACACACAAAATAAAAAAATTTCTTATCAGCCATTGTCATCCAGGTTATTTACCATCAGTGGGCCATGAAGACAGCCCCAACAGAATCAAAGAATGGTTTGGGCTGGAAGTGACATTAAGGATCATCTAATTCCACCCTCTGCCATTGGCAGGGAGACCTTCTTCAAGACCAGGTTGCTCAATCTGGCATCAAACACTTCCAAGGATGGGACACGCACAATTTCTCTGGATGTCCTGCCCCAGTGCCATGCCAGCCTCACAATAAAGAATTTCTTCCTAATATCTAATGTGAATTACTACTCTGAAACTTGAATACTTTCAAAATGAGATAGGCAGCTATAAGTGAAGTATTTGTTCTCAACTGTCACAGCACCCTTTAGAAAGGGAAAACACAATGAAGCTGTACCCATGCGTGGAATGGAACAACTCTTCATCTTCTCTGCCTGTACTCTGTCAAAAGTTTAAATAGAAAGTTTAAACATACCCACATCAGTACATTTGTTAGCAGTCTACCCACCATGTCTCTCTGTTCCCAAAGGGAGGAATGCTCTGAACAAACATACACACACAGCTCTTATTCCACCCTGGTGGACTTCTTTCCATACTGTAAATTTGCAAGCAGGCTTGAAAGATGAGTGTTTATTTACACTAATTTCTTAGAAATGTGACAGCCACCTACATAATGTCATTTCCTGGTTACTTTCTCACTGCGTCTGGTATATTAACTACTCTTCAGTATTCATTCACCATTTTTACACAAACATGTTACAAAACTGTCCTAAGATTTGACCAATTTGCCATGTTTTGGCCCTGTTTGTCATCTACATCCTATTTCTCTTTAGATGTGCTCGCTGCTCAGCGAGGGTGTTGTGATTGTTAAGCCACAGTCGTTCCAGCAGCAGTGTCTGGGTAGCCAGGCACTGACTCACAAGATGCATCCAGCACTGTTCAAGCTTCTCCATTCCACCACGAGGGCCAAACCCACCATCACCTGGGCTCCCCTGCCTTTCACACTAGCCCCCTGGATTCTGTGCTTCCTGCTGATATTCTCTGAGTCACCCCTGGCAATATCATTCATGGCCACAAGGATGAGAGAAAGCAGGTTATACCAAGGGATGGAGAGGATCTCCACATCCAGGTGAAATCTTATGTTTCTAATGAGCCCACAGGTTTGTTACAAAAATGTCGAGCAACATAACATTGATACTCCATTTGAGAAATGGAGAAAAAAAATACTTTAAAAAATGAAAGAAACAAAACCCATTAACAGTTAAAGAGCTGATTTCCAATTTCCAAGCTGGAAAACTGTGACTCAATATAAAAAGAGAGAAAAGAAAAAAATTTTGCAATAATCAGATTTTGTTGCACAAGTTATATTAAGTCACTCTCTTGAAAAAATAAAAATAATAAAAATATTTTAATGATAACTGAAAGGAAGAAAATGTGTAAGTACTAAGAAATAAGCTTTTTACATTATTCTAGTGACACTTCATATTTAATTAGGTTTGAAAAGAAATTATGATTTATGAATGATAACACAGTACAATTTGGCTTTGTCTTTCCATCAAGAAGATGTTCTTCAGAGAAAGGCTAAATTAAAAAATAAGTGAGTCATGTTTCATAAATTAAATTATTGTAGAGAGCAATGCATTTTATTAAAATCCTTCACAATTTCAGTCATTCAAACTGCAGCTGTGCTTCTGTAATAAAATGGAGTAGTAAAATTGAAGACAGAGGCACATTAAATTAATATGCATTTTGTAAACTGTGATACTGCATACCAGGAAAAGCCATATAATATATCAAAAAGAAAAAATGGAATAACCAACAAAACAACTAAAAATGAGGCAGAAAATCAAAAACTGCCCTCTCTTAAGACAGCCCAGTTAAGAGAGCTCTCTCTTAACTGTCCTGTGCAGTCAAGTTCCTTCCACCAATGTTATAAGGAACATAAACACTTAATTGAGGAGAATTATTTCACTTGGCTTCTAAAATTTTAGGAAAACTTGGTGCCTAAGCAAGCAACACTAGCATATCCACAGAATTAGTCACTTTATGCTGTTTCTCTTGGGCCATTCATCCTTACAGTTCAAGGGCTTCATTTATTATCATAAACTGCAAATCACGTGAAATATTATCCCCATTTTACAGGACGAGTAGGACTTAAGCAATAGATTAAAGACAAAAATTTATCATGTGGATATTGAGTTTTTGGCCAAATTTCTCCAAGTATGGTAGTGTATGATAGGATTTCTTATATTAAAGCAAAGTTTTCCCTGGATTTAACAGGATTTGTGACTGCACTAGGAATCAATTAATCACCGTGCAATGACTCTCAAGGCCTTCTCTGTTACTTTTTCAGCTCCCCCATGGAAAGGATTGGTGTTTCACAAATAACTGCAAGTTATTCACATCAAAGATATGAAAGTAAAGTTCTGGACTTTAAAGTCTGAGGTAAAAGAATTGTATTGCAGGTATGCTGATATGCAGAGTTTATTTTTCCTTTAGAAATGTAGTGACCTTGTTTGCCAATTAAAAAGGTAAATAAAGGTTGTTTGGGGGGTTTTTTTGTTGGTTTTTTTTCCTTAGAACTCTTTTCTACAATTATTTTTATTTCATAAGAAAATAGAAAATCAAGCTGTAGTAATGCTATCACTGGTGTTACACAGTATCCTCTGATGTGAATTAGAAACCACAAAGAAATATATGTAAGAATTACAGGTAAGAATACTACCTATATGTAAGAATTTATCCTAATGTTTAAAACAGATCCTGTCATATAAGGCAAAAAGATGTTAAAAAGGAATAAATGATGCAAATACAATAGAGTGCAAAGCATATGTCTAGGGAGATGTATTTATAGGATTCACAAACTGATATTTTTGTACCATCATGCTGCATTGCTCTTTGTCACGCTAAATTCAGATAAACAAAGTTAATAATCTTGATTTTACAATCATTACTTACTTTCAATTGCAATAAAACCATGACATTCTGTGACAATTTCATTTGTATTGGTCAAAAAGAAGCTCAGCAATGATAAAAAATGGTTAATTACATCCATTTAAACATATGATAAAATTCTTATTTTTGAGCATTAGTGTTTACAGATAATACTATTTTTCTTTAAAAAACCCAAACCAGAACAAAACAAAAACTATTTTAATATTTTTTGCTTGCCATCCATCTCTGCATCTGCATATAAATCCCCAAAGGGTTATCTGAATTAAGGAAACTTCACTAAGAAGCCCCAGCTAACTATCTCCTGCCATGTTTGTGAGCTACATTCAACTGCACTCAGAACTCCCTTTCAAGTCAATGAGAGCTCTGCACATAATTTTAAAGGTATTATATAGTTTAAAGGTCACTTTTCTATAAGGAATAGTATCATACTTATAGAGTTTAACAGAATGAACAGGGCTTTCAAGCAGACAAAGATTGAGCCACTATTCAGTAAACTCTAATAATCAATATTTCTGACTGACTGCGGGGTGTCTTTTGCTATTTTCAGCACCACAGGTTGAATTGATCATATTGAACCCTGGATTCTTTAAATGTCCTGAAAGTAGAAATAAGCACCACTTATATGTAATCTTTTATTGTAACAACACTCCTTGCCTTAATTTCCTTGTGCCAGCTTTCCCACTCCTTTTATAATGACACAATTATTAATCTATATTTATTTATGCAGCCTTTTCTTGATGAAGTAAAAATGTAGGAGTTAAGATATTTTCTATCTCTTAAACAAAATACTAGAAGATGTGGCTATTGATTGACCAAAAATGATATATTTAAAAAACTGATGCCAAGAAAACCATCTGCAAAGAACAATTTAGTTGGCACACTGTGACTTATGCTAAGATAGATGATGACCATAAAAAGAAATAATCACAGTCCCGCGTCACAACTGCAGAAATGCTATGGTCAGATAGATGGACTGAGAGATTGTTAGAACAGCTATTAAATCTCATACCATATGAAAAAGAGCTCCTACCATTGATGAAATATTCAGTGAAGCTTCATCCTGCAAGGTATCAAGCACCTGCTGAGAGCAGGCCTTGCCTTCAGATGGTCTTTCACTGAAGCTAACAGAAAAGCTTTTTAAAGACTTGGACATTCCTGCAAGGTACAACATTGTGCTAAAGGATGGTTTGGAATGATATCTTTTCCAGATACCTGATTTATCTGGTGGTATGCCACCTTACTCTGCATTGTCTCTGAATTAAATCTTTGTGCGCTACAATGAGAAATAAAAAGAAATGAACATGCAAAAAGCATACCAAATATTGTTTGCTGCTACAGAATACAATTTAGAGAAAGAGAGAAAGAAAGGAAGGGAGAAAGAGAGAAAGAGAAAGAAATAGGGAGAGAAGACAAACAAGTAAGAGAGAAAATGTCTTTGAATATTTGGAACGCTATTTTCCTGAGAACTCCCTGCACACCTTGAACCAATACTTAGCAATAAGGCACTGAATAAAAACTCCTCCAGTGAATCTCATTCAAAGCTTTTATGATTTTTTTTTATTGTTTACTCTAAAGCACCAAGTTGGGGATCTTGAGGAAACAAAGTCATCTAACTCTTTCTAATCTTGTTTGTACCATAATACACCATCTGTACTGCAGAGCAGCCAAGCATACTGACCATGTGGCCAGTGAATGCTATTTTCCCTTTGTTGTAGAAACAAAGTGCACAACATTTTTTTTTGCTTAGGTACTGTTCATTAGAAGCCAAAACATCTACTTAGTCTTTAAAATTTACCTGCCGTTTATGAACTAATATATCAATTTGACAAAAGTATAGAGGTCAGAAAAATATATAGAGACATTTATTTATGTCTTCATAATAGTTTGTTGGGTGAATTTGGGGAAAAGGGAAAAGTTTACTGTAGAAGAATATGTAGATGGGC
Source organism: Leucosticte australis (assembly GCA_025504685.1). Lineage (NCBI taxonomy): Eukaryota > Metazoa > Chordata > Aves > Passeriformes > Fringillidae > Leucosticte > Leucosticte australis. The sequence goes on along the minus strand of JANIJU010000002.1, from coordinate 26,437,644 downwards.
TATTCCCTTATGAATAAGGATTTCTTTATTTTAGGATCTAACTCTCAAGGACTACTAGGACAAGCAAATAAAACATATTTGCCAAATATCTCACGAATCAAAAATATGCTAGCATTTGTATCAGAGGTTGTTAATTCTAAAGAGTGAAAAATATATTACTTTTTTAAAAGACCAGCAACTGATATCATGAATTATATCTTTCTTCTTTCCTTTAATCCTTTGAGATTAAAATATACAAATTTTCCTTTTCCTCTCTTCTTAGAATGAGACCCAGGTATAACAGTCAATTTAACTGCCAGACTCTATGAAATATAAGTAAATAGTAACTTACCTGTAGTGCAATAAATTGAACTACATTTTTGTAGGATTTTTTGGTAGGAATGGCTATGTGACTTTTTGATGTGTAAAAGTTTACTGCACCACATTAATGCTATTCAGGTTTTGTATTAGAGTTCTGCATGTAGAAGTCATTCGAGATTCTTTTGAAATATGTATCCTATCTTATCCTAGTGAGATAAAACAAACAAGTTGCTGCATTATTGCATGAAAATAAAAACTTGTCTACTGACTCACAAGCAATCTATTTAAACTCTTCCCAGGCCCAGTCAGTAAAAAATAATTTTGAAGGGTGTTAATTTGTATGTGCTTTTTGTTAGGTGCTATTTCTATACAATGTATTAAGTGAAACAGCTAACAACCATTCATATGAGCTTATAAATTTTAAGAGCCCCATTACCACTCCTTCTGTCTTTTTCATTTATCATGCGGACACCAAAATAAAACCAATTCTCTTTCAATAAGTTATTAAACTGGATGTTTTGGAAGAGCCTTAAATAGCAATACTTTTCATTTGAATCTTCATATAGGAAGAACTGTTCAGTCAGAGACTCTGACAGTAGGATACTGATGAAACTGTACCTCCAGTGGGCAGGGAATTGAATGCTGGATTAGGAAAAATTAACCTGAATTCCATTTTCTATCCATGTGTAGTCATGTCTTTGATTCTTAAGCAGAGGGGCAGGTATCAATCTCTTCATTTCCATGACAGGTGACAAGACTTGAGGAAACAGCTTGAAGCTGAGAGGGGAGGTTTAGGCTGGAGATTAGGAAAAGGTTTTTCACCCAGAAGGTGATTGAGCACTGGAACAGAATGCCCAGGGAAGTGGTGGCCACAGCACCAGCCTGTCTGAGTTCAAGAAGCATCTGGACAATGCTCTCAGGCACACATGGTGTGACTCTTGGTGGAGGTCCAGGAGTTGGACTCAATGATTCTGGTGGGTTCCAACCTAGCATATTCTGTTGCTATGATTCTATTCTGCTTCCTGATGAGCACATTCTTTCTCACCTCTGCACATCATTCCTTTTAGATGAAGATTTCTGGGAATAGTATGGCTTGTGGTAGGCATACAGATCTTGCTATTAAGGCAGAATGTGTGCAAACCGAATCCAGAAAAATTAGGTCAATAGTGCTCCTGAGTTTCTCCTTGGACAGAAAGATATAGAACCTTGACAACTGTTAAGACTGTATTTAGAAAGCTAAAAAACTCATGTGAACATACTGTCTCTGAATACATCAGTACCCACTTTCTTTTTTTTTAGTCCAGGTTTAAAATTTTTAGCTTTCCCTTCATCACTTTATCATCTGCAATATCACAGAAAATATTATTCATATAAAGTGTAAATATATATATATTCACAAAGCATTTAAGTTTTCAACACATGCACTTTTCCTAAGTAAGCATCCTTTCAGTGATGATTAATTTGGCCTCATTAAGATCAGAATAACTGCACTACAAGGATGAAGAGTAGTCAGTAGTCAGGCTAAGTTAAGTAATGTAGGATGAGAGACACCTGTGTAAAATCAAGGAAACAATGTCAGCTCCCAGAAGTCAAATCTGTTTGAGTCAGTGAGCATTCTTGGTCCTGTCACCCTGCATTTTTCTTCTGCATGCTTTTTCTTCTTATGCTTATCTTATCTTTCTCTTTCTTTCTTTGATAGATATGTGAATATACACTGGCCATTCACTGTTATTTCACTCCAATCTGCCCCAAGGGTCTCTACTAAACAGAACCTCAGTTACCTGGCATACAAGGCGTGGGTGTATTAATTACAAAGGCATGTAAACAAATAATGCTGTGCTCCTTGCACTAGGAGGAGAAAGCAAAATGCATTCCAATTCATCCCTTAGAAAAACTATATCCTGCATGTAGAACACGTTTTTAAAAAAACCCAAGAAACAAACTGTCTTGAAAATATGTTTTTTCCACTTCATAAGTAAAACAAGAATGTGAATCATTAGAAAAAGATCTCAAGGCTCTGCCAACATGTACAAGTCCATAAAAGTATTTTCTTATATAATCTAGTATAAATATATCACTTTGCAGTAATTTCTTGCTTGTGATACCATCTAATTATTTCTCCACAAATCTTTCTAGACTCATATATTATTTGTTTAGACTTCATAGCTTTATACTCATTGTAGCACAATACTAAATTATTTTCTGTAGCCAGGACAATTATGTGCCTATGGTGGCTTGACCCCAGCTGGTAGCTAAGTTTCCATCCTGTCATGCCACTCCCTTGGGATGAGGGAGAGTATCAGAACAGTAAAAGTGAGGCAAAACCAGTTTAGCAGATTAAGCAAAGATATATATAGAAGCAAAGAAAAATAAGGAATTCATTCACTGCTTAACATCAGCAGCCATATAGTCAGACTATTCCAGGGAACCAGCACCTTAGCATGGGTAAAATTACTTGGTAAGACAAACAATGCAACCATGAAAATGCCACTTTCCTCCTCCTTTCCATGAGCTCTTATACTTGAGCACAATGTCATGGGATATACTTATCAGTTCCAGTTCTCCCTCCCAAAATCTTGCCTACTTGCAGGGGAAGGTGGGGACAAGGAACCCCAGCCAGGTACCAGACAGTGGGAGGGGCACTGAGGAAGCCTCAGGTCTGGGCATCAGGCACATTCCTGGGCACAGTCTGAGGACAGGCTCAGCTGAGCCAAAGGGTGAGCCCAGCTCAGCAGGGCCCATGGCCTGGAGACAGGGCAGGGCAGGGCAGTGGGGGCTGGCAGCCAGCCCTGCTGCTGCTCCATGGGCCCAGCAGCACCCGCTGACACCCCCAGGGGCTGATCTGGGTGTGGGCAGTGGGGGGAGGCACTGAACAGGGACACTGTGTCCTAGCACTGCTCTTGAGGCCCTGACAAAAGTTGTCTCTGTGGGCAATTTCACTCCTTTGCTCATTATTTCAATCACAATCTGAAGAACATATCTTTTTCTTTTATAATCAAAATGTGCTGCCTTGCGTCAAAGCTGCCTTTTCTTTTGTCATGGAGCTGCCACAAAGGATTTTTTTGCCTGAATTTGAAATCAGTGTAATTCTGGAAATATATATATATATATATATATATATATTAGGTATTTTATATTCTAAATTCTACATTCTGCTTTACCTACATCTTTTATGTTACATCTAGTGTGTGTGTGTGTAATGAGTTGATGATGTCTGGCTGACAAATTCCCTCTCAGCCACTCTCTCACTCTCCATCCTCAGGAGGGCAAGGGAGAAAATGAGATGAAGTTCTTGAGTCCACATAAAGACATAGAGGTCCCTTGCCAGCCACTGTAAAGGGCAAACAAGATTTGACTTGGGGTCTTCCCACATGCTTGAAAGAAATCTCTGCTCTAGTGCCTGAAGCACTACCTCCCAGATTTCTTCTCTCACCTTGGTGTTGCCTCTTTTTTTTTCCTCCTAATTTTTTTTGATTCTGTCATCCCTCCACTACCTAATATTTTTTCCCATTTTTATAATTGTGTTCTCCTGAAGCCAGTACCTCCTCACCTGTCAGCTCAGCTGTGGTTGGCTTGATACACCTGTGTCCAGCATGGGGCAGCCCCAGGCCCCACTGCCATCATCTTGCTACATCTTCTGCACTGGCTAGAGTTTTTTTTAACTTTCCATCAAAGACTTACTAAGTTTAGATTTTAAGAATATTGTTTGAAAGAATACTAAACCAAATAGTTTCTATTGAATTTCAGAATGGAAAGAATTATAAGAGAGAAAAAAGAAAATCTATTACCTTTCCTGGGTACTAACACTATTCTTGTCATTCTCATATTCATCACTTTTTTTTTCTTTTTTGCCTCAGTGTCTCAAAAAGCATTTCAGAAATACAAAAGGAAATCAGCCTGACTGATAGCTGCAGTATGCTCATACAGAATAAATACCTGACAGAAAGTTACAGAACAGAGGAGAAGGAATCGAAACTATGAGCCAACACAAAAGAATTTAAAAACTGATTGCCAACGAAATAAGGTCAATAAATTGCCAACAAAAAGAAATACATATTCGTTCCTCTAATATTTCTTTTACTTCTCTAATATGTAAAAACAATTTTTAATTCTCTCACTGTACTCTGCATCTTCTTTATCTTTCTAAGCCTGAAGACAATACAACAATGTTTCTATCCTCTTGTGTCATACAGAAGCTTTGCTGTTCCCAGACACTGGATAGCATCCTACTGCTCATAAGGCAGTGGGAATGCTATTACCTCTCATTCATAAAATCTAATTCTCTCCTGTAACCATCTAGGTGCCTAATGCTTGGTGACACCATTTAATGTATTTTTGTTTCCATAGTTCTTTCTTTTCTATACAAATATATTTTCTTCTTTACACTACTGTGACATCAACACCAAAAAATGCAGTTGTGCTGTAGTCTTTCTTGTGTACTTGCAGTCTTTCACAATGCATGCTGTGATGGTTTCAGCAGCAAAACAAACAAATAAACTTTTTATTTTGGGGTCTAAACATTGTGAGAAAGGCCTTTGAATTATTTCAGTTTGATGAACTCTGACCTTTGTAACAAACTCATTCATTGAAGACTTGATCAATAAAAGAGGGAATTTTAAATCTTTATCAATAAATGCAGCAGCAGGAAATAAAATACATAGGAATTTAATAAAAAGAATAACACACTCTAAATCACATTTGCCACTCAGATAAGACTAAAAAAATATTGCAATCTAGAAATTATTATTTTGCTGTTTTTCAAAGTAACTTTATAAATATTCCTCTTGGGAACTGCTTAAAGAGAAAAAAAATTACTCAGAGCTAAAAGTACTGGATGTAATGAAAGACAGAGTAGAAGAGAACATATTCTTCTCCGCAACAAAATGGACTTCCTCCTAAGCTAAATATACTAAGATGATAAAAAATTACTAATAAATTCTTTTTATTTTTACTAATAAAAAGAAATTACTAATAAAAAATTACTAATAAAAGTTTAAAAGCATAAATATGTATTACCAAACCAAGGGAGATTATTTTCTCCAAAATAATTTTTTTTTATAGCTACACTACCAACTTCAAGAAATATTAGAACATGCACTTATAGATTTTTAACATAAAAGATAGTATAAACAGAAATATATATAATTATAATTTTTATTCACTTTTATATCATTATGTCCTGGGATGACTTTATGATGCTTGTATCCCATATTGTCTGTTCTGTTTATGCTGGATATTAAGTTCTGCACTTTTAAGACTGGTTCCAAGAGTGAAGGGAGAGAGAACATGTGCAGAGTTTGTTATCAGAAACTGCACTTGCTCCCTGCCATTCCTGCTCCTGAACTGTGTCATCTGCAGTGGACAGCAGGAGAGAGCTCTCCTTTGCTTTTAGTTAGTTTTTAGCTAGCTGAGGCAGAGAAGTTCCCTGGACTGTGGCTTTTCTTTTTCTTGGAACTGATCAGCCCTGCTCCGGACTGAACGCCCAGAAGATCATTGTGAGCTCACTGTGGCCCATCAGGGCCCGGGATGTGGCATTTTTCAGTACAGGAGGGACTGATAAGAGACTGGGTGAGCTGAGCTACACCCCACAAAAAGGACTCTCTCTCTCCGAATTTGCCATCTCTTCAGAGCAATGAGAGGTTCCATTGTTTCATATTATACATTTTTCCATATTTGTGAGTACTTTGCTTGTTAAATAAACAGTTTGTTCCACTTTTCTCAGAATTTACTTTCTAGAAGGACTCCTTTGGAGGTTTCCTCCAAATTTGCCCTAAACTGGGACAAATACTAACACTTAATAGTCAGCAGCTAGAACAAGAGAACTAAAAAGAAGGGGTACCCAATTGCATACGTCAGTGTTATTTATGAGAGAACACAATATGCCTCTGTTTTCTAATGTGTGTCAGAAAGAAAAACTAGAGATGCATTGTCACAATTTCTGCAAACACACACACACACACACACACACACACACACACACACACACACACACACACACGAGAAAGGCAGCCCATGTAGTCACATAAAGTGGCCTAGAAACAGCTAATTTTAGAAGCCTATACAATTTGCATAAATTGGGTTCACAGATGCAAGATATTTAGTTTCATCCAGGATGAGGTGGCTGTGTCAAACTCAAAAAACAATGATATGTATTATCAAATAACTTACAACAACAATTATGAATTATTTTGTTGATGCAAATTAACACTTGAGAATAAAATCCTTGCAAGTACCAGATGCAACCAACAGAAAAAACAAACATAATCATCTTTAGGCTGAGCATTAGATTTAGATTTGTCCATAAAAATACTGTGATCTGTTGCTAGTAAGAGTTCACATCTGTGCTTCTGAGTTTAATCTTTGGTGTATGCAAACCACAAGAATGCTTTCTGCTTTTCATGTCTCATTTTCATAATGAATAATAATTTTTTTGACTTCCTAATAAAAAATACCATGAAATTTTCAGAAATGTATTGAACATAATATATGTAAGAAAATATGGAAAACAAAGTGGAAAGCTATTCTACAGTTGCACTGGAATACCAATCCCTGTTATAGAATAGCCTTTGACTGCGTCAAGCATTGATCACTCTAAGTGGGATTCATTTTCTGTGAAGATGATATGATAGTAAAGACAGGAGGTGATACAGGACTCTGAGAGACCTGGAGCCCATATATCTTGCTCCTTGCAAATTGGCTATTTAATAATGGAGATTCTTAACTGAAAAGTGCTGCTTTGTAAAACCACTTTGATTTATTTTGTATTGCTGCAAAACCAAAGCAGAAATGACATTGGCTGAATAGGTAGTACACAGATTTATATCTGACATAGCTTTAGTCTACTGACTTTGGATTACACTTTCTTACAGTCTAAAGACTTGTTGCAGTCCCTATGCAGGGTCCATGTGTGTTTGATTTATGTAGCAAAGTTTGATAGTAGGGGATGCTGTGCAGGTTGCTTCCATGAGAAGACACTGGAAACTGCTGTGGGTTGTCCCTTTGCAACCCATGGAGGTCCTTGGTGGAGCCAATAGCCACCTGCAGCCCAGGGAGAAGCTCATACTGGAGCAGAAGGATGCTCCCAAAGGAGGGTTCAATCTTCTGAAGAGCCTGCAAAGGAGCAGGCTCTTGGCAGAACCTGTGCCACTATGGAGAGGAGAACAAGCTGGAACAATTCATGAGGAACCACAGCCTGTGGCAGGTACTGACACTGGTGAAGTTCACGAATGACTGTATCCCATGGGAGGAACCCCACAATTTGTCAGAAGAGTGTGAAGAGAAAGAAGTAGCAAAGATAATATGGTATGAGCTGACCATGACCCCCATTCATCTACACATGCCACTCAGATAGAAGTAGGTAGAGAAATCAGACAGGAAGTTGAACGTAGGGAGAAGGAAGGGGTGGGAGAAAGATGTTTTTATTATTTGGGTTTATTTCTTTATTTTCTTATTTGGATCATTTGGAAATAAATTAAATTAATTTCCCTAGGCTGAGTCATATTTTCTTGTGACAGTATCTGGTATGTGTTCTCTGTTCTTATTTTAATGCACAAGCTTTTTGTTATAAATTATCAGACCAGTAGCCAAATTTATAAAAATAATTTTATAAAAATTTATTAGATCGACAACAAATCTAGAATTAAAAAACTCACTACAGCTAAGACAGCATCAACCCCGGGAGTCGGCGCTGGGTGAGCCCTGGAATCATCTGACAGAGTGTCAGCGTCTCTGAGGCAGTTCACCCCAATTGCTTCCCGCAGCCAGCATATATACCATTTATTCTGCCTGAGGCAGAAATGACAGCAGACTAATGTATGTCCCTTCTTATGTATGACTGGGACTCTACAGATTCAAACATATACAAAAGTTAGTCCAAAAGTCCAAATGGCTTGTCTGAGCTTTCAGGGTAGCCTTCTTTCACATGTAACAGGGATGTTGGCCGATTTTGATGCAATCTGTCCAGGTGCAGGCTCTCCCAAGTGTCTGGCACTCCTGGAAAATTGGTGCTGATTGCCCAGGAAGGTCCCATTCACACGTTAATGGACTCGATGCTATCTGAATGATGTCTGGGAATTACTTGCACGGACTTCTCTCTCAGCCAGAGCAGTAGAAAACCTGATTTTATCTGGACAATGTCCAGGAACTGTTTGAATAGAAAAGAACTCTGCCTTCGGCTTATGGTAGTCAGAAGCATATGTTGGATCTTTATAATATTTCATACACCTATATTGCATGAATTATCTATATCATATACGACACTTTTCATATTATTTTCTCCCCCTCTCCTGTTGAGAAGAAGCAATGATAGAGTCTCAGAATCTCTGCTGGTCAGAATGACCCTGCGATGCTTTAGAAAGTCTCTTTTCCCAACCCGGCAGTCAAAGAAGGAGTCAGAACTCTTCTATTCCTGATCTTAAGGTTGTTTACTGTTTCTTATCTATAAAATTCTTTCTCTGACCCACCAAGGTCTGTCTAGCAGGTCAGGTTGAGGCACACTGCCCGTCCTTGGGGTGGTGTTATCTCTTTATACTAAAAATTATGTGTGCACCATTTACAATAACTTCCCAATACCTATCACCTATGTTAGACACTGAGTTTCTACTCTAAACCAATCTAAAAATGCCAACATCACCCAGAAGATGGAGGCTAGGAAGAAGAAAGAAAAAGACTGGACACGCCCAGATTCCTCCATCTTGCCTCCTGAACCCCCATTTTAAAAACCACAAAAATCTATTTTCTACCCCATGGCAAACAAACTATTTTTCTACTTAAACTCTTTTGACTTGTAATTCTTCATATAAAGGTTGGTAATTGTTTTTCCATGGGTCAAGATCAAAGGCACAGGGGTCTTGGGCTCTGTGCCAAGGTCTCTGAGCCCCTTGACAGGGTCTTGAGTCTTCCAGGGCAGCCAGAGGAATTTCCTGGGTTCTGACAATAGAGTGGATTGGTAGGCACCTGGAGGCCAATGAAATCAACACACCACATCACAATAACTGAAAAGTTTTGTTGCTATTATTACTACATTCTGCCTCCTTTTTGTACTTCTTAATAAGATTTGTTATAAGAATAAATTAATTAAGAATATGTTTACTCACAACTAATTTGCTCAGCTCAAATGACAATAGAAGTAAGGTTGCAAAAGATTGTTGTGCATGTAAAAGAGATCATAATACATAATGCAAGCATGTTGTGCTTGCAAAAGATTGTTGTGCATGTAAAAGAGATCATAATACGATCTTCACTTTGGCTAAAAAGTGAGCTAAGAAAGGCTAAGAAGCTGAACAATCTATATGTACTGGGTTTTTTTCTCTCATATTTACAGTTATCATTTCTTTTGCTCAATATGATTTGACTGAAAAAACAAGGATGAGAATATCCATGTACCTAAGAGAACTACAGAATGGATGTAATTTTAGATACTGTTTTGCATGTGGATCACAAATAACAGGACTGTGTTTTCAAGAGCTCAGAATCCATAAACCAGGTATAATTTAAACATAATCTTAAAATTACCATTAAGGTAATTGAGATGCAAATGATTTACAAAATTGTCCAGTACATAGAGATCTCATTTTGTCAATTTGTCCATGTTCCAAAGCCTCTTATAAAAATAAGAAGAAGCAATAATGGTCTTGTAAGCCAAACTGATCTGTGTGGCCACAGATTCTATGGGTTCTACCTTATACTTGTTCCTGAAAATAAAGCAGATTGTTCTGGAGCCAAACAATAAAGCATTGTTTCTAAAGATTTGCAGTGGTTATATGTCTTGCCTCAGGAATTGATCTGGAAATCAAAGGACCACAATCATGTGGAAAGCCCAAGGCAAACAATTCTGGCTCCCCTTGAAAGAAACTGAAGGAGTAAAGGCAGAAAGAGTGAACATATTTTAAATAAGACCTTAGGTGCAGAACTTCTGGCAAGGAATAAATCAAGTAGTTCTCAAGGCAAGGACTATTCTGTGTTAAACTGTTTATTCTATTTTTAAGTAAGTCAAGATAATTAAAAATTTTGAATATTCCTTTATAACCAATCAAATTCTGTTATACTATTAACCAGAATTAAATTCTGTTATATTAGGTATAAAAAAACCTACAAAAAAGACATAAAGGCCTGGAATAGCAGTGATTAAACCTAGGCACACTATTCACACAAAACATTTGAGGTTTCTTTTTCTCAGTCCCAACACATTTGTCTTGTCAAAGACTTAAATCTGCTATCTTTCTATCTCTGATGAGATTTTTTTTCCATTACTAGCAGATTCTTTACAGCCCCATAATGGTCTTAGTAACATTGTGTTGAACACCCCATGAGAAACACTGCTTAAATATCTGAACTCATTTGTTTTCTCAGTCAGAACATGAATCTGTACATGGTGGATCCCTTCTAGAGCTTAATCCTTTTCAAAAAAATTCAGAGTGAATTACTTTCGAAGGCGTAATTACTTTTCCTTGGTGTCAGAGACTGAAAATTATAGTTTATGACTTAAACATTTTCATGAAAGACTTTGGCCTATTATAGCAGAACTGTGTTACAAAATCTGCCTGGAATATCACCACTCCCTGAACAGGCCTTTGGAGTGAGGCACTATGGAGTTCGCTGGTGAAGATTAGATAAAACTCAGGTCTTGGGACATTCACAAAGCACAAGCTTAGCACCTTCAGGGAGGAGATGACAGCCCCAGAGCTATCAGCTGCCAGGCTGGAACAGACCCTCACACCAAAGGGTGGGGGAGAGAGGCTTTGGGGGTGTGTTGGAAAACCTCTGGGGAGAGGCAGTGACCGCCCATCCTCCTCTGCTGGGCAGAGGAGCCCAGCTGAGGGGCCCCTTCACCCTGGGAAAAGCTTCTCCACAGCAGAGGGGTGACATGGCCCATCAAAGAGCCCCCAAAGGGGTCCCCAGACCCTGCACCAGAGCACTGCAGATGGTGCAACAAATCCTCAGTGTTGCAAGGCACAGGGTCAAACGGGGCCCCTGCAAGGGAGGCACCTGGGCATTCCCATCTGCCCAAAATGTGCATTAATCTGTGGAATTCTGTACTCTTTGGCATGGCCTGGTGCTGTGTGTGGTGGCATGGTCCTGCAGGACAGTGACAGGGGACCCTCGCCACCAAGAAAACCAGAGGGAGGGGAGCAACGAGACATGGCTGGGACCCTCAGATGGGTGATAAGCTTCCACCTAACCCCTGTCACTCTCTCCCTGTCTCCCTAACCACACACACACTTCTTTTTCTATTTCTTTTTTTCTTTCTTTCTCTTTGCCTCTTTTACTATTAAATAAAATACATCAATTCTTTGGCACCAACATCTCACCTTGTTTGGTTTTAATCTTTTTCTTGGGTATATTTGGAACCTTCTAAGTTCTTTCCGATTTATACACAGAGACTTAATTTTCTTTGCCTTTCTGGGTTTAAACTTGATCATAACACTTGGGCATGTTACTTAAAAAAGCACTTCATCTCACTTAATTTTAGCCATGCCTAATTGATAGGTATCTTGCAGGAGTTGTCTATGATCGTTTTTTCCCAGAGACATCTGTTTCTCCGTACTATGATGAGATCCTGGAAGGCTACTTTAGATTAGATGCCTACATTTTGAAAGTTGAAGAGAGAGAGAGAGAGATTATTTTCCCTCTTGCCACCAAAAATGTGCTTTATGTAGTAGTGTTACCATAGTGATTTACAAGAATATAAAAAACCCCATCAACTTTACCTACCTTTGAACCACAGATGCAATTACATGAAAAGTTAGATAATGTGATACCAAATCTGAGCAAGTATATCCTGTATTTCAAATGGATTTATGACCAGGGGTTGTCACCTCTGTCAGCCACATTCTTTCACCTTCTTGTCATCTTTAGTTGTAAGCGATATTTCTTGCAGATATCACAAGAATCATATAAAAGTCTGTTCTGGAAGTGATGCCTAGAAAATCATCTGGTTCAACCTTTGTTTGAAAGAAAAGCCTTGGATTAGGTCATGCAGCATCAAGCCAGTTATGGAATTATTCCTGGAAGAAAGATTTCACCAGCTCTCTGAGTGACCTAATCCTATGTATAAATGTTTTCATGATAAAAAATTTCTTCTTACATTCAGACAGAATGTTCCCTGAATTAGCTAATGCATTTTCTGTCTTACCTATCACCATGTATCTTTCTCCACCTCTTCTTTAATGGTTTTTAGGTACTGGAAGAGTCCCTCCTAGAGGGTGCATCCCGACCAATCTCATCATCCTGACCATATATAAAGGTACTGAATACTGACAGATGCAGCATCAGTCTCTGAAAAACTCCACTCATGAACAAGTTATTGTCTGGCACAGTAAACGCCACCCTTTCAGCCTGGAAATTTAGGATGTCTTCTATCTGTTCTGTGGTCTTCCTTCCCAATTTGTATCTTGACTAACTGGCCAACGAGAATTTGTGGGAGACCATGTCAAATGCTTTGCTAGAGTCAAGATACCATCCACTGCTCTGCCTTCATCTACCAAACACCACAGAAGACAATGGGGTTGGCCAAGCACAGTTTACCTTTGGTAAATCTGTGTTGCCTTGTCCCATCACTTCTTACTGTTTGCTTTGTCCTTTATGTACTGGGAATTTTCTTCCATGAGGACCTATCCACTAATTTTCATAGTGACTGATGTGATGCTAACTGGCCTGCAGTTTCCTGGATCTTTCTTTTTACTCTGTGCATAGATGGATGTATTCTCTTTTCCAGAGAAATTCAGGATTCTCCTTGGGCCCTGTAACCATTTCAGAGAAAATAGAGAAAGATTTTTCAAGGATGTAACACAACTCTCTTAGCACCCTGACTTATACTGTGAAGCCTTCAGGTGTGTAGATGTCCAAATTGTTCGGATGTTCTCTTGATCATTCTTTGTGCTTTGCAAAGAGAATTTGGAACTGACCTTAACTATGAGGACTGAGGCAAAGAGGACATTAAGTACCTCAACTTTTTAATGCTATTTGTGAGCGATTTGCTAGTCCCTTTCAGAAGTGGACCTACATAGTCCTTGCACATGTGCTGTCCACTTAAATAGAGAACTCCATTTTTTTTTTTTTTTTTAATTGCTTTTAGAAGTTTGAGCTCTAGCTGAGATTTTGGCCTTTTAATGTCACCTGTGAATGTTCAATCACTATTTCTATATATGTCTTTTGGAACCTTTCCATACTTATTTCTTGGTTTGGTTTGGTTTGGTTTGGTTTTATTTTGGTAGGGTTCGTAGTTGATTTATTTTTAGGGGTTTGGTTTGGTTTGGGTTTTTTGGTTGATTTGATTTTGCTTTTCTTTTGTTGTTGCTGTTTGGCTATTTGCAATAGTTTTTAAATTCTTTTACTAGCTCTAACCAAGGCTAGATCTAGGTCTTTATGTTATGCTTGTTCCTTCTCTGGCTGAGTAGGTGGGCTGATCCTTTAAGAAAGATATTTCTGAAATTCTGAAATTCTCCCAGTATTCCTTAGTTCATTTGCTCTTCATGACAGACTCCCAGGGGTCACTCTCCGAAGAAGTTCTGTCGTTCTGAAACCCAGGTCTTTAGTCCATTTATTTTTTTCATGATCTTTCAGATCTTAAAACTCTGTGATCTCATGGTCAGTGCAACCAAGACTGCCATAGATGGTCATGTTTTGAAACAACTGTTCTTTATATTTAGGTTGAGAAGAGCACCACTCCTAGCTGACATATTCAACAACTTAGTAAGAAAGTTGTCCTTGATACATTTCAGAGATCTCCTGAATTGCTTATGTGCCACTGTATTGCTTTCCTAGCAAATAAAAAGTTTAATAAGAGTATAACTGTGAAAAATATAATAACAGTATTCCTTCATGGGAACCAGAGTGTGAAGACCTAAAGCTTCTTTGAATTGAGGAAGGTTTCGCTCATCAGTCCTCCCTTATTGTGTGGTCTGTACAGAGACAGTAGATCACTACCCCAAGGTATCCATTGATGGTGTTTCTTCTGATCTTGACCTATGTCATTCAGCAGACCTGTCCTATTTTTCATATCTAACAGCTAAGTGCTTATGTCAAAGTTATAGAGGAATGGAATTTCTAGCGCAGTTTAATTCCATACCACCCACATCATAGATGAGGCTGAGTCAATGCTTTGTGGAATGTTTTATGTTGATTGAGTGCTGCTCTAAAATTTTGCCAAAGTTCTCTGATTTTCTAAAATTGCTGGTACTTTTTTGTTGTTGTTTTGACGTCTTGGGAATATCTTGTTGATATTTCTCCCATGTGCGTAGCTCAGATTACATGAAAAACTTTAGGTGTCTCGTTGAGCAAGGAGGCCTTACAAGTGGGGGAAAGGGGAAAGCTTGAGCGGGTTACATTTTCTCACTGTGTTTCAAACCAGCACATCTTTCACTGGTCTTTTACACAGAAAATAAGACTTTCTTCTCTTTTATTCTGTCCTTCCCAAGTGGCGTAATGCAAAAGAAGATTATGGGACTTAGTCTCAGAACTTAACTTTCAGGTAGGTATATTTAGCTGAAAAGAATCACATGTTCTCTTTCTAGTCTGTAAAATAAGAATGCTTACTCTGATCTACTAAAACACTTAAAAATCAAAGATATTCAATTTCTTAAAAGCCTTTGAGTATTTTTAGCTGCTTTCACCTGTATGGCAGTGTCCTGGTTTAAAAAAAATTATATGGGGCAGAAACTCTAGAAGGAGTTATTCCCCTTTTAGTTTTAACCACACCCCTTTCACCAATAAGGAGAGACAAATACAAGAAGATATATGAAAAAATACAAGTTTATTAAAACAAAACAAAAAAGAAAACAGCACAAAACAGCTACAACCAAAAAAACCAGTAATAATCACTAAATATAAATGTGCTAAACCCCATGGACTCCCTGGGAAAAAAGGAAACAAGATGTGGGGAAGGTCCTCCTCCAGTATGGTGGCCTCCATAGCTGACTGCATTGTCCAGAGGACTGAACCTCCATGATAACAAAACTCCCTCTTTCCCAAACAACAACCAATGGGAAACAAGGGCAAAAAAACCTCAAAACCAAGTCAAATGCTGCTGAGCCATTTGCTCTGTGTCACTGGACAAAGTCTCTCCCAATGGTGGCAGGTCCATTGACAGTTGTAGCTGTAACTAGGTCAGCAGCTGGAAGTGGTGGACTGTAGAGAGCAGGAGTCCCACTTTTCCTAGTGTGGCTGTCTTGAGTGGCTGCAGTGAAAAAAAAGTCCAAAGATAATGTCCTCCCCAGCTCCAGAGACAGGGTTATGAAATTCCTAAAGGGACTTTTAAAGAACCCTGGCACCCCCCCACCTGCACAAACCCAGGGCAAGAAAATCTGGCTCTGCTTCTGTCCCCTGTGTCTTAAAGTGACTGTACCAGTCTTGGACAGATTGGCATAGAAAAAATATGGAATACAATGGACATTTGTTGGGTTACCCAGGACAGGTGGAAAAGAGGAGCTAGCCTACAGATATATTTGGACCTTAGGTCTATTTTATCAATAGAAAGATGAAAAAGTATGTTGCTGTGTTATCATAGACACTTTCTTTTTATCTACCTGCTTCTTTACAGATTGCTCAGGAAAAGGTGGCAAAGAGGCTCAGATAAAAACTACGTCTGTCTGTCATTATGAGTGGAAAGGTATTATACTGCTTCAGTGAACAGATGTCCCGTTTTACTACTGTCTCATTTAAAGATTATCTTATACAACATTCTTATTTCATTTTAAGTTATTTAAAAAGTTTTGTTTTTACCATTCTGATGAAAATTTTCATTTCTTATACCAGCAAAATAAAAAAGTTATGTATGCAAAAAAAGAGGAATGAAAATAACACCACTTCTCTCGTAAGAGCTGCCATTTAAGTAGAACTTTGACAACATGGAAGCTTCTTTATATTTCCCATGTTTCTTCAAATATGGTTTGAATCCAAGTATTATCCTCCCACGCTTGATAATAATTGGAAATCATGCTAATCTCTGACACAGCAGGTTTTTGATAGCTCTGTAAAACCTTAATATCATTGCTTCAGGCAAGGATGACAGATGTAATCACATTCTATAATTCATGTTTAATACCTAAGTGACAGAGAAGAATCATATCGTGTCCTTGATCCCAAATCCTCAGCCATGCTACATCACTCACCCCTAGAAAATACTTGTGAAAATTGCTAAACCTATTCCAAATTTAATAATATTAAGAAGATATTTCTATCAGCGTAAAAACTGATCCAGCGCAAAGGCATAATTTGTAAAGACAAATGTATATTTTACAGGATTTTTTATATCCTTCTAAACTTTTTTCTGCAGTGTCACTATCCAAGAGAGATTTCTGTTACCCACATCTCACCTCTCCAAAATACTGATAAAAATTGGGAAATAGTATGACACATGAAAGACAATATCTTCATCCTCTAGTTCTTATAATCTCCTTACCTTTTGAAGAGTATCTTTAAACACTAAACCAAAGGAAAGTTATATATTTTTGTTGATGTTTTTAGCAATTTTTGAAAAAAGAACAGTTGTGAAAAGACGCATCTCTTAAAAGTGCTATTAAAATTAGATGTGCAAACATATTTACACAACCTAAATTTTATATTTGCAATGAATACATGAGATATTTAAGAAAGAACTAAATATTGCACATTTTTGAAGGACCTGTACAAATAAAAAAGGTTTCTATACAGGAACATGCAGACAGTCCTGTGTTCTGACCAGGTTCTAAAATGGTTATACATGACTTGTGTCTGTGCATCAGCTTGCAGATCTGAGCCTGGAAAAACTAAGCTCACAAAGTATGTAAATTTCTGTATCATCTGTGTCATCAGACACATTTTTGGTTTCCTTTATTAGATAATGATCAGCTCTGTTAGGCACTTAGACATACCCTAATCTTTTCAAACTCCATACTTCTATTATCTTTAGAAAGAAATGCAGCAAGTATAATTTCCATGTCTGTGCAAATGTTCTGTCACTTATTCCATAGCAGTTAAGTTTGATCTGAAATGACACAATTTCTACATTGATGTTATTCTAGGTCCCAAAAAATATGGAGATGACTTGACCAATAGAATTATTCTTGGTAGAGAGCGGTATTATCTGTCAGAACACCTTTGTTTAAAGCAGTGCCTGAATTATAGATTCATGGATCTTTGGGAGAATATTCATGGTAAGTATAACTATCTGCATGCCTTACTCTTGTGTGTTCCTTGTTATTAACACCAGGATACATAGTTCAACAGACCTTTAAGGTGACCTATTTTAAGGCCCCAAGCAACTAAACAAAATATTTGAGCAGTGAGGTATGAGTGTTGGGAAAAACAACAACAAAAATGTCTACAAAAATATTCAAAAAACAAAAAAACCAAAGAATTATTTACTTCTGTATAGCCAGAACAAGAAACTGTCTTTCAAACCACACAAAACATATTTTGCTTTCAAACCACACAAAACATTTCCAAAAATTCTTGTTGCAAAAGAAGGTGACCATCTGAACAAGTTTTTAAAATATTTATAGGTAAGAGTGTAAAATGAAGAAAAAAATTATTATATTCCAAGCAATGGCTAGTATGAAATTTAGCCTACTCTATGACATTTCCCTTTAAAAAATAGTGCAGCTTGTATATATGTATATAGTGCAGCATATGTATATATGTTACATATATGTATACTATTTTTGATCACTACTACTACCTGTTTATACAATAAAAGTAATTCTTATCTTCAGGTTTAAGGACAAAATGAAGCCAGGCTAATGATAAGAAAGAGAAGATACCAGCATGATTTAATAAGGAAGAGGAGATGGAAAGCAGTAACATACGTATCGCTCAAATATGGGTGCATCAAAATTTGTATTTAAACAGAGATTTACTCCCCAGGAAAAAATGAACTTTCTTTTTCACATACTCATTCCAGGTAAAACTTCAGAACTTTCAGAGAGAAATCTCTTCTTACTTTTGTGTAAAAAATGAATTTTTATAATCAGCTGAATTTAGTTTTGTCTACAAAAACCAACAAAACACTTACATTTAAAAACCAGCTTAAGATGTTTGTAACACAACCATTCAGCTATTAAATAGAATTATGAATAAGAATTTTTACATGTTTTATACAGACCTAATGCTAAATCCTATTCATGATAAATGTTT
The DNA here is from genome assembly GCA_025504685.1 of Leucosticte australis. Classification (NCBI taxonomy): domain Eukaryota; kingdom Metazoa; phylum Chordata; class Aves; order Passeriformes; family Fringillidae; genus Leucosticte; species Leucosticte australis. The sequence goes on along the minus strand of JANIJU010000002.1, from coordinate 26,419,233 downwards.
ATTTTTCTGAGGATGTTTGGATTTTCTTAATTCATCCTATGGCAATGGTATTGAATCTTGTCAATGACAGTGATGATAGCTTTTCTTGGTTTTGTTTTCTTTTGTCCAAAATATAATTTTATAAAATAAATATTCATAATCAAAATCACACTATGATTATGTGCCAGACTTGGTTAGAAGTCATACCTATATTACTATTTAATGCAAATCTTCTTTGGATGGATCAATATAATTATAATTACATTTTTAAAATTTGTTATTTGTCAAAGGTAACAGTGGAAGAAAGCTTCATGACTCCCACTAGCAACAAATGGATTTTGCATTCCTCTGCTTTCTAGATGTAAGATGGCTGATTTTAGAAGGGAAGGAATATTAAATATTGACTACAAGTAGCAGCAATTACAGGGTAGAATAAAGTGCTTTGATCATAAAAATAGGGACAGAACTTAGAGTTAAAAGATTATTATTCTCTTTATTGTCTTCTATTTCTTCTATACTCTCTACAATGCAAATTTGGTTATAAGACAGAATTTTATAATTACCTAAAAAAAATACACAGTTTTGCAGATTGAGGTGGAGGGAGATATGTAAAGTAGATATTAACCTTCCTATAAAGGAAATACTCAAACAGTAATGTAATTAATCAGACTAAGGTTCAATTTTGGGGTTTTTTTTAAGTTTTAATTTTAAGGTGCAGCACAGGATGATCTAGGACTTTTTATTTCTCTTATTGTATTACCCATCATACACACCAGTGGTAAACAACTTGTGACTCTTGACCATAAGTGTTTGTTAGGTCTTGTAAGGGAGACTTTCTGTTTAGGAGGACAACACACATCTAGCAGGAGTGTCTTTGATACCTGGTAGTTTTTTGTGTTGTGTTGCCATATGGGTATTTTTTGCATAGTTCCACACTTTTGCAATTTAACATTATTCTTTGGAATTCCTTTACATACAGGAAAGAAAAAAATAAGCAGTCTCCAGTCTCTTCTGAGAATGTTATGACAGAGAGATGTAAAATAATGATTTCTTCAGAAGTTCATAAATACAAGACAGGTATTAACCAAACTCTAACAATATTTTTTTTTTATTTTAAAAAATAGTCTGGCTTTTCCTTAGGATCTAGAATCACTTGCATATAAAGAAAAAATTAAGCAATATTGGCTTGTCCAAAACTTCTTTCAGAGAAGAAGTTCTGGTCCTGTAAATATCTGAAAACATAATGAAATTATAAAGACAGTAAGATAAAAAGTATACTATAAATTTTTAAATTAAATTTGAAATACTTTTATGTATGAATTATGATGTAATTAGGTCCTTGAAAGCACCTATATAAAAGCTTTTCAAGATATTTTTTATGGCCCAAATTTCTATTTAAATATTTAATATTTAAAAATATCTATTGAATGAAGAAATTTATGTTCAATTGCTTAGTGAAGAGAGATTTTAGCTTCAAGTATTTAGTAACTGGATAAAAGGAAAAGGTTGGCTAACATTATATGCAAAAAGATCTTGTAATGTAACAAAACATTCTCCAGGAAATGCCAATTGAGTTGTAAAGTCCCAGAGAAATTTATGCGATCTAATATTTTTTGCTTTTTTTTGGTTGGTTAGTTGGTTTGTTTTAACTTCTTCAGACTTTTGGAGTTTTCAGAATCTTTTCAAACTCCAGGCACCTCACATACTAGCTTACATGATGGATATGTTCTCAGCATTTTGGAATTTTAGTGTTTACACTTCTGTTTGAGAAGTAATCCTCAGTTGTTCTTTCTTGTTTGTTATTTTTTTTTGGTTTGGCTTTTTTTTGGTGGTGGTTTTTTTTTTTTGGTTGTTTTTTGGGGTTTATTTTGTGGTTTCTTCTTTTGTATGCTTAGTCTCTGGAAGAAACTAGGAAACAAGATTTTTTTTTAATCTTCATCGTCACCCCAGCTTTAAACTAATTTACATTCTCTTTTGTTAGCAAAGTTAGTATGTGGATAACATACTTCAGTTTTCAAAACATTTCAAATGTTTTAGATATTTTCATGTATATTTAATACAAGTGATAGCCTGCAGTTTACTGCTTGAATAGTTTTTAATGCTGTGAAAAGATGAAAATATCTCTTATTTGCTGCTTTTGTAAAACAGTCATCTATTTGGCAAGGTTTTTCAACTTTGTTCTCTTGTAAAAAAGTGCCAAGATGATTAGTGAACATTTAAACTAATATGAAGATGTGCATTTAAAGAATAAATGGCTATATATGTATTAAATTTAGAAAAAACACTTATCTACAAAAATTTTTACATATCCAAGAATCACAAGTGAACTACAGGTTTGCATCTTTAATTCTAAATTATAACACTTTTTTGCATAACTCATCTCTTTTTCATTTATGAACACCCGAAATTTTGTTGATGAAACTCCTTTTCATCAACTCCTATGGAGAGAATTTAAAAACAAATATTTTAAATAATGCATTGGAATATTTTCCTAACTCTATAGTCTCACATTTTTTAATGAAAAATTAATCACTTTCAGACCATTAAATTTTACTAGTATTTAGTTTTGTCAGAAAAGATATTCTTTTTCTGGGCACTAAATATTCAGGAATGTTTAACATTAATTCCCATTTTTTAATTTACAAAGTTTCTAATATATTTATGTTACTCTGTTTTCCTTTACCAGGAATATGGTTTGGTCCTGCAACTAAAAAACTAAAAAATAAAACAAAATTTCTTCTAATAGGTAATAAGGTAATAAGAATAGAATATGTCACGTCATCACTACAGAAAAATACTTTATACTACGGGATGTTAAAAAAAAATGAAAACCGTGTGTTAAGTATTTTATATGGAAAAACTCTCCCTATAGTCCTTGAAATTGTAATTTATAATGCTTAAAATCCCCTGGGTAATGATTTTAAATATTTATCAATATAGTCCTTATACAAGTTTACTAATTCTCCAAAGCTACTGTATTTTGTTAGACTAGGATTTAAAAAGTGAAATTACCTCTCCTATGGCAAAACATTAATTATTACATTTCAACTTGATTTGTCAATTGGTATGTGTTGGCACTTCGTGACTTATTTCTTACACCTGTGCTTCACTGGTATTCTGAAAATAATCAATATACTCGACTGCTAGCATTACTCTCAGAATTGAGAAAGAGATTTTTATCAAGGGTTGTAGGACACTTTTATGATGCTCTTTAAAAGCTGAGTATGTGTTGAATGTAACATGCTGTCACTCCTATGCTTTTTGAAAATTGTCGTCTAGAAAGCATCAGATTGTGAGTGAAATCTGAAAGAGAACCACATTAGGTACTTGCTCATGGTTACAGAACTCTCACAGGACTGCTTGCCTTTGTGCTCTGGTGAGACATTGTGTCAGTAAAGAACAAAGCATTACAGGAGGTATAACTTTTATGGTTCATAGTGTGCTAGACTCGCTGGGGAGGAAGCATGTCTATTCCATCCTAGAAAAGAGATTAATCCAAAATAGCAGCACCCAGGGATATAACATTTAAGGGTAACACGTCAGGGAACTTACATCTCTGACAATCAGCTGACATTTTTGAGTCTAAGTCCTCAACGAGAGTTGGTAACATTCTCTGCTTCAAAATGTATGAAAGTTGAGATTAGCATTGACATTTAGAAAGCATGCTGAATGAATAGAAAAATTTTGACCCTAGTTTATATTCTTCTTTAGTGTCTTATTTCTTTTGACCAAAACTATAAATGAAGAACTTGACTATCAAGAAGAAATATTTCTACTGTGATTTTTCTTTCTAAGAGAAAATAAGTTGTCTTGAAAATTGGTAATATTCCAAACACTAAAGAACTAACCTTGCTGAAATTCGCACAAATAGAATGAGTGCAGTGCTATTCTCATTTATTTCTCATAAAATTCTTTTATAATAAATGGATTGGTATTGAATAAAACCTCACAGAATTAAGCTCATTGATTCAGAACTAAAGGTCTAAGTGACAGCATTCTTCATTTGTATGGCAGATTACTTCAGATTTTTCTACTGCTAAAAAGTGCAACAAATTTCTGTATTTTTTAATAACATCATTAAATTGTATACATAATATTTATATGTCTGAGGTACCAAAAAGTGACAAATGAAAAGGAAATATTTCTCAAATCTGCAATTTTTTTTTTTTACTTATTACTTGGCCATAATCTTGAGCCTACTACTCAGCAATAAAAATGTCAACTCAGACATTGCCCACAAAAAAGGAAAGGACTCTTTGATATGCTTTGTGATTACGACTGTTATACAAATATTTTAAAAATTTTAAACTCTAAGGGACAGCCACTGTGTCAATATCTGAAAGTATATTATCTCCTTCCAATTTAAATTCCTAGTATTAATTTTTTCCTAAAGTTAAACAACTTCTTTTTTTTTTAAGCACATCAAATGGATATTGTGTCTGAAACAAAGCAGAAAGATCAACCTCCTTTTCTGATCTAATATGCTGAACATTTTTGCAGTTATTGGATTCACTCGTGATGTGAAATGGAATTTCAACTGCTTTTGCAGTGTGTGATGGGGCTCAAATTCCCAGATATCCCATGCCATAGTGTACCCAAGCAGCTCAAGTTTATTATGTGGTGGTTTTCCACTCTATGTGTCTTACAATGAACAGCCTATGTAGATGTGTTTGCACGTCACCATTCAGGTGCACTCATTAGCTATTTATATTTATACTTCCCCTGTCTCATGTAGTTTCCATTTTTGACAGTTAAGTAGCTTCAAGATGAAATTTACTGATGACATTTCTAAAACTTCCAATCTAGCATATAAATTTGTAGCTAAACTATTTAAGGACAAAAGACTTTAAATCTTCCCCACATGGGATTTAAATCAAATTCATCAATTTCTTACATCATTTAATCTTTAATAATAAAGTAACCACTACAAGTTTCCACTTTTCTTTATTTGCTAAGTTTTGCCAACTAATTTGCTTTCCATCATCTGATATCCTCTAAGAAAATTTAATGATACATTTTACCTCCATAAATGCCTTGATTCTAAACCACTGCTAAACTTTCAATACTGCAAATAATCAGAGGCTTTGTTCAAAAACAAATTTTATTTTATTTGAAGTAGTTACTGGTGGGAAATGAGGCATTGTAACCATTTAGACACTTGTAATATCTTTTGAGGAATGAGTTAAGAGTTTTAATTTCTAAGTTTCATTTCAGGTTCCTTAATTATGTTTTTAGAGCTGATACTTCAAATTTTCAGTGTTTACTATTCAATGTAAATCAGATCCTGTGTAACAAAATTTTATTTGTGTCAGTTAAAAGCAGTCTAGCAAGCATCTTGTCATTAAACAAGGCTTTGGTCTATGCAGAGCTCCACTGAACTAAGTGAGGATTCAGGAGAAGAGACTACTTTTACTGGCTAATATGTAAAATTAGGAACTTTATATGACAATTTAAGTTCAAATTATAGTAAGTATTGAGACCAAAATAATATCTGATTTATTTACAATACTCAGAAACAGTGAGAAAGCTTAGCCACAGGGAATTATTTTGGATAAACTGAGTAAGATTCAGACTGCAATATAATCTTCAAAAGCCAGAGGCATACCACATCTATCTCTGAGGTAAGAAAAAGATAATATGGAGATTGCACAGATAGGAGTAGATGTGAAAGATTGCACAGATAGGAGTAGATGTGAAAGAGATTAAGAACCAAGATTTAGGAATGTAAGAAGACTATCTCAAATGGAAATGTCATGGACATCTGGTGAGAGGTCATTACAGCATTTCCCGCTGTGGTTATTCATTCAGCAGTACCTTATTATCGATATGAAATTCAAAATTGTGTTTTCTTCAGCTGACAATGGCAATATTACATTAGAGAAAAGAACTACAAGATAATTTTTCACTTAGAGACTCAAGGAAAAAACATTATGACTTCTAAATTGTTGTCAGTACCAAAAGCACAAACATCAGAGGACATACATTATTCTGAATAGTTGTCTACAGAGTGATTGATGAAAGACATTTAGAAGGTTGCAATTTTCACTGTAATATGGGTCTTCAGCAAGTGAAGTTCAAATTGAGTTAGAAATGAGCAGTAATTTAGAAGAAGGATCTGCCCTGATCTATCATTTATTTTAAACAGTGGTGTGTAGATGTGTATTTTTCCTGATTTCTCTATCACTACCCAGTTTTCTAATAAGTTTTGTGCTTAAATCATTTGGCCAAAACAGATGAAATTAGGCCAGCCATAGCCCTTCAGTGTATGGAAGGGATTAAAAGGAAGACTCATCAACACCTGGACAAGACAGTGTATACATAAGAGTTATGAATGCATAAAGCTTTTGCATTCAGCTATTAAACTAATACCTCAAACCCCAAACTGAAGCAAAACAAAACCAAAACCAACCATAAACAAACAAAAAAAAACCAGCCAACCAACTAAAATTAAAAAAAACCCATAACATACAAACAAGCTAAACAGCAAAAAAAATCCCAACAAACAAAACTGCAGAAATCAAAAGATTTCCCCCTTTATCTCACCAAAACAAAAAGCTAAATATTTTTCAATTCCTTCACTATACTCCAGATTTGGCCCAAAAATATAATGTGCTTTTTAATATAATTAACAAAAATCAAAGAATCTTAGAATCATTACGATTGGTAAAGATCTTAAAAATCTTGAAGTCTACCCTTTGACTGAACACTACTTTATCAACTGAATCGTAACACCAAGTGACCTATCCAGTCATTTCCTAAACATTTCCAGGGATGGTGACACCACCAGTTCCCTGGGTAGTCCATCCCAATGCCTAACCATCCTACTATAGAAGAAATTCTTCCTGATGTCAAACCTGAACCACCCCTAGTGCAGCTTGAGGCCATTTCCTTGTCCAGGAGAAGACACTGACCCCCACATTGTTACAACCTGCTTTCAGGTACTCGAGCAATAACGTCTCCCCTGAACCCTTTTTTTCTCCAGGCTAAAGGATCCCATCTCCTTCAACCACTTTTCATAGGTCTTACTCTCTAGACCCTTCTCCAGCTTCATCCCTTCTCTGGACTTGCTCCAGCACCACAATGTCCTTCTTGGTGAGGGGCTCACAACTGGACACAGGACTCACGGTGCCAGCTCACCAGTGACAAGTACAGAGGGACAATCACTTCCTAGTTCAGCATTCTTGGCCCCCTGGGCACATTCTGGATCATGTCCAGGCACTGTTAACCAGCATTCCCATGTCCTTTTCCACCAGGCAGTTTTCCAGACATTCTGCCCCCAGCCTGTAGCACTTCAGGGGATTGCTGGGACCCAAGTGCTGGACCTGGCACTCGGTCTTGTTGAACCCCAGCCCATCCATCCAGCCTGTCCAGATCCCTGTGCACAACCTCCCTACCCTTCAGCAGGTCAACACTCCTACCCAATTTAGTGCCATTCACGAAGCCTGTGAGTGTGTACTAAATCTCTTCATCCAGGTTACCAATAAATACATTAATTAGGACTGGCCCCAATATTGAGCCTGACCAGGAACGGGACTCAGTGATCCTTAATAAGTGATCTTGATAAGGACCAGTATTGCAGTGGAATTGATGCTACTTAACATTTATATATGTTTAATTTTGAAAGAATATATCAGACTTCTACCAATAAATGCTGTAATCTATCTAAATTTTGTAACTCTTGAAATAACAGGCTGGAAAACATGATGTAAGAGAGAAACTGAATGGCCTTTTCTCTTACCCACAGATAATTGACTTGATTAAATTGTGATTAGAAAAGTTAGACATTAGCAGCTTATAGCTTAGCAGGCTAATGTTTCAAGATGGGATTTTTTTCACATTTACATTCAATAAAGACCTTCATATTTCTCTTTTATACAAAATAGGATAAGGTAAGGGAAATTAGATCAATAATTTTGTTTTAATCTATATCTTTCATTTCACCCAAAGGGATATTTAAACTTCATTTTAAAGTCTTTATTAGAACAGCCCCACAAGCATAAGAGTTTGCCAGAATATATATAAACTGCATCTGCAATAATTCAGGCATAACATTTTGCTCTACTCTGAAAATGCCTGGACAAGATCTAAATGTAAATGCTGGACGGAAGTATAATGAGCTAACATTATATTCAGTGATTTTGTCTTGTCATGTGCATGTGCCTGTGTATACACAGTGCTCAGTTACGCAATCTTAGAGATGCTTGAAAAGGTCTAATACAAGACAACTTACCCTTGTGATTTTCTTTTTCTCTATAGATGGATGTAAATCTGAATAGACTTCTCCATCCTTCTCAAGGTTTATCACACTTAGTGGATTACCCACCAGTACTGAAGAAGAGCTTCTTTTGATTGTGGCAGCAACATTGCTGAATCGTGTTTAATGCAGCATTTATGCTTTTCCACTACACCCTTGGACTCATCCAGCATGGCAAATTTTCCTGCATTTCCTCACATCAGTGCTAGTAAGACAATGAATACTGACTAGTACTGCTACTACAATTATTCAAATGACACAAAAATAACTAACTTTTTATAGTACTGCATTTCTTGTGGCACTTCCTCTTCCTTGTTGCCAAAGGGAAGTTTCCTATGTGCCCATATGGCAGAGTTACTAGGTACATCAAATATCTCTTGGAGCTGGATACTTCCTGTAAGGTCTCTTTTTTCTTCAGAAATCTTGATTAAATATTGAGTTTGGGTTATTTATGTAATACATATCATCAACTCTACTGAGAACTGATACAGAGAAAAATATCATCTCCTGAAGTACTTTTTCAATGTAGATCTTAGAGATATCAAATTTTGTCTACCATTCTGCGGTTGCTGTTAAGTTGATAATCGTATTTTAAAAAGCCCTAAGAAATATTTAGAGTTTGGGTTTGGGAAAAGTGGGCTATGGGATTTCTGCCCTTCTCCAACATTTTTATCTATTTCTCCAAGTCATGTGGTCTTTGACACACTACAATTGCCCCTCATCTGGGAGAAACCTGAAATACAGCTCATTTTGCTGTAATCTGGAATATCTACATTAAAGTTGTTCTCTGTTATTAAAACACCCATTTTGCCTTATCATTTTTTTTTATTTATTTCAATTTAATAAACATACATGCATTAAACTAGCAGGAAAGCAGTTATTGTTGAAAACCTTGAATTGTCTTTTGACTTTTCTGCTCAGTGTTCCACTATTTATCATGACATAAGGCTTTGGTTGTTTAGTCATTCAGAGGACAACCCTGCTATCTCTTTGGCATTGGACTGACAATAAATTATATCACATATTGCACTATGGTTAACAGTGGCCATTAAAGAAAAGATTAAGACCATTGGACACAATGGATTCTGATTCTGTGCTTTACATTTGTCATACAGAATGCCAAGAACACTTTTTCAATTCCACTTAGGAATTTATTAATGGTAATCGAAAAATCCAGTGTATATGACTGATTTACAATCCAATCCTCTTCCCACTGTCTTTAGAAGGACCAGATTGACTTTAATGATAAGAGTTTTCTATTAGCAATGAAATTATAATTGTGTTAATAGTATAGTAATTATTGCAGAAACACAACTGAATCTGTTCAAATCTCATATGTCAGGAAGGGGATATCCAGTGGGTGATTTAGGTTGATAATAAAGGTTACAGAATTATCATTTACAGAAAATTGTTCAACTCATCAGTCATAAATTAATTTTAAAAAGGTCTATAATAAAAGACCTTGATCAAAAAAAGCTATTAACTGGCATATTTTTACAGGTGATCTATGATTTTTGTAAGTTTTTGGGGGTTTTTTAATTGTTGCTATTGGATGTTTTATTTAATGCTCGCACAATGGGGAAATGTTTTTTTGGAATGGCCTGTCCTTTCTTTTTTTCAGAGGGGTGTTGATAAAACCAGCACCAATATTTGTTTCTTGCAGGAGGAACCACATTCATTAACATCTCGTCTGTGTTTCACTAAACATTATTTAGGTGCAAAGAAATAAAAAATAGTATTTTAATAATAGCATAAACCAATAAACTATATGGACTTGAGGAGACTACTGGTGCTTATCTGGTCCAACTCCATAATGAGAGCAGGATCTGCTTAGATCAGACTGCCTGGGACTTTGTCCAACTGTGTTTTGAGGCAAACAGCTAAAGAATTTATCTAAAACCTTTTCCTTCATATATTCCTAATTTAAAAATTACAGTTATATCTATGAGACTCAATCTTCTCAGTCTTTTTCTCTTTCAAAATTTCTAATTTCTTTGTAGCTTGAACCTGTCAACAGACTTCAATTAACTTCACATCTTCAACAGGATTTCATGGTAATCTATGAAATTAATTTTTTCACGGTGTCATGAGCCTATCTGATCTTTATTTTCATACTAAGTAATTAATATTCCCTTCTGAAGAAGGAGATGTATAAGAAAAGAACTATGAAGCCAGCAGAAATGAATATGCTGTATCTATTGCTTCAGGATTAAAAGCAGATTTCCTAAGAGTGGACAGAGTTTCTCTGCATAAAGCAAATATGATATAATGACCGTTGGTTTTTATATCCATGGTGAAGCCACACTGTTCATAGAGATATTTTTCCAGAGCTAATTTTAGCCTTTCAGCTGGTAGTATAAATGTATCATCATGCTGTCCTTCCTATCCTGCTGATGCCTTCTGAAGGCTGACTTAGAAGAGAGACTGGACAGAGCTAAAGAATAAAGTAGGTATTTATTAAGAGGTCTCAAATAGATCCACCTTGGGCAGCAGAGCCCAAAATGGCCACAAAATGGATGACAGGTCACAGGGTCTCACACTTTTATAAGTTTTGGTCCATTAGCATATTGGAGCCAATTGTCCAATTACAGCTTTAGCCCATGAAGTCCCATCCTTCTTGTTTTCAGTCTTTGGTCCGCCGTTGTTAATGCTCTTGTGCCTGAGATCTGGATCAGCTGTCCTTGGGTCCCTAGCTAGAGAAGGAATTGCTTTGTCTACCCATTCTGTGAAGAGAGCTCACTATCCCCAATATGAAGCCTAGACTTACACACCAAAACAGAATAGAATCTGAAAAATAAAAAAGCTAAAACCTGAGGCATCACTGCAACCAGCACAGATCTTCCTACCCCCAATATCAGAGCCATATTCAAGCGATGAAAAGACAGAGCTGATTAGGTGGGAATTTTATGGGCCAAAGGGATCACAACAGATAGGCAAGGATAACAGATGCTTATTGGTCCGGTTAACATTTTCATATTTGAAGAGTCCTATTTGTCTGACACAGAAAAACCCTCAGTAACAAAGTGAGATGAACTGTGGAACAAAATAACTGCTGCATCCTCTATCTGCTTTGCCAGGGGAGTGAGGTCTCTGTGCTGGGTTCTCTCCCTATCCAGCCTCCCTCCCCACCATTCCCATGGGCACAAAGGGTTATGGTTTGCAGACAGTGTCTGTGTCTGGGGATGTCAGCCCCTCCCCAGCTGGGCCACCCCAGAGAGGAAGCTGGAGCAGAGGAGGCAGCAGTCACTGGCACTGACAGAGGCTCTAAACCACTGACACACAGCTCAGGGTTGGTGGCACACACAGCCATAGCATCTCTCTGATAAGGGCAGACATCATATTTACAAACATACATATTTACAGACTCCACCATCTGTCCTGCTTATCAGGACTCATTGCAAGTGAAAAGGCAGATTTCTTCTGGCTGCATGTTTCATTGTGAGACAGCAGTCCAGGGATCATAGTCTTGACCACAGAATAAGTATTGACCACCACTGAATATTGATTACTTCAGCATTCATCTCTCATCAGCATCCACTCTTCCCTCCACACTGCCATACTCTTTAAGAAGGAGGCACATTGTAAGTCAGAAAGAAAACATTAAGAAAGCTTTACCCCACTGAATGCACTTCAGAGAAGGTGCCTTTAGCAGTCAGTCAGCAAGGGCTTTGGGAAAAAGGAACTGTGAAACATTTTTCTGCCATTCAGACAAGGATACTTAATGGTCAAGTTTTTTTTTCTACTTTTATATCCACAAGGGTTTTGTTCAACAACAGAGTTTCCTGCTTTGCTCCACACAGTTACTCACATTAATTCAGCAGAGTTTATAAAATGCTGCCTTTACTTTGAAGTGTTTTGCCCTCCTTGGAAGGATCTAAGTGTCAATACAAATGCAAGGTCACTGAGGAGGCACACGAGGTTTTCTGCTGAGCAACATCAAGATTGCTCTGCGTGCTTTTCCATAGCATGCACTTCACAGTGTTCCACTAGTAGGTGTAACAATATAAATAATAAAACTTTATGCTGCACATAAAAAGTTGGAAGATACAGGACACTGGATGTATTGGAATAAAGAGTGAGGGGAGCAATTAGAGAGGATGGTAAAATAGCTGAGGAGTTAAATTAATTTTTCTGCATCCATCTTTACTATCTGGGACTACAGGGAAATCACTCTTCCAAGGGCACTTTTCATGGGAAATTATACTGTGGCCTTATCAAAATGATAGCCTCCAAGGAGGAAGTTAAAGAGCAACTTAAAAAATTAGGTGTAGTAAATCACTAAAACCAGATAATATTCATTTGAGGGTTGTGAAGGAAATTAAGTGTGAAATAGAGAAGTTACTGGCATAGATATGCAGTCTATCATTAAAAAAAGAACTAATCCACAGGCTAAAAAGTCATTTTGATGGTTCTTGGCTTTGGAAAAACCTACACTTTGTATTGTTTTCATATCATAATGGCTAGGGGAACCTCTGAGTAGTGTAAGTACTTGGGGCTGAAAGTAATCTTCTACTAAAGAAGTTCTTTACCACATGCTGTACACTATATAGAGTTTCAATTCATCATGCTGTAGAGATACTGAAAATATAATCCTAATATCAAAAGTTGTCTGATAAAAATAATTCCATTGAAGGTTTCTGACTGTGTAAAACTTAGTATTGGAACACATCAAACTTGCGAAATTATAGTGTCATCTTCTATAGCATATTAAAAAGCATTTATCTTTTGCTGTAAGACAGAAATAATGACAAAACAAAGAAAAACAAAAAAAGCAAAACAAAATAAAAAGTTTTTTAATTTTAAATTGTAAGATAAAAAATCAGAACCACTGATTCACAATTGAAGATCAATAGGAATGAGGCTTCTTTTGGAAAATCAGGGTATTTGCTGAAAAAAGATGCTTTTACATAGTCTTTGAAATATACAAAAGTTTAGGTTGTATTTTCTGTAGGGTTTTAGCTCATATATGTTTGGGGTTTTTCTTTAGTCTCCAAATCCACTAGAATTTGCCCTTTAATTCAACAGTTTAAGAGATTACAATGTATAATGCTCCAGGGCTTGGAAAAAGATTTAGATTTCCTCTTCTGCCATCCACTTCTGTAGATTTGAGTCCTGCCTTTGTAAAAGGTTATCCTATTAAATCATCAGTATGGCACCAAAAGGCTATGCTAAAATAAGTGAACTGAGCCACTGTTTGCTTTTTTTTTTCCTCCACAGGATCCCCTTGTTTAAAATAGGAATTTAAATAAGAGCGCATTCTTAAGAGGCACCTAAATTGTGGCTGTTAGTCTCAAACTGAGTTCCAGTATTGATCTTTCATTTCCAATAAATGTATTTACCTTTGGAGTGTTTTACAAAGGAAAGTGCACTGCAGTTTCTCTTTAGTTTTTTAATTATGCCTAGGTCTACACTAGTATTTCAATTATTTTGACTGGTTTTGTTAAGCCTAGATAATAAAATGGGACATCAAAAAGTACCAAACCAGGGGCCCAGATACAATAAATACATCACTTGTCAGTTGCAATTAAAAACCACCCTTTCCAAATAACTACTAGAGCAATGGAAGCAGACTAAAATACCCCAGCCAAACAAATAGAAACCCAACAAGAAACCTGCCAAAATTCACAAAGCAGAAGTAGTGTCACTTAAGAATGTTAACAGATATTAGAAGCATGGCTGGCTTTCCCAGCTGCTCTGATCCAGGTATCCCTCCTGCCTGGCCACACAGCCCAGGACAATGCTCTGGGAACCTGAGCATGTTGAGGAATGCAGCTTTTTCTTCCCTGTGTGTAGATTCAATCAGTAGTGAAGATGTGCATGAGTCCCAGAGGCACATACACAGAGGACACTGATGTGGCTGGTCCCACAGATTACCACAAATAAGGCATTGTTTTTAGTAACACCTAAACACATAAACACAGACAGCCATTCCCTCTTCTTCTGTTGGGCTGGCAGAGACAGAAGCGCACACAAAACACTCCACGTTCACAAGCACCTACATTGATGGATGCCTTGAGCACAGCATCAATGTCCATCTGGGACTCATGCCTGGATCCTAGATCCTCCTACCAGTCCCATGGTCCCTTACTCACTGGTCAGTCCATTTCTGTGCTCTCCAGAAAACAGTGCTCAAGTCTCCCTGAGCATACCAGCACGGGCTATTGCCAGCTCCCCAGCCTGACCAGAATCAAAGTAGATGTTCCACAAAGTGGTGCCTTTAATTTGTTGCTAGCCCATTAATTAGTGTAATTGGCAGAGTTTGTTTCCTGTTTTTGTCTCCATGTTTGTTTTGGAATATCTGTGTGCTGCCTTTGGTACTGTCTCCTACAGAATTCTCCAGGAGAAGCTGGTAGCCCACAGTTTGACACATACACTCTTTCACTGGCTTAAAAATTGGCTGGATGGCCAGGCCCAGAGCGTGATGGTGAATGGCGCTGCATGCAGTTGGCAGCCAGTCACTAGTGGGGTTCCACAGGGCTCAGCACTTGGGCCAGTCCTATTTTATGTCTTTACTGATGATCTGGATGAGGAAATCAAGTGCACCTTCATTAATTTCTGGATCTGGACAGGCTGGATCAATAAACAGATGTCAACAATATGATGTTTAACAAGACCAAGTGCTGGGTCCTGCATTTGGATTACAGCAACCTCAGGCAGCACTAAAGGCTGGGGAGAGAGTGGCTGGAAAGGGGTCCAGCAGAAAAAGACCCGGGTGTGCTGGTCAACAGCCTGCTGAACAAACACCAGTGTGTGCCCAGGTGACTGCAAGGGCCGTGCCACCCTGGATTGCACTGAAAATAGTGTGGCCAGCAGGACAAAGGCAGTGATTTTCCCTCTGTACTCAGCACGGGTGAGGTGTGACCAATCCTGTGTCCAGTCCTGGTCCCCTCACTTCAAGAAAGACATTGAGATGCTGAAGTGCGTTCAGATAAATTGAGTGGATAAATTGTGGAATGATCTCAAGTTCAACTGTCAAGATAAGAAATTTTAGGAAAAAATGTTATGGCAAACAATAAATCAGTAGAGACACACGATATTCATCTAGGGCTTGCAGAGAAACTCACGTATGAAATTGCTGAAAGATTGACTATGGTTTGTAACTCCCCAGCTAAATCAGTATCAGTACCAAAGGAATGTAAGCTGAAAATTTAAACTGACACCAGTTATTAGAAAGACCTCTAACAATGACTTTAGGAAATGTAGATGAATAAATCTAACTCTCCAACAGGCAAGATAATAGATGCCATGATAAGGAACAGTACCAGTAGATGCACGGTTACACATGATATAATGAGAATATCTATGCAGCTTTGGTGAAGGAAAGTCATGCTTCACCAGCCTATCAATGTTCTTGAAGAAGTAAATTATAGTATAGATCAATAAATATTTAATAATTAAAAGTACAAAAGAAAAATCATCTCATTAAAGAGGATTCATAACCATTAGGAAAGATCATTGAATAGTTTCATAGTTGGTTAAAGAGAAGTATGACTGAATAGACAAATTGTTGTTCAGTGATGAAAAATTATCATTCTCTCATTCATGATTTGAAAATTATTTAGAAAATGCAAAGTTTGCAATTGGTACATAACTGTACAGTGTAGAAAAACTAAGGCAGCTATGAAGAGTTGTAGGATGATCTCATGACAGGTGAATAGCTGGGTAATAAAATGTCTGATTATATTTAGAATTGGCATGAAACCATTTATATGGGGAGAAAAAATCCAATTATACATAAATGATGAACTGAAAATATGCTAAGTATCTTAGTAACATTCCTACATTATTTCCTCGATCCGTTATGAATAGGTCTCTCAGAGTCAAAAGTAACAAATAATTAAAAAAAAAGTAAGCAGAATTTCAGAAATTACTACAAAAGGAAGAGGAATTACAACTTAGTGTGCCATTATATCACTGGGTGGTTTGATGCTGTGGTAGTCCACATCTTCTGTATGAGGCATCATTTTTGTTATGGCCTCTCAGAAAGGATATAATAGAAATAGAAGAGATAAAGAGAAATAGACAAGGATTATGAAAAAAGAAACGATGTCTGTGTGACAAAATGGACTGTAACCCAGTCAATACAGTTTCTGCTCTTAGCAGGGGTATGCCCCAGCTGTGCACTGATCCAGCAGTGCAAAGGCTCAGCCTTGCCATGGCCTATCTGGTTTAACCCCTGTGCTGGGGCCAGTGGCTGCTGCCTGCTCTGCCCAGCTCCAGCTCTGGGGTGGCCCCACTGGGGAGGGGGTGACACCCCCGACCTGTCACTGCCTGACAAACCATGGCCCTCTGTGTGCATGGGGCTGGGGGCATCTGTGAGCCCTGCCAGTCTGGGAGAAGAAAGGAGGCTGTCCTGGTCTCTTTGTGAAGGTGTGATAGTCAAGCCTGGTTGCGTGCAAGACCCCTACCAGCAACTCATTCACTTGCCCTTCTCAGCAGAAATGTTTGAGAGGATAAGATGGAAAAGCTCATGGGTCAAGATAAAAACAGGGAGATCACTTGCCAGTCTGATAATGAACAAAGTAGGCTCAGATTGGGAAAATTAATGCAATGTGTAACATATTAAGAGTATGTGTATAATACATTGCATTGGTCTGAAACTAAAGCCGAGTTATATTAAAAAATTTTGGTAGGCTCCTTCATTCAGAAAAAGAAGTTATTTTCATTTGGATGCAGGTTTGGTTTTTTCTGTGATCCAGCTTCTGTACCAGAAAACCAGGTGGTCCCAGTCTTACATAAATAAGCACATTATTTTTTAATAAAAAATATTTTATATATCCACATATTTCCATAGGGAAATCATGTTTTCTCTAGAATGAATGAGCATGCAGCATCAGTCCTGTGAATTATATGTGTTAGGTTCCAAAAGACAAAAAAAAGGAAATATGAATCACTACTAACTTAAAGAAATACGAGTTCTGATAGGTTTTTATGTACTATGTAATTATATTTGCTGTCTTACTAATATATCTTCTAAAATTTAACAGTTACACAGAATTACATTTGAGGAGAAAATGAGATTAAATAAATGCCCCTGAATTTGTTGCATGATACCCATTCCAGATCTCTAGACAATTTGCATTACAAATTAAATCAAATAGTTTTCCTGTTAAAGGAAATTTTTAAGAATGGAAAGATGCACTATATATTGCCCACTGTCATATTTCATGTAACCATATTCATGTTAGTAGATATAAAACAATGTGGTACACTTTATACTTGGTCTTGAAATATGTCTTTGATTGCATACATCATGTCATAGGCTCCTATTTATGCACGTAGATAGTACATGTGGATACCACCTATATATGTTATATACTCCCCAGCAAGGATTCACCTGCCCTCTGTAAGGTAGATCTCTAAGACAGCTTGAATGAATTATGCCTTAGAGGTATGTATTTCTTTATAAATGGTACACAGAAATCTTAGCTCTGTGTAGATGTCTACGCTCTAGATATCAAAGATACAATAGTATGAAAGAACAGATGAATCCTGCCACATGGCTACCATAATTCCTTCCCAAGGCTGTGAAACAGACTTACTGTTGCTAAAAAGAGATGGACTCTCATTTTAAAAAAACATCAGATACGGCTTTCATCCTTCAGTTAATAGTTCTAAGCTTTATTACGCTTTTATATTTAGGTAGTTTTCTTTGGTTTTTTGTTGTGCATTTTCTTTCAACAATATTCATATATTGCTGGAAGGATGACTAGATTCCGTTTGTTGTTTGTTTCTTAACTGAGAAAATAAAGTTTTATTTAAGGAGGCAAGATGTATACAGACCTGGACCTATGCCTATATATAGACCATAAATATATATAAAATGAACAAAGTATATATTTTTTACAGCCACTCTGTTGAGGTTCAGTTTAGATGGCAAATCCATTTAACCTGGAAAAGAGATGTTTGACAATATCAAAAAAAGAGAGCCAGGCTCTGACAGGAAGCTGACAGACAAAGGCCATAAATTGAAAGGAGAAAGGTTTGGACTGGCTTGTAAAGAGGAGCTTTTCACCTAAGAAGCCAGCCCAGCACTAGAGCAGGTAGTTTTTAGAATTTGGGCAGTCTCCATTCCTGGTTTTCAAGACCCAGAAGTATAAAGCCTTGAGCAATCTGATCTGACCTCATATCTGACTGTGCTTTGAGCAGAACATTGAAATAAAGACTTCCTGAGGTCCTTTCCAACCTGAATTATTCTATGATCCAACCCTATTTACATTTATTTGTTTAGCTTTAATTGAAATGGCTAAAAACCAAGGGTTTGGTGCAAAAGTTTCTAGACCCAATTCCTGAAGATAATTTTGCTTCTACAAGCCCTTTTTTTTCCATATGTAAGGTATGTTCATGTGCTTACCAAGATTATATAAGGATATATGTTCACAATAACTGTGGTTTTTAACAAGCTTCTTCTTCTAATGATAATTTTTTTCTAATAAAATGGGAAAACAATTTGTCTGTCTCCCTTTGAAATGATGTTGGAACAGAAGCAGTAAACAGTTGTTGGAAGATAAATGTTATTAAAAGTAAATAATACAGCTGACCAGAACTCTTGTACCATTGTCAAGCATACAATGTGAAGGTAAAAAAAAAGTAATTGTAATTTTTAAAAATACATATTTCAGATGTGAAATATTTAAATATAATTTTCTGATGAATGCAGCATGATTATTCTGAGCTATGAATTTGTATGTCTTACTTCCTTTATTTATTTAGAAAGATAGCATTGTATTTTGAGGTATGTTTTTTGTGAAAACAGATGAAAACATAATGTTGCCTGGCTATTTTTTTTTTGTGTTGTTATTGTTTTAGAAAAATGTTCAGGTAGAACCTTCAAAAAAAGTTTTCTAAAGAACAGATCTTGTAAGTCATATGAATCCATTGATTCATTAGAAATGTCAGAACTGCCAAAGTGAAACCTGAAAAGCCATATTTTTCAATGGGTATTTCCAGTCAAACCACCTGTTCTAGATGATCTTGCAAATATCTGCCCTCAAAAAATCAATGCTGGTATATAAATCTCTTGGTATAATAACATAAAAAGATATGAGCACAGACATTTGGGGCTAAAATCAGTGTTTCATAATTCTATTTTTAGCTTGATATTTTTAGCTTGCTTTAATTTACTCTTTAGTAGCCTCACTATGTTAATTCATCTTAACAGTTTTCGAAATAGGTTTTCCCAAATATTTATGTAATACACACACAAAAATAGTTAATGTTACATTGATTTATATCTTCTATATCTTTTGCATTTAATTGATAGGAGCCAGTGATTCCATTTTCAGTATATTTTTCCTGAATGCTGTGTGTTTTATATTTTAAAGCCTTCCATTAACTCTATTAAATTCTGTAAGAGTTTGAAAGAATGTGTCTGAGGTATGTGAACTGCAAGTGATGTTATAACTCTGTAATGTTGAGATGAATTGTCTGCTCCTTGACAATTTCTTCATAAAAGCACAGGAAAGCTCTCGGCCCATCCCCTCCAAAGAAAAATTGGTTTAGAAATTGTAAAGAACACAGGAAATAGAGGGCTTGATTCTCTATAATTTCCTTCATTTTATAAAGGCATTTCCATAGGCTGGAAGTAAAGACAAAAGACTGACAAAATCAATACCATAGTATTTTCTGTTTAGTTTTTCCTTCTTTGAAATGCCCAAATATGCACTAGATTAGAAAATCAGGCCAAAAGTTCCTAACATGTAAAGCTTACAGTTTAATGCTGCAGTTTCACAAGCAATTGCTTTTTTTCTTTGGATTTATTTCCAAGGGCTAACAAGCACTTTAACACTAAATTGAATAATCTTTTTAAATAAGTTTGGTATTACAGAGTTAAACTGAATAGGTCAATACTACAGTCCTCTTACCCAACCAAAAAACACTACAGAAATGATCCTTAGCTAGTGGTGATCTATACCTGAAAGAGATTTGTCCCAGAGTCTTGGCTATCATGCTGAATTCTGGCTCAAAGATATTAAGGGAATATAAACTATGTCCCAGGGAAAAGAGGATGAAGAGCATTTTTCCCCTCTCCTTTGATCTGTAGGCTGAGAAATTTCATTCATTAAATTTGCATCAATACTTTTTTGCTGCTGGCTGACTAACATTTGCAAATTAAGAGATCATTGGTAAAAGTATTAGGGAGAATGGAGCCTTTTGTAAGTAGTTTTGAAGTTAAGTAATACTAAAAATATAAAAATGGAAATGTTTAATATTTCCTTCTCGCATACTTTCCTTTTCTTTCTAGTGTCTCACAATGCAACAGATGTTTTGCATAATCATTCTACAAAGGGTAAATACATGAAAAAATGAAACAACAAAATGGAGCTTTTCTACATTTCCCCCAGTAGGCATTCTAATTGCCTTCATGAGGCACTAATTAAAATTAGCCTTTTTTTGCAGCATCAGATACATGTTTTTTGTAGATATTCTTAGTAAGTAATGGATATCTATGTTCTTCTAAGGCCTCATTCAACTGACATTTAAAGTAGAGGCAATTTCTGTTTATGTCAACTACCATTGCCAGCTGTGTGGGAATAAATGACAGACACTTTTTATTAGGCAAAATGAGTTTGGTGCTGCTAATAATTGTGAGCTGCAGTACAGAAGACTGTTAGCCTCTTCTCAGTGAATGCAGAAAACAATTTCTTACCAGCATTTAGCATGCTGGCATAGGAAAGACATTACGAAAAGTAGCTGCATTGAGTCTTAGCTGCTGAAGACATCTGATTCCATTGGCTTTTGGGATATCAGTAGAGCAGTCACTAAGACATGCACAGTGTTTGAATATAAATTTCATTTTCAGGAAGTTAGATAATGAATTACAGAGGTTAGCTGTTTAGTCATCATTTATAGGAAAGATATAATAACCTAAAATACACATGGATTGAAACCCTAGGCTTTTGATGGCATAAAAAGAGTTTTACTTAATGAGAATATCAGAATGGAGTTGAAATTTTCTTTAAACAGTTTCCTTTTTTAGATTAGGCAAATAAAAATGAAGCCACAGGTTGACTTCTAAGAAAGGCGTATGACCTTTATTACACAAGGAGTGGTATTTTTTTTTTTTTTTTTGCTATCTCTTTATGTCTAAATAGATCCAATAACAATGTAGAGGTAACTAGCACTCACTTTCACCACAGTAATGTAAAGCCTGCATCATAAAACACAGTAACCATGGATAGGCTGGATGCCAACGACCTGCATGATGTTTAATGCAGACACCCCACAGACCTCACACAAGCTATAGGTGCCGTGGGGAGCGTGGGGGGAGAAGGTAGCACACATCCTGCCCTTACTGTCAGAACTGGGCAAAGATGGCTGAGGAACATTTTGTACCAACAGTCTTCTGTGGGGTGTCTAACAATCGGGTCACATGAATATCTTATGGCTGCTTCTCCACAGCCTCTCTTTCTGGCTAAGTGAGCCCTGAACTGTGCACAATACTTAGTGGATAGTACACCTTTCTCCAGATTTCCATTATGTCCTGTGGGTCCAATGCCCCAGGAAATGTAACCTAGAAAGAAATTTACATGAAAATCTTTCCCAACCTCATGGGAATATGGCAGATGTTTTTAAAAGCAAGCTCACATCTTTTCCAATGCATTTTTAGCTAGAGCTAGAAAAAATTATGAACAAAAGCACAGAAATTGTCACCAGATAGTCATCAGTTTAATTCAATTACTTAAAGTTACAGTTTATCATGTTATTGTTATGTCTGGGTCATAGGTAAATTTAAAGACCAAAGTGCCAAAAGATAGATAGTGTATAAATGATGAAAACTTTGGCAGAAAGCAAGATTAGGAGGAAATGAAATTGCAATTTATCAGTAATAGAGGCACTGATTTTTTTTGTAGAAGAGAGGCAGATTACTGTTATTATTCAAGTCAGATAGGTGTTTATCTATCTTCTACACGTAGTATTTTATAAAAACATTGCAGTGCTGTTTTTTCACAAGTATGATTCTGCTGTTAGGAGGCCCCTGGCTGAGCCAGCAGTGCAGGGACTCTCTCCATGATCTGAACTGGCTGTCACTGCTTTGACACAGCACTGCTGCCCGCCCTGCTCCGACTTCATCCCTGGGGATAACAGAAGGGTGATAGCCCCACCCACTGCAGTCACTGCCTGGCAAACCTTAGTCCTGTGTGTCTGGGGAAGGCTGGGGGGTGACCCCTCTGGGGAAATGAGTAGCTGCTAGGAAGAGATTTTTTTGTTTGGTTTGGTTTTGGTGTAACATCTTTATGTTCTTGAGACTTGGAGCAGTAGTTTGGATCATGACTGTGAGTGTCACTAAGTGGACCAACAATATCCATTCACTATACTTTAATGAAGCTATTAAAACATTAATTGGACTAACAAAAATTCCTAGATTCCTATGTATTATTTGCTCTGTTTTATACATAGCAAGCTTCTTAGTGTGATCCATCCAAAAAAACTGAAAACTAAGAAAGAAAAAAGAAATAATTTTGGCCATTATTATGTTCTTGGTATCATTCTGGCTATTGTCAACACATACTTGGAGAAAATAAGAAACTCCAGAGTAGAAAAATGGTTGGGTTAAAATTCTTTATAATAACGAAGTTCCCCAGAGGTTGTGCATTAGCAGGAGATTAATGTTGGAGTGCAAATCATCCATCATCTATCTAGTATAATATTTATTTGTGGTCTGATCAAATATTTAATCCAATATGGGCTTAATATTTATATTTTGTACAAAAATAAATTATATTTTTTTCTTTCTGCCTGAGGATTTTATTTTTCCCCTTTCAGCATTTAGACAAGCAAAAAGCAATTTTAAGCAGACACCATCTGCAGATATATCACGGTGCTGTCTACCATAGGCAGGAGGCCTTTAGAAATGGAACATTATCTGTATTAGTAAGAGTTACTAGTAGTAAGAGTAACAAGCAGTAAGTACTTGTGTCTTCTATTAGTAAGACACAAGATACTGATTCTCATTATTATTTGCAACTATTATTACTAAATAGGAATTTCTATCCACTCGTTTTTCTGTTTGCTTGGTTTCTCCAGACTACACCTGTATTGGTCTTGTTCTCCAGTTCTCTCAAACAGTGCTATAAGATATTCTTTTAGTGAAAATTCTATTCTGAGGTTGTGCAACTTTTATGATTTTTTCACCACTAGAGTCACTGAAACAAAAATATATTAGTAGTAAAAGTGGAGAAATAAAAATGAAAACAAATAATATAGGTCTGCCTTAAAATGAATATAGAATATCTTTCATTAACATACTGTAGTCTGGATTTCTTGGGGCATCCCTTTTACATGCTATAATATGCCTTACAGAGGATGAAAAATTATACTCAACAAAAAAACATGTCAAAATATGCTTTAGTTCTGACTTTCAGCAAAAGAGATGAAACAACCTCACTGGTATAACTAGATACGACTCGGAATTTGTAAACAGCTCACTGTGCAAAGACATTAGAATCTGACCAGTTATTATATTCACATTGAATATGTGTTCCCCTTCAGATTGAAGTTTTTCAAAGGAGATGGTCATTTATTCCCTAAATTATACTAAATTGCATAACAGTGACACAATTCTAAGATGAAGGAGTGTGGTTATACTGTTACTGGAAATGAAACAAACAGCTGTTTAATGAGAGTTTGTGTTGCAGCACCTGCTTCTGAATCCTCAAATTAAATGGAAAAATTGGGTTAATGGTTTTATCAACCACTTTCCAGTTGTTTTTGTCCATTCTGAAGATAATGAACTTCTAAGGGGCTTACAGTACTGTATGGCATGATAGCACATTTACAAAGCATATTTTTAAAAAGTATGGAAAATTATTATTTGTTTGGAATTTTTAGGCTTGATCAGCTCCCATGCTAAGCATTTTACTTAAAAATTATTCACCTATTCAGAATTAATATCCTTTGATAGAAGATAATTGTTTGCAAATTACCAACTACACTAGCATAAATAAGATACAGTAAATACAATAACAACAAAGTAATTAGTGGCTTTGTTTTAAAGCACCGAAAGCAATTGGAAACATTCACCTTGGGTTATATAATCCTTCTCTGGCTGTTAATGAACACCTGATTTCCCTCAACTACCCCATTTCACACCATAAAATCAGAACTGGGATTACTAATAAACTGAAATTTGCAGCAAGACCTCCACAGCCTATGGTGCAAAAGTGGATCTAAGAAATTTTCTCAGTCACCTCTCTATGACATGTTTTCAAGCAGATGAGAGACATTGCTGTTATCTGCTCAGCTGGGGAGAAGGAAAACCAATGGTACCCTTCTGTGCATCCCAATGGTTCTGCCAAAGGTCTTTTCCACTGAAGTGTTTTTTTGTTCCAGGCACAAGCTTGTTGGAAAGATCCAATGAGAGTCACATAGATGGAAGTGTAGGTCGACACATACAATTATTTTTCCTTTTTTCTATTGAAAATGTGGAAAAGCTGTTGAGGTTAACCAATATATGTTAACTATTCCAGTTTCTTTTCTTTTTAGGGTAATTTTTCAACTCCAGTAAATTTATTTTTAGTAGGATATTACCATTTTTGGGGAGCATCCTGTATTTTATACTCAGTTTCCTTGGCTGAGTAACATCAGTGATTTTGTAACTATGTATTTTGTAACTGCTGATGTTTTTTTGCTTTTACTGAATGTTTGTTTTTTGTTGTTTTTTTTTTCAAAAATGCCAATGCAAAGTTGATGCAACTAGTGCAAACTGAAGTGTGACTTGCTTTAAGGAACCATTGATATCCAGAAGTGTTTTCCATTTACCTTCCATCAGGCCCCAGATGGACACTTAGCAAAAGATTTCAAAAATTTTTGACTGATAAATATTTTGGCATAAATATTTTCCTTTTAACCTTAAGAGTCCCATAAAATTCAGTTTGATGGGAATATGGGTGTGTCAGAAATTTCAGTCTATAGTGTATGAGCTCTTAAGTAGTTACTGCAATTACAATTGTTTAAATATACATGCTCTTTCAAATGCAGAGAGGAAAATTCCCATTCTCATAGCAGAAATTTCTGACTATATTTATAACTTCAAGGATTATAGTGGCAAGAGTTATTTTCTACACAAATATAACTGACTTAACAATGGGTGACTAATATCCATTCCAAAATAACACAATAAATGTTTACAGAAGTTAACTTTGAACTGCTGCATGTAGTTGCACACCATCCACTGATTTAATTTCTAGATAAAACAAAAAAAAAAAACAAAACAATGTTACATGATTTAGGCTTTTCTTTCTTTTGAATCAGATGGTATAAAATAATCTAGGATTTAAGGATATAGATGCTTGCTGACTATTAGCTTCATTAGGGATATTACAAGCAGTGTACTTACTGAAGAATTCTTACTTAAATTATGTGGTTATTGAGATTTTGGTTTAGTTGAAAAATATCATTAATTACATGGCCATTAGGGCCAAAATAAAGAAGAAACAGAAATAACCATATAAAAACAAAATGGCAAAAAAAGGTAAATTTATCTTTTGTCCCCTCTTTTTCTGTTCTATATTTCTATTTTCCTTCCATTTTGTTTAAGGTTTTCATTGTAGAATATGGTGATAAGACCCTATAAAAAGTTTAGATCATCTAAAAGTTTAATTAAAAATATATTAGCTTTCTTCACATTCTCCTTTGAGAACTTTACCCAATTTTTTTCCCGTTTCTTTTCTCTTAAAATCTGAAATATATTCAAAATCATCTGGAAAAGCAGGCAAAATTGATCATCAAGTTTAATTCAATATCTTTCATATTTACTCTCTTAATAAATAAAAAGCTACACAAATATTTTCCTTAGTAAAATATGTTTAAGTAATGTATAAAATCATAAACTTACCATCTGACTGATGAAACTGAGGAAGTGTAGTGCAAAGAACAGGAAGCTCTATACACAAAATGCAGAGAGGTAATTTTTCAAATGCTGTAAATGAATACACTTACCAAACTGTATTAATTGTTTTGTTCTTTCTTTTATAATGTTCCTCTTGCTATTTACACAGAGTGTTTGTTTGGAGTTTTTTCTGTGTATAACACAGTATTACAGTAAAACAAACCAAAAACCAATTATAAAAAAAACCCAGATGAATACATATGCAGACCAACTATTCTTTTAATCACTTGAATGAGTGTTGCTGATGCAGTGAAAAAATTTGTAATTATTTCAATGTAAAACTTTCAGGTGTACATTTAAAACCTGGGGGTTTGCAAAGGATGCATTTCCAGCATGGTCCCCTAAATTAATACACTTTCCCAATAAAAAGTTGCTATTCAGTAGCATCTCTGAGAGGGAAGAAAAAGGAAACAAGGGTTCACAATGTGCTGGGAGTATCAACCTATATGATCAGGATTGATCAACCTCTTTCGTCCTTGATGAGTTCAAAAGCTTGATAACATTAATAATTTAAAATTCTGTCATGCTCATTGACCTACTATCGTCCTTTGCTGTTATATTCAATGTACAGAACAAATGACAGTGGAAAGAAGTAATTGGAAAATTGGAGGCTCAGAAAGGTTAAGTGACTTTCCTGAGGTCACAATGTGGATTTTTTGAACCTCTTGACTTGAAGAGCCATTTAGTTTCTTGTCCAGCCTCATCCAATTAGCAGTTTGATAACCAGTTCAGCCCAAAGAATAATTATTTTCACCATCTGCTTTTATCACTTAGTATCTGAACCTGCCTTACATGCTCTGTTGGACATGGACATGAAGTCACATGCATGTTTCCTTTTGTGGTGCTCAGAACCTGTGGTAATCATAGCACTTGGCAGAATAATGAATTGGGTTTGGTGCACTTGCATTTTACTGTGCCTGACCAAGGCAAGTGCCTCAGTCTCCACATGATCTTTAGAAAGAGCCCTGAGTACTTGAATAATTTTTCTCTCCTATTTCAGCAGTTATGGACATAAAAATAAACTGCATTGTGTTGGCCCTAAAATAAATGTGTGTAGCAGTTGGCAGATCTTTGCTTTAAATACACCATCGTGAGAGTTTGTCAAAATACAGTGCTACAATCAATAAGGCATTAAATCCAACAATAAAGTGGGTGGTTGTAGGAATGCATTTACTCCACTTGATTTGGCATACTACCCACCTAGTAGTAGGTTTTTTTGCATTTACCAAACACTATCAAGAGATTGCAATCAGACTGGTACAGAGAAAATTGCTCTTCATAAGGACCATAATACTGCTTTGCTGCCCTTCTATTTTCAGCTGATTTTGATGTCACATCTCTGTCTCCAGTACAGAGTTTCTTAAAAATACTTCATCAGTAACTAAGTTCTTTTTGACTGAGGATACTGTAACATTGGAGTGGCATAAGGAAGAAGAAAAACAATTTGTAAAACCATTGAGCTGAGCTCACCCAGGAGAAAGCCTCAGCCTTTGAAGATGAACCTAAGTGTTTTAAGAAAGAGTTAAATGGCTGTATGAATATCCCTGGGAAAAATATGCAAATATTAGGGAGAGTCCTAAATATCCAAAGCATGTTAAAGTCGTAGAATAATAGAATGATTTTGGCCTTTGAAGATCATTTAGTCCAACTCTCTTTCTGTGGGCAGGAATTTCACTCATCTTTATTAAATCACTTTTATTAAATATTGGTAATTAAAAATTGGTAATTTCTATTTCACAATGCAAACAGGGAATTTTCAGTTCTAGGAGAAAGAAAAAAAGTAAATCCTCAAAACACATAATTTCTGGCCAAAGATTCAGTTACAACTGAAACCTGCCCAACCACCATCTGAAGAAAGTAACTGAAAGCAGGTGCTGTGAGCAGATGTCATCAGTTGCTACATGGATGATGCAAGTACAGCAAAGGAGAGCAGCTCTCAGGACATGCTTTTCCACATTGCAAGATTGAAACTACCCAATGCTTTTAATTTAGTTGAAAATAAGCATTTTTGGTGAGCTTGATGCTTGTCTGTGGTCACTTGGGCTTCCTGAAATTAGGTTTAAATAACAGATACACTACTGAAGAATCACTGGCAACATCACTTAGTCTGCTTTATCAATGGTTTCATTTATCTTGTGTTTTCTGGACAAAAGTTGCTTTTAATGGCATAGTGTAATGAATAGTCAAACACTTGAATGATTTTTGTTTAGCTGTTTAATAACTGCAAACTATTACATAGGGGAGATGAAAGCATGATAGCATGACAAGCAATGAATAAATAGCATCACCGAAAGTCAGAATTGCTTTGTCTTTGCATGAAATGCTCCAGATTTACCAATTTTCTTTATGTCACATGGCAATCCAAATGATTTGATATCCTGGTATTGTGACTTCAGGATGCTTCTGATACAGCAGAATGGCCTCAAATATATACACTGGATGAGATACCCATTCCTCTGCAGTCAGACCTTTTCATGACTTCAGGACACAAGATTTCTCCTGAAATTTGGAAATGGCTGTCTTCTTGCTGACTGTTAAGGCCATTGCAAACCAGCTTTAGTAAAATATATTATGAGTATTAAAATTTAGTCCTGCAACAAACAATGTGGAGAGAATAAACTTACCACACCAATACCACAAATGCCCAAGTAATTTCCCTCTATTTCAGAAAAGCTGCTTGTTCCTCAAAAACATTACTACTGAAACACACTGAAATATTATATGCTCTGTTCCACTGAAGAAAGATTCAACACTGGTAGTAATTTGCTGTATTCCAGCTAGAGCTTTAATTCCTTCAATAAATAAATTATTAGAACTATTACTTTATGAGACAGAATATTTTGCACTATGCCTAATTCTAAAGCCTGAAGGAAGAAATCTTTTTGCACACTCCTTTTCCACAGATGTTTCAAAATTAGATAGTATTTAAAAATTTACTATCCTAATTACTGGGGAAAATTTCAACAGCTTTGTTTTAGAATTAGTCTGGTAGTCTAGTATGAAATATTTGATGCTAAAAAGCTAATAACATCAAATTACAGGATAATTTTAAAATTGGAGCTGGCATATTTATTAGGCTTAATTATTAGGGATTTGACCTTGAGTAATGCTGAATTTTGTAAGACATAGTCTAAAGGTATTAGTACATAATCAGGGCATGGCAACACACCATAAACATTAAGACCTGACCAAATTAATAAAAATACATTGGTTGAAATTCGCACTTCATCTTGCACTGCTAATTTTTTTAGAATTTTACCTTTTAAGAGTTAAATAAAGCCCAGTGTTTCCAACTTCTATAGATAGGTTTGTAATGACCTTCAAATAATAATCATAAAGAGAGTTAATACATCAGTAGGTTTTTCTTCCATTTAAATAAGTACTTTTAGCCCTGCCACTAAAAAGTAATTTCCACAAAGACTGAAAAGGGGACAGATTTTTTTAGTACATGTAGTACTATACAGAGGATGTTTTTCCCTAAAATTTCTTTTGATGTATTTTAGCTGTCTTGGAAAAGTCATGAATATTAAAGAATCATTCTTGTTACCTGTTTTTTAACAGCACATTGATGGTATAATACAAGCCCATCATGAATGCTACTGTTAGAAAATATTGTCCCAACAATAATGAGCATAATTGCTGTCAAAGGCAAGCACTTAAAACTAAATGTAAACACAGAATTGTACGTGTTTGTGAATGTCTGTTGTCATTCATCAATCAATGTCAATATCTAAGTATAAAGTCTCTCTGTGCAGCAAAAACAACAAAACTAACCAAACTTAGAAAAAAATTATTATCTGACTCTGTGAGAGTAACTTAGAAAATAAACTTGATTATTTGAATAGCTGTTGGAAATGAATTCCCAGAAAAGTCAGGAACTAACTTCTGAGGATTTGCTTCCATCCAAAGTTATTTGTGGCTAGAATGCTTAGATTTGCCTTATCATATAATGTCATCCAGATTCATGGAAACTATTGTGTAATGACAAAACTTCTTATTTTTCAAGATAAATGCATGGTATTAGATTAAATATGTTAGTGAGTATGTTAGTGTATATTATTATCAAGGTCGATCAATTTCTATTTTCAATATATTTCTTTTAAAAGGGTGGGGATCAGGGGTTACTAATTTGATTTTTTTTTTTGTTTATTATCTCTTTCTAAAACTGGAGAATTTCCCAGCTTAATCAGGCTACTCTTCCAGCAGCTAATATAACTGGATTTTTTTCAGCACATTCCACTGTAACTTTGTCAGTGTCTTCATTACAGGCACTGATAAACTGTATTTGAAGTTAAATAAAACTAAATCAACAAACAACAACAAAAACAAGAAGATAAATACATCCTTTAAAAGTTATCAGAGGACATATAGTTGGGTAATGTCATGGAGTTTTATAGGACTTTGATTTGATTAGGTTGTCATTCAACAAGTGATCTTGAGAACTTAATTTCTAATGTTTGAAAGCTTTATTAGACTATTGTTGCAGCCTGCATAATTTCCATCCCTGTGAAGTTAATACAGAGGTGCCTGTATAAAATTAAACGTATGATATAGTACATTTCCTTCTTGCTCTAGGAGTGGCACATGGGTTACTTCTGTCAACGCCTCTTTAAGAGGCAAATTGCCATGTGGTGAGTCTTCTTAACATAGGAAAATTAATAAAACTGGGCAGAACTAAATATAGTTCAACAGCAGTATTCAGTTATAGGGCTGTAGATTGCATTCACTGGAGGAAGAAACACATGTTTAGCAGATGCCTTCAGGTAAAAATGTTCATCAAGATGAAACCTTGATGGTAGGTTTTAAAGTTTCAGGCATAAGAGTACTTACCACTGCATAAATTATAATGTACTTGTTGCATACCAATAATTTTCATTGCTATGATAGCCCAAGATGAAAGTGTGCCTCTGATGTATGTTTTTCTACCTATTAATCTGAGTATAATTTTTTATGGTACACAATATTACATTTGCAGCTGTTTTTCACTAGAGACTCCAGCTTCCATGAGGTTATTTTACATGCTTGTTTTGGATGAAGTCTAGTGCTACTATGTGCAGAATTTCTAAACCTACGTTATTGTTCATTCATATCTATCCTCTCACTGCATCTAAAGAACAAAGGTTTTTCAAACTAAAATATTAAAACCATTAAACACCCTTGTGGCTAGTTTTTGTCATTTCCTCTATCTGGAGTCACAGATTTAAGTACACCTTCTCACGATACTGAGATCAGTACTGCACATTGGTGACCAAGCTCTGAGTTGTGAATATTTTTCAATTTAAACAAAATGAAGTACATGCATCTATTTAATAACATGAAGGCAGGCATGGTTCTTTCTTATTAGGCTGTTTGCAGGCTGTCCCATACCCTACACGTCTGATTCTCTTTCTTGTCCATTCATCATAGGATGCTGCTGAGAAAGATGCTGAATGCTCACAAGAGCACTTATTTTTCTCTTTTCTTTTCCCTTTTCCCTTTCCCTTTCCCTTTCCCTTTCCCCTTCCCTTTCCCTTCCCCTTCCCCTTCCCTTTCCCTGGTTTTGTTTGTTTTGTTTGTTTTTTGTTTTTTTTTTTGGTTTTTTTTTGTTTTGGGGGGTTTGAATATTTGTTTGGGGTTTTTTCTGTATGTGTGTGTGTATATGTTTGTAGAAATGTTTCTCATCTAGAAACATTTTCTTCTTAGGCCCCATGTGTTTTCTTCTTGGTATGTGTTCTGATGTAGAAGGTAACTCCAGGCAAATGGCAGATAAATTCTGAGATGCAAATCTCCTCCAGACTCCCATGCTCTGCCTCTGACATTGGCAAATATGCTTTGTGTACAAGATCTCTGACAGCTGTCTCTGACCTTGAATAAAACAAAGCACTCTCACACACACCTTAATTTTTACCTCTCATCAAACACAGAATGTAAAGACTTCTCCCTCTTATTCTGTACTTGTCAATAACCTTGCACAGAAAACACAGGAAGGCAACAACAAATTTTTAAACCACATGAACTTTAGAATAAAAATACTCATTTGGGGACCAAAGGTGTTCCAAAGGGGTAAATGCTTTTTTAAGCATGAACCTAAACCTGTATCTTTTCTAAGCATGAACCTAAACCTGCACCAACAGATGCATGATGCAATAAAAAGAAATAAATCAAAATAAATCTCCAGTTTTTATTCTATGTTATATTTTCCCACTGTTGATTGGTTGTCAGATTTGTGGTTTCTGTAGTCACTCTAAGCATGAGGTAAACAAGTTAGATGATGCAGTGACCAAATATTTTAGTTTATTAGAATCACAACCATTTGCAGATCCATTCCAGACTTCCTGTATTCTACCTATTATAGCTATCACAATAATAAAGTACAGATAAATAAATATATAGCTGAATAATTTAGGATGCAACTTTCTAATGGTTTCTGTTTTCCCTTTTCTTAATTTCTTCTCTGCATCATAGCAATACCACTCTATATCTTCTCCTTTACCCATTATCTCTCTCCTCTATGATTACTCTCATTCTTGTTGCTTTCCCTCACTACTTCAGACTATTAAAAATACAGTATTATTTTAATATTTTTTTATGTTCAGTGTGGTTTTATACACTCAATAAAAAATTTATCAAGTAAAACAAGATATAGATATAAATTTTGTGCACTTTCAAAAGCTCATGCTCTATAAGTGTTGTTAAGCTTTTGACTACCCCTTGTCAATTATCTTTTCCTAGCTCTAAGTTAAAGAATATTTAATTTATTTGTGTACAATTCTTCTTTAATTTATTCTTTTTTGCACAAAGTCATGATGCTTTATAGATACTTAGGATGTTTCTGTGCTAAATGTCAATAATAAAGTCAACTTAATAAGCCTTAGAAATAATAAACTCGTAACATAAATGGTATAAGACAATGTTAATAAAGAGCTAACAAATAGGTTATTGAAATAACAACAAAAAGGAATCTCTTGCTTAACTGGACACTAAACAGGAGTGAGGAAAAAAGGAGCAAAAATATCCTTCAGCAGAAAATTATCTGACTTAAAATAACTGTTTAACTAATGTAGAATCTCAGACATTCCATGGAACTCTCACTATCAGTTTACAGTTATTTTTGGTGTATTGAAAAAATTAATCATTTTTATATTAAAATTTGACGGTATTACTCAACTTACTTTTCATCTATATTCTTGTACTCTTCAGTCCCTTTGAGACATTTATACCTGGAAGTATAGAAAGTCTGCTTTCTATTACATATCCAGTAGCACTTCTTTTAGATTCTGTCCTTGCAGATATTCAATCTGTCACTCTAGCTCTCTTAGAACTTTATCAAGACTTCAGTTCTGAGAAATAGAAACATCCAAACTAGAATTGATAGAATTGCATAGCAAGATATAACTGCCTTCAAAACATATCAGCACAACCTTTACCACAGCACTCTCAGTTTATTATCTGTTGGAAATAAACAAGCAAAGAAAGGAATGTTTCTTATTGAGTTCCTCAAGTTTTCACTGATATTACTGTAGGAGTAAAATGCTATGAAAATGTATGTTGTGGTAAGCATGGTTTTTTTATAGATTACAATTTCACAGACAATAGCAACATTCTTCATTATTCTCAGGACCCTAGCCCACCCCAGAACTACATGTGAAACACATACTTAAATGTTTATTGTTACAGTGTAAAAACAATCTCTAAGCATCTAGTCTTTCAACTGAGTAAACACACAGCTTTACTAAACAATTAACCTAAATGCACAAATAAATGAGGATGAGATTTTAGTCTTAAGTTTTGAAAGACTTAAATTATTGCCAAAGAGACAGAAAGATTTTAATAGAAAGCTAGGACTATTCCTATGTGTTCCATATACATCTTCTGTGGGATTTTCATACTTCATTGATTCTCTTGTCTTTAATGATCATTGCAATGAACAAGTAGAAAATTTAACATAGACAAGCAATCTGTACTTCTTTCAAGTAAATTTTATGGGAGCCTCTAAGTATGTGACACGCAGATCACAAGATTACATTTTATATTGATGTAATTAACAAGAATAATTGTACTGCAATCGTGACTGCTTCCTAGGTAAAGTTGGACTTACAACACTACCATCTTCCATACTCTGGAAAGATGTTATAACATAAAATAATTGTCTGTCGTTTGTCTTTATCTTTTTTTAGACTTTCTCCTTTTAATATCCATTAAAGCTAACTTATGCTGGTAAGTTTGCACCTGAGGGGAAAAAATACTCAATCATAACTGACCAAAATACAGCCAGTTCAGAGAACTTTTTGAGATATCTGACCTGGTCTTCTATTTTACCACACCTGCTTGTTGAAGCTTTTACTCCTCCACTTGGCCAGGAACAGACCTATTACCCTGGCATAGCCAAGGATTTTTTTGTGCTGGAGAGCAGCTTTACATTTACTTACTTTTATAATATTATAAAAATAGTATTTTTCCACCAAAAACAATATAAAGCAGATAGATAAAATTATTTCAAATTATTTCTCTAATTCAAGAGAAAGACTTTACTCCATCTCAGCTCTGAGACACCAGACAACACATTTAACTGTTTCAAATCTATGCAGAGATTGAAGTCAGGCTCTCAACCTCAGTGTAACCATTGATGTCATTTTTCACACTGACTACAGAGCTTTCATTCTGAATCAGAAAAAATCCACATTCATGAGAATATGTGAATTTTCATCCTGGAGTCTGACAGATCAAAAAGGTGTAAAGATGCCTCTACTGTGCACTATTTCAGAGGGTAGATGTGGCCTCAAAATTCATCGCATCAAAGTACCTAAGCAAAGGTTTAACTTTATAACGAGCCTCACTAACTTGTATAGTGTACTTACTGTTAAAAAATGGCTTAAAAATTGACTAACCTTAATGAACTCATGAATCAGGCCTCTAAAATGAAGGAATGCGTAATGGTACTCACACAAAATAATCAGAAATGTGGCACAATTTTGCTAGTGAGATGTAAATATGAAGCAGCTTCAGCCTATGTCATTTCTATTATTACTATAATTTTCCTTTCGGTGAGAGAGTTCATAAACAAAATAAAGGTCTATAAATTGTAACGACATTAGCCAGGATATAGGTGAACAGAAGCATAGTATAAAGTAGTGTAAACAGCAATAGTATGTAGGCATTCTGTTAAACATGCTAAAGACATAGCTAAAGACAATGTAGGAATATTTTGCATAAGGATATGATCTGTGACCACCAAAGAGGCAACAAATTCAAGTAATAAAAATCAGTAAAAGCATGAGATAAACAAAAGGGAAGATTAAAAATCAGCAAGGCATTCTGCATATATTCTGTATTCAAATATAAAAGAAAGATGCATTCAAAAATACTGCTCTATTCAAAAACTATAAAAGCAGTATCCAGAGCAGATAAAACTTCCTCACAGACTGTTTGTGAGGGGCACAACAATACAGAAACCTCAGGTATAAATCAGAAAAATCAGAGAAGAAAGAGGACAGGCTCACTTCAGTTTTGACACCTTTCAGCAATGAGCTCCCTAGACCAATCTCCTGGGCCTCACAACCAACAGTCACCAAGGACTGTAGATATAAATGATAACTAAACAGCTTTGCCTCCACTGTATTGTAAGAGCTTATTTAGGACACAAGTGCTATAGACAAAGTTTTTAAAATGCAGTAATAATAATTAATATAATGTAAGAGTAAGCTTGTTGCGTAACATATAAATGAATAATTTTAGAAAAAAAACCAAAACCTTATGTTTGAAATTTCTTATCACAGTTGTGTCTAGATACCGGACATATGTATCAACTCATACATAGATGCAAAAAAGCTTGTGCAGTTCTGGCAGTTCTTAATACTTCACCAAACAAGGATGTGCTATGTGCTAGAAGAACAATTTTCACTTCTGGCCTACTCACCAAAACTCACAAATTCATAAAAATAGATGGGGGGGAACAGACAGTGGAAGTTCTAATAAATTATATTATTATAAATGTTGCGTTGTGATTTCAGGGTTTACCTCAGAACCTTGGGTCCCTCCCCTGATAATTCCCTCTCTGTTCCAAGCCATGAAGCATTACTAAAAATGATGATAAGAACAAAACACTTGGAAACAGAAAGACTAACTGTATTATTTAATAACTGTATTATTTAATAGTTTCTCCTTTACTTTCCCATGAGAATTACCTTTGTTTGTAACTTGAAGCTCTTACAGTTTCATTTCAAAACCAGATTTAATCCGTACTGTTTAAATTGCTCTACTAGAGCTATTAAAAGTTTGGGTTTGTTTTTCTTCAGGTGCCCAACATCAAAGAAGAATGTACTTAACAATTATGGCTAGTTAGGTTGCTACTCTTTTTTAAATTTTGCAATACACATTAAGTGTTCTATACATTATGTTAAGATTTATCTACAAGCTACATTTCCAGGGTGTCATGTGCTACTGCCAGAACTGCTATTCCCAGAGCATTGATGAAAAGTATTTCTATTTAACACAGAGCCAAATACACTGTAAAATCATTTTAAGTTTTAGCACAGAATGACATATCCCTTCTTTACTGAAATAACAAGTAGCAACTTATACTAAGCTCTTTAAAAAAGGTAGAAAATAAATGTAACTTGTAGGGATCTTAAAGCAAAAGGGACATATCTTCTTATGAATGCTGCAGATGTAATGGAACACATTACTCTTGACAGCTATTGACAACCATTACTTACCTGGAGTTTACCACTCCCACAGTAAAGCCAACAGAGAAACCCTTTGAGCATTCCTAACCCATTTAAGCACAACCTCAAATCCTTTTGTGTTAGAGTAGTCCTAACACATGAGATGGCTCATGGCAATTTAGCTGCCTTTGTCCAAAAAACATTCTGTTCTATGCATTCTACAACTTCTGCCACTGAAAAATTGAGGTATAGTAGTATTGAACTGTTGTCCCAAAGTGATGGTGTGATTAAGTTCTCATTCTGTTAGTAATTTCTAGCAGCAGCATTTTGACTCTAAAGTCTTTCCAAAGCTCTCCTTGTTTTTCCTGGTTGTTAATTGACACAAGACAGATAATTGCACAATGTAATCTTATAACTTTGACTGTATATGCAGCAAAAAGTATTATTAGGACAGATTTTATTAGTACACAAATGGTATCTTTTGAATGTAATTAAAGGGCTATCCTGTTCCTCTGTACTTCATAAAGGTAGAAACATTTAATTCATAGTCTCACTAAGATTATGTTAAATACACCTTTTGCTGACTGATTAAAAAAAAAAGGGATTTTAGCTTTAAATTCAGAAACTGTAAAATACGCTTTTCTGAGACAAAAAGGGAACTAACTTTGTTAGAGTAGGTGTTAATAAAAACAGTAACCTCTGTTTCAGGTTCCCATGGCTGGAATTTATACATACAGACTGACTTTATAGTCATAGAGCATATTAAATAATTTTATTATGTGATTCATTTCAACCTAAACAGATGTCTGAAAGAAGTTAGACAAACTGCATCCTTGAAGTGCATCTTGATACCTAAAAAAAAAGGGGAAATCTCAAGAGAGTAGAATGGTTGTAGACATCTATATTAAGTTTCTGTTTTTCTGACATTATGTTTTCAATTGGAAATCTGTCATAGGGACCAATGTGAGTTTCTAAAGGATATTTTCTTTTCTTTTTTAAACTTCAGTGTAAAAATCTGAACTCTGATACAGACATTTTAAAAATCACCTATTTTAATTCTCATACGATGGAGTAAAATGGCCTATAGATTTTGTTGAACTGATTTAAATTAGTTTTCCTTGAGAGTTAGATTATTTTAGTTTGGGTTTTTTTTAAGTATGTCTTAATTTTTTCTCTTATAATCAATAACTTCCAAAGATGAACTAAAAATACAATGTTACAGAAAGGAAAAAAAAAATAGTGTACTTTCAATTTATAATAAAAAATATTGTTCAACTGAAAACTTCCAAGCTTTTAACATAGACCTGTTTTTAAAATGATTAAACATTTGTAAATTGAAAAGGATCAAAATGCTGTAAAGGTTACAAATTCAATAATTTAAAAGCTAAGATGCATTAAATACATCAT
Organism: Leucosticte australis; assembly: GCA_025504685.1. NCBI lineage: Eukaryota > Metazoa > Chordata > Aves > Passeriformes > Fringillidae > Leucosticte > Leucosticte australis. The sequence goes on along the minus strand of JANIJU010000002.1, from coordinate 26,381,060 downwards.
AGTGCATTCATTGAATGCATAAATTCATTAAAAGTTGACGAGGTACATGGTGACAGCAGCAACAACAGCAGTGACTATGGAAAATTGTGGGGCAAAACACCTGAAGGAGTTAGGCAGTGGGTTCCTGGAGCCAGGGCAAGCTGAGAGAGAGCAGAAAGACCCAGCAGGGAGAGAGGCTGACATGGTGAGGGCATTGTTAAAGCAACCATAAACTGCTCTAGAGCCTCAGGGCCTCAGGTGAATCCCATCTAGCCCCACAGACTTGCGAGTTTACCTGGACTTCAGCAAAGCCTGTGATGATGGCAGCCCACGGACTGGAGAGGTGTGTACTTTTGCTGGGTTACAACTGCTGGATGGCTGGGTCTAGAAGGTGGTGGTGAGTGGAGTCAGTCCAGCCCTGTTTGATATCTGTACTGGGGATCAAGAGCAGCACCCTCACTCAGTCTGCAGATAACAATGACTTGGGTGGGGTTGTTGATCTGCTTGAGGGTAGGAAGATTCTGCAGAGGGGTCTGGACAGATTGGGTTGATGTGCCCAGGCTAATTGCAGGAGGCTCAAGAAGGCAAAGTGCCAGGTCCTGCACTTGGGTTACAACATCCCCAGGCTACATTACATGCTGCATGGGGCTAGGAAGGAGTGGCAGGAAATCTTCCTTGTGAAAAAGAACCTGGGGAGGTCTTTCAGCATCCCAATAGACGTGATCCAGCAGTGTGCCAGGTGGCCAAGAAGGCCAGTGACATCCTGGCCTGTAAGAAAAATAGTGTGGCCAGCGGGAGCAGGGCAGTGACTGTCCCCCACCCTCAGCACTGGTGAGGTCACACCCTAAGTCCTCTTTCCAGTTCTGGGGTGCTGCAGTGTGTCCAGAGAAGGGCAGGGAAGCTGGAGAAGGGTCTAGAGAGTAAATCCTGTCAGGAGTGGTTGGGGTCCATCAGCCTGAAGAAAAGGAAGCTCAGGGAAGACCAGGGCACTTAGTGCTATAATCTTGTAAATGTGGTGGTGTTCAGTCAGATGTTGGACTCAATGATCTTGGTGGTCTTTTCCAACCTTAATGATTCTACTATTCTTGCAAGTTATCAAAAAAATAATATTATATTTTTGGGTTAAATTTGTAATATCACGATTTTACCTATTATCTACCTATTATTTACCTATCTAATACCTATTATCTAAAAACATTGTTATTTTTATGAATTTGTGGAACCTGTGCCAATGAAACAGAGATATATTTTCTGAGGTGGCATACTACAAAGCAAAATTATAATTTACTACCTAATAAGAAACTATAATGTTCTCTATTGTAGAAATTGAATTGTATTTTTAAAGTAAAATAGTATTTTCAGCAGCAGCCATTCAAATCCAGTGTCATTCCAGGTTTGTGGGTTTTAGCATTTTATGAACAGCTTGCATTTATTTGCATATGGGAGGAAGGATTTTAGAATGCACCCTAGAGCTTTATTAAATTTGCCAACTAGAATATTATTCCAGAGCTCTTTTATTAAAGAGCAAACACTGCAGCATTTTAGGAAAGAGCTGAAGAAGTCTTTAATGTTTATTAAAAAAGCAAAGAGACTCAGCATTCAAAATTAATGTAAGAAATTATTTTTTGGCTGAGATTATTTCCTAAAAACCCTTTGGAAACTCGTGCCTAGTTTTGTTTTGTTGTTGAGTTTTTGTTGCATTTTGTTTATTTGGTTTGGGTTTTTTGTTGATCGGTTGGTTGCTTGCTTTGGCGGTTTTGATTTGTTTTTCTGTCTACTTTCTCATATTTTAATAATGGATGTTAACAGTCTAAATTCTGTACACTTCTTTCAGATAGTACGACTGTAATGTATTTTTATGTGTGTATTATTAAAACCGCTTTCACAAATTTTTTAACATATCCTTTTATTTTCTTGCAATTATTCTAAATGCTGAGAAAAATTGTGTAAAAAGAGCATTGATCAAGTGTTAGCCTTATGGTCAGTCTTAAAAGGACTTTAAGGATCTGCTCTTTAAGGAAGAAGATAAGTCCTATTTCCTATCTTCTCCACAAGAAACTCAAGTTTCACAAGCCTATCATTGCTTTTTATCTATCCTAATCTTTCAATACACTTACAAGGGGGAATTGACTCCTCAAGAATTAGAAAAAAATTCAAATTACTCATTCTCAAAGGTCCTCTCTGAACTATTAACCTTCCCAAAGCAGACTTCCCTTGTTACCCATGAAGTAGGTAATGTCTCTTCTTTCAAAGATTTATGATTGGCATTCAAAATGCCCCAGGTAAATATTAATTTAATAGGTCTCCTTAGAGGTGTGAGACCTTGAAACTAAAAGTCTGAGACTTTTATTCCCATCCAAATTTATATTGCTGATTCTCTTCACAATAATTAGTTTTGCTTAGTTGCAAAATGCAATAAAACTAATATGAAGGATACAGATGCTCAACAATATTAGGCATCTTAGGCTACTTATGGGTATACTACATATAGTTAAGTTCTAAAGAGGGAATCCTTCTTCCAAAATTATCACATTATCTTTTCACCAAAAAAAACCCAAAACCAACAACAACAAAAAAAAAACACCTAAAAAACCACCCCACATAACTTACATGACAATTAATTTAACTATCAATTCAGTGGATCTAAACAGGATCAAAACTATTTAGACACTTATTTGTTTCACTTATTGGTTGAAGTTCTAATTTAAGCTTATACAACACCTGAATTAAAAAGTAACAAAGATATCTAAAGTACTCAAAATAAGTTTCCCTTCAGACATTTTCAGGAATAAAAAACGTAAGAAACATTTCTACTTCCCAACCGAATGATGTGAATGGCACTGTCTAAAGCAACTTAAATTCTGATTCTCTTCCACTGCTTATGAACATATATATATATATATATATATATATATATATGAAGTATTTCCTTTTTCTTCTCCCAAACTGAAATTAGGAGTCTGCTCACAGCCAGCAAGAAATGATGGATAGCGTTAGTATTATTCCTTGAGAATCTCGGTGCCCAAAATTCTGCATTAAAATCAGATGGTTTTGTTATTGGTACTGTAAATTGGATATCATATTCAGCTTCAGGAAATAATTCCATTTTTATTCTCCATAGAAACATTTGACCTACAGATCACTTTGATTATTATGGATTCATAAAAATAGCTGCTAGTAGCAAGAAAAGTGACAGAACTTGAGATGTTACTTTTAGCTCATTTCTACAAAAAAGGTTGTACATATAGTCAGACTCACTGTCACTTCCAATCTATTTTTATATTCATCTTCCAGCTGTCATGTCCACGCTTGTTGAGCATCACTGCCACACAATACTTTGCTCACAGCCACTAAGGGCCAAATATCCACACAGAACAGGATTCTTATTGACTCTGGTGACAGTTGTACTCATGTAAGAAATAAAGTTTAGTTCTCTGTCTCTTACATTCACCAGTGCCATCAAAGAAAGTTTAGCTTGTTTAGTTGTTGTTGTTTTTCTTTTTTGTTTTATATACAGAAATACAGTACAATCAAAATGAAGCAGTGTATTTCTTCTTCGGCTTCTGCTTGCTGCATTTACCACATACTCCCCTAAAATTCCTTTTTTTTTCTTCACCTGGTAAAAATACCACAAATATTAACTATTTCTAATATGAAATATTGATTGAAATATGTATTCGTAAAATGTAAGAGTATTTTTCAAGAATTCTTATCATCATACTTTTTAAAGTGGTACTGTATTGGGAGCCATGTAAGTTAAGTCACACTCTCCCAAAAAGTCAGTGGTCAGCTTGTCAGTGTGGGTAGAAAATGTTTCAAAGGGGGAATCACTGCAAACAGAAAACTAATTTCTGAGTTCAAATTGACTGGTAAGGGATGATTTATCATAATTTTGTATACTTGAGAATAGTCTTATTATCTTAATAATCTTAATAGTCCTCTTCTTTATGAAACCAGGTAAAATTAAAAAAAATGTGAAAAGCAGTTATAGGCTAGATTTCTCATATTAATTTCTTCTCATTTGTTGCACAATGGACAAGTGAAGAGGGGCTTGTTTTCAAGCTGATTGAGGAACAAAAGGATTAGCCAAGAGCTCTCACACATCTCAGTAATGGTTTGGCCCAGGGAGGGAGGGTTTGGGAGTCTTGTCTGGTGCTGGCTGCCTCTAGCAGCTTCGCTCAGAAGCACTCCATGTAGCCTTCCTCTTCCCCCCACAAAACCTGGTCATGCAACCCCAGTATAGCACAATAAAAGTGCTCTTTATTATTTATATTCCAGTTGTACAAAGGAAGTGGAGGTGAAGATTCTTCAACCTTGAGAAAATCTTCACTTTTCAAAAGTGAATTGTAGAGGAAAAAGGAAGTGCAATGAAGACTTTCTTGTGGACTTCTGTCAGTAGATGACAGTAGATAGTCTTTAAAATAATCATTCTTTGCCAGAACTGGAATAAGGGGAAGATGTTATGGAATCCTAGCCATCTACTGAACAGTTCAATTACCCTGCTGGACCTGCTGTAAACTGAAGAGAATCAATGAGCAGATCCAGTACTATTATCAAATATAAATGTGTGGGGAATAAAAAAACCCTTACAAAACAAACAATTCCCTAAAAAAAAAAAGTTAATAGATGAAGATTAAAATTTGGGTTCCATATCCACATCTCTGGTTTTGTATTTTTTCCGAAAGAATATAAATTAATGAATAAGTTTTATATTATAACATAAATTTAGAGTGTAAAATATTGACAAGTGTTTCCCCTATTATTTGGGATAATATTTCCCATATTTCCCATATCTTAATATTTTCCCACATTTTCAAAATTCATAAATTAAGGTGTGAGACATTTTAAGTAGTTCAAAGAAAACCTATAAAACTCAAAAAAACTCTGAATACTCAAACTAATTACTTAAAGGCTAATTGCCTTCAATCAATAGGGCCACACCTCTGTAAATCTGCATTCTTAGGTCTTTACAGTTGAAAGTCATGTAAAGGCATCTGTTCTTCTCAGTAAAGTTTAATTCTATTTTTTTTCCTTTTTTGGGAATCATTTCTGTTCATCCCTGTTGATAAAGATGTTCTAAACACCTTATTCCTAGCCTTTCTCTTTAGCTTTCACTGATTTGAATGCAGGCCTTCTTTTTCATTATGCTTAGATAATATTGGTTGTCCCTGTTGTTCACTATAGCTTGCAAGAGACTTGGATTTCATGAAGTGTTTTAAGATTTGGAATGAAGTAAAGCACCATGTACAGGAATCTATCTTTCTACATGGACTTTGTACAGAACCTTAGGCATAGAACTTCTTAAGTTTGTACACTATTTATGCACTCAAAATTAGATAGGATGAATATGGATCCCTGTATTCATTTTCATTATCTTGCCTGTCTTGCACTATTTAACTATTTCAATTCTTTGTCTGGAAACAAGAAGATAAATGATATTTCTTCAGGTAGTTTTTTTTTTTTTCCTTAGATTTGATTCTTACTTATTTTCTTTTCCCAATTTCATCTAATACAGCATTAAAATCTTTACTCATTGTGAAAGAGACTGCTTCTCTTGTTTTTAAAGGCAACAGTTTTCTGGATTTGTCAGCTTTTAGACTTTTTTTGTCTTGCAATAAGTGTTTATAACCCCCAAAAAACCACAAATTTTCTGTTCATTTGTTAATTTTGTTCATTTTTGTTTGGTTGTTTGTTTTGGGTCCTTTTAAAATCAAAATCCAGCTATTAAATAAATACCATAGGCGCTTCAATAGTTTGGAAGGAGTGACACAGTAGTCTCTTACCTTGTTAAACTTGATGATTTTGCTTAAGTTGAATAAATTATTGAGTGTAACCAAAAAGCACCTCACCAAAAGCAAAGCTACCTTATTTTAGTATGGTGATTTTAACTTGGCTGTATGACAGATTCCCATCAAGCTGCTGTATCACTCCCCTTCTCAGCTGGACAGTAGAGAGAAAATATAATGGAAGACTCATGGGTCCAGATATGAAGAGAGAGAGAGAAAGAGAGAGCACTCAGTAGTTACTGGCACAGACAAAACAGACTCAGCTAGGGAAATGAATTGAATTTATTGCCAATAAAATCAGAGTAGTATAATTAGAAATAGAAAAAAAACCCCAAAGCACTTTTCCCCCACCCCTCTTCTCTTCCAGGGCCTAATGCTACTCCTGATTTTTCTCTACCTCCTCCTTCCAGGCAGCAGGGAGACAGGGAATGGGAGTTCACCACACATTGTCTCTGCTGCTCCTTCTTCCTCAGGGATAGGATCAAGAATAACAGCAAGAACTGATTTCCTATTCTATACATTTCGCTTAAGGTGTACCAAAGTAAACAGAAAAGCAGAATTACCTGAAGAAAAATTATTTACCTTGCTCTAAACGTTTTGAATTATAACATTTAGAGTGTTTGGGTTTTTTTAAAGTAAATATTTTTCATTGTGAAATTTGCTTTATTGTTTTTTAAAGTTACCATTACCAGGAAAAATTGTATGATAGGGAAATGTCTCTTCCCTAAAACCCATCTAAAATACAGAATTTTTCTATTTTGTTTCCACATTAAGTCTGGCTAGATTTTTCCATATTTCTCTCTGTAGTACTGTCTCCTCTGTGCCTTGAGGTTATCACTGCAAACCTCTTCAATCCATTTCTCATCAAGTTTACTATTTGGAAAGACCTAGGCTGTCATTCATGGGATTGAGGCTTTATGTCATAAAGGAAATAAAACTGTTTGATAGCACCTGTTCTATCTATTTTATATCTGAAATAAACTCTAGCTCAGTGCTGAAGCATTTCAAAAACATCTGAAAGTTACCATCGCATGGACCCTGAATTGTGCTTCAGCTGTATTAACTGTTGCGTAGGAAAGATTTATAGTTATTTGCAGATTGCGCCAAATCCTCAAAGGCATAAAGGAAAAGGCAGTTGTCTAACACTTTTCTATGGAAAAATAAAGACTCTTTCATATATAGATGGAATAGAGTGCTTTAAAAAAATTACGTGAACATAAGAACACCTAGCAAAAATTAAGTATCTAACAATTAATCCTTTTGCCAATGGAACCTGGTTTATTTTGCTGTAGCTCCTACCCCTACATATTTGTCTTATTTTATCATCATGTGCCTATTATATTATAAACATTCTTACATTTCAAACAAGTCACTAATGCTACCAGTTTTCACTGGTAGAAGCACAACAATCTGATAATGAAATGTGAGCCTTGATACATAGAAGGTTGGTTTTGGTTCCTTCCCTCTCCCCTCACCCCATTTGTTGTAAATACACTTTGGCAAACCTCTGTTCTTCTATGTAAGTTTCTGTATGGCTAGCATAGAATGACAGAGGATTGGTATGTCACCTAGTTAACCTTCAAGATCTAAGGTAATATTAGCTCTAGCTATGAACCTACCTGTAGGTGTTTACTTAACCTTTGTTTAAAGGTCTCCACAGTCTAATTATATCAAACTATTCCACTGTTTCATTATTGTTACCATCCAAATGCTATTTTTAGACTGTAACCTGATCCTGCTTTGCTCAGTTTGTAACCCAGTTAAATATGGACATAAAGAACATTTTATTCCCTTTCTCATAGCAATAGTCTTTGATGAATTGTGAGAGCATCAACACTCCTGTACTCAGTCTTAAGTTTTAGAAATTAAATAAGTTCCTTTCTAAACCTGCTCTCATACATATCATTTCTATTGCTCTCTACCTTTCAATTCTATTGCTAATTTACTTTAGTCTCATTTGGATCCATGAACTGATCTCTTCTAGAGTGTACAGTGTTCAGATCTGAATGCAGTTCCCCAGTATAGACCCCAGCAATACAGAGTAGAGAAGTTTCCCTTTCCATCCCTTGTAACATTTTTTTTACTTTTTTCAAAATTATCTGTCAATAAATGGATTGTCTTTCTATGGGGGTAAATAAAAGTTTGACTTAAGTGTATCTTGATTATTTCCTCATACTAATTTCTATGAAACTGCTACTTGTCCTCATCGTGCACTTATGCAATGATTCTCAAGTGCAAAGTGAGTAATTTTTTTAGCTTGCCATAGTGGATATTCTAAAAATCTTGTAACAGTCATCATTCTGAAATATCAAGCATAAAGATTTGTGAAAAGGAGAATTACAATTGCAGAATTACTAATAACAGTAATTGTTTTTATCAAAATTTAAACAAATCTTGAATTCATATGATTAATTTCTCTATTTAGACATCCAGAGGTTTGTTTGTTTGTTTGTTTGTTTTTAATAAGACCAATTTATCTTTCTGATATGCAGTGGAGATTACTGCCCTGTTATTTCAAACTCATACAAACAAAAAAGAAAAATTTTTATAGACAACTTTATCTCCTTCAGAACTGTTAGAACAGATTTCTACTGGCTCAGACCCAAATCTCTGTCAAGCATGCATATATGGGAAGTGGGTTTTCAGCCTTCCCTCAATAAAGATTTTAATGAATAGCTTAACTTAGTATTTTGTATTTTATTGTGTTGAGATTTTTAAATCACTCGCTAGCATTTAAAAGAAAGTGTTTATTATCTCTCCTGAAAACTTAGTGCTAATAGCATAAACTTCCTGGGCTTTTTAAGATCCAAACTTATTGCTACTGTAAATCAACAGCACTGTGTGTACAAGACAAGAGCTTTTTTCAAGGCTATTTCTTAGAATTACTGCCTTAACAACTAGAGCTATAAGATAAAAATAAACATGTAATCCTAAATGGATCTGACCTTCTGGCATTACCATAGAATAGTTTGAATTGGAAAGGACCTTAAATATCATCTAGTTCTGACCCTCAATCCATGGGCAAGGACACTCTTCACTAGATCAGGCTGCGCAGAGCCCTAGCAAAGCTTGCCTTGAACGTTTCCAGAGATGGGGCATCCACAGCTTCTCTGGGCAACCTGTTCCACTGCCTCACCACTTCTACAATAGAGATTATCTAATCTAAATCTAGTTTCTTTCAGTCTGAAGCCATTTCCCTTTGTTCTACCACTAAATGCTCTTGTAAATAATCTCTCTTCTTTCTTGTAGACCCCCTCAGGACTGCAAACCCCTCCAAGGCATGATCACTGCAGCCCGGGCTGCCTCCAATCTTGGTGTCCACAGCAGGCTCTCTTACACTGGTAACCATAAGATCCTGTATCACATTCCCTCTGGCAGAGCTGTCTATTACCTGGGTCAGGAAGTTGTCTTGTGTGTTTTCCAGAAGTCTTCTGGATTGCCTACAGCTTTGTGCAACTTTCCCAGCAGATGTCAGGATGGCTGAAGCCCCCTGGGAAGACAAGAGCCTGTGAGCACGATGCCTCCTGTAGCTGCAGCAAGAAGGCTTCATCAGCATGATGTCATTGATCAAGGGCCTGTAGTAGACACTGACCACAAAGTTTTCTTTGTTGCCTCGATCTCTGACTCTTACCCACAGGCTTTTGACCTTCTCATGGCTGCTCTTCAGAGACAACTCTTCACACTCAATCCACCTCTTAATGCAGAGGGCATCCACCTCTCCTTCCCCTCCTGGCTCTTCTAAATTGCCTGTAGCCTTCAACAGTCACACTCCAGGCATGGAATTTGTTCCATCAAAGTTTCAGTAATGGCAACAAGGTCATAGGTTTCTAGTAGCATGGTGGTAGCTTCCAATTCTTTCTATTTCTGCCCATGCTGCATGAAGGCACCTAAGCTGGACTCTTGGCTGTGTCACATTCCTAGAGGAGCACCCCTTAACTCTTTTGGGATATTTCTCTGGGCTTTTGGCTTCTCTTATCAGATGAGGCCCTGGATTGCCTCTGTAAGACTGCAAATGTGCTATCTAACTAACTCTTGTCAATAATTGATCCATAAAGTTGGCTGAGATTTTAATAATTTGTAAAATATAAACCCTTCCATTGCATTCTTCTTTTGGTCATAAGATACAGACTGATTTAGTTTGATCTAAATAAAATGAAGAAAGGTGCTGAGCTCCCAGCTTCTGTGACATGAGTGGCAGGTTTTATTGACAAAAGGAATGAGCAGAGCTCAGGGTTACAGAATTAATACATATCTAAAAAGGTATTGAGAGATACACTCTCCTTCATGAAGAAATGTTTTTTATAGAATAAGCAAAGTAATCTGGGGCACAGAAGTCACAATTATGCAACTAATCACTGCTGACTGCTGGTAGCTGGCTGCTAATCTCCAGCTAATCAATGTATTGGTTTATCTCTGGGTGACAAGGACATAGGTGGAATTATTTCTCTTGTTACATTTCTGTTTTGATAAAATGCAGCATTCTTCTAACACAAACAATTTTTTTGTGATCACATGAAATAGATTTAATCCAAATGCAAAAGAAATAGAAAATAGTTTAAAAAATCTGAGAAAAGAAAGAAGGTTTCTTTGTGTAATAATCAGAACTGTTATGTTTAATTCTGCTTACATGGCTACCAAGTAAAGCATGTCACAAATCACAGGTGCCGCACATTAATCAAGGGAATAGTTCTGTTTATTGAAAGCACTTGAACTTATTCTGTGCAATAATCAAGTAAAACAAGACCAGATTTAATAATTTGTTACAAAACTAATTTTAGAATTTGTATCTAACATGTGATCTTGATGATAAAAGTATGTGGATGGATGTAAGATATGGGGTAATAATTATTGGGGTGGTTAAGGCTTATGGTCCCCAGAAGGCCCCATGGGAAAGGCAGAGCCGCAGGCTGGATGGGCAGAAGCCAGCTGAGGAGTGCGGAGAGAGTCAGCTGCAAGGGAGATTGTGATTGGCTGGAGAAATGCATGGAGAGCGTATTAGCAGGAAGCTGATTGGCTGAAGGAACACATGAACAGCATATGAGCAGGAAGCTGATTGGATGACAGGACAAGCGGACAGCAGCGTGGAAGCTGAGCCAGCCAATGGGTGCCTTCTTTCTGTTAAGTTCTGTTAGGTCTCAGTTTGGTTTTAGTTATGTCAGATTTAAATTAAAGGTATAAAAAGGCACCAATTTCTACAATAAAGGGAACTCCTTTGGATGCATATGGGAGTCTATGTTCCCACTTTGTTCCCCGCTGCTACAGATGGAAACTGGACCTGCAAGAGGGACTTACAGTATCAAATAGATCTTGATTTCCTTCTCCTCTAATGTGTTTCAGTTCTGACTGAAATTAGGAGAGGTCTATTTTGAAAATGGAAAATGGAAAATTTAATGCATGGGGTTATAAAATTTCACTAAGTATCCATAATGCTGTGTGTATTTTCCTATTAACATTCACATCATAACTTTCTTTTCTGAGATTTGAGATCTATGGTATTTTCTTCTGTCAGCGGTGGTCCGACAAATTTGAGTTATGCTGAGAACCCAGTTATATTGAATACCTTGATAAAAAGTATCAGTGATTTATTTTGTATTGTGCTGCAGTATGTTCTTTCAGAATAAATATCCGATCCTAGCAGGTATCAGTTTAATACTAGTTTAACATAGATTGAATATATTTTAAATATTATATATACTTTTATAAATATTTCTTACTATAAAATGTAAATTTTCATCAATTAATTATTGTAGAGAAGTAATTAATTTTTTGTGCTGTTGTTCTGCACTTTAAGTGAGCTTACATTATTGTTTAATTATTATATCAATATGCTTCAGCATTAAATGACAAATAGTCATCTCTATGTTTTACATTGGTTTTGGATGTTTGTTTGCAATCCACTGAAGTAAAGTTTAAGAAAATTTTTGTAAAACTTCCCTGATAGAGTTGAAAATGAATGTACTGGTAGCAGTATTTAAGGCTTTATGGCCAACAGGCATATTGGTCAAGAGCATGGTGCATTAATACAATTCTCTGTTTGGCTCTTAACTACTTTCAAAGGGTACATTGATGGGGGTTGTTTTCCTTAACCATCATGACAGCTGAATACTATTCTAACCTTGTAAATTCTGTTACTGTCCTCAAAATGTTGCACATTTATACATCTCAGGAAATGATACCACAAACTGAATCTGACATACAGTATAAATTCATGTAGAATTTCTAGGATACTTGTATCAGTAAATGAAAAGGTCTCTAAACTTTAGATTAATGGGAAAAATGCACAACTCCTAAAACTAACAGAGGAATCTATGTGAAGTCACAGGTACAGTTGTAGTACTTACAGATGGTGAGAATGTAAATGCTTAACTCACAAAATGAAGTAAAATCTAACTTACAATGTTTCTTATGTACATATAACACTACATAGTCAAATTCTCTAGGAATTCATAATTTAAGATTTCTGAGTAGAAAAAAAGAGGGGGAAGGTTTTTTTTTTTTCTCTTTTCCAAATGAAATTCATTGATAAATTATATTTTAAATTGTATTTTAAAAGGAAGGCTTATGCTTAAGTTCCTGTTATTTGTTTTTCCCCTGGAAAATATTTGTCTTAGGTTGATCATAAAGGTTTAGATCTGGATTATCAACTGATTTAAACAGATTCACTAAACTGAAATCAACAAAGGAAATGTACAACTAAGACAGCTGTGCTAGTAAGAGAAAAGACCTTGAGAACAAAAGAGACTCTTGTAAAAGAGCTGCTGTATAAGAATGTCAATGGAGGAGACATAATGGTCCATACATAGTGCTATCAAGTTTAAATGATGGAGTGACAGCTTCCAGAGGAGAAGTACATATGAAAGATTATCTAAAGAAAATATTTAAATGATAGCTGATCAACATTTGTGAGTGCTGCAATGTATCAAAATCTGGCATTCAGGAAAATAGGAGGAAGGTAGAACACTGCATTGTTAGTGAGATAAAGAGCTTTAGAAGACATAAAGTAAAATGGGTTTGAGAGAATGGGAATGTCTTTAATTTCTGGGTAGGCTGTTGTTTTCCCCTTTCTATTTGTATTCTAATCATCATGGGTAAAAGATTATACATTTGCAAAGTGTCCTGCTCAATATCATTTCAGTCTTGTCAGCATGCTATTTTATTTCCACTAATTGTACTATTTATTACAGCTCAGTTGGTTCACAGATGACAACATAAAAAATATCCTCCAGTGATTGGCTTACTGAACAGTGCCCCATGCTTCCTTTATTGCCTATATCAGACATTAATAGAGAAACACTATTACTGAGATGTGTTGACATCATTGATTAGGATTTCAAATATACTGGAGAGTAAACAGAAACATTAATTTTAATTTTAAAATCCATTAGGAATTTGAGAGTAAAACAAAACTGATGCCTGCAGAATACAAGTGTAGATTTCTTAATTGAGCAGCGGACATTTACTTTGTGGTTTCTAAGGGAAACTTCCAGAACAGATAGAAAAAACAATTCTGTAAAAATGAGGTCATTTTACCAACAAACTATGAAATTTAAAGACATTTATTTTTGATTGGGAATGCAATATGAGAAAGAAGAGAAAAAAACCACCATTCTTTAATCACTCATTGTAATGTATCACTGATTATTAACAGGTATTGTTATGTCACATTCTGATGATTTTTATTCACAGAAATAATGTTGATAAGGCAAACTTATCTGTGACCAAAGCCCTGGATCACTGCTGCAAACAGTGACAGTTTTGCTATTTAATGAAAACAAAACATATTTCTACATCTTATGGTGTTCACCTCTCCCGGCTGTACGCCAGCTGTAAAATGTTCAGGTCCAACTCCTCCACTAATGTAAATCTCAGCACAACAGAGCTGAGATCAATCAAGTCAAAGAAAGCAGAAGCAAATGCAGAAAATGCAATAAAAATAAAGTAGTCGATGTGAACAGATTCTGCTGCACCTAGTGTAGCAGGCCTTTTTTAGAATTACAAATTTAAATTTTATAATTTCTGCAGCATCAGGAAGCTCTTTGGTTATAGATGTTGATAATGCTTAATGTTGATACAATTCTGTTGCTTGTCCCTTAGGTTCTGATAATGATTTTGCACATTCCAATTTGTGCAAAACATTGGCCAGACATTTCTTTTGTCATTTAATGTGATTATAGCAATATCCCTGCATCTTACAGTATCTCGTTGGGGTATTTTTTTGTCTTACACAGTGTTTTTAACCCACATTAATTGATTAAGTTTTGAATTTGACAAAGTGGGACAGGTTTGCAACAAGCTGCTTCTGTATTTCTCTTCCTGTCATTTTTGTTATTACTGTCTTTAATTCCTCTTTTCACTTTTTGTTTATTTCTACAAAATATTAACCCCTCATGATTCCTTCTGGTATACATAGATCAGTTTTGAGAAATACGTAATGCTTTCCTCCTTCTCTAAAGCAACTCACTTTTTACTCCACAATGTTGTAGAAATTACCTGAAGTAATCACACAGAGTATTCTAGATATTCACATATAGTGCACTATCTTCTTATATGTATTGCAATCCTATATTTAAGCTACAACTCATATTTTAAGATACATAACCCATTCTGACTGTAGTTCAAAAACTTTATTAATATCATTAATGTCAATTGATTAGACAACAAAAGACAAAGGGGTTTCACACCTGTAAAGCAAAAGATGAAATGGCAGTGATGACAATAATGAGGTTTATGGTATAATGCATATCTTTATGGAGTAACAGTGTGAGACACTGAGAGTTTGGCAAGTTTTGAGAGATATTAGATGTTTGGATTAATAAATTATTTTTAAATACAAATAAGTGACTTAGAGTTATAATATTGTGGGTTAATATACTGTGAGCTTAGCTTAACTTGCTTTGCATCAGTAAGTAGATTTGCTGAGGCCTTAGGCTGGAAGTTGTGAACTTTCACCTAGAGTTGCTTTTGGATAGAATACAGTTAATTTTCTTAGTAACTTTCCTAGTCCCTAGTTCAGTGCCATGATTAAAATTTAGTGTGAGAATGAAGCTGATAGCACACTGATGTAGCTGTTGCTACATAGTGTCTACTCTACACCAAGGACTCTTTAGTTTTCCATGTGCTGCCAACTATGTTAGTGGACAAGTACAAGCCAGAAGGGTTGTATATAGGTTATAGGTTACAGTCATCACTGGAAGCTATAATTTCAGAAGAAAAGAACAGCTAATGACCTGCCTGCATGGACACAGAGAAAGGATCCAACAGGGTGTTAGAAGACCCCCAGATCAAAAATCACCATGGGACCAACAGGTGTGTGCAGGGTGCATTTAGGACATGCCAAGAACATGTGCATAGACTAGAAGAGCATAAAAGTCCAGGGATTTCTTTGTTCTGGGTGATGGAAGATGGAGTACCGCTCGTATATGAGAAATGGCTGAAAGAATTGGGACTATACAGCCTGAAGAAGAGAAGGCTTTGGGGTGACCCAATTGCAGCCTTCCAGTACCTGAAGGGAGCCTACAAGTAAGATGGAGAGGGACTTTTTACAAGGTTTTAGTGACAGGACAAGGGGAGTGACTTAAAACTGCAGGAGGGCAGATTTAAGGTTAGATGCAGTTTAGATATGAGGAAGAATTTTTTTTGTTTTCAGGGTGGTGAGACACTGGAACAGGTTGCCCAGGGAAGCTGGGGATGCCCCATTTCTGGAAGTGTTCAAGGCCAGGCTGGATGGGGCTTGGAGCAATCTGGTCTAGTGAGGCCTTGTGGGGTTTGACTGCTGGCTGGTATTCAACCGTGACAACTCTTCACTCTGATAAAATATAGTGACTTACTCATTAGGAGTCAGAAGAATCTGATGTTTCAAAAAATTTTGATGACATAGCAAATGAAAAGCAGAATTTTAAAATTCCAGTTACCTCCCTGGACCTTAGACAACAAAAGACACCAAACCACACTCTGTGTTGTACACATGCTGTCAGTGAACCTAATGCTTATGTCAAAGTTCATGACACTTCCATAAAAAACAGTTTAGTCTCAGTGCTACAACATACCCAAGATGTAACACAAAGCATATCTTTTTACAGCACAAGAAAGCCCTAATGGGCTAATGACTGCTTATTACATAAAAAATTTGATTGTCCCCTTTTAATAGCTAAGAGTATGGAAACTACTGAGGTACTATGGAAGAGCTGAATTGAAATTATGGCACTTCAGATACCTCAGATACCACTTCAGGCACATAGAAACAATGTAGTGATTCACAGTTATTTTCAGAGAGTATTATAAATGTGGAACAGCACTTTCCAGTACAGGATTATTTTATGGTTATAAAAGCTCCCTCTGGATACCTTTCTAGTACTGTAGCAAGAATATAATTATTAAAAATAATTAGTGTAACAAATGATGAACTTTTAACTCTTGATGCTCAAATTATCTGAAAGTTGAGGTTGATGAAAATTTCTGAATTCACTTTAAAGTAAATATGCAATTTTCATTTTATAATTATTCCCTTAATAAATATAATACATTGAATTGTTATGAGGATTTTAAATCTTAAAGATTGAGAAAAAGACAATTCCATCAAACACCCTTTGTGCCCCCTTTATTATCACACTTCATCACTAGAAATTTGTATTCATTTCTGAGGGATTTTTCAATTTTAATAAAAATGTGTTCCAATTACAGCAAAGCATTAAAATCCATAATTATTTATAATAATTCACATGCAATCCATAAAACAACCATTTCTGGAAAAAATATTGTATTTTTCCAGAAGTTATGAAAATTACATTTTTCTCCTGCAAAGGGGTCAGATGCTTATTTGTCAGATGAGATGTGGAATAGCCACTGGAGTGCTAACCTTTAAAAATTAAATAGAGTAGTTTAAAAAGTGTTCTGTGTGCTATAAAACCTATCTTCATTAGTTAATATCCAGTTAAGAAAATAAAAATATCTAAGAATATTTTTTACAGATTAACACAAGTAGGGTATCAACTACTCTATCCACATTCAGGCATTAAGGAAAGGTTCTTCACTGAGACAGATGACAGGTGGTCAGTCACTGGAAGAGGCTCCCCAGGAATGTGGCTATGGCAATAAGCCTGTCAGAGTTCTAGAAGTGTCTGGACAACAGTCTTAGTCATATGCTTTAGTTTTAGGTGTCCTGCAAGGAACAGGCAGTTAACTTGATGATCCGTATGGATCCCTTCCAGTTTGAGATATTCTGTGGTTCTAGGATTATATGAAGAATATATAAAAATATAAATAAAGAAAGAAATATAAATAAATAAATATAAAGAAAAAATGCAGAGGGTTTTTTGTTTCTTTTTAAGAAAAATCAGTAAGAATGTTTTCTTCCTCCATTGCCTCTCAGTGTTTAAATGCCATGACTATATCCCCTAAACAGTAGCTCTTTGTTGAATTGTTTCTGTTAAAATTACCATATTTGTGCAGCCACCATGATGAAAAATTATCTATATATAAAAAAGTCTATATTCTGTGTTTTTAGTAAATTTGGTGCAGGGTTTTCTTAAGATTTCAGGCTAGTTTGGGGGACGTAAGTTTGGGTGGTGTGTTTTTTCGCTTGATTTTTTCTTTTGGTACACAGATGATACCGTTTTTTGACAGTTTAAATCTCCAGGGGAAAATACTTTCAGCACCTGAGTATTTTCTAGTTCATGATCATGGTCAACAACCAGCACTTTGCCTATATGGATAAAGGGCATTAGTATTTTATGCCAGTCTATTAGCTCTGTAAAGAGAAAAAAAGAAAGAAAAAAAAGAAAGAAAAATAATTTATTTAAATAAGTAATTAAGTGTATAATATTAATAAAAAAGACATAATGAATAAGAAAAAGAACTAGAGCAATCCCTCTAAGAATTCTTTTTTCTCTACAATGGCAGTAGAAAGGGTTTCCATTTTACAGAGTCTATTTAGAAAAATGAAGCATTTTTCAGCAAACAGTATCTTACAGGTCATGTACTGCCACAGTTGATTTAAAAGTAGGTGAAGATTAAACTATTTTTACTTATGAAAGAGCTTGCATATTTCTTATGACTAAATTCCCATTTCATGAAAACTGAATTAGTCAGAAGGAAAGTCAAGCCCATTACTGAGTTACTCTATGTGATGTGTTGGCAGGTGCTCACGGGAATCACTTGTTAAAACATCAGCAAAGTAGGTTAGAGTAATTTCCCACCTCCTTCTGGAACTCTTGTATCTTCTTTTTCATAATAATTATCATTGTTTCTTTCTTTTTTTTTTCCTAAATTCATGAAGCTAAACTAAACCATTAGTCATAGACCAGAATCATCCTCTTGATATTGATAGCTGATATAATCTCTAAGATCCCTGACTGGGACAATTTCTATTCCTCTGTCAGAAAAACAGCCAATAGAACAATGTAGAAGAAGGGTTGTAAAATTAAAGTGACAGACTAGGAAAAAAGCTTTGTATTAGGTTTTTGGTTGGCTATCAGAAAGGCATGGTTGCATTTCATGAGGGTAAGTGGAAAAAACATTTTAGATTATCAAGATGAGAAACTATTCATAAGGTAACTCATGAGATGGATCCATAGAAAAGATGTCATTGTGCCATTATGCATAAGAATCCACCTAAATTTGAACAATATGGATGTTAGAGACTAGGTAAGAGCCTAAACATGAACTAATACACTTTTAAAGACTTATGATAATGCTGTGCAAAAGGACCACTTTAAAATGCAGTAAGATTTTAGGATAAAATCTGGCTAAAGAAAAAACCCACAGTATAAAAAGTTATCAGAACAAAGAAAGTTATAATAAAACAGATTTTAAATTAGATAGATGGAAGATAGTGTGTATTTGAATAAAAACACCATCTGAATTCTTTACTTACTGTTTTATTAATTTCTTCATCATTGCTGTAGAGAGTCATTTTAGTCCTGCAGTTTTGATATTTTTGTGGAATTCTTTTTGTTTTTGGTCAGTTGTTTTTTTCAGCTTTTTTAGACTGGACCGCTTTAAAAGGGTTTAGGAGAGAAATGTCACCAAAGTGAAGTGTCTTTGTTACCCTTATTTTAACTCTACATGTGATGTCCATACATATTATAACACTAGGATAGAACATTGGAAAAATTATTCCAGTGTCAAATGTGATCTGCAATGCGTATCAAAGAGATTTGCAGGAGGGACACGTCAAACTACTCTTACAAACAGAAGGAAGACTGGGCAAAACTATAGCCTTACATTGAGTCACAGCATATTTTTCACTAAAAATGAAAAATAATAAAGAATGTGAGTCAAAAGTTATGGAAAGTTAACAAGAAGAATAATTGAGTGAATGAGTGTGCATAACAAGAAATTTTGAGATATGTTTATTGTACTGAGTGCATTCTGTCTCTAGCATTCAGGGGATTAGAATGTAGGTGCCTCGGACCTAAAATCAAACAGTACAGAGACTACATGGCATGACAATTGTAATATTGTTTTCCTTGTCAGAATTTCTATGAATGCCCTTAGGTTTTTCTGTATATTTTTGTGCTGAAGTTAAGTAAGTACTATTTACTTTTGTAAAGGGATAATTAAAAATAATATTTAAAATATGTTTTCTGTGGGTGGATGCAGACTTGATACTCATACAAAATGTGATTTAACTGGACTGAAAACAATTAAATAACTGAAAAGTTTTGTTAGTTCATTTGATACAGGTGGGAAAGAGATTACACAATCAGTCTCATCTGGCTTTCACAATGGGTTCACAGATAAAGAATGGAGGTGAGAAACATACTGACAAACAAATTTGGTTTTACTGAAGACATTTCAACTGTGGTATGGCCAGATGTCCTATTTTCAGCTAGGATTGAGTTAATTTTCTTCCTGTAATTGGTACAGGAAACTGCTGTATTTTACATTTAGGATGAGAAGGATGTTGGTAACACAGTGATATTTCAGCTGTTGCTGAGCAGGACTTGCACTAAGCTGTACTGAAGACTGCAGCTTTTCACACCACACCACCACTGAGGAGGCTGGGGGTACACAAGAAGTTGGTAGGAGAGACAAGCAGGGCAGCAGACCCAAAGTGGCCAAAAGGATGTTCCAAAGGATATGATATCACACTCAGTGTATAAGCTAGGGCAAAAGCTGGCCCAGGGCCTGCTGAGCCACTGCCTGGGACACAGGCTGGGCATCAACTGCTGGGTGATACCCAATTGCATGTAATTTGAACATAATTTGTTTTGTATACTCATAGTTATTGTTTCCCTTCATTTTCTCTCCTGGGAAGCCATCTTTATCTCAAACTGTGAGTTTTTCTTTCTGTTCCTTCCAGTTTTCACGCCATCCCACAGCAGGGTGGAAGAATGAGGGCGTGGTTGTGTGGTGCTTAGCTGCCTGCTGGATGAAACCAGGACACAAGAGAATAGAAATGGCAGGGATTTTAGTCTCATTTCTAATTTTCATATCTTGAACAGTTTTCTGTGGATTTCCAATTCCATAAATGGCTGCTTCTGATATTTTAAAGGGTTATGTGTTTAGTGAACAGAACAATGTAGGTGGACAGTCTGTGCCCCCTAATCCTCAAAGGGCTCTGGTTTTGATATCACGGGTCACCCTAAATCTGCGAATTTCATGTAGGAAGTAAAGATTTGGGATTTTTTGGACCAACATTTTGGATTAACCTTGGCTGCCAAATGCCTAAAAAGCCACTCTCTCACTCCCTGCCCTCAGCCGAAGAAAGTGAGAAAAAAAGATTAAAAACTCATGGGTCAAGATAAAGACAGATTACTCTAAGAAAACAAAATCTGCCAAAGAAACAAAGACAAAATTATTAAATTTATTATCTACTTCCCATCAGAAGGAGATATCCAGACTTTTTCTGGTAAGCAGGTACTCAGTACATGTAGCAGTTTCTTCAAAAGACCACAACCTTAGTAACGAAATATTTTGTGACCTCCTCTCACCTGTATCCCTTAGGTTTTATCACTGAGAATGTTATCATAAGGTATGGGATATCTTTTCAGTCAGTCTGGCTCAACTGTCCCAGTTATGTTCTCTCCTAGACTTTTGCCCCAGAACCTACTTGCCTGTGAGTGTGTGTGTATGTGTGTAGAGGAGTGGGTGACAGCCTAAAGGCTGCACAAGCAATACCCAGCAATTGCTAAAACACCAGTGTGTTATCAACATCATCTCAGCTACAAAGCACAGCACTATACAGACTGCTATGAGCAGTGTTAACCACATCCCAGCCAGTTCTGATGCCTTATGCATATTTGTCAATTCATGTTTGGTTTGGCAGAGTCACTCCACTTAAAGACAATTTAAAGTACTGGGGGAATAATAAATATGTAGAAGGACAGCAAAGAAAACATAAGGCTCCTTAAAACGTGCTAATTCAATGACTGCTAAGCAGCAATAGCTTTTCTACAGCAAATATTTCAACACAAACTTAGCTACCATCTTTGAATTAAAAAAAAAATAAATAAAAATCTGTAACAATGTGTTTCACAGGATGGGTAAGGGTGGAAGAGACCACAGAAAACCCCAGGGGGTCATCTGTTACAGCCTCTCTGCCTAAGCAGGGGCATCCTAGAGCACATGACACAGGACTGTGCCCAGATTGTTTTTGAATACTCCAATGAGGGAAACCCCACAACCTCCCTGGGCAATCTGTTCCAGTGCTCAGTTACTACAAAGTAAAGAAGTTCTTCCTCATATTCAGGTGGAACTTCCTGTGCATCAGTTTCTGCCCATTGCTTCTTTTCCTATTGCGTGGCACCACCAAGATGAGCCTGGAAACATCCTCTTGACACCCTCCCTTCAGATACTTAGACAGGGATGAGGGCCTCTCTCAGTTGCTTCTTCTCAAGACTGAAGAGGCCCAAATCTCTCAACCTCTTCTCATAAGAGATTTGCTCCAGTGCCCTAATCATCTTTGTTGCCTTCCAATAGATCTGCTCTAGGAGCATCATGTCTCTTGTATGGAGGAGACTTCTTAGAGCAGTGATGTAATTTTTCCCCCAGAGTGCAAGAAATGTTTTGAGTTCCTGAAATATTATTATTTTTTTTTTTCTTTAAATCAGATATAAATTATTGCAAGAGCCTGTCCGGAGCTCCAAGCACCATACTACAATTAATCATACAATAAATGCAATTAAATGCTCAGCAAATTAAAACCAATTTCACATAAATGAGATTAGTAAATCAATCAGATAGGAACAGTCTCTATTGATTAGGAACCAAAGCAGTATCATTCCAGGGAGACCCTGTCACATAGATCTGTATTTTAAATATGCTGGGGAAATCATTTAATTTGGTCTATACCAAGAACCTGTCCCTCAGACTACCCCCTTTTTACCCTTCAGCATGCGTAATTTATCATTATCTTAAGATACTCCATGCTACAGAGTATATTTGATTTTGTCACCAAATTAACATGAACAATAGTTTTATTCATTTGAAAAGAATAATACCATGATTTTTAGTACTGCATTTCACATACAGAGAATGACTCTCCAGGTGAATTCCATACTTATATGCTTTCATAAAAAGCCCCAAACCAATGAGCACCAAAAACCTGAAACTAACCTTCTTTTCACATAAATGTGGTCTTTTCAATTTGAAAAGCCCACTCCAGGGATCCTTGTTAATGTTGTTAATTATTGTCAAAAGAAAGAGAAGATTTGTTCCAAAGTCTGAAACTATGCACAAAAGGGAAACAGAAATATCACTTTAATTAATCTTTTCTCTCATTTCTCTGGGGGGAAAGAGACATAATCTCTCTTCTGTTTATACCCATAAATCCCACTCAACAAGTCAGGATCATTCAGAAAGTCTACCCAGGTTTAAAAAGGGTACAGTGCAAGTGGTGCACAGAATACTATACCATGTTAGTGTGGTAGGAGCACAATCCAAAGGAACACAATCCAAAAGGAACACAACCCAACAGTTGTTTCCATGTTTTAAACATTTTTTTTGTTTAAAAGGAAATTTATATTTTCATATTCTACAGGTATGATCAGTTTATGCAAAGAAATCCTTTGAAAGTCAGCATATGAGGATCTTAATTGCATCAGTGTCTATGAAAAAGTTCCATAATACCATTTATGTCCTCAAATTTTCCAAGGTTTATTCCCACATATGACACCAACATAAGCCTGTTTACCTATCAAGCAAAAGTGTTATGTATAGGTAAAGTTAAAAGGAGATTCCATATTGCTGAGAGGGAATGTGTGTTAAATCACAGACTGGCCAAAGTTGGAAGGTACCTTACAGTTCATCTAGTTCCAACCCTCCTGCCCTGGAACAAAAGTCCTAATTCTTCTCTTATATGCACTGCTGTAAATCATAATAGAGGAAATTAAATTAGCCTGATTTGAAACAATGCAAACTAATAATTTGGTATATTTTTTTCTCTGCAGGGTTCTCTCCTGACCTGCTGTATAGCCCTGAGCAGGGATCACACCTATCAAACAATAGTCTCTCCTTTCTTAAACTAATTTATGCTGTTTATCTACCTTGAGTTGCCACAGGCAAAACATCTTAGGTATAGTTGGTATCAAACAGAGTTTAAGGCTCCTGGGCTTTTCTTGTTTTCTTTCTATTGTTGTTGAGACACTGCCTCACAAAATAATAAAAAGAGCACATAATAATAAGGAAAGCAGAATTCTTACTAGCAAATGGATTTTCTAGTACTTTTAAACTCATTTTCTCAATTCTTTTTTACCAGGAAAATCTGTGTCATAATTGGGGTTTCTACACACACTCCATTACTGGCATATTTAGATAATTTCAGCAATAAAAATGTAAGGCTAATTTATTTTACTTTTTCTTACCAAGATACCCTTGAAAACTTTATTGTGCAAGTCCCAGACATTTGACTGTAGAACTTATATTTATATTTATGCTTTTAAATTATATTAGGCTTATTCCTTTGCCATCTGTGTGAATTTTCAACATTCATTTCCAGATACTGTTTTATTTTTAAAAATTGTCAGGTGTATAAATATGGGACAATGCTTATACTGGCTGAGTAATTTTTTTTTCTGAAAATTCACTGTGCTTAAAGAATATCACTGAGAATGCCCTGGGGAAACAATTTCTACCTCATTACCATGTAAATATTCCTTATTCCTGAGTGAGTGAGCAGATTATTGTGAAAAGGAGATGAATTTCTACTCACAGATTTAATAAGTTAAGGGACTTTTGGTATAATTTCTTGCACCTGAAACTGATTCTGTATTTTTCCATATTTTGAAGGTGACCCCTTTTAACCACATTCTGCTGCCAGAGGCTCCCTGAAAAACTGGCTAGTTTACTATATGAAAGCTTTCTGAGAGCTTTCAGGTAGGATAGGCTTATTCTTTGAAAAGCTGGAAATCATTAAAAAAATGCCCTGTTTGAAGTGCTTCAGACATTAGTGGGATTTACTACTGTCATAGAGACCTTGCAAAAGAGCTGATGTTGAGGCTTTACCTTCTTATTTTAAAAGAATTAACTACTAAGAGAAAAGTTATTTGAAGCCTGCTTGCTTGATTTGAATTCTGATCATTTCAGAGCCTTGGGAAGTTAAGATTATCTATCTAAACTCTCATTACAAATTACAACGCCACAAAATTTTCATTAATTAAACATTAGAAGTTGGGTTTGGTTTTATGGTTTTCGTTTTATTTCATTGAACACACTATGTGTTTTTTAATTAAAAATTATGTAATGGTTAAAGATTTGGATCAACTCTCTCTCAAATTATCATCTAAATAAAAATGATTGTTCTCCATTTCCACTGTCCTTTACTTAATAATACACTCCAAACATTTGCCCACATGATTCATATTAATATCTCTACTTCTGTATCTTATGTATATATAAAAAGGAATTTATATTCTATATTCTTACCGCCTCTTCAGAAACTGAGTTACAACAATCTCATTATTTCCATATTTGAACTATTATATTTTACTTGTATTAACCTTTATAGAGTCTCCTATCTAAATTGAAGCATTCTGAATATATTTTTGTCCCATAGAAGTATTTTTTCCAGGTTTTTATGCTATCAGTGCTACTTTTAAAATACAATTTTTTTTTCTCCTTGTTTTTTTTCTTTGCTTTTCAGCCTCAGGTCACTCAGCATTCTAAATTCAAAAGTGGTTACAGACTAACTGATCCCAAGAACAGTCCTTTGTGAACGTATATTTGCTCTTACAAGGTAATGTGCAGTATCCAATTATGATTTTAGAAGATAATCATTAGCCTAATAAGTCAGAAAAAAAATCCTCCTTAGAAAAGCTTTCAAGATTTTGCATTTATTTATTTTCTTGAATAAAATTAATAACTCCTGTAATTTATTTTGATTATAAAGCAAACAGAAGGCCAACAGACTATGCCTGTGTTAAGAGGGTGACTACTTTCAACATAGTAATAAGCAGTAAGGTTTGATACTGCTCATCCATTCACTACATAAGTCTCACAACCTAACCTCTGTTGAAGAAGGTTATTCCCTCATTTTTAACTACCAACTTTTTTATCTGTCTACCATGAAAAATTGCATATTTCATGGTTTTTGTGGAAGAAAAATTTAGCTATCTTAGGTTCTGTAACAGATTCTGGTTTATAATTGATCTGGGCCATTTTGCAAGTTTTAAGTGTATTATCTGCACAAATATTTCACAAGGTAAAAAAATAAATAAGTGTTGTTAATTGCACTTCTGCAGCTAAGAAATGAAGAAAGAATGCAATGGATTTCATATTGAACAAGTTACTAGAGAGTAACAGGTAATCCCATGAAAACTGTCCCCTAGTTTCTAACTATACATGACAGCTCTTGCCTGGCAGAGTCTGAACTGATGCGAGAAATGTTTAATGTTTAAATGCAAACTCCTGCAGGCAGAGACCAGGCCATGCCTGATGGGTCATGTCTGAGTCCCACTGAAATGTAGGCCAAAGCGAAAATTTTTATTTTTGTTGCTTTTTTTCCCCCAAAATTATGTGCCAAGATTTTATTTAGTCTGTACTAAATTGGAAACATGTGGGTAAACAAAAACCCAAATTAATTTCAGAAAAATAATACCTATGGCCTGTGTAAGCACACTTCTCCAAGCAGGCCTTTTCTCCAGCTAATGTTCTTGCTGTGAGAATCAAAATCTTCAAAACAAGTTCAGAAACAAATCTCCAGTCTTTGGCTGATAGTGTGCTTGATAGAGATTGGTCTATTTGTAACTATTCGATGGGGTTTTTTAATTAACACTTCTAAAATCTACAGTCACTTGAGTTCTGGTGAAATGACTCAAAAAACAATGAGCAAATGTAATACTCATCTCTCTAATATATCTGGCCTTTAACATCTTCCTGAAATGGCCACTTCTTCAGCTATCTTTCTGATCAAATCGACTTTCCATATTGAAAATAAATTGCATTTGCACATGATTTTTGTGTCTCTACTCTTTCAGAAATTCACACATTTATTTATACCATTAAATTTGCTTCAGCTCGTATGAAATAAGAAATAGTCACATAAAAATGATAATCGTTGTTGCAGTACTTAAATAATGCACATGTTTTTAGAGTTAATAACCTAAGCAATAACATGATTTTTTTTTAACATCTAGAAAATAAACTACTATTCCATGTTATAAACTGTGGAAAAACATTTGCATAAAATCTCTCTCTGGATCTCACCATCTGCACTTTTGTTTAGGCAAGGAAAATATGAAAAGATGTCCAGCTTTACTAAGTAAAGAAAAAAAAAATAAAGCCAAATTGGATCAATGAACAAATGAGTAAAATCTTCAAACATAAAAATTAGAATTTTCTTAGAAATAAATGATGTGAAGTTGACTTTATAAAATCATTACCATTGTGCTACCTTTTTAGTAGACTATTACACTATATGCTACCTTTATATTAGACAGCATGATTTTTCTAAAAATATTTTTATAAAATAAGGACACTGATAGTCATAGACTGACTGCAGGGTGACTTTTAACTGACACAAAACTTTTCCTGAAGCTTCATTTTCTTTGTGGAACCTAATATTTTTCCCTTAAGGAAAAGACAATTCTCATCCTAGGTGAAATTTTGATTTTTGTATTAAGGAGATGCATGAAATGTGGCATTTCTGGGTTTTCTTTTTTAAGTATCAATTGAACAGGGATGGAGTCTTCCATTCAGTAATTTGGAATTGCAGTACTGATTTTATGGATTTAGTATGTTGGAAGATTTTGGAAACTACAATACAAAGACTGCAAAATCTTTCAAATGTGTCATCTATATTTTGCATTGACTTACCAAAACCATGCATGAAACAGGTCAGATTAAAACTATATTGTGGTATTTTACATATCCAGCAAAAGCTTTGAATAATCTTCTGCTAAGGCAGCATATTCAAACTGTCAAAGGATTTCTGAGTAGAGCCATCTAATCTTGCTTTCTATAACCTTAAAAAAAAAAAAAAAAAAAAAAAAAAAAGTATCCAGGCATATTTCTGCAATTGAAGACTTAAATTCAAAAAAGTAATTCCCAAAAATAGTATTTTGGAAGATTTCTTTCTTCCTGCAATATACAGCAGTTTTATCTAGAAAAAGATTTTTTGCTGTTTTTTTGGTTTTCTTTTTTTTTAAGTTAGAAAGAATTAAGAAATACCTTAATTATATTCCAAAATTTAAACATGTAGTCAAAAAATATTTCAGTGTTCTGCAAAATATTTCTTTCCCTGATACATATGTCCTTATGACAGTAAATACAATGAGAAAATGTTTAGCTTTCCTTTGCTTTTACAATTGCTTCAATGTTTATATTTTGCTTTACTATCAA
The DNA here is from genome assembly GCA_025504685.1 of Leucosticte australis. Taxonomy (NCBI): domain Eukaryota; kingdom Metazoa; phylum Chordata; class Aves; order Passeriformes; family Fringillidae; genus Leucosticte; species Leucosticte australis. The sequence goes on along the minus strand of JANIJU010000002.1, from coordinate 26,353,518 downwards.
GTATTCTAGTTCATAGTTATAAATATTGGCCTAGGAATAAAAGATATATTTTAGCAGGAAAGAAGCAAACATTTGAATTATCCAAACTGAAGTAATATTTGCTGTGAAGATATCATCACACAAGCAAGGTGGCATGTCTCATGTGATCTTTAATACCATGAACCTTGACCAGCTAATCTACACTATCTGTAAAAAAAAACCAAACTAAAAAACTGCAATTTATCTATTTCTTAGATACAATACTTGTTACTGCTTTCCTCTATTGGTTCTAGTAAAACATAAATAAATTGTTTCTATTTGTAGCATTATTTGTAAAACTGCCCTGTGGATTTAAGAAAAACAGACTGAGATTAACATTCTTATTTTTCCTTAACCATGTACAGGATATATAAATATATATAAAGATATATCAATATTTACACACAAATTATTTTCTTGCTTCTTATTGGCACTATACACAGATACAAAATTTGTGCTTGTGGTGGGTAAGCCTTGTCTAGCAGCCAAACTCCCACCCAGCTGCTTTCCACTCCTCTGTTCTGTGAGGTTGGGGAGAAAACAGGAGAACAAGAACAAGAAACCATCTGGTTTGAGGCAAAGAGCTGGAATAAAGACAAAAGACAAGTGCCAGTTATTGTCATGGACAGAACAAATTCAGCTTTGGGGAATTAGCTTCATATATTGTTAGTTAATATAAATGTTTAATTATTGATTGATGTATTTGAAACCAAAGAAAAATTAAAAAAAACCCCAAACATTTCACAGCTGGAAGAAACACCTTTTCTCCCCTTTTCCCACCCTCCATGTGAAAAACAAGGTTCACTTTCTCACACTATTTACTTTAATAAAGTAAAATAAGCTTTACTTTATTAAAATTTAGACAGTTTAACAAAGTACAATAGGAGACAAAGACCATAGAGCAAAGATATGGGGCCATGTGCATCTTGGCACTCAGCCAAGAGCACACCTGCTATTTTGGAAATACCCTTTATATGCAACTACTCTTGCATCAACCTGTCACATATTCATTAACAATTATGCATAATAAACTTTTCCCCAAACTAATTCACCTATTCCAAGAACTGTTTAGCATGGCTCCTCCTCGGGTCCACCTTTTTAGGGCATGCATATTTCTTGGTAGTGGTTTTTGTCCATTCTTATAATCACCTCCAGTTTTGGGCCCCGGCCCAGACTGTCTTCAGATGGTGAGTGCTGACAGCTGGCACATCTGTAGCTGGTGTCATCATTGTATGTTCATTGGATGTTATCCTCATAGTATAGGGATAAAATATTTCTAAAATCATGGAAAATTCAGGCAAGTTAGAAAGGAAGGATAGGCCTGATAGGCCCTGGGAAGCTGTTAGCCTGCATCTGTATAATCATTTAATGAATATGAAAAATTATATGATTGTTAGATGTGATGACTGTTCAGTAATTGGATATAATTATTGTTTAATTGTAACAAGAATTGTGAGAAAATGTGTTGGGGGTTTGATGGAAAGTACAAAACCCACGCTTGCATGAAATCAATGTATACGATACAACAATATAAGCTTAATACTTATATGTAGTTATATAATGATAAGGATACAAATACATGTTCATCCTGAACCCATGTCAGATTCAGATTTGGGTCTGTATCCCTGACACCTGGGGCTCTTTAATAAAAGCACCTGCATATAATCATTCCATGATTATGTGTTCCTGAACGCTAACAATCCCATCCAAGCAGGCATTTTAACACAAGCGTATCTGTATCAGCTGTTTCACTACTATGTCTAAGTTTAATTAACAACAGAAATAAAAACTACATCTTTATAACAAAGTTACTTTAACACCAAACATATGGATTAACATTTTAATATTTGCAAAAAGCCAATATTATAATATATATATCTGTAACACTCCTCATCCCCCCAGGTACCTTTCCTCCTTTTATATGACTTCAAGTAACACTCAGTCTCTCTGTAAGGCAACCAGAGGTACAAGGTGTGTTGTGCTCAGGAGGCAGAAGTTTCCCTCTGCATGTCTATCCTTCCTTCTCTTTCACTCTTTTGCTGCTCCAGAGCTCTCCACCACTGACTTGTTCTTCCTTTCCCTTCTTTCCTCACCTTGCTGTTCCCTCTCATTCCTCTTTACTCCCCACACCCTACTATCTTCCTGTGTCCTTCTTACACACGCAGCCTACGCTGGTGGTTGGATCTGGCTGGAGCCAGCTGTGTCCAGCTGGGGCTGCCC
>JANIJU010000002.1:26121253-26351270 GCA_025504685.1 Leucosticte australis | reverse complement strand
TGGAGGGTGGTTGGATCTGGCTGGAGCCAGCTGTGTCCAGCTGGGGCACCCCCAGCCTCTCCTCACAGAGCCCCCGCAGCCGGCAGAGGGACACCTGCACTTCATACAGCTCCAGGAGGAAGAACAGTTATTACATTTGCATGCAGCTGTCCAACATGTATCATGGATATTTCCCATCCAGGCAAGTGCCATGACAAAGTTTCACAGCCATCTGTGAAAAACAGCTGTGTGCATAACTTGTGTTCCTTTTGCCTCCCTTGCTCTGAAGGACCCCACCACGGGATAACACTGAATTACACTGGAAGCAGACTAATCAAAAAACACATAGTATGCCTGACTCAGCTTTTCCAAACTTCATAGCCCATATACTTTTCTCCTGGTTCTGGTAAGCCTGTGGGTGACCAGAAGCTGAAATAACTTAAAAGCTATAAAAATGGCTGCGTCAAGGCGAAAATACTTTTTTTCTTTATATTTGCTAGTCCTGCATTTGTTTGCCTTCCACCTGTTCAGGTTCAATAATTATGTTGTGTTTGAAGAGTAGACTAAGTAAATTATTTCCTATACTAAATGACAAAACAAAGACTTTGCCTAATTTGGGGGATAAGACACTTTTATTTTTTTTTAAGGACTGTGCTCCAGAGCAAGACATAAGAGGAAGAGGAAGTTAGTACATGGGTAACACATCTTTCACTCAGCTGCCAGACGTGTACAGATTATGAATGAAAACTAAGAAAGCTGAAATTGCAAGTAAGAAATACAGGCTCAACAGCTACATTCATCAAATAGAAGGAAACCTGACAGGGATGCCTTTGAAGGCAAGCCAGTATGAAGTACCACGTAGGGTTTTCACTGTTCCCTGTCTCATTACAATCACACCTTTAATGATTTCTATCCCATATTGATGTGCCAGGCTCACTGATTTATGCATGAAGTCTGTGAAACAGCAGAATAAATAAATGCTTCCCATGGATTATTTTTTCACTTCATACTCAGTATCAATAGGAATACAATACAATTCCTATCAATAGGAATGCAAATACCGTTGTATTTCCCTGATGAGTGTACTCTGACCACACTTCCTGTCCTCACTGACTATTTATAACCAACAATTCCTCCAGCTATAGGAGAATGAAGCCTCTTGAGAGAAGACAACATGTTTTGCTTCAGATCTTGGTTTAAAGAAAGTCACAAATCCTGCCATTTTCCCTTTTTCTAGAACAGAAAGCTTTTAAGTGCTGCCACCGTGCCACGGGATTCATACTCAGAATTCCTTTGAATTGCAGTTTCATGTCTTAACACATACCTCGCACATAGCTCTTCTTTGTTAGGATGGGGAGTTGTAACAATCTGAAGATCAAATGAAAGCCTTTTTTGTATGGATGAAAAGTCTTTGGGTCAAACTCAGATGTGATTTCAGCAGAGAAACTTGTGTGTCCTTAGCAGAAGTTCAGCTGCTTCAAAGATCCATCATTTTTAGCTCAGAAACACTTACTGTTTCTACATTCATATGAAGTTACATGTCAGTAGGCATTGAAGTTCCACTGAATAAACAGACAAAAAAGATAAATAAACTGGAAAAGAAAAATGCAAAAACCACCATCTGTAATGAAGCTCAGTCATGCCTTCTACTGCACACAACAGTAATCTCAAGAATGTTCACATCACGCTGATCTTTTGCTGTCTTTAAGCTAAATTTTCTACTATTCAGATGAAAGTTTTTCTCATCTACATTTTCTCTCATTTTTTTTCTTGTAATGACATCTACTAAACTCAGTTGTGAGCAATCAAAAAAAGTAAGAATTTCTAAAAGAATGGATCCTTTGATTGATTTTAGATCAACTCTGTAGGAAAAATCTTGAAGGCATCAGTGAGAAAATAAGATTTTACAGTCATTCTGATTATTAATAAAAATAAAAGCAAAAATACATTAAAATACAGTGAATATGACACAAAGTAAAAACATGGCTTCAGGGTATTAAAAAAAAAAGTTTCCCATTTCATATTAATGACCTGGTGAGTGTTGCAGTCCCTGACCTTTGTAATTTTAGGAACAGAAAAAATAATCAAATCAAAGTATGTTCTGTCAGATGACTAAAACACAACTTTTCCTGTAATATCAATGCTAATTATAACTACATTGTGTTTTTTATTTTTCATTACAATTGCAGAAAGAGAAAGGGTGAGTTCTTACGACTCTTCTATTTTAGATTTGTTTGGTTTGCTCAGTTGTTCAGATCTGTGTGATTGCCTCAGCTTTTCTGAATTGACTTTTGAAAGCTTTTTTTGAATATTTTGTTCCTGCATCTGTTCAGGGAGATACGGAAAGTGAACTTACTTGGATATACACGATTTCAAAGCTGAGATTTAAAAAACATTTGAAAAAATTCTTTCCTGAAGAGCTAGTCAACAAGTGAAGCTTTTCCATTTTTTTAAATTTATGTTTTTAAAAATGTTTGAAGCATTTAAAAATGTTTGTTGTGAACAGATTTTTTTTCTCAGATTGAAAGGCTTTTAAAAATAGAATATTTCTGGCAACATATTTTAATACTGGAAAACTCAAATCTTTTATCTGTGTTCTAAGAATTATTCTCATCTGAGCAATGGAACAAAATCCTTCTTCATTAGAAGAATTAGCTGTCTCTTCATTAGCTTTCTTAAACTTAAGTCTCCCTTATATGAAATAAACTAATAATGCAACTATGATAAAATCAACCAGTATTTCCTTTAATCACCACAAATTACCTCAATCTGATACAAGATTTTCACAGAGGACAGATTCTCTATAATATGTTCAATAACTCAGTAAAATACAGCTGAATCTCCCTCAACATATCTATGAGTCTATGTGATTTTCGACCTACTGACCCTTCATACCAAGAAACTAGTTAAGCACAGTGAATGCATAGAAAATTTACTTACTCCAAAATATCTTCACCACTTGCTCAACAATTTGTTTTTTTAATGTGCCCCAAAGCTCTATTTTCTTATATTACTTCTGTGTTCAGGAAAATTTAAAGACCTTGAAACAAGGTAACAGCTTTCACATAAATAAAAAGCTATTGGAAAAAGGAAGACAAGTAATTGTTCTTTATTCCATTGGACCAAAAGTAATGGGATTAATTTGCAAGGAGGAATACTTAAGTTAGATGTAAGAAAAAGATAAGGTTTTATCTATTGTTAAGGGTAATTAGGCTTTGTAATACAGTCCAAGGCTTTTAGAATCATATAATTGACATCTTCTTAAAAATAGATCAATTAAATAAGTTAGGAATACCTTGTTGGCAGATGATTCTGTCCTAGGGCAAAGAATTCAATTACATAATACCTCAAGTTCCTTTCCAGGTCTATTTTATGTGTTTTGTAACACTGAAAACACTGAGTTAATCATACCACTTTTCTAAGACAGTACTAGAAAACGAATAGAAGGAATTGATGTGCATGCAGTAGGACACAGAGCAGTATCAATTACAGTGTCTGGTCTCCATTTTAGTATATGCTGGCATGGATTTCTGAAAAGCCTTATCCTCATTATCTTGTTACTACCCTACTGTGTTACAGAACCACATGGCTGTGGGGCTGAGAGATTATCAGCAATGACAACAGAAAAGCCTTTTAGCTGTTTGCTGAATTTGAGGGAGATTTAGCAAAAAATAACAACCAGAATATTCTAGTTTGTTTTTCGTGTCTCTTGATAATTGTGCCAGTCAGTGTCCCTGAGAAGCAAAACAGATTTTGGGTCAGTCATTTGTTTTTTGTTTGTATTTTTTTTTTTCCTGACCAAAGAGATACATTAGTTAATTGTGCAAAATTTCTAATATTGCATCCTAAATGCTATGCAGCTTGGACAGTCTAAAACTGCATCATTACTTAAGCTTGAATTGCAGCTACTTTGACATAATTTTTGTCTACATAAGACTTTCTTTCTGTTTATATAAGACTTTCTGGTGAGTTATACTAACATAAATCTTCATATTCTACCACATGCCGAATTTCATCAGGGGATTCCAATTTGGAGAAGTAAATGTGGTTTTGAAATACTCCAAAATTAACTGAAAAGAGCATTTCAGAGGCTGAACTGATTTCAGAAGCAAGGGTGACACAAACACCTAGCTCACACAGCAAAATAAATCCCGCTGTTGGTTTTTGTTGGCATTATAGTAGCCTAGACAAGAGAATAACTTAGCCCTGCTAACAGTATTTCCAAAAGGTTTTTTTTCATTAATTAATATAATAACTTTTAACAATCAAAGCTTTTGGTTATAGTCATCCAAACATTCACCAAATAACTCAAGTATGCTGCTAAATTCTGTATGATGTTTAACTGAACATGATTATATAACTACTAAAAAAAATGTATTTCTTGTCTCTTTCAGTGGAATAAAAGATGTGTAACACGAAACTAAGAACTATTCCTCCACATAGTTTTAGTTATGAAATTTGAGTTTGTAAGGTACTATCACTTCCAATAGAATATTCTTCAGTCAACATATACTTTGAGCTCTTTAGTAAAAAAATACAAGTACTCAGTCTCAAAGGAAAATACCATGTCACTGGATACAAATGATGGTAAAAAAAAGTAATTGTGTACTTTTGAGAATGTTGTCTACAATATTTCTGGGATTCATGAAAAAAGTATTTCTTTGAATAAGTATGTAATTATAGGTTTTTTTAAGTCATGCCATATGAAATGTCTTAAAATCTGTCTATTTACCATACTCTAATATTTGTTGTCACAACAAATGCTATTTACTGTAAAATTCTTTTTGTACTTCATAAGACTTGGAGAATGGCCTAAGATCTCTACGAGGTAACATTAACATTTTTTGTTTCTACAGAACTTTTCCCTTTGATTTGCCTCATACTTAATTGATGAAAATATTCAATAGCTTTGGTGATCAGATCTTTTTCTTTGTACAGCACAATATGCATAGATTTTCTTATGCTTGTATCCCATGGTTATGAAATTTTCACATTTCTAACAAATGCTTCAGTGAATCAGACAAAGTTTCAGCATATCATTGTTTATGATGCTGTCATAATGATTCATTACTGTATGGGTGCCTCTGATACAGAAATCCCCTGAAGGAGCTTCCCAAACTTACGTCACTCTATCATTTTCTTCCCATAAAGAAAGTTATCTGAGTTCAATGATTTGAAAAGCCAGACCAATATTCAGCTTTGTAATTGGTAATGTTCTCACCATGCCCAAGTGTTCCCAGGTTGTTTTGCTTAGAAATATATTATTTGATTTCTCAGTTTGTATGCAGTTCAACAGCATGCCATACATGTAACACTCATAGTTCACCTTAAGGTATACTGAGCAAGTTATTTACATCAACGACTCTATTTTAAGATTTATCCTAGACTGTATCTCTTCTCATATTACCATCCATGTTGTGAATAACAGAATAAAAATATAAAATTTAAATGAATTAAACAAATAACCTGGAAAAAATGAGTATTAAAATATTAACTATTACCTCACATTTTCCTAAGTGTTTGAACTAAATTAACTTAATTCATATTAATTAAACTGAAGTACAGATGGAAATAAAATAATGATTTTTTTTCCCACTGCTAAAAGCCTACAATTATTTTAAAGCAAATTTTAAATTGTGAAAAATGTTATTTCTCATCAAGAGAAATTATCTACTCATATTTTCAAAATTACTTTTTATCAGATACTTAAAACACATTTTAAAATAGGATAAAAAAAGAACAAAGAAAAATCACTTAAAGAAATTATATGATTTCAGTATGCAACGAAAGCATTTTAAGATCAAAGCATAAGACATTAAAATATAGAGTCACTTTGAGCACATCAACAGTAATAAACACAACATAAAATGCACACAATGTACTACAGTTATATTTGACTGCTTCTTTGTTCTTTCAAAGAAGTGCTAGTTAAATCTATGGTTATGTTTAGATAACTGTTTATACTCTGCTATTTTTGCTTACTTGGAATGCTTTCAAATTTCACTGGGAGAATTCCTAGCTTTTCAACATTGCAGCTGGTGTAGCTTGGCATAAGTTTATTGAAATTTGTGAGCTACACTTCTCTAACCTCATACACTGGCTCTTGGATCCATATCCATGCTGGAGTCTCTCATGTTCCATTTTGATTTTTGTGGCTGGGCTACATGTAGAAAACCTTCTAAGTAATTTATATATTTTATATAAAGGAGTTCATCTAAGTGGAAGAAGTTAGGCAGCATAACCATATGCAGCAACAAAATGATAGAAGTATTTTCTTTTTGATATTGAAGAAGTTCATCAGAAGTGGCATGAACCCTTTTCTTGCATTTCACTTGCTGGAAAGTCTTTAATTCCACCTTGGTGGAGAAACAGCCTTTTAAAGCAGGAGATTACATCAAACAATAGACTTAATTAATGGGAAGACTTGGTTTTTGTTGTATGGAAGAAATAAAAAATCTGCATAAATTATTTATGCTTGACATATTTTTCCTTGATTGATAAATAATTCCCCAAGTTATTTATTCTTCATGCACTATGACTGCACAAATTAAGTCTATGTTTTTATATTGTTTTGACTGACAGCTCTACAAATTTAAAACTCACATTCATGTAAGAAAATTATTGAATTTTGGCAAATGTGAATTTTAATTCACTCCTGCAGCTGATGGAAAACAATTCTCTATATTCATATTTTGAAGTATAATTGCTTGTACATACAGAAATTCTGTTTTTCTGATGTTGTCTTTTTGAACAGTATAGATGAATTAAGATCCTGCAGAATAAAAATAAATAATAAATGATAAGGACCTGGAATTCGATACAATTTTTCAAGAATGCAACATAGTGTGACAGTAAATTATTTAGTCGTACTTTGCATTTTACTAAATCAGCTCTGTTTGGTAGTAATCACAGCTGTAGTCATAATCTTAGTAGCAGTTTTACTAAAACGTGTAAAGAAATGTGCCTCAGAAGTCAAACACTGAAGACAAAAATCCATTTTCCAGCATCACACTTTCCTGAGTAGGCAATGAAAGGAGTGGGGCAAACTTCAGGATCATATCAAACAGGGTACAAAAAGCAGTGGACATGTGGTATTTGCTGCAGGCATTCATCCTGCAGGATGTTGAATGCACAAAGAATGCATCCAGGAGTATGACACAAATGTGGTCAGGAACAATTAAATCACATTATTAAACAGAAGAAGCAAATGGATCTCTTGCACATGCTTCAGAGTATAAAAAGGAAAAATATAGAGACTGTGGATCAGTTAACAAGTATTTAAAACCACAACATATTTCTGTGAAAATATTTCCTAATGACCTTGGTTAAAAATTAGTTTTAATTAAGATACAATTAAAAAGGACTTAGAGGTTGCTTGAAACCTTCAAACTTCTCTTTCATGAAATACTCCAAAATGAAGTCACAAAACTAATTCAAACATGGGGTGAATGAGAAAGTTGAAGCCAATGCCAATGCCTTTTTATATCAAAAAGTCCAAACTTCTGCTTCATTTTTAAGACACAGAAATGCTCCCAGAGCTACTTCACTGCTAAGACTGCCCCTCCCCACCTGCCCCCCTCCAACCATGCTGGAATATCAGGAGGTTCAAACTTGTATTGAAATTGGGTGGCAAAGGATTATTTGGTGGATGGGGGGAAGAGAGGGAGGGGCCAGGAGGAGGCTGCAGCAGGAACTTCTGGGAGAAGTTCTAGAAGCTTCCCCCTTGTTCAACAGAACCAAGTGACTCCAGAACAGACCCAGTGCTGGCCATCAGCCTGTCCATCAGAGATGTTGGCAGAACTTCTGGAATAACATAGTTAAAAACTGGGAAAATTGTACTATGCAAAAGCAGGTGCAGTCAAGAGAGGAGAATGCAACTCAGACTCTCAAGAGTGAGAAACAACTGCAGACCTAAAGGCTAGAGAAGAAGTGTAAGGAGGTTTTCCACATGCTGGAACAGACATTCTGCTACAGTCCATGGCTAAGACCATGGTGAGAGCACATGGAGGCCCATGGTGAAGCAGGTAGATGCCCAGAAAAAGCTGGACCGGGTTCCTGTCATGACCCGTGTGCCCGTGGAGAGAGGAACCCATGATGAAGCAGGTTTTCTGTCAGGAATTGGGACCCTGAGGGGTACTCACACTGATCTCCCATGGGATGGACCCCACACTAGAGCAGGCTAAGAGGGTGAGGAGCATCCTCCCTGAGGAGGAAAAGCAGCAGAAATAGGGTGTTTCTCAGAAACAACTGAGGATACCAGAAAACTGCATAAGAATTTATCCTAGTTTATCTTAGGAAGTCCTGGAATTTATCATGTAGCTGGAATTAAGACCCAGCAGTGTCCTTTGCAGGCATACAGTGGGTAGGAATCTGTATGTCTCAGCTCACTAAACAGCCAGAGTCATCAATCTGGAAACTGAGTCCAGGTTTTAATGAAGCCAACTAAGAAGGAAAGAACCTCAGAGCAGCAAGAGGTGGAAGCAGGGATGGATCTTGTTTCTTAGCCCATCTGAGCAGCCAGTTCACAAACTATAATTGTTTTTTTTCAGAATTTCACTGAAATATTTATTTTTATTTGATTTCTGAAATTCCCATTGTCACTTATGCCTGAAAATAACAAAAAAAGACATTTAAAACTATCTACAACTTACCACCTACCTCCTACCAAAATTCTCTGGGACTGTAAAACTTATAGATTAATTTCTTTGCAATTGGTATTCTAGACTTACCTTTTTCAAAGTGAATGGAATTATATGATTCAAAGACTTTTGACATAGTGCATTTAGGAAGTAGCTCTGTAAATCATACAATCTTTCTTGCTCTTGCATTATTATACAAAGCTGTTACAGAAGATTGTGACCACAGGTCACACAGTAAAAGCATTTGTTATCTCTGCAGTGAACTGTGTCCTATGCAAAAATGCCTATAATTTCCAAAATATTTTAAAAATTCAAACCACTGTGTTATCAGTAGCTAATTGGTTACAAATTTTGAGCAGTTAATTTGTTGCATTTATACAAGCTGAGAACAGTTCAAAATTTTTTTTATTAACACTGTAAAACAGTTAAAAAGCATCTGAAAATATTTATCATGGGTAAATAATTCCAGTATTGAGAATAAAGATGATTACAGAACAAGGAAAAAAAACCCAAACCCTAAAATATCCCAAAATAACATACCTTAGAATTTTACCCCCTCAAGGCTTTTTGCAGGGAGGAAGATTTAAACTTAGAATTGAGCAACTAATACCCAGAACTTATTTAAGTGAACAAACTGAGCAGCTTAAGACATACAGTGAGAAGAGATTAAGCCCTTACTCTAGTTCACAATAAGCAGAAAACTGAATGCCAGTCTCTGAAATGAAAAAGTGATCTTCTCTGTTAGATACTGGTTACTCTACCGTGTAAGCATTCTTACTTTCTATAAATAAAATCATTCAGGCAGTATCTTTATTATACCGTAAAACAGGAATACTGTTGAGATTCTGAGAAGTTATGCAGAGAAAGAAAATGGTCAGCCTAATGCAATTCAAAATAAGTAAAATGATTTTTGAAGAACAGTTTAATACATTCTACTTACAGTTAAGATACTTGTTTCTTTAGCACTCATCTGCATAAATATAAAAATAAAATATTTAAAAAGCTACATCATATAATGTCTAATGTAGAGGCTACCAACTTGCATTGAAATTCCATAAGAAAAGCCATTGCTTCATCTTATGGAGATCATTTCACACATCCTTGAAGTGAAGACGCTTTAGATAAAACTTAGCACCTGTTTACAATACACAGCAAACCTCACATAATGTTTTACTAGCAGAGAAAGAAATGAAGTGTCCAAATAAAGTGCAGGGGATTTACTGGCACAGTGTAATTACTTTTGCTGGAAATTGTCCAGGACACTGTGGTTAAAGGTCTTACTGTTACAGAAAATCCCACAAGGTCTTTAATGGTTTCACATGGTACACGCTGGGGCTTGATTTGATGTCTGATATAAAGTAGGTGATGATAATCTCTGAAAGGTGTTTGTGTTTGAGTCTGCTTTCACTCTAGTTTGAGGGCAGCATAGCATTTACTGTTCTGTGCACTTACCAATGGTCTGTAGTAGCAAGAAAAAAGAAATGTCAGGTCTTCAGAAAGCTTTGTGATCCACTAAAGGCTGATTTTCTTGGTATTAGGCATACATAATATTGAAAGTATAGGGTATTGAAGGTCATGACTCAAAGAACCACTATCAGTATAAGAAGAAAAATCATTAGGGAGAGAGCAGGAAGAAAGCAAACCCTTCAAGGCTGTATTTCAAATATAGTCACAGTCCTGCATAATTCTGATCTGAAATGATAGCTCTGTAAATAGGACCTCTCTACTTCAGATACAACCCTAAAATCTTATTAAGGAAGAACCATATTATATAATGGAAAAAAGACCTGGCAAGCAACATATGAAAAATATTAATTTGCAGTGAGAACTTTTCCTCTGTCTATGAGAGAACTCACAAGTACTCAGGTCCTAGAAAAAAAAACCTCTCTCTGATGTTGCTGTTTTAGCAGTGTGTATATTCAGAAAACTAATTCATATTAACATAATTTGGGAAATAATTTGGGAAAAAATAATCTGTTATAAGTATTGAAAATTGAATGTATGCTAATTTTATTTCATAGGATGTAATTTATCCTATGAAAAGGCAGATTACATTAAATGAAGGACGTGACAATACAAAAGATCATATGGAAATAAACAGGAATGGTTTAAAAGACGGTGAGCAGAAGTAGCTATAAAATTGTCATGTCTTTATGTGTGCATGCACAGCTTTTTGTGGGATTCAAAAGATTACGAATGTCAAAATGTATTTTAACCCTCTGTTGTTGTTAAACAGATATTTTAACTTTGAAAATCAGTTATTATTAAATGTTTCATAAAAATTTTTCAGTGTTCTTAAAAAGTATTTCTAGAACATAATTTTCTCCTCTTCTTTACAATCAATTCTGTTATAAACGCGTATAAGTCAGAATGTGAAAGTAAAACCTGCTATGCTGATTTTATTTTAAATGTCTCTGATCTAGCTCATCCTTGCCTCTGGGTTTTTCCAAGGCAGCTAATATAATTGTTGTTCCAATTTTCACTATTTTTGAAGTAAAAAAACAAAAACCCATTCCTTTCAAAGATAACCTGCAAGAACTGGACACTAGTGACTAATGAAAGAGACAGATAGCTAGTTTATGAGAGATTAAATGTTCCAAAAATTTAGATGTTGTGATCTCTGCATTGCAAAAAAAATAAGTACCCTGGAAATTAAACTGTGTCCTTGAAAACCTGTCTTAAATCTCATTGAATGGTAATGATATCTATACTTGTAAGGTTTTTTTTTTTCAAATTTATGCTCTAAAATGTACAGAAATGCCTTTAAAATTAACAAAAATATGCCATTGCCTCACTTTTGAAAATGGCAAACATACTCCATATTCACTCTCATTCTTCTCACAGTTTTACCTTGTGTTCTTTGCTATAGTGAGGCAGCCAAGAGAGTCCAGGCTAGCCCTGGAGAAACTCCAGTGCCACACCAGGAGTGGGGAACAGCAGAGGTCTGGATTGTACCTTCCCCCCAAACCTGAAGAGCAGCTTGCTCTGTGACAAAGAGTGCCACAGCCATGTCAGGGGTTGGGCAAAGGAGAAGGAGGGTCCCTGGTCTTGAGGTTCTAACAGGGAGAAGATAATTGCAATTGAAGAGGTCAAGAACAAAAAGCCCTGAGCACACCAGAGTGCATGGGATAAATATAGTTGCAAATGAATGGGTGGATACAAGCAATTAACCAATGGGAGATCCTTGGGGGAGGATTGAGGAGATTAAGTCACCTCCTTGAGGCCAATTAAAACAGGGGGGATGAGATGGTAGGTCACATAGTCCAATGGGGCCTTGAGGAATAGGGGAATTCCAAAGGGGTAGTATAGTCCAGGATTGGTCCAAGGAAGGATTGACAGGGATGGTTTGGGAGCAAAAGGCAGGGTTACAATGACAGGCAGGGAAGGTGGTGGAGAAAAGGGCAGGAGAATCAATGAAGGACAGCTCAGGGGTGGGTACAACTCAAGGGCAAACCAACTGTAGGAGATACCTAGGGGAAGGAGGAACATTGGAGCATTGCCATTCAACAGCAACCTAATAAAGTAAACAAGAACCACAGCACTATAGGATGAACAAGAATAGCTTTAGTACTTCAGCTATTAGAAGGCTGAGTTTTAAATATTTTGTGTAGCTTTAAGGCCTGAGGCTCTTCTCCTTCGGCTACTGATGGGGAAGACAAGATACAGAACTCACAAGTCTGTTGCAATTTCATGTTATTGTTTCCCTTCATATTTTCTTTTATGGCATTAGAATCAATGATACACCATTGTTGCTCATCTCTGACAAGCATTTCTTTTTATTGAAGTCATTTACTCTCACCAAATAACTTAGGATTTTACAATGGCTCTCAAAATATTACTACTAGTGTTTCTGAATCTAAAAGACCACTTGCAGCTTCCTGATTAAAACAGTTTTTGAGTTAAATCCCTGCAGCTATGCACAAGTGTTTTTAATCCACATTGAATCAAAACAATTCTATTTAAAAAAATTCTTCACTGTTCATTAGAAAATGAGTCAGGTGAGTTGTTTTTAACTTGTTCTAAAGAAAGAATGGAATATAACTAGTTGCTATCAAAAACTCTGAAAAAAATCTTATTTTCACAGGGATATATTGGAAGAAAGATTGTACAGTGATTAAAAAATTGATAATAAGTCAAAAAGTGTTGCAGGCTTTGTTTACTGCAGGTTTAAGAAAATTAAGAGAAAGATTCAGTCTATGGCTTATATTTTTCTTTCTGAGAAAAAATAATAAAGTGTTACTGTAATTTTAAAGAGCTATTAATGTTCTTCTACATAACCTCTCTATGTACAGTTTGTGAATTATGTGTAATACTGAGGACTTCTAAGTTCTTTCAGAATCTAACCAGAAACTCCACTTCTAGTTCTTTATATCCCACTTTACATTGAAATTCCACCATTTTATAATGCAGGAATTAGTGTAGCAAATTTCTTGATCTTTAATAGTTTGTTCTTCCAAGTGAAGTCCTTTTGTAGAAAAAAGACTGGCTTTATTATTTTTTTTATCCCCTGCCTCCCCAAGTCTGGATGATAAAAGGTAGCATTTTTCTCTGTTTCTTAACATGTTTTCTTTCTATGTTTGTCCCAAATTGATAGAAATCTCTTGTCAAAATGTGTTATGCTCTGCCCCTCAATACCTTCAGTGAGGTGATGGGTAGCACAGGAAGTTGGACTCTGGACCTGGTTGTATCCTTCTTCTGTTAAATCCTTCCTACTTACTTTCCTCCTGTGGTGAGTTGATCCTGGCTAGGAGTGGGTGCCCACTAGATCTGCTCTATCACTCCCCTCCTCATCTGGTAATGGAACAAAAAATTATAAAAGAAATCATGGGTTGAGGTAAGGACACAAAAAGATCACTTGCAAGTTAATCTTATGGGCAAAACAGGCTTGATTTGGGGAAAAAGAATTAATTTGTTACGAATCAAACCAGAGTAAGATAATAAGAGACAAAAATTAAATTTTAAAACCCTTTCTCCCACCCCTCCTTCTCTCTGGGTTCACCCTCACTCCCAAATTCTCTACCCCTCCCCCTACAGAAGTGCAGGGGGATGGGGGATGGAGGTTGTCACGTTTTGTCTGACATTCCTCACACTCATCTCCTTCATGCTTTGGCTTGGAATCTTCAGTGATCTGCAGGTGGATCTCTGCTCCCCTGTGGCTGCACAGGAACAATCTTCATCTCCACAGGCTGCCAGTTAATCTCTGCTCCAGTGTCTGGAGCACATATTGCCCCTTCTTTTTCACTGGCCTTGGTGTCTGCAGAGCCCTTGATTTCACAGATTTGCTCTCATCTCTCTCACTGCTGTTGTTTGTGCCACAGGGTTTTTTCCCCATCTTAAATACATTAGCCCAGAGGTACTACTGCTGTCTCCTCTGGGCTTGACCTGCCCAGTGGCAGGTCCACCTTGGAGCTGGCTGCTATTGGGTCTGCTGGACATGGGGGGAGCTTCTTGCAGCCTTTCACAGAAGGCACTTCTGTGGTCTCCCCTCACTACCAAAACCTTAGCACTCAAACATGTCTACAGTTCCTTGCTTTCTGTGTCTCCTCTGTACTGGTAATGGGTTACTTTATGTGCTCTAGTCCCCTCAGGGGTGTCCCTGCTCTGGCATGGGTAATCCACTACTCCAGTCCTCTCAGAAGAATTTGCCCTTATGGCATGGAATTCTTTCCAAGACTGTGCATCCAGCTGTAAGCCCAGAGGTGTCCTTTCCATATCTGCTGTGTCTCTCTGCTTCCTCCTTCATTTTCTCCAGAACTCTGCCTCTTTACAGCTCTCTGGTATTCTCTTTTGTGCTTCTGCCTGTGTCCCTCTCACAGCTTTCCTTGCTGTGTCTCCTCACTTCTTTCAGCTTGTTTCTCCTTTCATATGTTCCCCCATATGAGTCCACATGAGTCCTCATATCTCCTCACATGAATCCACATCTCCTACTCCTCACAGCTTCTACCCTGTCTTATTTATATCTGACAAGTGGTGCAACGTGCTCCCCTCACCAGCTGCAGCTGTGGGACACAGCAGATTTTCAACCACTGCAGAGCCAAAGCTCATGTTCTCTTCCTACAAAGGTGTTAATCTGAGGGGCAAGAGCAGAGAGACATCATGGTCTGACTTCTGAGAAAGATTAACAGGCAGAAATATTACAGGAAGAACCACTGCTCCTGTCCATTCAAAACTCAGGAAGCACAGGAATATAGAGATGGGAAATTCTGAGATCCGAATGCAGCAGCGTGTGAGAGCAGCACAGCCTGAGATTTCCCAGACCTGCATGACATCTTCCAATTATTATTGCTTATGAGAAAAAACAGATACAGATAAACAGATAGTACTTGATTTGATTTTATGAAAGGAAGAGTATGAAAATAGATGCCATTAAGATCACAAATCACATTATGTAGCAGATACACATAAAGAAGTTATACACACTGTGTAATGAAAACCATTTGTTAAAGCATGAAATGCTTATATTTTACAGAGAAACTGCAACACGTAATTTAAAATGCATGCTATAATGCATCTTTTTATAATATAATAGATCTACCATGTGGACATTTTTCAAGTAAAATGTTGTCTTGGACTCAAAGTATGTTATATTAATAATTAAGAGAAATATATCACTTTCTATATTTTTCATATAAAACCTGGGAATACCAGAAGTTAGAAAATTCATTAAATTTCATTGCCTTAGCCTTCTTGCATCTATCATGACCTCAGTCATGGGTCACCAGTTCATGTTTCATTATGGCCATTAGAGCTGTTTGATCATGACTTGTTAATAATTGCTCACTGTTACTTCTGCTTCATCTCATGTGCAAGATGCGCTACAGTTCTGCTGGAAGATAGTTTGCATTTTGGAGGAAAACAGTTTAATAGCTATTAAAAAAATATAACTTGGTAAAGAAGATACATAAAGTGAAATACTGCTAAGTAACAGTTCTTTTATTTAACTTCTACAGGGAAAAAATAAATTAGACATTTTAGACTGTCTATGCTTAATACATGCAAATGTGCCTTTGAAACAGAGGGTTTACATATGTTATTTCCTCAATTGGGTCTCCATATCGTCTGGGAAAGTGTTATTTGGCCTGAAGCAAAGCCATGACAGAGATTATGTTAACAAAGAAAGGGATAGTCATGGGCAAGAACTCAATCTCATGCTTCTCTTTATTAACTTGTATTGATGTAGCAATAGAATTTATGGCCAAAAGCCCTGTTATGATAATTCACTCTGTCATTTTGCCTAATGCTGGCCTTTGGGCAACAAGCAATTAATTTTTTATTCATTATTTTTACAACTAATCTATTACATATTTCTTACCAAAAGCATTGAGACCTGCAAAAAATTATCAAGTAAATCTTGGTTCAGGTTTTTTTCCCATACTGGCAGTGCCATAAAGCCTCAACTGCTGAGTTCTTTATTCATAGAATCATAGAATAATAGAATTATGGAATCATGGAATCATAGAATCATGGAATCATAGATAGGCTTGAGTTGAATGGAACTTTAAAGACCTAGATGCAGGACCTTGCACTTGGTCATGTTAAACCACGTGAGATTCCCATGGGCCACTTCTTGTGCTTGTACAGGTCCCTCTGGATGACATCTGGTTCTTCAGTTGTATCAGTCACCCCACTCAGTTCATTGTCATCTACAAATTTGCTGAGAGTGCCCTCGATCCCTTTGTCCATGACATTAATTAAGGTATTAAATTACACTGGTCCCAATACAAACCCCAGAGGAAAACCACTTGTCACTCATCTTTGTGGGGGTTCTGAGCTGTTGACCATTACTCTCTGGATGTGACCATTCAATCATTTTCTTATCCATGGTACGCTCCATCCACTGAATCCATCTCTCCAATTCACAAACAAGAACTTGCCCTTGGTTAAGTTGTGATGGTGGTCTTGAATGTCTTCCTTGTTCTCCATGTGCCCTAGCACAGATTCCAGGAGGATCTGTTCCATGATCTTTCCATGCATGGAGGTGAGGCTGACACCCCCATGCATGGAAAGCTCCATAGTTCCAAGGGTCTTCCTTTCTACAATTTTCCAGGATGGGTACAATGTTTCCCTTTTTCCAGCAACTGTATATTCACCTGGCTGCCTAACTTTTCAAGTATCATGAAGAGTGGCTTGGCAGCTGCATCTGCCAGTTCCCTCAGGACTCTGGGATGTGTCTCATCAGGTCCCATAGAGTTATGTACATTCAAGCTCTTCAGTGATGATGAACCTGACCTTCATTCACAATAGAAGCCCTTTGCTCCCTCAATCTCCATCCACTCAAGAGGTGAGGTGAGAGAGTTGGCAACTGAAGACTGAGGCCAAAAAGTTGTTGAGTACCTCAGCCTTCTCATCCATGGTCACCAGTTTTCCAGCATTGTTTCACCTTCTTTGACCTTATTTTTCTGGTTAACATACCTGCAGAAGCTTGTTATTTGCATCCCTTGCCAGGTTTAGTTCCGCTTCTCACCTCCTCCTTACACCACTGAATTTCACCTCATCCCTGGTTACTTTTTCTACTGCCTGTGCATCTGCTCCTGGGGATTGCTAGCTCTTTCACTCTATGGAAGACTTCCTTAAAGATTTGTCAGCTCTATTCCACTCCCTTGTCCCTGGAAATCTCCCCAGGCATCCTATTGACTATCTCCTAGAAGAGGTAGAGGATTCCTTTCCTAAAGTTGAGGGACCTAACTTTATACCTTACTTGACCCATATTCCTCAGGACTGCAAACCCAACCAATGTATGATCACTGAAGCCCAGGCTGCCTCCAATCTTGATGTCCCCTCTTGGCTCTCTCCTATTGGTGACCATCAGATCCACTATCACTCCCCTCCGCATCTATTATCTGGCTCAAGAGTTATTGTTTTGGCTCTTAAAATGTGTCTAATTTCAAGTTTCATTTTTGTCTAAATTAATTTTGCATACTTTGCTTTATACTTGTCTTGCTATTGCTCATATATTCTGCATTGAGAAGTCTTCTCACAGATGCATCCTCTTCTATGTGTTTTTAGATAGGTTATGATTTTTTGTCTTCTCTCCTAAATGCCCATGCAAACTGTGAGTGAAATCCAGCTCTAGACTTGTTGTAACCCAGGACATCCCTCTAGCTGCCCTGGATGGCTTGAGCCCCTGCCAGGGGGCTCAGAGACCTTGGCACAGATCCTAACACCCCTGTGCCTTTGATCTTGACCCATGGAAAAAATTACCAACCTTATATGAGGATTTACAAGCCACAAAAGTTTAAGTAGAATGATTGTTATTTTGTCACAGGGTGAAAAGTAGAATTTTGGGGTTTTTAGAATGGGGGCTTGGGGTCCCAAGATGGAGGAATTTGGGTGTGCCTTGTCCTTCTTCTTTCTTCTTAGCCTTCATCTTCTGGGTGATGTTGGCACTTTTGGATTGGTTTAGAGTGGAAACACACTGTCTAACATAGGTGATAGGTATTGGGAAATTATTGTAAATAATGTACATGTAGTTTTTAGTATAAAAACAAGATAACAACACCTCTGAAAGCAGTCAGTGTGCCTCAACCCGACCTGCCAGACAGACCTCGGCAGGTCTCAGAAAGAATGCTATAGATAACAGAAAATGAACAACCTTGAAAACCAGAACAGAAGAATCCTGACTCCTTTGTTGGTTGCCGGGCTGGGAAAAGAGACTCTCTGACACATCTTGGGGTCAGCCAAGACCACAGAGACCCCCGAGATAGACTCAGACATTTGTACCCAGATATCTGTTATGTAGGTATCTACGTGTAGATTTGATATATGTCTAAGCTTTCATCACAATCTGTAGAGGTCTAATCAACACAAACACTCCTAGTGAAGGCTTCATATAGGTGTGTCTATTTTAGAATGAAATAAAAGTCTCTCTGTATGCATCAAGTATATTGATCAAAGCCCCAGACCAGTTGTACAATTATAAGTATTTCATGCTATTTTAAACACCTTAAGGCATCTGAGATACCCATGCAGGAATGACAGATGTTACACAAGACATGCAGGAGAGACACAACCACCTAGAGTGATACCTAGAGGACAATACACACAGATAATTCAGTCATTCCTAAAATACATACTGAATATAAAGTAAGCCTAATCATTTAGTTCACTTGTAGAAATCTACATTACAGACACATCAATTGTACATGCTTGCATGCAATGCAACCCACCTTGCAAGGGCTAAATCCAAACTTTTGTGAAGCTGTATTTTAGTTCTTTTATCACTTTTGCAAATTGTTCTAAAACTCAAGAAGTCCTTAAAATGAATTTCTGACTGTGAAATTCTAACAGGGATCTTATCAATGCTGAGTACGCATGTAACATCTCTTTTTTTTTCCTGCTTAACAATTTATACTTCTATGGAGGATCCCTTCATTCTTTTATTGTTGATACTGCCTTGTGTAGTTGTTCTTCCATGATGATCTTTTAAATCCTTTTCCAGAATAATGTCTTTTCACTGTCTGTGTGACTATATTGAAATGAAAAGCATTTGCAGAAGGTCAACTTGATATTTTTTCCCTGAAGTGTTGTGACACTCTTCTTCACATACCAAAAGCAAGAATCTCCAAAAAACTAGGAATTAAAGCTAGTGTAGTGTTTAAAGTCTAAAAAGACTGCTTCCAAGAGCTTTACCAGCTGGCATAATCTGCATAAGGAATTCACAGAATCACACCGAATCAAAAGGTTGGAAGAGACCTTCAAGATCATCGAGACCAACCCATGCCCTATCACCTCAACTAAACCATGGCACCAAGTGCCACATTCAGTCTTTTTTTAAACACATCCAGGGATGGTGACTCTGTCAACTCCTCAGCCAGATAATTCCAATACTTTACCACTCTTTCCATAAAAAATTTTCCTAATATCCAACCTATATTTTCCTTGGGGCAGGTTAAGTCTGTGTCCTCTCATTCTGTCAGTTGCTGCCTGCAGAAAGAGACCAACCCCACCAGACTACAGCCACCTTTCAGGAAGTTGTAGAGAGTGATAAGGTCACCTCTGAGTCTCCTTTTCTCCAGGCTAAACAATCCCAGCTCCCTCAGTCATTCCTCACAGGGCTTGTGTTCCAAGCCCCTCACCAGCCTTGTTGCCCTCCTCTGGATGCACTCAAGTGTCTCAAGGTCCTTCCCAAACTGAGAGCCTGGAACTGGACCCAGCACTCAAGGTGTGGCCTCACCAGTGCCGAGTACAGGGGAAGAGTGACCTCCCTGCTCCTGCTGGCCACACTATTCCTGATACAGGCCGGGGGACAATTGGCCTTCTTGGCCACCAGGGCACACTGCTGGCTCATGTTCAGTCAGCTGTTGACCAGTACCCCCAGGTCCCTTTCTGCCTGGGCACTGTCCAGCCACACCATCCCCAGCCTATAATGTTGCAGGGGGTTATTGTGGCCAAAATGCAGGACTCGGCACTTGGACTTTTGAACTTCATCCCATTAGATTCTGCCCATCCATCCAATTGTTCCAAGTCTCTCTGCAGAGCCCTCCTACCTTCCAACAGATTGACACACGCTCCCAGCATAATGTTGTCTGCAGATTTACTAATTAAAGACTCAATACCCTCATCCATGTCGTCAGTAAAAATATTAAACAGAACTGGCCCCAGCACAGAGCCCTGAGGGACACCACGGGTGACTGGCCGCCAGCTGGATGCAGCACCATTCACCACCACTCTCTGGGCCCGGCCATCCAGCCAGTTCCTAACCCAGCAAAGAGTGCTCCTGCCCAAGCCATGGGCTGCCAGCTTTTCCAGGAGTATGCCATGGCAGACAGTGTCAAAGGCCTCGCTGAAGTCCAGGTACACAATATCAATAGCCTTTCCTGCATCGACTGGGCGTGTCACTTGGTCATAAAAGGAGATCAGGTTGGTCAAACATAGCCTACCCCTCCTAAACCCATGCTGGCTGGGTCTGATACTCTGGCCATCCTGTAAGTGCTGTGTGATGACACTCAATAAAAACTGTTCCATTACCTTACGGGGTACTGAGGTCAGGCTAACTGGTCTGTAAGTACCAGGATCCTCCTTCCCACCCTTTTTATGAATGGGTGTCACATTGGTCAGCTTCCAGTCATCTGGAACCTCACCAGTGAGCCAGGACTGTTGGTAAACGATGCAGAGTGGCTTTGCAAGCTCCTCTGCCAGCTCCCTCATCACCCTGGGATGGATCCCATTTGGTCCCATAGATTTATGGATATCCAAGTGGCTCAGCAGTTCTCTGACTGCCTCCTCCTGGATAACAGGGCGACCATTCTGCTCCCTGACACCATCTAGCAGCCCAGGAGGACAGCTGTCCAGGGGACAAGCCGTCTTCCTACTAAAGACAAAGGCAAAGAAGGCGTTAAGCACTTCTGCCTTCTCCTCATCTGCAATTACTAAGTTCCCTCCCACATCCAGTAGAGAACAAAGGTTTGTCTTACCCTTCCTTTTGCCATTAATATATTTGTAAAAACATTTTTTAATGTCTTTTACAAAAGTTGCCAAATTGAGTTTGATTTGGGCTTTGGCCTCCCTAATTTTTTTCCTACATGCCTTAGGAACCCGCTTAAATACTTCCTAGACCTGACTCTCCTTCCAAAGATGATACATCCTCTTTTTATTCCTAAGTTCCTTCGAAACCTCATTGCCCATTCAGGCTGGATGCACATAGCATTTGACAAGCTTTCTTTTAGAAACTTTCTTCAAAACATGTTTACCACTAGAGATTTTTGCACCAAAAATAAACCTATAAGAAAACTAAGAGAACATTACAGGCTCAAAGGAAGCAGAGACAGTTTTTGTTGGCCAGGGTTAAACAGGTGTATCTATTCTAAAGGTAGTTAAATTCCTCCAGAAAATATTTCTACCACACAAGAACATGCTAACAGATTTTCTTTTTTGAGCTTAAGGGTAAATCCCACTGTTTCAATAGACTTCAATAGAGGGGCAAGTTATTTATACGGGGAAAAAGACAGTCAATAAAATACATCTGTAAAGTATCTTGTAAGAAAGGAGGATAATTTAAAAATCAATGTATTATCCAGCTTCCAATGAATAGAAATGTTCTTTTTTCATTGGTGCCTTTGTAGAACTCTTGCCATAAATAAAAGTGTTATGAATGCAACATGCAAAAAATCTTTTCTGCTAATTAGTCTTTGCCTTTTGTTACAACTATTATGTGTCAAAGTACAGCAGTCTAGAAAGACCATAAGACTGTCAGCTACCTTGATGACTGGAGATGTATGTCCTTACTAGAACATGAAACAAAAACTAGCATTACTGATCTTTAGTCTGGGTTGAGCAAAGTCTGATGGCTTCAGTTTTGCTGTTTGTGGGTTAAAAATGCTATAACAGACAAAAAGGAAAGGTAACTAAAATATATGCATAGCTAATATGCAGCCTACAACTGCAAAACAAATGCCTGCCTCTCCAACAACACCGATTAGAAGCATATCAGGAGGGATGTGATGCTTCTGGTCATTTGCCAGACTTTGAGAACTAGAATTCTCTCTCTCTGAATGTACCAAAATATTTTTCAATAAGGTCTCAAAAAAAAAGGACTATATTCCAGCATAATTACATTTTAGGGGAAAAAAATATGATAGAGTACTTAAATTGCTGGTTCATTACATTTTAGCCTTTAACTGCAGAGGTTGTAGATCACCACTTTTCAGACAGTGCCAGTGAGGTTTTATGTATCACGTAATCCCATTTAAATTCTGCAGTGAGAAGCTAATTGAGACTTACGTGATGTGTCATCCCTGTGCAGGCCATCTGCACAGGCTGAATTGCATTCAGAGTCAGCCTGTGAGAAACTACAGAGTACCCATTGCTGCTTGTTGGGAAAATAAGTTACAAATTTATCTCCATCTAAAATAATGTGGTAAAATGAATTACAGGCAGTTATAAAATAGTCCAGGCTTCTGTACTTCTGTATTGGTTGATCAGCTTTAGCTCAAAACCTGTTTTTACTCTCTCTAAAGAAGCTGTTTTTTTGTTGGTTTTTTTTTATTAATTCATGGCAGGTAAGTAACCCAGCAACTTATCCAGAGTCCTAATCCTCTGCATTTTGTATAGACAGAAACATAAAGAAATGTTCCTTGAGGTTTTCAATATATTACATAATAAACCCTCATCCTCCCAACCCTCACCCACTCCCAAATATATTTTTCTAAAGCTACCATAGTCATAAGAGGAGTGAAATGGCAAAGAAGCAAAGAAGGAGAGGGGAAATCAACTTACAAAAGTCATGTACGTGGAGCTCAGAAAGGCTTCTGTTTTAGGGAGAGTTTTGCTTTGACTGTTGCTTTTGAAGGTCATTTTAATATATTCCCTTCACCTCACAGCAAAGATGCAAGAGGATCAAGTAAGGGCTGATTTCTGAGAAGCTGTATGTGAATAAAAACCTCTAAATTATTCTCTATATTGGCTGGAGATATTTTGTGTCACACTAAACTAAATACCTGTGTGATAAAAAAGGAATGAAGGATGGAGAAGACAAGCCATCCTTCTAAGACAAATGCAGAGTTTTATAGAATTATAGAATGGCCTGGGTTGGAAGGGGCCTTGAAGATTTTCTAGTTTCAACCCCAGTGCCATGGGCAGGAACACCTCAAACTAGATCATGTTGCTCAATGCCCCACCCAGCCTGACCATGGAGTTTAGCAGCTTCATCTTCATCTGTGTTTGTTACTGGACATAGAAAAGGGGTAGTTTATTGAACAATCCAAGTAGTTTTCACATTCCTTCTTTACAGACAATAAATGCTTCTTGAAAAGAAGAAACAAACATATAAACAAACAAAATCACAAACCCCAAACCAAACAAAAACCTGCAAAAAAAAAAAACAAACCCAAAACAAACAAACAAACAAAAAAATCACACACACAAAAACCCCCTAAAACCCAAAGAGACCTAACCTTAAAAAAGAAACAAATGAAAAAAAAAAAACATGGCAGGTTTTAACTTGCCCAAAAAACTTTTTTTTTATTTAACTGTAGATATTGCACCTTTCTTAGCTCTGTAGAAAAGTGATGTCATTTGACTTACATGGGCAGTGAATCAGTTCATTTTAAATAGTAGCACTAGAAACACTTCCATCAACAAAAGGCATACACAAATAGGGTTCGAATGTGTTTTTGATAGTGGAAAGGAATTGCAAACTGTGTGGAGGAAGGCTACAATAAATTTCGGCACTAAAATAAAGCAAATTTATTACTGAAAAATGAAACTTCCCTCTCTTAAATCTAGTTGATAATAGGCTAACAACTAGACTGGAGAACCTCGTCCATGGAGGAGAATGACAGTTTGAGGCACTGAGTCAAACTCTCCTAAGGTTTGACAGCAAAAGTATCACATAAATATTTAGGAATTGTAGACAAAAATACTTCTTTCTTGGCTTTCATTTTTCTTGTTCCTGAAATGAAAGGTTTTTTTCCTTTTTTAATGAAATATATAATCAATAAGTCCAATTTCTATAAACACACACACTGCCCCCCACTTCTGAGGAAACATTTTCAAGATGTCCAATTCTTTTTCCTGTAAAAAAATTGTTTCTCTGGTAAAATACATGGAAGAACTTCTTGGGGTTGTGTAGTCTTGAAGTTGAAGAGAATTTATAGAGGAATACACCTGTTTTTCCTCATTATTCCAGATACACCCACAGAAAAAATGCAAATGACATTTGCTGCCAACAAATAGACTCTACTCAGCTGATGCTTCTAAAAAATAAAAAAGGAGAAATAAAGCTTCATTGCAAACTAGACATTTATATTCAGTCCTTTCATAGTGATCAAAGCCAGACATGAAGATAATGAAGAACTGGCTCCAGAAGATGTGCGCATGAATCATGGCATGACCAAGTTTGCTTATTTAGATTTTTCTGTCATAGCCATTTCTGCTTCATCTGTCACTAAAACCACAACTTTCCAAGTTTTGTTTAGCAATGTATTCATGTCCCTACTGAATATTAATAGCAACAACAAATATAATACTTTGGGGTTTGGGGTTTTTTTCCTACTTGATTTTCTAAATTCGACAGAAATCTGAGCTCCCCTTCTCAGGAACTATGTGTGCATATCTAAGAACATGCAGGCAGAAGAGACAGGAAGTGGCTTCCACTAACTAGAAGATGCCTTGGAAAAAAACTACCAGTCTTGTGACAGTTATATGGATGTCTAAAATCCTTGTATAGTGAACTTGTATAGTACTAGTTCACTTGCATTTAAAATGAAAGCTTCATCAACCAGACATTTGTATGCTGTGAATTTACAGAGATGTATTCTAGAGAGTGAAATAAAATATTTAGCTTACATTCTCCTCTTGTTGCATAGGTGAATTTACTATTAAAATTAATGGGACCAATGTCTATAGATAAAAAGACTCTTCATTTACAAGATCTGATAGGAAAGCAGAAGAATTATGAACTATTGGAAGAAGGATTGAAGTCATGTTAAATGAGACACAAGCCTCATATAGTTCCTCCTGCATTTAAAAATATTAAAACTTGTTAGAGAAGAATTGAAACAGCAACTTAACAGAATATCTTATGATATTCTGTTAAGAATCTTATATTCTAAACTTTAAAAATTACAGACCATGGTTTTTGGAAGTGCTTTTTTAAATAGCAAAAGTTAAAGTACAGGTAGGAAAACCATGTCAAGAAAATATTAAAATAATATATTTTGTATAATTGGTTGTATGAGAAAGCACATACAAAATTTCTTGTTTGTGCTTTTTAGTGGGGGTTTTTTAGTGTTTTACTAACAAATTTGAAATTAGATTAAAAAAATCTGATGTTTCTGTCTACAACGATGTAATATCTCTTTACAAATAAATATCCTTGAGACCATATACTCTGTCCTCTGTCTTAAAAGCTAAATTATAAACTTTACCTATTTGTACCAGTGCATGAGCTGCATATTTGCTTTTCTAAGCTTTGAATATGCCTGATTTTTTTTTGACACTTTATTATATTTCAGCATTCTTTGCAGCCTAATACCATTGGCCAGAATAATAGTTCCAAGAGGTAAAACTGAAAAAAAGAGAAAATGAGGCAGAAATATACCTGTCCTTCCAAAACAGTGGGGTACTCTTTAAGGTTGAATCATTAATGGCAGTCACTCAAGTCTCCTCACAGTTGGAATGGTGTACAAAGGTTTGATTTGAAAAGAGAGAATAATCTTCTAGATATCAGGGTCACTCTTTTTAAGTGCTAAATATATATAGAGAGTTCTATTACATTTTTACCCACACATCTTCAAGTTGTTATTCAAGCATATATTGCATGAAATTGGATTGCTGAAATAGTACTCGATGAATGTCAATAATCACATTTTACAATTTATTGTATTTTACATCTTTCTTTCATCTAGTAAATAGAGCATTTGCATTTTTTCTTTTATTTTCTAAAAAAACAGGGTTTTTTATTTTCTTAACAGACAAAATATAACTCTAACTGGAGTAAATTCTATTACATAGCTGTATTTTATACTGCAGAATTAGAGGAAGTGCAAAACAACAATGAAGCCTCTTAGAAAATAATGTTTTATCTTCTGTTTTGAAATTACTGGGGCTGAACAAGTAATTGTCTGAATTCATCCCAAGTGAAACTGAGCTTAGATGAAAGATGGTGACAAATGAATGTTTATTTTAAGTTCAGCCTGCATTTATTCTGTTGTGAACTTGCCCAATGACGTTGGATAATAAGGTACAAAATCTTATCTGGATATCACCTCCCAGCTCTGGGAGACTTTCAGTCTTTTCTCTGTGCTAAAGGTTTAGAATAAAATTATAGAATAAGCTGTTTTTTTCATTACCTGGAACAAATAAGCACTTGTTCTTTCTCAAAAAGAAAGAGGAGCAGTTCATAAAAATTCCTACGTGATGAGGGCATTCTCCTAAATTAAAAGAGATTTGAAGACAGCATTTTCAAGTCTCTTAAAAATGATGTAAGTAAGTATTTTAACAAAATACCTGCTCTGTACAGATAAATAATCTAGCTACAACACATTCTACAGTGCTAGATGATTATGATGAAAAAGTACAAAAGGAAACAGTATTTTTCTGTTGATGTCATGCCATAATGTAAAATTGGTAAATTATCGCTAATCAACAGAACAAATATTTATGATATGTAATACAAGTTGTCAAAAAGATTTTTTGGTCTGAGAATAGTTCAAATTTCTGTAAAAATTCTGGGAGTTGAAATCAGCTTGGAGACAGTGGATTCGTATTTTAGAACTGAACTCCTGGCTCATCAGGGAGGATCTTGTAAATAGGATTAGTAGAAAAACTCTAATTTGGTAAATTATGTTGGATCTTTGATGTGTTAAGGGCACAAACAGGTGACTGGTGTTTCTCATATAGGTAGTTTTGACTTCCAGCAGGGGAAACAGAAGAGGTATAGAGAACAAAAACATAAGTCTTCAGGGTTAAATTGATGATATCCACACTTTAGATGTGCCTTTTATGCTCAGTGCTACACCTTAAAAATATTCTGAATCTATGTCAGGATAAAAGCTAGATATGCATCACCCCTGTGTGCAATCTTGTTTCCTTGTAAGGGAGGAAATCATAGTGTAGTTCAAACAATCTCCTGTTCTGGAGACTGAGACTGCCTAAGATTCAGTATCCTGCAGTTCAAACCTGTCACTTAACACACTCAGGAATCTAGGCCTAGGTTCTTTTTATTTTTAATATTCTTTCTTTCTGTGATTTTATTTGGAAAATGTGCGCTGGAATCCTACAGGGGAAGACAAACTATTCTGAGCACCTGTAGATGGAATAAGGAAAGAGACTAAACATACAACATACTTCCTTTAATTAGAAAAAAGTATTAGATTCTTTTATTGAAACAGACCAAAGAAAAAGTATAAATCTCTGCCACCATTTAGAAAAGAACATATTTGCTAAAAAGCATCTGTAACTGAAAAAAAACTCCAACCTGATAAACTTACTACAGGAATACAGTGTTCCTTTATTTTTCCAGCATTAAGCAAGGAGTTTTGGAAAAACACATTAGCATATGTTTTCTTACCTTGACATAGAATTCTCGATCCCTTATTATCAAGGACTTAACTGTTTATTATTCAGAAGAAATAAACCAAAATTAACCTATCCATGCTGTGGAGAAATGGTTCAGATATTTTACTAAAAAACAATAAGTCTACATATTTATTTTAATACCAATCTTAAAAATGTTATTAATTGATAGCTGTAGTACTCCACTTCCTAGAAATCCACAAGATGACATCAGAGAGATCATCTACTTATCTTTAAGTAACACCGAAAGTTTCTTATATATTAAAAAATCAAGTAATAGCACATCCTGTTTTCTGTTTCTGAGGTAGCACATCCACATATGGCCACATCTGTAAAATTAAAATATTGGAAAATGTAAACATAACTATTATGTAAGGAACTAAATGTGGAGAAAACCTGCTTTATGGAAAATCTATAAACGCCACCTATTCTGAGATGAGATTTCTAACTCAATTTCTCTAGCTCTCGATGGTGTAGCCAAGTAGGGGTGTAAGCAATAGCAACAATAAACCCAGTTCTGAGTCAATCTGAATGTCTGGAAAAAAACAATTCTCATTTCTTTCATGCTTACACTGGTACTACAAACTGAGATTGCAAAAAAATGCCCTATGCTTCCATTTTCCTAAATTGTCAAAGTCTCTCTGCAGGAAATGGAAACAAAAGTAAAATTTAAATGATATAGAGGTTTTTGTAAAAAAAACCCAACCCCAAACAAATTGCAATCCAGTGATGAAAAATCATGTCCAGCAGCAAAATATTCAATATTTTCTTACAGGCTTTACATAAAAAGGTGCAACTCTATTTACTGCAAGATAACCAAACTGATAGGTATCAGATCTTCAACTTCTTACTAAATAGAGTACAAAAAAGCCAATCACTATGCCACATATATAAAATACTATAGCACTATGATGAATATCTATTACACAACATCTGAGTTATGGGCATGACAATATGGGATATGGCAACATGAACCAAGGTTCCATGAAGTGCTTATTTTATTTATTGTACTTTTATTTATTATACTTTGTATATAAGTATATATACTGAAGGACAGAGATGAGATGAGATGAGGTGAGGTGAAGTAATATGTGTATAGATAAAGAGCTGTCTGCTCTAAGTTACTACAAATGATAAATCTAATAGATAGTTCACTGATGTCTGTTCCTACTCTGCTTCCAATAATGTTTTCTTGAAATCTTGCCAGATTTAAGTTTTGGTAAGAGAGTGTTCTGAATTGCTTTCTCTTCTTCATTATTTACCATTTTTATGTAGCTTCAAATATATGCATGTAGCAGTGGAGTGAGATAATATATAGTACTTGCCTGAAAGAGACAACTTTTACAAAGAAATAGAAAGAAATGTTGCATAATAAAGTGAGAATATAATTTCTTATAAATAGTCCAGGTGTGGGGCTTTTTGAGAAGGAGCTTAAAGAGAGAGTATGGAAGAAATAATGTCTCTTGCAAAACATAGGACTGACAATATGGACTGCAATATGGATGGGCAGGGAGAATTTTTCTTCATATGATATCTACATTGGTAGAAAGACAAAGAGAAAGACAAAGAGAATAGAAATGGTAAGTATTTATAAGCAGTTCTGCCCCTTCTTGTGCATATCATCATTAAGAATTCCTCTTTCCTAAGATTAATTTCAACTGCTCAGTGACTTTTTGAGTTCTAGTGACATCTGCATGATTTTCCCTTGGACTGTTTGTGGTCTAGGAGTCTTTGTGCTTCTCAGTCTTCTCAGCAGTTTTTCAGCCTCTGCTTAAAATTCATTCCTCCACTCTCTCACTCTGACTCTTTCATGTTCTTTTTTTGCAAAGTCCTGTAGTCTCTGGGACATTGTCTAAGTATACCTGGTTGCTTTCAAGAAGCAAGTTCCCTTGGTCTTCACAGAGGTGGTAAAGCCATTCTAACACTTCTTTTGACACGCGCGCTCTGAAAATCAGAAGGAAAAAAACAAAAGATACCAAGACACCACAGGTCACAAAGATTAAAACCGCAAATTATTATAAAATAATTTCAACCTCTCTGTGATTTGTGTTTTGAACATGATGGACTAAAAGAGATTTCAAAAACCAGATGCACATTTTTTAGAGAAATTACTCTAAAAATATTTCCTTTACATTTTAACATAGTCTTAAGTGTTGTCATGTCAACTTTTTTTTTCATTTGTTTTGCTTGGTAACTTCCATTAATAATTTCCCCTAGTTCAAAAATACTTAGAATAATTTTCTTTAATGTTTTCCTGTACCCTTCTCTTGAAGCCTCTTCAAAGCTCTTCTTTCAAAGTTTAAGATGAAAAAGGTGAATGTACATGCAGTATTTTATGTTCAAATACCATATATTCCTTTAAATATTATATCTTGTAGTGGAAATGCTTTTGCTAGGAGGTCTTCAAAGCTATTTCACAATGTACACTGTGTGGGATATTTTATTGGCTTTGACAAGTATTACATATGCCCAAAAAGGAATTGGGGAAAAGTTTCAGTCTAAACAAAAGTCTCAGATAGAAATTGGTGGTCAGCTTGGACTAAAATATAGGGGAGTTTTCCAAAAAGGTAGAAAGTAAAGTTTGTTGGTGAAACGTTAATGCATTTTATTTCGGTTATTCAAAAAGAATTTTTTTTCCATTCAAAACACTCTTTATTTAAAAATAATACAAAATGTCTATATTGATTGTTTTGAATGTTTAATTCAAAAGGCATTAGTGCATTTAAGCCAAGATTACCTATATTTACCCCAAATTATTATTATTATTATTATGTTGGCTTTGCTTTTTTTTTTTTTTTTGACAATAACCCTACTCTTCATCTTGAACTTCCTAAATCTTGCTCAAAACCAATAGAGAGAAAACATCAGTGATGAAGTTTTAATTTGACTATGGGTGAACAATAAATACTTTTTTTCCCAGTATTATTTTGGATCCAAAGAGAAAATATTATGGGGAAATTCATAATAAGGAAATTCATAGGCTTCTCCTTGCTCTGACCAGTTTGTTTGGTGAGAGACTTTGTTGGTTGTCAGTTTGTTTGCTTTTTAATGTAGTTTTGTTATGTTGGGGTTTTTTGGGGATAGTAGGTAGAGGGAGTGCTTGGTACTACTATTGGCATAATCAGAAATTCCCTTTGATGCTAATGGAGAAGTCTGTTGATGGGGTTACTTCATGTTTAAATTCCTAAGGCTCCAGGAGATACAGTCCAAAATCCCAGTAGGACTGAATCAATCTTTTACCTTCAAAGCCATATTGATCAAATGGTCTTGTGTGATGTTTGGTTCAGACCTTTGAAATGGCAGTCCTTTCTGCTCTGTTTGGAGAGTAAAGTTGCAGTGGCCTTATTTTGAAGGAAAGGAGTTGGTTTTGTAAGTACTATCAACAGGCTTTCCAATATTGTTATGAAGTGGGAAATGTGTTTGTAAAATTCCTTGGAACAGAAGACCCTTAACTGAATATAAAATATTTTTTCTGTGTATTTTTATAAGCTCCTGAATGCACTAATATCCTGGAGTTCAGATGAACTACCAAAAAAAGAGACACATTTGATAGAACAATCATGGGCTTTTTTTCAGAGAAAAATTATATTATATTTGTTAATCTACAAACAATCAACTAACCATAGAGGTAAATGAAGTTCAGAAAGATTTGTGAAGTAGAAAGACACTTTATAGAAGAAAATGTTGACCAGACAAATACATGCATTTTGACAGATGATACTTTACATTCATACTGCCTGTGTTCAGAAATTCTGTTTCTGAGTTGTAATAGTATTTTAAAACTTTTATCACAAAATAAAAATATTTACAAAACTAAATGACTGAATATGAAATAAATCCTTGAAATTTAATAGTTCCAGGCCCCTGTGGATCTGGAATTTGTTGGAAATCTTTCCTCTTTGGATCCTTTTTTAATAGTAATTAAGGAACTTAAAACACATGAACTTAATTTTTTTTTTCATTTTTATAAATTGTCAGTTTAAAGACATAATTTCAGGAATCATATTTATATATTTGAGTTAAATATTTATCAGACTAAAATACAGTATTAATTTTATAAACTTTACATATGTACATATTGAATGAGGGTTTAGGAAGATTACTTACCTGCATTGAGAGCTTCCAGGCAGATTATATTTCAAATTTTTTTTTTAACTTTAATATAAATTCTTTGTATCTGCTATCAAATTAATATATTTGAGGCAATGAAAGGATTCCTCTGATAAAGCAAATTGAAAGCATTTCGAATCCATTCCTATTTCTTATCAGCAGCATGCTGTCTAGTCCCTCAAGCAGACAATCTCTAGTACAATACCATCTGATGCTGTCATTAAATCCTCAGCGTCAGGTTTCCGTAGCAACAGCAGAGCTCTCTCTGCTTCCCTGTCTGCATGTGGAACCCAACCTGGAACAAAACCAGTTAATCTTATGCTGTGTTTCTACATTTATTTGACATCTTAAATCAGAGACCTTCTGTAGCTGGAAATAAGTGGTAAGTAGCAGTTAAAGTTTGTGATTATTAAATTGTGGGGCTGTACTGTAGTTGTTGATGTACATGCACACCAGATGGTGGCCTGCTGTATTCATCACCAGATTAGAAAGATAAAGTCTGGGCTATATGTAGGCCCACACACCAGCTTAAGAGTTTACTTTTAATTCATAATAGCTTTTAGTACTTATTTAAAATAGCAAATCTTGAAAAGCTTTACTTTGTTTTGGTTATAGATGTGACAGGATGAACATATCCCAAGGCATTTAAAGTTAGTTTTGATGTTACTCTGTTATCCCTCTCCAGGCCAACGATAGCAAACCATATACAGGTTATATCGAGTTTGCTTGGTTTAGGAGTTAGTGTTCACAGAACAGACAACTGTCTTCGACTCAAAATAAGCAATGCTAATTAAAAACTGTGACCAGAAATAATGTATAGCTTTCTTACAGAAAAAATACAAAATGTTTCTGAAGGGAATTTAGAAATCGAATGTTTGTACCTATCAGCATATTCTAAATAAAAGCTTTTCTATGTTCACTAAAACCAAAGAAAGCATCTTTCAAAAAAATTTCTTTTTCATTTCTAAGGCAGACAAATTTACTGAAAGCCACTAGAACTCTAGCATGAAGAGTTCCCATATCAGAGGAGTTTTGGGTTTCATTTTACTAATTATCTATTCTTTCCCGTTATATTTTTATAATCTTGTTGCAATGTTTGATTTCAAAATATGCATGATTGTTTTAAGGAATTTTACTTAGATACAGTATCCATTCTATGAAAGCAATATCAATTCAAAATGTAGTTGATACTTTTTTTAAAACAGTATTGTAAATAAGCATGAACTACAGTAATTTTTGCAGAACAAAATTTGATCATGGTAAGTATGGAAGCTATGGCGTAGGTTGAATCACACAGCTGCTACTGTGCCTTTATTGCTCAAGTTAAACCAAGACATTGTGCCTTCATACTTCTGAAGATTTGAAGAAAAAAAGCAACACAGGTATACTAAGCATTTTTGATTATACACATATGAGAATATGTTTAGTTATATTTTATTTAGAAGGGAAATATCTGAGATGAAGAGATACTGTAGCAAGTATCAAGAACTTTCACAGAATTAATAATTTCACCTTTTTTGAGGCATCTCCAGACATGACTTCTTTATATATTTGTTTTGTACTAAAATAATACCATTATGCATTAGACTAATCTTTATATAACTGTGAATGCCATTTAAAATATAACTATAATTTCATGTTTAATTTTTAGGTATTTTGCTAAATAATTCAGCTGACTAGTAAGAAGTCTTTGAGAAGTTTCACTAACATACGATGTTCATCTAGTTCAGGGTTAAACCTTTTCTGAAGAAATCAGGACAATCATGGTAATTTTCCAAGGGCCTTTTCCAATTAATATCAGTGGTAGCTGACTTTTGCTAAAGAATGGCATGATACGAGAGAGACGATAATCACATGAAAAGCATGTAAATATTTACTAATAATTTTGCCCATAGAAACACAGTTGGCTATTCGAGGCTAGATGGAAACAAAATTTATTCTTTTTATCATTGCTTGGTCTGTCTCATTGATCTTAATCTTGATTACTTGGTTTTTTGGTTTTTTGCTTTTTTTTTTTAAGATATAGACAACTGAAAAAGAATTGAGCAAATTTTTGCTGAATGAGGAAATTTTAAGAAATTATGAATGCATTTACCAAATTTGGGATAATTTCCTTCCTGTATGGACTTACATTGCAGAAAATGTGTGGCTATTTGCACACAGGTCCATCCACTTTTATGCACATTCTTAAATAATATCAGTGAACTTTTGCAAAAATAGTGAAGAAATAGGCAGGCTGTAATATTTACCTTTTTATAAAAGACATCCTCTTTGTGAAAATGCTGTGTGATGACTGTTAAAAATTACATAGTATGTATTCAACAAACATAAACCTAGACATTTTTTGTTCCCAAAACCATTTGGGGGAGCTGATTTTCTTTCTAGTGTCATACATTGTCTTGATTTGTGGTTTCTGATTTTTTTCATAAACATTTTGTAGATAAAGAGAAGATCTAGAAGAAAATTTGATTTATTATAGAGGGAACATGCTGACAGACACTGACTTTGATACATGCTGTAATATGAGGATTTTATGTCCATACTGCTGCATTTTGTTTTTATCTCCCCATCCTGTCACTCTTGCTTCCCTTTTCTTGTGCCAGTCAAGTTAATCACATTTGAACCCCAAATTCCAGAGGCTTATTTAGCTGTAGAGAGTTGATAGAGAAAGAAAAATAATGCCATTGGTTTCACAAACCAAAACCACTTCTCAAGAAAATAAATTTATGATGAAATAAAATATAAAATAACAGCATTTCTATAGAGAGTTGCAAGATTTTAGTCATTTTGTAAAATAACAGATTTTTATGAAGTTAACAAATCAAATGGACAGATGATCAATGTCAAATCTACTGGAAAACTGCCTGTGCAAATGGAATGCCAGATTAGATAATAATCTGTCACTCAAAGTTCTGATGACCATGTGTATATTGCAAAGCATTCCTCAGACAAGAATTGTAGTAAAAGTCACCTTCATCCTAAAATGAATGTAGCATAAATTTTTGCTAAAATGTGAAAGATATTTAAGGTTAATAAAAATTTCCAAGGTACACAGTGAAGAAGCTGTTCTTAGCTATAAATATATCTTCAACATTGACTTTCTGGATTGGTCCAATCATTTCAACAATTATAAATGATAATAGCTATTTATTAAATCAAAAGAGACAAGGATCTTTTTTTTTTGTGAACAACATTAATTGATGAAGGTTGTACTTTACATTGCCATACTTTATGTTGCCATACATTACATTGCCATGACACTGCTCTGCTTGTAGGGCCCTTCTGATCCCCCAAACTTTTACTAGTTTTCCTGGTTTTGTATGACTCCCAGGAGTGTGTTCTTTTGGAAATCTTCCTTTGGAAGATGCTAGCTGCCGTTATTTTATGTATCAATGTGACAGGACTCGAGCAGGGTAATTACACTGTGCAGCCTGGAAGCTGGTTGAAAGTGGTTGTGGAAAGCTGCTCACACAAGTGGCTGCAAGGTAGGTAATATAGGGCCCCTTTTTTTCATTCATTAAATACCAGTTGCTTCACAGAAAGAGAGGGTGCTTCTTGCATGTCTAACAGCATACAGATAGATCACTGCCAATGCATACTATCACTCCAAGGAAAAGGAATCAAGTGGGTTCTATTAAAAAAAAAAAAAAATTAGGTGTGAAACAAAGTTATGCATCTTGGTCTTCATCACACCTTCATCAGAAGTGGGAATTTAAGGGGCCTGGAAGATTTTAAAGTGACAAATAAAAGAAGTGATAATAGGTTCTTCAAAGATAGACAGTAATTTTGAAACTGTGGAGCTGTTTCTCTTTTAAAGTAAAGAAATTAAGCTTGCTACTTGAATTTTCTTTAGGAGAGTCTTAGCCTTTCATTTATAAGTTATGCATTTCTCTTCTTGCTCCCTGAATGGAGCACACGTATTTTACGAAATTTGTGTTAGCTTCAACAAAATACCAAGAAAACTTCAAATCCTGGTATTTAAAGAATTTTACAAGGTTGAAGAAAATTTAGAAAACACCTGAGCTACTTAGGTTAAAAGGCTACATTTCTTGCTTCATGAAATAACATTTACCTTTCAAATTTTGAAGCAGAAATTATATACTCAGTCTTTAAATGGACAAAATTATGGGTTCCTGTTGCAACAGCTCTCTGGTCACAGAGAGAAACAGACAACTCTCCCAGGCATCACTCTGGGAAAGGCTGTGAGAAGATCAGAGAAAAGAATAATAAACAATTCTTATCTTAATTTGCTGCATCTGGAATTGTGAACATGTAGAATGTGTTATAGAGATGTGTTACCCAAAGGATGGTTTCTTAATTAGCCAATGATGATGGTGTTTTGATTGGAGGGCCAATTAGGTCCACCTGGAGCAAACTAGGGTATAAAAGTATGGGTTTCTTAATAAAGATATTATCAGCCTCTGTAAATGCATGGAGTTTATGTAACTTATTGCCCGGTCCAGGCCTGTTGCACTGACAGGTTTCTCTTGGGGGAAAAAAAAATTTCTAATATACACATAAATAAAGAAAACTAAATGAAAGGTCAGTGATTTGTTTCCTTTTAGTTCACACAAAATGATTTCTCCACTTCTTTTAGACCTATGTTAAGCGCATTGGACCAAAGCTCCTTCATTCCTATGTAACTACGTATTTTACCAGGAAGCTTAAATTTTTCATTAATACAATGTTTGTGAAATTCTTAAATCAAGAAGTAATTTTTTTTTTTTTTGCAGATTGTCAATGAAATTCATTTTGATACTTAGATGTCTATGATTTGCAGCATTCTATTGCCAAATAATGCTGGACATAACTGTAAACTTGACATCAATGCTTGTACTGCCAAATGATTATATATTCCATTTTTATATTTTTGCAGTATTAACTTTGAAAGTGATTGTAGTTGTTTTATAACATGTTTAAATAAATGTGATCATCATATAAATGTCATAGAAAAAGTGGGATACTTTAAAGTAAAAGAATTCTTATTCAAAATTAATCTTTTCAATGTTGAATTTAAATAGAATTAGATGACATCTTGATTAAAAATAAAATAAAGAAAGTAGGTTGGAAGGATGGTGAGAGCAATGATATCATTTCCTTTGTGCTGAACATTGGAAAGGGAGTTGATGATAATGGCAAAAATCTTGAACATAACTGTATGTGACAGAACTCGTGAATGTAACTTTTCAAATGAAAGACTGTAAGGTTGCCTTAAAATATCTTTAACATAAATATTTCACATTTCTGAAATATTTTTCAAGTAATATATTCAACCTTGTTGTTAATGCATAACATAGAAAGTGACATATTTCTATCACTTTGAATATAAAGCTAGAATATGGAAAATGGGAAAAAAGAAATGGAAGCAATGGAGTTTTCAGTACCTGATGTGCACTACAGTATTGGATTTTTTTTTTTCTACAAAGCATTACTTTGGCAACTCTAAGGACACACTGAAACATAAAGTAAAGCAACATAACAAGAGATCAGCTAAGATTATCTACTTTCCTAAAAAAACATGCTCACACAAAGAACAAGGATTCTTTCTATGAGTGGAAAAGGAAATAATGATTTATATTTTATTAACATCTTCAGAATTTTTATATTTTTGACATTTTTTAATATGAAAACATTACTTTAGCCCACTACGTAAGGTAATATTCAGTGTAAACTGATAACAACTCAAAGCTAAGCGAGGAAAATCTGTTTCATACTTTACAATTACTGCTCAGGCACAAAAAGGAATATTCATAGAAGTGCTACCAATAGAGCTTATCAGATAAAAATAGAAATTAAATAAAGTTCTGAATGTCTCAACTCAAATTCTGTCTGGTCCTACTCTCAGCTCTTTAATGGGAAACATAAATTTGAGAGGAATATTTGTTTTTCAGATGAAAACAACCGTTGTTCAAAAGAAATTTGGAAGAGTGCTGGGAATTGTGGGCAAATGTCAAACACTCTGCCTCTCTGTGTCTCTGGTAGCATTGTTCAGCAAGATTCAGTACAACCCAGCAAGTGTTGAAATGGTTCTTGACAACAAAACGATGTGGAAGATTTGGTATTCACATTATGCAGTTCGGGATTTTTTATTTTGGATTAACTCTAGTTTCTACCTGGGGACTTGATTGCCTGTTAGCATTTGGATTTATTACTTACACACTGGGAGTACATGTTCTGGTTTAATTTCATTGGAAAGGAATCCTATTCATGTGCTGCGTGATGTGATCTGAAGCCCTGTAAGGAGGAACAATCGGGATATTCACTTAAAAACCACAATCCTCATCCAACAGTAAAGACCATGCAGCACAGCTCCTCCTTTAGCTACAGCTTTAGCCCTGCTCTTTCCCATTGCTTTATACACTACTGTGTTTGAAATCGTGTTCAGAAAACCAAAATGAAGAGCTGAGCAGTCTTTCTACTGAGTAGTGCACCCTTCTGTTTGATCTATATTCTTTTTGTAAAATTTCATTTGCAGAGCTGCAGAGAGATACTCTGGAGCCTATTAGTTGTTACCATGCTCCCTCTTTGCCATGAACCTGTGGCTAGTTAACAGCTGTGGACATCAGAAGTCACATACTTGCCCTTGTTTTTACTACATCCCCCTCCCCCTATATTTGCTGCAGCTTTGTCTATGGGGATACAATTTTGGGAAAACTGTAAAATAAACAAATTAAAAAAAAAAAAACGAAGCATGAAAATCAGGAAGTGTGAAAACACTGCCTCTTACCTTTGCAATTTCCTTCTTTTGTCATTTCATCCTTTTCAGTTGCATTTATTCAATGTGGCGTTCTTGGGAAAGGTTATGAAACCTGTAGGAATCAGGAGCTTGAAAATCTTTACAAATTTTGGGGGCATTACTTCCTAGAAGTTTTCCTAGAAAAATATTTTTTTTAAAGCAAAGAGCTTGTCATTGTGTAGGAACATCAGCTTTTCCTTTTATAATGATCTCCTATATTCATCAGATTAACTTCAACTTGGTATTTGTTGTCCATGGGAGGGGGATTAAACCTGGTGTATAGACAGATATCCACTGCTCTTCTCATCATCTCTCTGTGTTAACAGTATTACCCTATGTTCACATTAGGTGAAAACCTCATTGGGCACTCCTGACATTTTGCAAACTATAAGGTAGCTCCGCTGCAATGTTATTGATCAGAATTTCTTTTCTGTCCCTGCAGCACTTTTTTTTTCCCTTTACAAATAAATTATTCATTGCTGGAAGCACAGTAGTTATTTATACTCATGTACATGGAAGGAAGAGACCTTTAGGCTAACTAAATGTTTAAAAGTTTATGTCCTTATCATTGTACAACTGCATGGATGAATCACTTTCTGTTACAATGTGTCCATATTTTCCCCATTTGTCATCCAGGAAATAATTTATTCTCATTCATTGTCAGATTTTGCCTCTGTACAGGCTGAATCCATGTTATGAAAATTAAATAGTGATTTATAATCTAAAGGAGAAAAGTATTGGGACATTATGACCTTGTCAGAGTCTTGAATGGTTCTCTTGCTTTAAAAATAGGTTATAATATTGCTATTTAGCCTTAGACAACTGATTTTTTTGGAATTGGACCCCGAAACTCTTGAGTTGCTTATTGTGCCTCATTTACACCAATAGTCTTAAAATATATATTTTAAAAAAGCCATAAAACTCTGTATTCTTCTTTTGCTCTTACACGTCCTCTCCCCTTCTATAACCACAAATGTAATATAGCAACAGTATAGTCTTGAACACACTGATTTTTAAATTAAGTACTATGAATTACATTTAAAAGCCATTAGCTCTATGTAAACATGAAGAAACTACCTGCAGCTTACATAAAGGTTGTGATGTACAGGAAAATCAGTCTAGCTTTCCATATTCCTGTGAGATGCGCATTTGTTATAAGCAAAGAAAGAAAGGGTATTCAGATTCCATTTTTGAAGCAATACTTGAATGATTATTTAAATAACGGTGTATTTAGTCAAGTTCTTCTTCAATTCTTCATTTCAGCTTCCTCATTTCAAGCTAATGTCAGGCTAACTCAGTTGTGAACCACCTCTATAAACTTTTGTAAATTTAGCCCATTGGTGTTAATAAATCCTAATCAATCAGTGCAGCAATATGACTAAATGAGTTAAATTATGCTCACTGACAAATACTACAGAGCCTAAAAGCCCCTGACTACAACATAGAGGATGCTTTCTGTGCCATGAAATTTCTCTTAATTGCAGAACTTTAATCTTCTAGGTTGGCAAAAGACTAAGGTATTTTATTCACGCAATGTTAGTAACTGGAATAATTTAA
This sequence comes from Leucosticte australis, assembly GCA_025504685.1. NCBI lineage: Eukaryota > Metazoa > Chordata > Aves > Passeriformes > Fringillidae > Leucosticte > Leucosticte australis. Next base: position 26,311,235 of record JANIJU010000002.1, on the reverse strand, counting down.
TTTATTCTTTATCTTGAGGAAATATTGTCTCTTACACTAATTCCCAACATATTTCATTCAAACAAACAAAAAACTGTTCTCCATCTACCTTTGTAAGATAGTACAGGTGGAAGCCTTAATTACAAGTGAGAGAAGAGGATGAAAAGAAGCTACATGGGAAAATGAAAATCTTTTTTAGACCTTAGACTGGCAGGATGAAGTAAGCATCTTTAATTTTGATCTACTACACAATTTTCAACCCAATAGGAAAGAAGAGGAATTTTGATCAAATATGTCAACTTGACCAAAGTTTAATTGGTCATCCCTACTCCTTGTTTAGCTGACCTAAAAGACTCAATTTCTTGCCTGTTTATTAATTTGCATAATAGCAGCCTTTATCACTTACTTATCATCTGTGAATGATGATTCTGTCTGTTGAAGGAAACAGTGGCCTGTTTTGGGGGGGGAGGTTTGTGACTGATAATGTCCAAGAAGGCACGTCCCTTATGGAATTTGAATCAGATAGCAGAAGACAATTTCAAGATTAAGTGGGTGGGATTAATTTTTGGTCTTGTCAAATACTTGCAGTAATCTTTATTACAAGAAAAAATTAATTATGTTAAATTTTCTCATTACAATCATTGCATGAAAATAAGAGTAAGGAATTGGTTAGATTACAATAATTGTCAAGAATAAGAATTAATCATAAGATTTAGTATGGAGTTGATCAAAGACTACCAAATCACTGTAAACTTCACCAGCATTTTCTGAAACTGTCTTTAATCTGCCCCTTTCTAAAAGCAGAGGCCATGACTGATTAGCAGATCAAACTGTACACTGTTGAAATGATTAAGATAACACTTTTGGCTATTTCCCACAACAAACCCCCAAAGTCATGATGTACATCTGAAAGTGTTATGTGCTCTTATTCTCCTGCCAAGAACAAATCAGTCTGACCAAGTGCTGGCCCACAGCTGGGGGTCTGCCTGAAGTGACAAAACAACCATGCAATAGTAAGGTGCCTTGCACATTAAGTCAGAAACTGTGTGATACAAGGATTGCAACAAAAAGTACTTTATTAAAAATAAAGACACAAGGAAATCCTGTATTTAGGGCAGGACAATGAATTATTTTCTTTTATTGGATTTTATTTTATACAGAAAGTCCATTACACTGTGTGTTAAGGCACCTATATGCTGTGTTACTGGCAGTATCTCATGTTGACACAAAAATTGATAAAATATGTCAGTGTTAGTCTATTTCAGTATCAGATAAAAATTGAACAGAGTGAACTAGTGATGTTAGTGCAACCACTTGGTATCGTCTTTTTTTTGTTTGTTTTCTTGCTTTTATGAAATCTGTTTTTTTTGTTGTCTACCTCTATCATGAGACTATTCAAAGAGGATATGTGTACTTCTGGACCTCTAAGAATGGTAGTACTTGAGACCAAGGTGTAAATTGTTTATGCCCATCACATCAGCAGGATGAGAATTACTTTGTATTCTTGTGGAAACCATATTCTTACAGAGACTAATTTAGACACTGTATTGTATAGAAGCTGCAAAACAAGGCTATTTTTTATCATCAGGTCTGTTTTTTTTTAACACTACTGCAGCTAGGGGTAAAACAATTGTGAGATTCAGTAATGAAAACCAGGGCAGAGAGCAACTAAAGTCTCTGAGATCTTGTCACCAGTGTACCAGGACATAATTTGCCTGCCACATTTAAGAGCAGTCCTTTCAGTTGCTGTTAAACAGACATAAAACATAGTTTTTACCTGTGTCAGACACAGTCTGAAACGTAATCTACAGTATTCCCAAATTAAAAGAATTACCAAAATTTTGCTGTAGCAAAACACATGCATTGCCATTTTTCTTGTCACCTTAGAATGTCACTTTAAGCTTTTGGGGCTATAGTGCAACAGTATTGTGTAGACAGTTTTGTAGTGGATTTTCTGACATATCTATATATATCTATGTATCTATATGCATATATCTATATGTGTATATACACTCACAGCCAATTCAAGAAACTTACAGAGCTACCAAAATAGTCAAATATATATGTATATCACTATCACTTCCTCTTCCTTTGCATTCAGAGGTATTTACACTGCTACAGAATTGAAGGTGAACAGAAACGTGGCTCTTTGGATTCCCTTTGAGTGATGTCTTTTTTTAAACCTTTGACCAATTCCCATCGCTTTCAACAAGAATGACAATGCAAAGTTGTTTTTGCTCAAAAGCAGCAAGTCCTTTTTCTTCAATTCTTGTATTTTTGACACTCTTACATGTGTTTGTTGTAAACACCCAGCTACTCATTTCTCTTTCCTACAGACCAGTGGCTTTGCCTGTTGTACCTGTTTCACGGCTCCACTGAGGCAAAGCCTATGCAGCCTGATTCAGTCATACAAAACCAGCAGTTCCTCTTTTTCTCATGGAAAAACAGGTGATCTAAGAAAACATGGATGACCAGAGAGCAGGAAAACAACAAAAAGAACTCATTACATCAGAAGTCATTAAGCAAATGCACATAAGCATAATTCCCCAAATTGCAAAAAAAAATAGTTTGATATGGAAATTAGTTTTTAATGTCTGCTAAAGAAGAAACATTGTTGTAAGAGATTATTAGTATACCCTGTAATTCTTTTCCAGTGCAATGCTGTCATTTTCTATACAGAATACTATTTTCCTATAAAGGATTAAGGGAGTATATGTTCCAAAATTAAAGTTCATCTCATTTCTAGTTTGATTGGAATCTTGTACATAGATATATATATATATAAATACATTTTTTGCTCTTTCCTTTTTGTTCATTTGGCTCTTGTTTGGGGATTAGGTTTTTATTTAGTTTCAGATCTAAATCCATCTATTACTAAATGCTTTAGATTTAGTGACAGAATCATTTCTAAGCTTCTCTTTCAATCGTATCATCACAACTCTTGTAAGACTGTGTGTTTCCTGTGAATTCTTTAGCCAGGAGCCATCATGTCTCCTGGCTACCAGCTGAGTGTTAAAATGCACAGTGGAAATAGAAGAATGGTACTTTGTCAAGTATTATTCACAGCAACCTTGTGAAGGGCACTACAACTTAATATAGCATCTGTCCTTGGAAAAATCACTGAATCTACACAAAGAAGTTCAGTTAGAGATACTGGGTGTTCAGGACCAATTTTCAGATGGTCCAGACCAGTCAGCTTTTGCTTGGTTCAGGTAGTTCTATTTTAACTATGCTGAGATTTGAGTGCTGTTATTCCCTGCTGTCTACACTGGCACAGCTCTCTTCAAAAACTGCCCTAGATATGACTTTCAAGAAACGTTATATGCAATTTTATAGCACTAACTCTTCATGAGAGCCTGAATCACCTTGAAGACACTGTCTGATGTCATTGCCTGCAGAGATCATTTTGTTCATTAGGGGAACTGTATCAGCTGGTTCCTATGAGGCAGCACCCTGACATCTTTAAGCAGATACATCCCTAGACATGACACAAAGACTCCATGGGTAAGAAAAGAGACAAAGGCCGACACAGCTAGTATTTCAAGGGTCTTTTTGAATAAAAGTTTGAAATGGGCATTATATAGTGTATTAGAATTCTAGTCTTCCTTGGTAAGTCACTGCAATTGAATGTGTAAACTACTTTTCAAGTGAAGATGGAACAACTTTCTTTTGAAAAATAGATAAATCCTCAGATGATATAAAGTACTGAGCAGAACTATTGCTTAATACCTTCTTGAATAAATATACTTTATCTGCTTTCTTTTACTTTAAAACTTAGAAATTGCAAGGACGAAAAAAAGAAGAGTAACGGTGGTTGCACTTTGAAGATAATGAGTCAGATCTGAATATTATAAGGATTTCAGGATAAAAAGTCAGATTTAATGTTGTAGGGTAAGGTGTCTGCGACAAGGCAAGACTATAAGATTAATTCAAAATTGCACTATGTTAATCATTCTTAGGTTGTTTTTACTCTTATTATGTATTTGAGAAATGAGTAGATTAATTAGCTAGGTTTTATTCTTATTAGGTGCTTTGTCATGAGAACTCTGAAGAATTGCATAGCCAATAAATTATGAGAAATCACTTTAAAAGTTGTGCATTTTTCCTGGTTTTCATATATTGTTTTGATGCAAATGTACCTCTGCTTTCAACTGCAGAGAAGGCAAACAGCGCTCAGGCTAATAAAAAATCTGACTGGTACAATGATCCATAGCTCACAAAAAACTATCACAAAGAAAAAAAAAATCAGGCATACAAAAAGACATGGATGTATAGTGCAGTGATTTATACTGCTGTTGCCTTTTAAGAACATACCTTGAATAAATTATTTTTATAAAAATGGAAGCAGATGTTAGAAGAGCATATGCATCCAGACTGCACCTGCAGTAAATATTTTCTTTTAAATAAATTGTATTCTAAAACTTGAAGGAGTTTGCTTTCACAAGCTTAATGCATGATGGAAAAACCTTCCACACAGGTCTTTGGCTGACTTCTATTGTCCTACTATTTAAGTTGATTTCATGTCAGTCAGTTTGCATTCAACAGGCCAGACAGAAAGGAGCTGCAGGAGATGGCCAGATTGAGATAGTCCTATCTCATTTTTGTGTCACATGGTCTCAGGCAGGCTTATGATACACTACCATGGCAGAAAGTTCTTGTTATTACTTTATCAAGAGTTTCTGGTCACCAACTTTCTTGATTTTATGGGGAGAGCTGTGAAAAGAGTATCATAGGTCTCTATTCCATATTTGAAAGGCACCTTTTAGCCATAATCACAAAAAGGATTTTGTTTGCTGAGAAAATTTGATAGTCAGGCCCTTTGCCCTCTCTATTTACAAAATGACAAAGAAAGAGTTTGAAAATCCTGGATTTTTCATTTACAGAGATTGTCCTGCAGTGATAGAAGGGGAAATCTGGGAGACCATGGATACAAAGGAAGCTCATTCAAAATGCCAAAAACCTGGAATGTCAAAGTTCTAGCTGAAACGTTTAAATTAGCTGTGCATCTGTTAGACTACTCAGTTTTTTTCTGTTGAAACCCTGGGCTACTTACTATATTTACAGAATATAGTAAATCCTATTCTCAGACTGTCAGGTTCTGTGGTGCTTGGAAATTTGAAGGAGAGAGAGTTGTTTAAGCTTTGCAAAAAAACATGGATAGTGTAAAGCTAAAAATATGTTGTATGTGAGAATATTAAAGAATGGAGCATATCTACAAATGGATATTTTTCTTTTATAAATAATAACTATGTGATTATTATTTTCACATTCTTAAACCAAATGCTGACATAATTTTGAGTAAAACTATTGATACAGCCAAAGCAATCTTACTGTACAAAACGAGCTGATGGGAAAAAAAAAAAGAGTTAATAAGTAGGATAGTTAAAATCAGAATGTGTTTCTTTGGAGCTTTCTTTGGAGTGATCTTTCTGGATTTTAAATTGTATATATTTTCTATAAATGGTATACATTTTTTTATGTTAATATACAAAAACTTAACAATAGGTTTATTGTCAGCAATGTCATTTATTGACTTGTTTCTTCCAAACCCACACCAAGCAAAGTTTAATATTACAGTAATGAGAAAATATTTCTATGCTTACTCAGAAAAAAAATATAAAGAAACTAAAAAATATTCCATTTGAATTAACGTGGAAATTTGTTGGTAAGAAATAATCTTTTAACTTGTAACACAATTCTTTTAAATTTTATGGAATCCAAACAGTACACTGTTTTTTTTTAATGGAAAACCAGTTTCAGCTAAGCATTTCCAGTCCTATACTCTGCTTTGGCTTTTTTTGCATAAATGTATTACAAACATGGGCGTTTCTGCATTTTCACAAATAGGGTCATGAAATGCCAATTTTTTCAGAGCTCCATGACTGCTTCCTATGAACTGTGTGAAAGGATCATTAATAAATATACTGTCAGGTTTAGATAACTAAAACTGATCTAAAATCTTTCTAAAGTAAGGATTAAAACTATAGAGAGAAATGGTACATAATGGCAAGGAGATTCTCATCAAAGACATTAAAAATGTGGTTAAAATATAGATCTCTTCACTCAGCCCACTAGCTGAGAGCTACAAGATTGCAATCATAACAGAGTAATGAAAATGGATTTAGCTGATGCCATTTCTCATTTTCATTACCATCATTTTCATGAAAATGAATTAATATTGTACTATTTTGTATTCTCATGGCAATTTTTGTCACAAAATGGATTCATGCCAAGCCATCTTCTGTTCCTGTTAATCTTTGTCAAAAAGGAAGTGCATCAAATTTTTCATGTCCTACTGGGTTCACAGAAGTATGTAAAACTTTTACAACCCTGCAGGCTTGAAGCTGGTTTTGGTGGTTGGGATAGTTTGACCCTAGGTAATGCTTACTGATGCAATAACAGTAAAGCACAGAAAGCACAAGAAAGATGAAAAAATATGAAGATTTTTTTTTCTTGCTGTCAGTTGTAGCACGAGCAGTCAAAAGTACAGGACTGTAATACCAATGGACATTAGTGAATAGTTGAAAAGTGATATAGGTTAATATCTAGTTTTACCTATGCAAGTAAATGTAGGGATATATAGCCAAACCTTCATAATCATAGCATAGCTAATTGTGTTAAACAGTGAAATTTTGAAAATTAGTAATAATGTATTGATAACAACCAAAATTAAAACCCAGTAGGTTTTCATTGTAATGAAATATAGGGTGTAACTTTGAAAAATTGGCAAAGACAGTACTTCAAGAAAAATACAATCATTAATGAATGTATATAAACTTATTCATGGATGTGATAAATCATTACACTATTCAACTATAATTTTGAACTAGCATATTAATTTTTTAATTTTTTTTCTCTTTGTAATGTAGTTATGTTCCACATTAGATATATAGGCGGCATATTTAGTAATGATTTTGATATAACTACATTGAAGTTATATATCTTACAACCTGAATGTATTTTCACTTTGCAAATTATGTCCTGAAAGAAGAAAGAAAATAACATGCTAATTTAACTAGAGCAGTGGAAATGTATGAAACTCTCTTTGTCCATGTAAAGGAATGTCCTTATTCTTTTACTAAGAAAGACTGAACAAGACCATTAAATAAAATGATGTACTGCATAACCATAGCAAGTTGGTGAAACTGCCACAGATGAAATGCTTTTCCCAGAACCTAAATATGGAAAAAAATCTGTTGAATTCTATAGACATTTAGCAGACAAATTATTTTGAGACACATAGTAGCTATTTTGTTCAGAAACAAAAGTGCCCTTAAAAGTCATCTGAATGCTTTACCTTTTATTGTACCTTTATCCCTACTACAATGTCTTTTGGTAAATTAGTTTAAAAGTTAAATTAGTTAAAAAAGATTAAAAAGTTAGATGGTAGCACAAACAATAATCAGAAAAGGGAATTTTCTCTTTATCAGTAATTTTCTCAAGTAATGTGTAATCAGCTGATCAAACACTCTATACTGATTAGAACTTCTCCCAAATACTAGGTTATAAATACTTAGTCACTTTTCCATCTTCCTAATTTCTCCTTGAATGTTAGATATTAGATATTTTGATATTAGATTTTACTGAATATATAGAAAATTATACAAAAGACTTGTTAGGTCTCTAATTTTGCAAACTAAATTATAAAAATCAGCTGAAGTCACAAGACTGACTAACCATAAGCCATTCACAGAGCAACTTTACAAAAAGACTAATTCATATTCTTTCCCCAGTAAAATGTGGTACTAAATCCATGCAGGATTATCATTGTCCATAAGATCAAGAGGTAACTTCTCTTCTGAAATACGTGGAACACTCTATTAATTTAAAGTAGTGTATTTCAGACAGAGATAAATCTGGTAAAGCATTCTGTAGGGCTTTTCTTTTGGAAAGAAAAAAGTTTGCTTTTTATAATAGAAACAGATATCTGTTTGTACTTTAATAAACAACTTTTTTAGATGGCATTTGATATATTTAATATAATATTTAATATATTTACGTATCACATTATAGGTCAACTTATGACTTTTAATTAGGATTGAATTATTATTTAAGTGAGAAACCCAGTAATAACAAGACAACTGATGTATCACATTAAAAAACTCTAGGAAAGAGCTGAAAAGCTTCCAAAGCCCCTGAGGAGAGAGGATGTTGTCAAATTTGAGAGTGATTGCAATGTTTTCATAGACATTATGAAATTATTATCTATTTCTTTCAGTTAGTTGCGTGGCCTTCTTGTATAAAATATTGTATAGAAAATGCAATGTAAAATCTTAATTTACTAAAGCAATATGAGAAGGGGTTATGTAGAGAATACTTATTTATATATTAGATAAATTATCAAATGGAAAGATTTCACCTGGGTGTAAATGGATTTTAATTAGTTAACATTTGCAAAGCAGATGGAGATGCCAAGATTAGACCTATCAACAGTCTATTGTTTTAGACTTCTTTAAGGGTGAACACATTTGTTTTTGTACATAAGGTATTATTACATATTTAAAAATAATCACATAAAATTGAAGCTATCTCAGAGAGATGCCAATGAATTACATAACCCACTTGTTAAAGCCAGATTGATTGAATAGAATCAGGATGTCTACCATAGATTTTAGCATTAAGTGTCTGTAGATGTTATTAATCTTTCAACTTTTGCTTCATTGAAGCTCTTGGGTATTTGGAACCTTCTTGATGCTCTTACCCTCTTGCCTAGCTCTTTCACCTTGGTTGGTTTGATGGGACTCTGGTAAATGACTGGAAGCTTCAAGACACTATCATGATGCAAATACCAAGAAAAAATTCCTAGGAATTGTGGACTTGTTCCATCAGACAGGATGACTGCAAGATCTCAGAAAATATAAAGAGGCAAAATGTTGATTGTGTGACTACTGCTTAAGAATTGAAGTATTACCATGGACAACATTTATAGTTGGTGCCACATCCATAAAATGGAAGAACAGAGGCCAGAGGCATTTCATGCTCACTTATGCAAGGAGTGGCTGCCTCATTTTATTTTGACCTGTCTAGGGTCAGGTTGATTTGAAAAGAAGGTTCAGTGGTTGCTTCTATGACATCGAGAATGTTCTCTCAAGGACTAGAGAGGTGCAGCTGCTCTCAAGATAAATTGCTGTATGGAACAGAATGTTTCTATTTCTATCTCAGATGGTAGAATTTACTTTTCATATGAGATTAATTGATTCTCTAGAAACTACATCTGTTAAATATATTGTATTCATAATGTCTGTTAATTTAAAAGCATTCCATACACATAAAAATAGAAATGGAAAAGAAGCTTAATGACGTCTCATTTAGAGTAAAATATAGCTTCATATAATTTATTTTTCCTTTTCTCTTGCATATTGGAGTACCAATGTCCGTAGTCATCAGCCTAATTTTTCTTTTTTAATTTTTTGCAGACCCCTGGATTCTTAATATGAAATTGTTATTATATTCATTACACAAATACTTAGAAATCCAGGCTTCGTGTTTAATTATCAATTAGCATAGTACAGAAGAAAACTGATGACAGCTTTTCCTTTATTAATTTTTTTTCACTGATTTTAATTTATATAGTGACTGATTGATAAGTTTTTTACTATAGTGGCTTTTATTTTCACAAAGATTTAACTTCTAAGCAGGTAAGAATAACTCATGTTATGTGCACGAGTGGGTGATTTCATTGTAAAGGATAATTGTTTCAAAAAAGATTCAATCACTTTCTTTGAAAAGCAGCTGTTAGACTATTCAGTAATCTCTCATCTTCCTAAATTTAAATTCACTGAAGACTAAAAGCATAGGCATGTTTTGCTAATTAATACCATACTGATACTACTAAAGACCCATTTGTTTGTAGAATGTTAAACTCACAGCTGTCAAATAAGGTTGTTTGCATTACACATATGGCTATTCAATATGACATTCATGTGTCGTCAGATCATAATATAAGGAATGGTTTTGTAGTAAAAGTGTCTGTATTTAAAAAAAAAAAAAAAAAAAAAAAATAGCTTCACATTCCAAGGCAGTGCTTGAAGATAATATTCGATATCATCCACATTTTGATGCTATGTGAAGAAAAACTCCAAAATAAACACAAGATGCAGGGCTTTCCCCTTTAATTACTTCATTGACATTGCTACTCTTACCATGAAACAGTGTTACTATATCACATGAGAGAATGCAATTTATGATAGTTTTTGATCATCTGCAAAGCCAGATGGATATATTTTGGAGAAATATACGAGTAGTCCAAACAATTGCATTACTAACAGATTATTTTTAGATAAAAAATCCAATATACACAAGTTTTTATTTATTACTAATGCAAAACATCTGCTGATATTTTTAGAACTCAGATTTCAAAAAACTTTTGCAAAGAAGTTCATCATCACTAATTTTTTTCTGCAAATAATGATGAAACTTGGAAACTGTTCATTTTTATAACATTGGAATAATCTGATTCAAGGACTTAAATGTAGACAATACACAAAATAAATCTAATGCCTACAACTTATTAGAACTGACAGAGAAATAAATAGCCACTCTGCGAATAATCTAGGGACTTGTTTGAAAACTTTAGCAGATAAAATGACATTTTCTACTACTTCTACATGGGTAAACAGATCTGCTGCATACTGCCAATAGCATTTACATTTATCTAAAGAGCTCCCAACCAAAGCTTTAGCTGTTTCAGAAAAATTCTAAATTCTTGTATTTCTTATGTGGGGAATATTGCATTTACAATTCCCTACCATCTTTAATACTCATGTACATATGGATTATCCAGTGTGAATATAGTGTTCAGAAGTTTTCAGTATTTCTGATAAATAAGCAAATATTAATGTGTCACTTAATTGTTAATTTAATGCTAATTTATGGCAAGATTGCATTAAAGAACTTGGGCAATTTAATGATGTTTTTACATTAACAGCTATAGGTAGAGTCATGTGTTGGGTAGGGTAGTGGTTTTTTTGAGGGGACTGTTTTTACCACTTGTTCTTGTTGGGGTTTAGTGGTTTGGTCTGAAGAGAATTTACCTTCTATTCTAAAAGATATAAACCAGAAAATAGTAGTAGTAGTAGTAGTAGTAGTAGTAGAATTAATAAAATAATAATAAAAAAATACCAACAGAAATAACAATAATAATAGCATGACTCGTGGAGGATTGTGTTCTGCAAAATCAAATCCATTTGTTTCAACTTTTCCATATAATCAAACCATACCAATAACTTTGCCCAATCAGTATTAATCATGATTGCAGAACTTACTTCTTATTATTAAAAGTAATTATGTAAGTGCACAAATGATTTTACTAATTTTTATTGCAAATATATTACTCATAAAATATTTATTCCAATAAACCTGTTTGCCAAAATTATGGAACATACACTGTAATCATGGCAACATAATAAATACCTGATTAAGGTCTCATTACGAGCAAAGAACTTTTGATAAAAGTGAAGTTTACTCTGAAATTATAGTTGGTTGTGTTTTATTTTCATTGCACGTACCAAAGGTATAAACTTTTCATCCCTTTTATAGATTGTAATCATTCTGTAAAATGTGAAATAATATTATCAGAAGAGATTGCATACTACAGAAACTGGTGTTCATTTAAGCATAAAATCTGTAATATTTAAGTATCTTCAAATAATGGAATTTCTTCCATTTTTCAGTTCTTAATGTTTCATCCACAAATATAAAATTTCTAATGAGGTCTATGGCCTACTAGAGATTATCTGTACTCATAAATGAGATAAAGATCTTATTAAAATCTTTTATTCCTGGAAGGTGAGACCTCTTTGCGGGTATTCAGTGTAATTCCTAGCTTGATTTAAAACAATTTAGAATTTGTGGAAAAACAATGTGGGAAAAAAAAGGTTCTACTCAAAATGAATACAAATACAAAAGCATTTCCTCTCTGACACAATACTGTTTCACTTTGGAGATGAGTTTTAGCCTTTCACATTTTCTCTGTGCAAATATGAGCCACAGGTCTGTAATATTTTTTCTTCCTTTATTGTTTTCATATCCTTGCTAATTCTTTTAAGCTATAATAAGCCTGTTAATGCAACCAAAATATTATCTATCCAAGCCCTTAGAGGTAGGTAACTTCTAATAGTATTAAGCATTTCAAATGAAATATTTTATCAAAATTAATTTTATTTTTATATTGCATGTTAATTCTTTAAAAAAACCAAACCTGTAATGTATTCCAAATAACAGTATTAGAAAAAAATATCTGAAAAATAATTTATTCTTATTTTAAGTTTCTATCTGTTAAAACTTGTTACAGAAAAGACATATACTTGTTAGTAATCATACCGTAGGGAATTTTGTATTTTTTGATATGATGCAGGGAGGTACATATAAACTTATGAAAAACAAAGAAGATTTTTAACTGTCTGTTTTTTAAAATGTAATGTGGGGAAATCATGGCTAACTATTGTATTAGAAAAGCATCACAAGTAGCATAGGCTTTTTTATGACTGTCAAAAGGAATTATATATGGTAGTTTTAAAGACACAACTAAATATTTTAGATTCAGTTCTCAAAGTTGTGAGATATAATATATACTGAAATTGAGAAAATAAAAAATTATATATATACTTATTATATATAATATAATAGACATATATTGTAAAATGCTGTATTAATAATAAAAGAGGAGCTGGGCCTTCCAGTAATCTAATTAAGTTTCTCAGACAGGTTTTATAAGAGGAACTAGAGGCCTTGTCCTTCTCCTGCAGTTTATGTCATCTGAGTCTGCTTCAGTCACGTTCTTTTTCCTTCTGCAGAGCTCTTATTTCTATACTTCTAGACTCAGCCAGCTCTTCATTGCCTTTAAGCTCTAGATTCCCACTACGGCCATATCGGTCCTGCTACCCTTTCTCTGAACTTTCTAAAAGTACAGAGTAGTTTGTGCTGAGTGGTTTGTATCTAATGTATTTTTTTTTCTCTTTGTTAAGAATTTCTCATGTTCAAAGTAGTTTAGATGTACTTTCTGCATAAATATTTCTCCCAGTAGCTGAAAATGCTACTTTGCCCCTACAAGGAGTGGTAAATTGGGCATATTCAATAGGTACCAAAGAACTATTCTAAAAAAAGGTCTTGGACAATAAACTATTTTTGATCCCATACCAGAGGAACATATTCCTTAACAATTTTCAGTATGTAAGAATTAGTGACTTAGATGACATGAAAAAATGCACGACTTCTAGATGACATTGCAAATGTAATGGTATTTGTAATTTTTTTTTTAAATATGTGTTTGCAAAAAAGAGTTTGCTAGACTGACATGTATTTTATCTGCTATTATAGGATATACATAAGTAACATCATCTTTAAGGGTTATTAAAAATACTTGCATGAAAAAGTTACTATGTGGCATAAATAACTAATCTGTTCCTGAGGAACCATGAGGAAACATCTTTTTTTCAGTCTAACTATATTTCAACAAACCAAAATCTCTTTTTAAAACAATTTTAAAGTATATTTCCTGATTCTTAACAAGAGACAAGTCTTAAATTACTTTTACCATAGTTCAAAATAACTTACTTTTTTAAAAGTGTGATAATTTAGTTTATTTATTTATTAATCAAGAACTATTTTTACAGTGACTAGACAAATGAATACTATCACATACTTAATAAGTTATGTTGATTCTCTGGTAAATTGGATATAGCATAATTTCTAATAATATAATATCTTTATATACACAGATTTTTCTTTTTTGTGTTGATGGCTTGTTCAGTGTCCTATCAAAAACTCAGTGTTCTGTAAAGGAATGTTTGTTTGTTTTCTGACTGAACAGCAAAAACTAAATTCCTTTAGTATACACACAACACTGAGGAAAAGACCAGTGGAAATCTGTATATTTTGATCCTTTACTTTTCACTTTTCATTACAAATTACAGAATATAAAGCATATACTGTATCTGTTCCTTTTTTGCGCACTTTTTAAAAAAGTTTTAATTTCTATACTTGTGTACCTTTAAAGAAAAACACTTTCAGATTTTTTTCTTACTGATATAGTCATGTAAGAGATGTGCTTTTGCATACCCTAGCTGATTTCTGGCTTTGATTTGTACCTAGATTTCCTAAACAATATTTGCTTGTGGTACAGCAGTTAAATATATGTATCAAACATTCAATATCATGCTTCTAAGAAGAAGCAGAAAAAAATATACTTTTAAAGGGAAAAAAAAAAATAGACTTTTAAAGTGCTATTGTTCTCCAAAATTCTTCCACTGATATCAGTTTTTCCGTAAAATCAGCATGGATATTAGAAAATTTTAAAGAAACTTTTAATTTGAAAGAATTAGATTCCAGTAATTTTCCAAAGATGCCAGTCATCTGCCACACAAAGACATCCAAATGGAAGAGAAAATAATCTTCATGAGAAAGGTGTCAGGTAACAGTATTTATAGATGGAAAATTAAGATATTTCTTGCAAATAAAACACATGGTTTTTTGACAAAAAAATCTTTAACATCTCTGCAACATAGTTCTTAGTTTTCTGTTGGAAATTAGGACAAGTATCAAGTAGCTTTCTAGTGTTTACTCAGGTGCTTTTCTTTCCTTTAACTGTTAAAACTAAGTCCAGATGATGAAAAACAAGCTAGAATAAAGCAATTTCTGTTCTAACGGCTTGTACATTAACTTTATTGTTGTTCTTGTTGGTATTAAGACCAATGAATACACATTTTATATGTGAATCTCAGAGGTTTCATGCTGTAAATGTACTCAAGTAAGTCTAGAAGTTAGACCAGATTCTTAGTATGCAATGATTGATTTTGTAAATAAAGATTTTAAGATAGTGTGAATGTTGTAGCAAGAGGTTTAACGAGGTTTGCCTTCTTAATTACAAAAGGCTACCCATTTGCCTCAAGAATTTTTTAAACAATTCCCAAGGTAGTTCAAATAGCTCTCTGATCTGAGAAATCGATATGGAGTTTAATAGAGACAGCACCAATTGACTGAGGTATTAGATTCCTTTCTTAGTTAGAACACCAAGGCTTTTAGTTATAAGGCTTTTTCTTAATGTAGTGCGACTTGTGTCCCTATAATCTAATGCAGTATACAAAGCATTATCCTCACAGGACATTTGTGATTTACCAGCCAAAACAATTTCCAAGCAACAACTATCTGAAAAAAAAGAAAAAGAAAAAACAGAAATTACAGGGAAAATCTTTGTATTATATCACTGTTTTTAAGGTCATGCTCTATTCTCCAACATCATAAAATACTAAAAAATACCTTTTGCAACCCCATATTCAGCATGAAAATATAACTATCATCACATCAGTGTACCTACACAAGTCGATAGGTTAATAATTATTCTCTCAAGTTAAATTCCTCTCAACTCCATCAAAGCACTCAGTTACTCAAGTCTGTAGGGAAAAAAAGGTGGAGCTTTCTGGTTTTCATCTAAATCTCTTTGGTTCTTTCCTCTGAGAAAAAAAATTAAAAGAATCAAAAATACGCACTCACATACAGTACTGTCACAAATTAATTTGTATATAAAATAGAGTGGGGCCAGACTTCTGTATAAAATAAGAAAATTACTATGTTTCATCTATAGCTGGGGACCAAACAGAACTTGCAAGAATGTGAAAAACTGCTAAGGGACAATGTCCCATTTCAGGAAAGAATTGCATTACTGTGTAGTTGGGATTCTATTTTTCCTTCAGTCAGTAATTCTCTGTACCACAGTTCATCTTAATTCTGGAGAGGAAAGGTGAGAAAGTCAGCTAAACAAGTCTGGAGCCCATAGTTTTCCTGACTTGACCACCTGAACTTAAAACTAGATTGACAAACAGAGTACAAATGCCTCCAGTTATGGAAAAAAAAAAAAAACAAACTGATTATTTTCAAATAATTCTGTCATGGAAGTCTTTTAACACCCACAAATAAATACCCTTGGTTTCTGAAATCTGTAACTGCAGGTTTTGCCACAGTAGCAGTAACAATTTAATTTGTCAGCAGTCTTCTTTCCCAGAAATTTTTACTACAGTGGCGACTAAATAAGCAGGGGTTACATAATGTACACTAATACAAAACAAGAAAGGAACTTTTATCTGCATATATATGTATATATAAACACACACATATCAATTTTATTTAGTTAATGTGATAGTGGATTAGCTTTTGTATTTACACATGCACACATTCTATTTTTACATGTGAGCAAGCTCAGGAGAATAGATAGTTTTCTACATTTTCTCTCTCTGTTACTTAATTGGACTTTCAGATCAATTCCATCTTCAATTATCTCCCAAGGCGTTAGGTTAGAGTTCACAACCTTTAACACCCGAAACAGATTAGAAACACCTATTCTTTTTATAGATTCAGTTTTAACAGAAGATTATATCTACACGAGTAAAACTCAAAGGCTAAATTAAGACCTAGTAGGTAAAAGAATTGAGTTTAAGAATATTTCCTCAGCACAGGTTTTTTTTCCCCCCAAAACAGAATAAAGCTCAGAAGTTTCAGGCAAATTTCTGCCTTCCAGCTACTTTAAGAATAGAAGTGACTGTTCATAACAGTTATGCTATTGCTATGGTCTCTGTTTCAGCAAGTTCATGACTGCAGAGAAGTGGGAATTAGGGGATTATTGTGAAGATGCATTGCCCTATGCTTTTTTTTTCTTTTTTAATGATCTTTCCTAGGTCTAGTTCTGCCCACTGCTGTAAATGATTCAACAGTTTTGTGTTCTTACACTGATTAATAAATAACTGGCTATTTCAAAAAGACTGTCAAATATTAAAGATTTCATTTTAGCTAAATATCAAGCAGTTTTTATTGTTGATAAATAAGCTATTTGCTGTCAAAGGAGGATTTTTTGACATAAAACCTTTATTACATAAATTTTTAAAAAACTGTTCAGAATTTCTGTATATATAATTATAGGCATGCTAACTTTTAAAAATGAAAAATAAATTTCATATGGATTTAGATTAAAATTCTCAGACTTCACAACTAAAGAAAAGAATATTTATTTTCTATGAGGCACTGAAAATGCATTCGACAAGTTGCCAGTGCACATTTTGTTTAGATTGGTCATAAATAACATCTAAATTTATGGAGACTTAATAAAAGTCTAAGAACTTTGGTTTAGTTTTAAAAGAAGAGATAATGCTAATTAGGTGGGAAAATTTTGTTAGAACAAAGATTAACATCTGTAGTAATAAAGAAAATATATCTACGTTAGGGAAGCATTAAATAAAAGCAAATTAGTGTTGTATAGCTCTCTAAAATCAGCAGCACCTTATTTCTGAATATTAATTTTCAAGGGACTTTTGTACTACATGAAGAAAATAAGTAGAATTACATTTATTTCCTATGTTCTTAACACTATGGTAAATATTTCTTTCAAGTAATCTTTGACATTTTTAAGGCAATGAAATGTGACTTCTAGAGAGGGACTAGCTAACCTTTAACACTAATTTCTGATAACTACTTCTTTATCACAGCCTGTTGTTCTACCAATTCCTGCTGAGAAATTGTGTATTGGCCAGACTGTTGTATGATGGATTGCTGGATTGTATGAGGAGACAGCCTGTAGAGCAAATGTACAGACTGAATGCTCCACACTTTTAATCTATAAATAGAGTATTTGAAAAGCTGCTTAGTGCATAAAGCTACTATGGCATATGCAGCTTTGGGGACTTTCCCTTTAGCAAAAACCTCTTTCAAGTTTTTATTTTTGTCTTCTAGGCGTAGGCATCACAACTCTTCAAAACGTGCTCACACTTTTCCCTGTCCTCTTTATCTTCACTTAGATTACTGCTGCAAAAGACTTGCTTTATTTTATATTTATTTTGGATAATATCCTTTTCATTCACATTTTAAGAAGCAGGAAGGGAAAGGTCAGATCAGTTCTGATTATGTGATCTCTTCATAACTTTTTATTTTAAATTTTTTTTTTTCCTATGGCAGTGCCTTTCTCTAAATATAGCTTCACTCTTCCATGAGTAATGTTTTCATTTCTTTTCTATGTCTGAAATAGGGAAGAGCAGATCTATTTTAAGAGACATCCAATTTGCATTGGCTTAATTATGCCAGAGGATCTTGGTAGTAAGCCTGGCTTCTTATCTCCATCATTTGTGCCTTACCATTTTCGTTATCCTGCAGAAAGCCACTTTCCAAATCCCAGGGACTTGAAGGCATTTCTGTGTAAGGAGCCTGGCGTCTGTTTTGAAAAAAATGCCTGCAGACCAAACACTCATACTTAAAGAAAAAACTGCCTCTCTTATTGCTGATATCCTCTCCACAGCAGCTGACTGTAATCCTCACTGAGCACTAAGCCTCACTAAGTTGGTGATGATGGTACCTACTGCTTATTTCTTTTTTTCAGCAACAGAAAATTTATCGCAAATCTGGGATTGTCAATGTTCTTTTAAAGTCAGACATTTACAAAACAAACAAACAAAAAAGCTAAACAAAGAACTACTACCTGTTTCTGTGAATCCTAAGAAATTTGTCCTCCTGGAATAGCTGAGATCATACTTTTCTGTATTTCTAGAAATTCTACAACATTATGTGTTCTCTAAACCAAAGACTTCAGCTTCAAAATTGCTTTCATCTTTTTATGAGTCTTATGTAATCTTAATTTTAGAGCCCTTCTGGTTTCCAGAAATTCACAAGTATTGTAACATAATTGTTCAGAATCTTCTGGCTATGTGTTCTGCTTTGCTAGGGCAGATGTAATTTCAGACACCCAGGGTTCAAACTTCTTTTAAGAATTTTTTTAGTATTTAGAGATTTTTTTTTCTCTGAACTTTAAAATCACTGGTTAACATGTCCATGCTGTACATGATGTGAACCATTTAGTACAAAAAAATGTAAAAACCTTTGATTACTAATGCAAAGTCTCTTCCTACTAAACTGAAGAATTTCAATATGTCTTTTCAAAATGCACAACCCCTTTCTGACCTCCTTTCTGCTTTTAGAGGTCTCTGAAATACCAAGAGCACTGAGAGGAACTGACAAGCAGAGAGACATACTGCAACACCACAAGTACACAGTAGCATATGAGCATATTCCATGGACATTCTTAATACCCTAATGTCCCTCTTAGGTGCTTGCAAAGCTTGCTGCAGAATGATGTGTAAACAAACAAGCCATTTCTAGAAACCCCAACTGAAAAGCACCGATCACTCTAGAATGATTGCTAATTAATTACATTTTAATGTCCCAAAACTTTGAGTATAAAGAATTAGTTTTTGTGTTGATTGGATATATTGGATTTGCATGGCCATGTTTTGGTAATGGGGGGCCTGCAGCGGTGGCTTCTAGAGCAGGGAAAGGGTGTGAGGGGTCCTTTCCCTAAGGAGGAAGGTTAGGCAAGAGACAATGTGCAATGAACTGACACCAATCGCTGTTTCCTGTTCCCCTATGTTGCTTATGGGGAGCAGGTAGGGAATTCAGGGATGGTCTTAAGCCCAGGGAGAAAGGACTGGTGAGTGGAAGGTGTTTTAACAGATTTCGGTTTTTGTTTCTCATTATCCTACTTTGATTTGATTGGTAATAAATTCAATTAATTTTCCCCCACATTTGGTCTAGTTTTCCTGTGGCAGTAATTGGTGAGTGATCTCTCCATGTCCTTACCTTGACCCATGAGCCTTTTGTTATATTCTTTCCCCTGTGCACCTGAGAAGGAAGACTGAGAGAGCAGCTTTGGTAGGCACTTGGCACCCACCCAGTGTCAACCCAGCCCACTGGATTGCATAATTTGTTAAACAACCCCTTGATTTATAAAGAAAATAAAAAATAACCCCATCATATCAAAGCTTAATTAGCTACCTTAAAAAGTATTCACTGTATTATTCATGTTGCAATACATAGACTTCCACATCCACTTTAAGTCTATTTTGTCCTGCATCCAATACCAAAATTTGTGACCTTTCTCCTTGTCTTCCAGTATCCCTGGGCTCCTCAAAAATCTATGTTCCTTGATTTATTACTGACTTACAGTAAATAATTAATCTGTATTCCTTTTTTAAAAGGAAAAAATATTAAAAAAAATATTATCGCACACTGTTCAATAACTTAAGCTCATTTAATGGCAAAGTTCTACCTTGGCTTCATCAGCTGGATCAAGTGCAGCCTCAGCAAGTCTGCAGACTACACAAAGCTCTGTGGAGTAATCAGCATGTTGGAGGGAAGAACCTCTGTGAACCTCATGAAAGTCAACCATGTCTAGTGTAAGGTTTTGCACATGGGTCAGGGCAATGCCAAGCAGAAGTACAGGCTGGGCAGAGAATGGACTGAGAGCAGCCCTGAGGAGAAAGACTTACAGGTCTTGAAGGATGGCAAGATAAACATGACTCAGCTTTGAGTACTTGCAGTCCAGAAAGTAAATCATATTCTGGGCTGCATTAAAAAGAACTGTGGTCAGTGGGGTAAAGGAGGTGAAATCTCCTCCTCTACTCCACTCTCCTGAGACCTCACCTGGACTACTGAGTTTAGCTCTGAAGTTCCAAACATAAGAGGATGTGGAGAAAGTCCAGATGAGGGCCAAAATGATGGTTAGAGGGCTAGAGCATGCAGACTGAGAGCTGGGGCTCTTCAGCCTGGAGAAGAGAGGGCTCCTGCAAAATTTTATAGTGGCCTTCCAGTGCCTAAAGGGGCCCTAAAAGAAAGCTGGAGGGGGACTTTTTACAAGGGCACATAGTGATAGGACAAAGGGTAGTGGCTTTAAACTGAAAGAATGTAGATTTATATTAGGTATAAGGAAGAAATTGTTCATTATGAGGATGCTGAGGCACTAGAACCATTTACCTAGAAAAGTGCTGGATGCCTCACCTCTGGAAGTATTCCAGGAAATATTGGATGGATCCCTGAGCAACATCATCTAATGGAAAGTGTCCCTGCCCATGGCAGTGGAGTGGGAACCAGATTATCTTAAAGGTTCCTTCTTACCCTAACCACTATGATTCTATGAGAATCAGATGTTAGAGTCCTGTATCTCAAATTTGGAAGTGAATGCTTTTATACCTAAGGCTCTGACAAGGACAAAAGCAACTGTGTGCTGGTGGTTTAACAAGCTATTGCCCACCAGCTGAGCTACTGAAAATGTGCATATGCATTCTATTAGCACAGCCTAATTAGCTGAAAACTCCTGCCACTACAGTTAATTCTGGGAAGTTTATAGGAAAGGTCTCATTATATTGCACTATTTGTAAAATGAGGTTTTTGTTTATAGACTGAACACCCACAGTTGTAGGCAGTGAATATAGAAAAAAAAATTTGTTAAGTAAATATAAGTGATAGAAGACTCATATTATTTTCTTTTTTTCTTCTGAAATTTTCTTCAAATTCTCTGAGGCCCTAATTGGGAGCTGTCTTGCAAATTGGGACATAATACTTATCATCAATGTTTTTAAGGCTGTATAATGAAATCACACATAACTTAGGACAATATGTTATTCATACTTATTCAGGTTTTTCTTCCTAAACTCAGCCTCTACATTTCACTGTTCTTATTTCATTTTCAAATATTTACTATTTCTTATTCATTTTTCCTTCCCAAACCAGCGAATATTTCCATATTGTTATTGGGACAAAGAAATATAAGAGTGAACAAAAAAACTCACTGTATTTTGTATTTTAATGCTTGAATTTATCTTGTCTATAAAGTCCTACTTATTATTTCACTTTGTATATATATAGTTAGACATTAAATCTGGGGCTAGCTTAAAACAGAGGCATAGTTCTATTGGATCACACTTTAAGGCAAGACTTTGCTTGACTTTTAATGAAACTAGAGGACGGAAAAAACTATCCATCTATATTTTTAAATAGTACTACAAGTTGTTTATTTTTTTCATCAAGAAAAATTTACTTGCCTTTAGTAGCAAGTAATCACTTGATATTCAAGAATCACTTTCACCAGGCTCAAGAATGATACACCCCAATAAGCAGAGAAATTGGGCAGAGGGGGTAAGAGTAAATGAATAAAGAATGCCTGTCATTACTGAAGCCTAAGCAGGAAATATGCAGGAGATGGACACAAGTTAAGCCACTTGGAATAAATATAGAGAGGTCAGAATAAATAAAAATGAGACAAGGAAGGCTAAGGTCCATCTGGAATTATATCTGGCTGAGGATGTCAAGGACAAGAAGAAATTCTTCTCCAAATACATCAATAACCAAAGGAAAACTAAGGAACATCTCTAAGGAAACTCATTACTAAATAGAAGGAGGATCCTGGAAAAGAAGATGCAGAAAAGGAAGAACTGCTAAACACCTTGCTTGCATCAGTCTTCACTGACAAGACCAGCCCTCAGAAATCCATGACCCAGGAGATCCCATGACCCAGGGTAAAGGAACATTAGAAGGAAAACCACAGAACTCACTCGATGAGTCTCTTAAGGGGTCTTGTGTTCTTTTTTTAACGTACCCTGAGTTAGATGCAAGGTAGAAATACTGACAAGATATTCTTAAATACATAATGTCAAAACAACAAAAACTTTGCTGGGAAACTTCAGAAAATCAGAGAGCTTTGGCAAAAGTTTAGAACAACATTCAAACAACATAAAGCTTTTCAGGAATTATTAACTTAATCCACTCAATTTAACATACCCCAAACTCATCTGTTTTTAAGTAACTCGAAATTCTAAGAAGAGGGACTTAGAAGAAGAATAGGGATAAAGAGAGGAAAGATATAAAAAAAACCCAACTATAGAACAACCAAAAAGAACAGCAGCTACAGTCCTGATTCCAATGTTGTTTAGCTGACCTCAAATCCAAGAAGAGGTAGGATCAAGACCTGTGTGTGCCTTGTGCTCTGGCTTAAGTACCCTTTGGCTTTCCCGAGCCCTGCCCTCAGGTGAGACTTCCATTCAGTTGGCCACTCAAGACCTGAGGGCTCCAAGGTCAGAGTGTGGAGCATTGCCTCCCAGTGGCTGGTGGCCACTGAGGGATAGATACAGGCTTTACAGGGAGTGGGATGTGTAGAGAGGGGCATTTCCTCACCAGGGCAAGGCCCAACTTGCCCATTTACTGCACACATGCAGCTGAAATGTTACCAGCCAGCAATCTCCTCCAGTCTCTCACACCACGCTTCTTGAGGGACAGCTGTTTTACATGCATTGTCCTCTTCTGAGCTCTGCCCATGGAAAAATAATTTTCAGGAAATACCTTGTTTTTGATTAAGAAAGGGTAACAACTGACGTGTTTGTTCTTCATTTCTTTTAAAAGCTGTTTTGTATGCCAGCATGAATTATTATTATCTTTTTATAGCTATAATGTCAAGTGTTATGGTTTTATCTACCAGTTTGTGCTATTCATCACTGTTCTCAGGAGGAAAATGATGTGGGAGCAAAAGTCAAACTTCATAACATTAAGAGCACAGATCACATTTCAGGAGATTCAATTGTTCGATATCAGTGCTGTAGAACATAATGTTTTGAAACAAAAGATAAACAACTTAATATTCTATATGATATGTGAACAAAATGAGGTGATTTCAATCATCCTATATTCTTATCTGAGAAATGTACTGGGGTATTTTCTGGGTCCCCCATTGTAGGGAGGAAAATATGAACCTAACTCCCTGTTCTTAGAAGGCTAATTTATTATTTTGTGATACTATATTATATTCAAGAATGCTATACTAAAACTATACTAAAGAATAGAGAAAGGATACAGATAGAAGGCTAAAAGATAATAATGAAAAAGTCGTGACTCGCTCCAGAGCCTCGACACAGCTGGGCTGTAATTGGCCAATAAGTAAAAACAATTCACATGAAACCAATGAACAAGCACCTGTTGGTAAACAACGTCCAAACCACACAGGAGAAGCAAAAATAATTGTTGTTTTCATTTTTCTCCGAGGCTTCTCAGCTTCCCAGGAGAAAATCCTGGGCAGGGGGATTTTCCCAGAAAATATGACGGTGACAATGTATCATAAATTTAAAGCAGTTTACTAAGCAATAGGAAGATTACCTCAACATTTGTCATTTATTCAAAATGAAAATGTCCATTAACAAATGACTACATGTAAAATATGCAAATTGGAACATAATTTGTTATTTCCATAGTCTTTTAAAATATTCCAAATCATGGTTTCATTTTGATTGAAAATAAGTAGGTGAGCAGTCACTGTCATATATTATTACTATTCTTTTATACTGTTAACAGGCAAGAAAAGAGCTAAACTGAATCTTTTAAATACAATTATTAAACCAAAATATTTTGAGCAGTTTATGTAGTCTACAGCATGCCAAGAAGCCACATTCTGGAGTATAAAAGACTTCAAGTATCTGTGCAGAGTTCATATTAGGTGGTTCAGTACACCTATCTTTCATAAACAACAAAACTCTGGCTGCCCCAAATTCCAAGGATATAGGAAGAGACCACTGTCACCCACAAAAAGACACAAAAAATGAGACAGTTTTAATTAGTGTAGCTTGCAGCACTCATAACAGATTAGCTTGTCAAGTATTTTTAGATGACCCAAAAAAATATCTCTTCAGAATAAGAAAGAAGATAACAATGTTGAATATAACATATTTTGTCATTTTGGTTCCTTTTCTGGGGAATAAGTCAGGCTGTTTTTCTTCAGAAACTTCCATTTGCTAACCAACAGATGTAATGTTGAGGATTATACTGCATACCTGTATAGGTAACCTGTAAAAAGAAAAAAACCACCAAATTCAGGATATATGAATATATGATCTACCAAAGCTATGACAGGAGCTAGAAAGATCTTCCTTAATTCCTTGTCAAGAGATAACACTACTTAATTATGTAGACATTTTTCCCAAGAGACCTTTTTCAAGTGAGGAATTTATTGTGCCTGAATTACAAACACAAACAATAACACAATTATTTATTATCCAAACATTAAAAAATACTGACGGTTTCCTTTGCAAAATAGATTATTTTGAAATTACTGTAATATCCAAGCCTTATTGGTGTTGCTTCCAAAGATAAAGTGCCTTATAGTTTATTCTTTTGTATTTTAAAGCTAAAATAAACACACTTTCTAATGACATTTATAAATGTTGCTATCATCCAAAAAATGGTGGCTTAAAGTATTTCAGTCACATAAAAAAAATTATGCACTTAAAAATTTTCTTTATTCTTGAGGGAGAATTAAGCAGAGGGATCTTCAAATACAGTTTAAGGAAAAGTACACATCCATTAAAAAAAAATCTACTCTTTTACTCATAAATTGCAGTGTATTAAATAAGATATTCTGAGAAAGCTTTTGCTTAGATTTTCAAAAGAGGAAAGTATTAGGCATCCTTTGTTAATTCAGCATCTATAATTTGTTCAGTATTTTAAATATTTCAGATTTTCTGTTCAGCTGAATATTATTTTTTACTTTTTCCTGGAGTTTTTTATTTAATCTGTGAAATAATTAATAATGGGAAAAACAAACAATTTAAACCCCTCAAGAATTGACATACATACTAAACTTTCTTCAGTACTTTCATTTTCTCTGTTTATTTGCAGAATCTCTTGCTATACATAACTTAAGAAATATTAACAGCCTTATTTTAACACAACAAATATCTTAGACAAGGAAATCTTTGCATTTTCTGCCTTTACAGTATCTCTCAAGTTGTTACTCACTTATATAGCTTTTAGGAGTTCATTGGAAATTACAAAAGGATAATAGTAAATTATCTGTATTTTTTCTGTCAAATTCTATTTTCTTGGGTTTTTTTCAAAGCAAAATAGAATATAGGATGATGGATAGAAAAAAAAAGAAGGTGCATTTGTGTTTCAGACAGATGAAATGTGTTTGAAACACAGACACATTCTTCTCTCATCTAAATGTGACTACAGCTGGAACCATCTGCATATCATAGTGTTGTTATTCATATATTTATTTCTTTTAGCATTGAATTATTATTATTTCTATTAGCAATATTAGCAAATTATTCCAGCTATATATAAATCAGAATTCCAGATCATTCTCATTATGAATCTGTGACATGCTTTTGCATCATTTTAGAACTATATCACTTTACATTTACCCTATCTTGAGGTCTTAAGCAGGTTTGGTATCACTATCTTTACTTGCATTATGCAAACTTTATTGACTTTATGGCACAGAGATATTTTTAGTCTAGTCTTTAAACAACTAGATTGACACCCATATGTATATTTTAAACTTAAGCTTTTCTATTTCATAGGATCCTCCTTCCCAGATACTTGAAAGGTGATCTTGCACCTTTTCCTGACACTGTTCCTACCCATTACCCTTTTACAAAAGGTTTTTCTGAAATTCAGTTATAAACTTCTGCTTTATAGTGATGGCCTTGCCCTGGCCAGTGGTTGTTGTACTAAATGACTTCCTGAGATTGTCCTTCAACCTAAATTATTCTATGATTCCATGGATTTGTCAAATAGTTAATTAAGAAGGAAGAAGAACATCTCTGCAAATTACTGAATATTTGACCTAATGTGCAAATTGTACTTACCAAGTAATAAAACATTAAAGCCTTGACTAGACAAAGACCAAGGAAAATAGCGTATCAAAGCCTTACAGAAATGAAAAATTATAAAAATTTTTAGGAAAAAGAAAAAAAAAAAACCCTACAAACAAAGAACCAACAAGCAAACCAACCTAAAAAAAAAACAAAAACCAAAAACACCACAACTCCAACATCTTGCAACTTTTTAGAAAAATGTGTTTTTACAATTGCCTGTAGTAAGACTCTGGTGCAGAGAGTTTACTGATCAACAGACATTCCAGCCCCATATATGTTCTAGAGCAAAGAGAAGTAGAGCTGATGGACTCAATCTGAAAATACTTGCATGAGAAATCCTATCCTATACCATATTGGCACCAGTGATCCCCCTAGGAGGATTTCCTCCAATCCTTGGACTCTCAGATTCAAGCAGAGATCAGAACTCATGAATACCAGCAGGATCCATCTAGGTGCATCTCTTATCCAGGAATCCATAGGTGAGCCTTGAAAAGCCAGCATAGGCCCCACTTGTCATTAGTCTGCAGGCTAGCGAGATTACTACAAAGCAAATTCTTTAAGATACTAAAAGATCATTCACTCTTTTTTCTTTCAGCATTTCATGCTGACAGCAGGAAAAAATGCATTTCCTTCAGAAATTTTGGGGCCAGCTCTAGTTTGCTAGTTCAGACTGACTTAGATATGGCAGGCACATAGCAAACCCCTAGGCAGTACTTAGTATTTCTATGGCATTGACCACATGTCAGATGTTACCAAACAGAAGTGGAAGCCCCTCCGAGTTCTGCTTTGAACTAAGTTGTTTTTCTCTAGCAGTAAAATGCATCTGCAGTATAGTGAAAAACAATAAAGAAACTCAGCCTATTTTTACATGTAAAAAATGAAAATATCTAATAGCTTTAGGCCTGTTTTGTTGCCTTTTCACCTATGCCTGTGCAGAATTTAGTTGTAAAAGATTGTCTTGTAGAATTCAAAGAGGAAGAAAGATTATCAAGAGCAAATCATTTGTACTATCTAGAACACATAGGGGTCTGACTCTTAGCCATTATTCTCTCATTTTCTTACAGGTTTAGTAAGTTATGTTCCTTTACTTTTACAAAATCTACTAGTTGCTGTCTTCTTTTCCTAAAAAGTGTTATCTCCTAAGTAATTTTTGTATATCATCAGAAAAGTTTGAATTTCACTTCCTCAAATATATCCCTAACTATCAGTATATCAGCAGTCAGTAACTATTCTGCTGGCACAGACTAAAACTTTAAGGTCATAATTATTTTGGTTTTCAAAAACCTGTGTTTTATGGCATGCACATAAAATGCTAATCAGTCATTTTTTTCTATGAAATATAGTATCAAGAAAACCTGGAAAGTGTTTATCTAAAGAAATTTTTAATGGACTTGGATTATTTTGAAATATCATGCCAAGAATTTTGAATTTAAATTACAGTACAAAAAAACCCACCCAAAACCAAAAAAAACCACTTTAAAACCCTGGAAATTGTGGGCAAAGATTATTTCAGAAATGTTATCTCATTCTTTTCCCCCAAAGAAGATCATCATCGAAGCTGGTAACTGACAGATTGAAATCCTAACAGGATTGGATGTTCTGGCCTACAGCTCCCAAAAGCACTTCAGCAAGTGAAACATTTGATCTGTCTGGGCTACATTCTGTTCTGCTCCTTGAAGTTCTATTTTCAAGTGACCAAATGTGATTAGATATAACATATTTTTTCAGAATTAGGCAATTAGAATTTTTTAACAGCAATTATTTTTTCAGAAAATTTCTGATTAATGTTATGCATATGCAGAGCAGGGTTCAAATACACATTTTAATTTTATAATATGTGTGACTTGTAACTATAGTTATGATAGAGTTTAAAACACAAGACAATGAGGCCTGTTAAGTACTTGTAGTTCAGATTATGTATAGAATACATTAAATATCAGTTGTGCAGAATTAATTTGTAATGAATGATGAAATAGCTTATATTTCATTCTTCATTTAAAATAATATTTCAGCTATTTGTTTAGATAGAAGCATAATATATCTTTTCATTTCACAGATACTTTAGGCCCATTTGTATCCTTTATGGTTTTTCTTATATAGTCAAATTGGTTATATGTACTGAGAATAATATAATTCTAAAGTCCTCTCATTCACTCGCATTCAAATAACTGAGTTCCTGTTTTGCCTTCATTTAAATTAAAAATTTTATATCTTTACTGACTATTATAAACATTTTCAGGAAACTTGCAGATTTGGTCAACTCAAAATTTACAGAATGTAAATGGCTTATGGTAATACTTTTACACACATTTTTGCTTTGAGAAGGTTTTTGAAGTTACATTTTAGCAATACTTGAATTATTCAGGTAATAGTATTTTAATGGGAAAATAACATGAATCTAAAGTCACATCTGCTAAAGGATATATATTTCCACAAAATTTAGCCATTTCTAGTAATGCTAGGTGGTTTTGCTAACAGACATAAATAGCAGCTATACAAAATAAGGCTAATTAGGTAAACAATTGCTATCCTAATGTGTATTCTGGTGGATATGATGGGCTAAGGTTGCATGAGGAACTCTTGTGACTTAGCTTTCTGGTGATTGGTATTAGAAACTGAGCATGGTCGGTTTCTAATGTAGCTGTATTTGGGGCTTGGGCTGGGGTTTGGTGAGAGTTTTGTAATATATATAGCAAATTGAAACAGAAACCTTGCAAACATCAGACCTTTTCTTAACATCTGAGTCAGAAACTAATCAATTAAGATTAATCAATTACAAGTTGTAATAAGAGACAGTATGGTCGTAATGAACAGTGTTGTATTTTTGTAAATCTTTGAATTTGGAGAGATTCAAATACTGTAAGAAGTGACTGATCCATGGACAGCAGATGAAATTCAGTAGTTTTATTTCTTATTTTGCAGCTCTCTTTCTCTCTCTCTCTATCTCACCTCTCCCTTCTTTACAATGCCTGCGCATAATGATCACTTTCTTACCTATGACTAAAAAATAATCCAAGAGTAAAAAATGAGTTCTTAACAGTTACTTGACATGAATTACAACAGTTGATAATTAAGAAATGATAATCTATTGCACTTTTTAATTCATAACTCCAGGTGCTTGCTGCACTGTCTTAGCAAACAGTTTGTGCACTGAGAATGCCCATAAAGCATCTGGAGATGTGTTGCATAGCTTTCATTAATAAGACCCTTTCTCTTTTTCTTGTCTACAATTGTTCTCATTTTTTTTGTCTTCATAAATAGTTGGACTGTAGAAGATTGCTACTAAAAAGATTGAGAATTCATTTGCACCACACAATCAAAGTACAAGAGTAACACAGCATAATTAAAAAAAATTATTTGGTTTAGGGTTTTTCTTCAGGAAAATAGAAGCCCTGAGACAGCGAGGCAGCTTTTCCAGCATGGATTTAGAAACAGTTCTCTAAAGGAACTCTTGGGCTTCAGAACTAAAGCCTGTGTGATAACAGCTTTCACACCTCCCAGATTTAAAATTGTTGGGTTTTCCTTTATATGGATTTTCCCCTTCTTACTTCTTGTTGCCAACCCTAATTGTATTAGAGCACTGCTTAGACATATTTAATAAGTAGTAGACATTTTTCTAATTTCTGATTCAAATGTTTCCACAGCCAACACATAATCTCTACCACTGTGTCAGTATTGATTTCTGGTTTAAACAGTATTTTTTTATTTACTGATGCTTCTAACCTTGATCTGTTTTTGAAGAAGTATCATACTCCTTCTCTGTCTTTTTTGCTAGATTGCTTCTGATGCAAAGAACCTCACTGCCTAGCTTCTAGCAAAATAGTAGTTCCTTGGCTAATGTAAATATTTATGGAAGTCCACACATTTCATATCTACAGCAAGCTGCTTCTACACTGGAATTCTGAGTCCTGGCAGTATATTAGAAATACTATGCTAGACTGAGCAAGCCATGTTTTTCCATTTCCTCTTCTAAGATTAGCTCTGTACTCACTTTATCATTGTCATTGCTTTTGTCAGCAGCTTTTGTAGTTTGATGCTATCAGTCTTGAGCACGAGGAAAGAGAATCATATTCAGCATTTTGGAATATAATGGAAGCTGAATCACTGGGGTATTTTATGGAGAAAGTTTTAGCTGAAGTACCTTGGAATTTATTTTGCATCCACTGATCCACACTGATAGCTCATTATAATTCCATGATCAGTCTGTATAATCAGACTTTTGTCCTCAGCTGCTTATAGTCAGTAAGCTTGTGGAAAAATTGTATAGCTAGGAGACACCTCTAGTGAGCAGTTCATTCTGATGTAAATATCCAAAATAAAAGTTAGCACCTTCTTGAAGTGGATATTCATTTATTTATGTACAATAATGGTGGAGATCCAGCAGGACTAGCTTTACCTGGGAAGCTAATTTTTAGACAACTTAAGTGAGAAAGCTTGATCTTGTATTTTCTTAAATGCAAACATTTACATAATAGATAATTTTAAAATTAGTTACTTTTGTGTTTCAGATAGAGATATATTTTAGACAAGTGATAGTAATATCTAACTAGACATTATGTCCATTTAGAACAATGAAAATTTTGGAAACAAAATTTGTATTTTCCAAATTTAAAAAAATGTCTAGTTTCTCAATGTATTTATATACATATATCAAAGTATATAGAAAATATTTCTTATTTGCAAGAACATCTTGAAAGAGACATCAAAAAATTAGTATTTCCCTGAGGCTTGTGCTTTCTAGAATTTGTTTATTTTAAGAATACTAATAAAATTTATAAACTAACTGACATATTCAAATCACTAAATCATGAGTAAAATTCTTAGTTTTCACTTTAGTTAGTTGGTGCATTGAACATAAAAAAAATGCATTTCTCAAAAATCTATAGAATAATATGAATTAACTATATAAGAATGCTATATACATCTGCTATAGAATAATACGAATACACCACATATAAGTTCCTCTAAATAGCTAGCCAGCATTTTAAAATAAATTATATCACTATTCAAGAATTTTACTGATAGAACTTCATTGACACTCAGTGCTGAAAGGAAGAGTTGAAGTCTAGTGCATAAACATTTCTTTGAAGCCTGGTAGACAGTTTGTTGGTTATTGTCACCTTATCTAGAAACAATTGGAATCCTTAGCACTTTGATAATATCTCGAGGTGTTCCTAAAATTTTTAAGTCAGAATTCTGACGCTTGGTGATCTAATAATTAAAACTTGTTCAATCATGTTTCTGAGAAACAATGTCAATGTTTTGTACGTGAGACACATTTCCCATTAAAATTTCCACAAATACTTTGCTTCTTATTTCTTGCTTTGGTCTGTGTAAAAGGGACTCAGTGGTTCCATATTCAGGATCACTAAAAGAAGATGCAACTGTTAGAAGCAGTCTTGCAACACAAATAGGAGGATCATCTCTCTTAATTAAGAGTTTGAAAATTAAGCCCCATCCAAATTCTTGATATTCCCAGTCCCAGTGTCTTCTTTCAGGATCTCCAAGACTTAGTCATTAACCTTTTGCCCATAGAATATAATCTATTTATCTTTTTATTGCAAATTTAATATCAAGTTTAAGTTCCCTGACAGTACTTATCTTTTAGTACGTGATGTAGATTTCTTGACTTAGCAGATTTCTTTTCCAAATATCTTGATGGTAACAGAAATAGTGGGGCCAGAGGACTAGGGAAGTGATTCTTCCTCTTTATTTGTCTCTGGTGAGGCCACATCTCGAGTGCTATGATCAGTTCTGGGCCCTTCGCTGCAAGAAGGACATTGAGGTGCTGGAATGAGTCCAGAGAAGGGCAAAGAGGCTGGTGAAGAGTCTAGAGAACAAGTCCTCTGAAGAGGCTGTAGCCGGGGGGGGGGGGGGTGTCAGTCTCTTCCCCCCCTCCAATCAGTAAGAGGACAAAAGGACACAGTCTTATGCTGCATCAGAGGAGGTTTAGGCTGGATATTCATTAGGAAGAATTTCTTCACAGAGGGAGTACTTACACATTGGAATGGACTGCCCAGGGAGGTGGTAGAGCCATTGTCCCTAGAGATGTTATGGAAAGAGTGGATGTGGCACTTAATGCCATGGTCTAATTGACAAGGTGGTGGTCAGTCATGGATTTGACTTGATGATCTCAGAGGTCTTTTCCAAACTAACTGATTCTCTGATTCAGTTACTATCTTTTAATAGATACTGTAAATGATCAGCAATTTAGCCACTATTTTAATCTCTCTTTTCCTATTAAATTAATTTATATGTAATAAGTAGATTCTTACCTCTAGGACTTTAGCTTATATTGTTCAATCCCATATCTGTTTTCTAGTCTGTACCAAACTACTGCTTTTTAAACACCTGTCACATTAATCTTAATTTTGTTTTCCATGACAGCTGGATACTTACTACAACAAGAATTGACATCATAACTTTAGGTAAAAATGGGAATTGACTTTGTCATGTCATACTATTGAAAAGGACCATATATATATTAAATGAAAAAAACACATAGTGAGGAAATATAACATGCTTTCTAGTTCCACATGTAATTGAAATCCATCTTGGAGAAAAACAAAGGGAAAAAGTGGGAAAACTTTCAGTCTCCATAGGCAGAAATTTATTGTTGCATGTATTTATTCCAGTGCTTTTGAGAAGTAGAAAATACACGGCATAAAACACAGTGATATATGCTATTAAAAATTTCCCAGAGGTCAATATCTTAATTCCTGCATGCTGTGATCTAGTTTAACAGAAGCTTCATCTTCCACATTGTCATGTCACCATTCAATGTATATTAGCAGAATTTTCCATTGCATTTGAAGTCAGTCTATGAAGCATTACTATTTAAAATATTTGTACAGATGCAACTTTTTAGTTAATGGACTGTGCAGGGAGTATTCTAAATATACTCCACAGAGACTAAAAACTCACTTTATTCTGAAATATGCACATACCAGCAAAAGTGGAACCTTCCTCACTGTACTGTATAAAACAGGCTTGATCTCATCTGGAAAGAAGAAAAATTGAATGTTATTTATCAACAAAGCTCAGCAGGTAGGCAGAGGCAGAAAACACTTTTCCCCTTTTCTTAAACAAGTAACACATTGTCATAGTGGAAAGATTTTAGTTTGGGCAGAAATTAATGTATGTGATTGCACTGGTAGTTGTGTTAGTTTAAATTATTGTTGTATCTAACTCTAATGGGTTTCAGAAAAGTTGAAAATAAAAAATATTTTGTTGTGGAAGTAGAGTCCAGAGGCTAGGATTTTCTCTTCATGGACAAGGTTTATCAGTCCTGATGGTGTGACAGTGGGTCAGGATAAGGAACTAATAGTGTATTGATTTTGCATTGTACAAATTCTATCTATTTTCTCAGTTGTTTAAGGAGACATGTATAGGTCACTGATGGGAGCAGAGGCTGATGTTGTTAATCTCGTATAGAGCTGTGTGGTTGAGGTTTGTGTTTATGTGAGTTTATTGGTATTTTTTTCCAACTGCTGTATTCGCTTTGTAAAGACTAAAGGTTGTGGCACTTCAGACATTGAACTGTCATTTTGTAATGGCAAATAAAATAGAAACAAAACTAAGAATTATCTTCAGATAATTCCTTGCCTTTAGATAATTTTTAATTGAAGATCGATTAAAAATTATCTAAGCCGTAACTACATTTGATTAGTTCAATAATTCAGTTGGTATAGGTATGAACAATAAAAGAGATAGTGTCTTATTTTATTGCATTGCAAGAGTTTGTCCTAGAATTATTTTTTCCATAGATGTATTTTGGAATTATTTTGCAGTATCAGTTAAGTTTCCACATAGACTAAGGAATGTTATGATGCTGAAAAAATACTAGTAATCTAAACAAATATATAGAGGTAATTCCAACTTGTCAAGCCATTATAAAAAAATTAATATGTCTCTGTCACTTCCAATGACAAGATAAAAGCTTGATGTTCTCCAAAATGCTTCAAATTGCAGTAAAATGGAAGTTTTATTAAAAACAATGTTTCCTGAAAATTTTTTGGCGATAACCTTCTTTTTTTTTTTTCTGATTCATAATGAAATGAAAAAATACTTATTTCCCATAAGTTGAGAATATACATTACATCATTAAAAAAGGTTCAAATTAAATTAATCTTCTGTAGTGGGTTGACCTTGGCTGTATGCCACATGTCTGACAAGACCACTCTATCACGTCCCCTTTTTAGCTGGTCAAGGGAAATAAAATAAAATGGAAAACAACTTGTGGGTTGAGACAAGGCAGTTTAATAAAGCAAACGAGAAAGATTTAATGTAGAAAAGCAAAGAAAAAAGCTGAAGACTTTATTCTTTACTTCCCATCAGCAAGCAATGTTCTGCTACTTCCCAAAAAGCAGGGCTTCAGCATGAGTAGCAGTTCCCCTGGAAGGCAAAATTTATAAATAATGAATGTCCCCCTTTACTTTTCTTTGTTTTTTAATGTGAGCAGACATCGTATGATATGGAATACCCCTTTGGTCAGTTTGGGTCAGCTGTCCCAGTCCTGTCCCCTGCCAAGATCTTGCCCACCCACAGCCCACTGGAGGTGGAATGATGGAGAGAGGGCTGATGCTGTGCCAGGGCTGCTCAGCAGTGCCCAAAACACCAACCAAAGGTGTGTTACCAGCATCTTTCTAGCCACCAATGCAGAGCACTGCACTGGGAGGGCTGCTGGGGCAAAAATTAACTCCTTCTCAGCCAGACCCAATACATCTCCAAACTAACTTCTGTTATTAGTATTTGAGGATTTTAGCTGAATATATAAAACTTTTTTTTCAAGTCTGGCCTATTAGACACGTAAGCTCTGAAAGACTCTTAATACTCGCATTTATTTATTTGTAAATTTGTTATTTTTTAATATAATTCCTTTCACATTGGTTTAAGTTTTGACTCCATCTTACATAGTCATCATAGTTTAAACTTCAATATTCTACTTTTTTATTCAAGAAGTTGCCTATCTGATCTAAATAAAGAACATTTTATCCAATTCTTTTAACTTTACTATTTCAGTGATGATGAAAATGTCAAGCAAGCCTTCAAACATTTATGTGCTTAGTTGTACTTTAATACATATGTAGAATTAATTAAGTTTTGGTTGTTTTCTTCTTTTCAAAATAAAACATAAATATATTTGATGTCCTTATTTTTGCAAGTAATGAGCAATTAACTTCTGGTCACTCTTTAGTTACTCTGTATTAAACCCATGTAATCTGAAGATCACTGATGTCCTCTAAACATTTTAGGAATCCAGATAGTACATTGTTTGTAAAGGTGCCAGTGATTTAAATTTTATGGAAGATAAAACCTAAACTTTACAGTGCAAACAAAATACTAACACGTTGGCAGGGATTAGGAAAACAACAATTAGGAATTTTGTATCTTTATTCACTTATCAATCTATACTATGGATTCTGTTTTATTATTTGAAAACAACATACCTCCTTATTTAGAAAGGTGTGGTAAAAGATTTAAGTTATTATTTAAGTTATAAAATGTTATACATCCGTACATAGTGCTGCCTACACAGAATTTAATAACAATTAAATATACCTATATAGTAGAATGTAGCTGTAGAATGTAGTTGCTTTTGACAAAAAAACCCTAAGTCACATGTCTAAGACATTAAAATAATATGTCAATATAGACCTGAAAATTACAGCAGAAAACCATAGATTTTTAAAATAACTTTCATTGGCACAAGGGCAGATTAAAAATAATTAATCATATCCTTTCCCATGAACACAGACTTTAATTACTTTATTCCCTAAGTTTCCATTTTAAGATGATTTAATGTTCTTCCTTTAAAAGTATTGTGACAATAGCAAGAAAGAATTCACACGACTTCTTAGGATTCCCTTGTGTCATATTGTCTTACCATCACAAGCCTCATCAAAAGATATTTTAATGAAAATTTACTGAAATATTAATTCCTTCCTATATAGCCTACAGTTCAAAGTAACTTGTCTGGGAAGCATATTCCAATGGAAAAAAAATTCCAATAAACATTCTCTACAGCACACTTTTTTATACAATAGGTATATTTTTCAAACATAAACTGGATACAGTAAAATAAACATATGCTTTTCATCTTTGAAGTCATGTTTCATTGCGATCAAATAGAAAGAACTTTTAATATTTCTTGTCTAGGTATCATGTTTGATTACACGATAAAAAAAAACCCTTCTGAAAAACTCTTCTTGTTTTTATAAAAGTAATGGGATATCAGAACTACTGAGTTTATGAGACTCCTGACTGCTTCTAATTCATGCATTCTGCTAGCACTGTATTTTGGTTTTTGAAGCATCTTCAAACTGGCTTGAAGAAGTCAGACCAAACATATGTCAGTCTATGAATTTTGTAATTTAAAAACATTTTATACACTCCTCCTTTTGATATTGTGATCATTCTGTAAATATTCTAAAAGTATAAACAGTCATAATTCTATGTGTTTGTTAACCGGCTCAGTTATATTTCACATACCCTTTGAAATTAAATTCAATAACACATTCAGACATTCTTAACCCTACTAGTTACAGGCATCTTTAATTTGCTTCCTGCAACATTACTGCTTATCCTTTATATTGGATATCAAATTAAATATAAATTATGTCTTTTAAACTAGAAGTGCATACTTTCTATGCAGCCAAAGGGATGAATAGTTATGAATAGTTTAAGGCTGATTGTAATGTCTAACAGTGGTGATGGTGAAGAGACTGGAAAGGGTAAAAGTGAGAAAATTCCTGGGTTAAGATGAAGGCAGTTTTATAGGGAAAGCAAAAGCCATGAACACAAGTGAAGCAAAAGAAGGAATTAATCACCACTTCCAGGTGGCAGGCAGGTGTTCAGTTGTCCCCACAGAAGCAGGGCTCCATCACTTCTAACAAGTGTTGACTTGGGAAGACAAACATCATCAGTGCAAAAAATCTCCTCTTCCTCTTTCTCCCCCTCTCACCCAACCCCCACATGATATTTCTGTTCTTTCAGAAATTTGCACTTGTCTTAAAAGAGCCATTTTCTACCAGGCAGAAAATGGAAGTTTTCACTGAACATCTGACACTTGCCTTTTAAAATAATTATTATTTCTAAGTGATAATTAGTTTTAAAAAATGCAGTTATCTATAGAGAGAAGATCCAAACTTAATGGAAATAAAATAAGTCCACCTGAAGCAAAAGGTAGCATTGGACCTGTTACCAGGTTTTTTAGTTTAGGGATGGACAAAACTTACTTTAGCTCTCTGAAACAGCATTAGAGCTCATGGCTGTTGCACCATCTTTCAAAACCTCCTGGCTTGATTTTTTTTCCTGCGTCTTTAAATGATATATTATTGATTGGTTTCAGTTGAGGACAGTTTAGTACTTTACAATTGTTCTTAAGATAATTTGTAGTATTTTTAGTGTATCTGCAATGCAGTCCTGCATTGTATCTTTTCCTTTTTAAGGCTATCCTTGTTCCTTGTTTCTTGATTCTTTGGTTGGTTTTTTTTGTTTTGATTTGGCTGGTTTTTGTTTTGTGGTGGTTTTTTTTTTGGTTGTTGTTTTTTTGTCATGGATTTGGTACTGTGCATGGTTTCAAAGTTCATGGTCAATATGAAACTCAGAAAAGATTCACCTAGATAATAGATTTTAAAATAGATTTTTGGATGAATATATAGAAAGAAATACTACTGAACTATGAAGAAAACAATAGGCCAATAACTGCACGTAGAAAACTGGCAAAATTTCTGCTTCCTTTTAGAATCTAATCTAAAGTTTTAATGTTGAAATTATTAGTAATCCTTCCCTAGTTTAGTGGATTGACATATTTCTTAGTGAATGCTTAGTAAAATCTGTACCTATAGGAAATATAAATTCAAGCTGTCAAATACAAGAGACTAGTTAAGATTTCTTCAAAACTTCTTAACAAAAATGAGCCATTATTAAAACCTGAATATGATAGAATTTTTATCTTTAAAAAGAACTATATACAAAGTGACCTAAAAGACTATGTTGGGAGCACTCTGTACATATCAGAATTTGAGCACTAAAGACAAGAATATCCTGTTTACTCTTCTTATACCTCTGATGCAGCTCCCACATTAATGAGAAGTTGTACAAGATGCAATGATGGTTTCCTAATTGAACTTAAAATGGGGCAACAATACTGAGAAATATAGAATCAGGAGAAACCTTATCCATCTGCATGCTATTGCATGCATTTTCTAATCTAAAAAAGATTTCAGCTCTATGTTGAGTTTTCATCTTTTCAATAAACCTGTTGAGTTTTCTTCTGCTGGTGAGGCTGTCGTCTTAATTTTCTTTTTTTAGATTTTGCTTTATTATTTTTGCAGTGCATGTATATCTATTTCCAGCATTAGCTTTATCTTGCTTAATATTTATCTCCATGCCTATAAAACATCTATAATATCCCTTTCAGCTTGTATTTGCCTGAGTTAAAACTAACAAACTAGCCTCTATTTTCCATTCATGGTTCAATTTTCCATGTCCTTAGTCACAGCTGTGAATTCTGTGTTAACTTTTCCTGACTTATTTCTTCATTCTTGAGGAAATGTGCCAGCTGAGGTCTTGCACAATGACATTATTACTTATTCATTTCTTCTGGAGATGCTACTCTGCACATCTAAAAATTAGAAGTTTTATTTTTTTTCCTTCATATTGTATAGTTGGGTCTTAAACATCCTACGGCACACAAATCTAGCTGTTTTGTCTTTCTCTTCTGAGATTTTAAGAACCCCTAGTTTATAATAGAAATTCATAGTAATAAACTCTTGGTAAACCCTTAAGTTACTTGGTGCAATAGAATTTATCAAACATAAGACGCATATGATAGAATTGAGAGAAGAAACATCTGCAATTAACTTGCAGGACAAAATAAGACCTTAAAATAATGTCTGCTAATATTTTTTCTATATTTTGTGGGATTTTGTTGTCGATAGATAGATAGATAGATACATACATACATACATACATACAGGCATACATACTTTTCTCCTTTCTTCATTCCAAGTTTTTGAAATAAAAAAGATATTAAAGAAAATAGGTTACCTCTGTAATTTGACCACTGAGAGCCCTAGTGACAGAGGGTGAATCACCATTGTAGGATTTCACAAAAAGTTTTAATTGTGTCATTTGTTGGAATACAGAAGCTGTTTCAGGGAGGAGGAGGAGGAGGAGGAGGATGGACAGGAGGGAATGCAGGAATGTCTTGGTTCCAATCCATTTTCTAGTCTCAATAAGAACTTTGGGAGCAGAATAATGGTTCACAGAAATTTAATCCCTTTAAAAATAGAAACCAGGGCTTAAAGCATGAAGATATGGACTATGAAAATAAAATTTGAGGTCACTAAGCCATAAACCTAAGTAAAATTGAACAACACAGAGTTCATCATCCCAAAAGCCTTAATAAAACCTCCACAATGAGAAGGAACTAACAGTCTTCAGGATTATGAATTTTTCAACAAATATTTCAGATAGGGGATTAACCTGTTTGCCCATATCTTAAATAGCTTTTTCTGAGATATTGGTTCTTCTTTTGTGTGTCTACTGTTACTATTTGTAACAATGTCTAAATGTAATCTGTAGGATAAAGCAAGTTTTTCACCCTTAGAAAAATACCAAATGTATTGACCTTTCTGCATTAAGGATTAATGGGGAGTATTGGGCCAGAGAATCCTTTGTGCTTCAGATAAACTAGAAATACAGTTAGCACTGCTATTGGAGGCCTATTATTCTGTAGTTCAGCCTGTCTAAACATGGGGAAAAATGACTTGACTTTGAGACTTGATTTATTCTGGCATAAAAAAGCTTAATCTGGTTACTGGTGGGTTTTATTTTAATTTTTTAATCAGGAGTCCCTGATTTAAATGACATTGTTGCTTAACTCCATTGCCATTATATTTGCCTTAACATCGACATTAGAACCACTGATAGAGATTACTTGTGTAACTCATTTGTTCTATCAGTTTGATTTATTCTACAAGTTGCCATGCATTCTTATTTTTCACTTCTATACACATTTTAAGTAGAAGCTAGTAAAAAGTTCATTGTCTGAGCATAAAGAAAACAGAATCAGAGCATTTGGGATATGTGTTTTTTTTCCATTCTGTATTGGCTGATGTACAAGGAAAGCAGACATTTTATGAAGTTCAGAGGACTAAGCAGTGAGATTTTTGGAGATGGAAAGATGAAGTTTTGTATTTCCGCTTCAGAAACTTTTGCTGTTGTCTACTGCCCACAAAGTTAATACATTTTCTTTTGGGAAGTAAGAATTTTAGGCTTTGCTGACATCAGACACTTGAATTGCAATACACTCTTTCCAATTCAGTACTACCCGTGCTGAAGTAACAAATCTTATTCCCCTCATTAAAATCATACAGTATTCAATCACCTTAAAATATTTGAGCAGGAGTTGGAAAAAAAAGGTGTTCAAAGGCTCTACATGAATCTATTCAAAATCTTAGCTGAAAGTCCTATTGTCTTCTATTATTTATTCTTCTCCTTTTCTCCTACCAATAATTCCCTCTGATTTTCATCCAGGAGATATAATGGTTTAGCTGTATCTTGTCAAGAACAAGCAAGCTGTTACAACAAAAGGAAGTTGAGAAAGCTGTCTCCACATCTCAACTACCTTTCTAAATTCACCTCCAGGACAGTAATGGAAGTGGGCAATCAACTGGTCAGTGATTCTTAAAAATAATGTGCAGTATTTTAAAATATCACATCTATCAAGCTACTACTGGATAATTCTGGATGATTGCCAGGGTGCAATGCAATGTTAAAAGAAAGAAAAAAATTACATCTTAACAATATCTACATGTGCAAAGCATTCTGCAGAGTGGGAGATGGTGAACTTTTAAAGTAGATGAAAAATATTTCATAGAAATTTCTAATAGAATCTGGAACCCTGTCAGAAAAAGCTTGTGAGAATGTGAAGATATTTATGTCAATATAGATTTTCTTCCTTTTGAAGCTATAAACTTCCACCATTACCCAGAAACACAGATCTGTTTTTACTCATCAAGCCCCTAATCTGAGTGCATAAAGAACCTCAAACAACAAAACAAACAAACAAACAAAAAACCCCAGAAAATAATCACACAGTATGCACTACCAGCAATGATAATGGAATGATTGATGCCACTTTGCAGGCAATGTCAAGACAGTTAAGTGCTCCAAATAAATGCAAAAGAAGAAATTTGTTTATAAGTGTTCTGGATTTCCAAGATTTTACTTAACCCTTGTCATTTTGTTTCCAAATAACAGCATTGCCTCTACCACTTACCTATTTTTTCATTGTGCCTTTGAGTACACATTTCAGAGGAAATAGCTTTTGAAGTTTCATAAATAATTCTCTTTGCAGTGACATTCCGCATCTTTTGCACCAAAAAATAGGTAAGCTTAGCTTACCTAAAACAGATTAAGGTAAGGTAAGGTAAGGTAAGGTAAGGTAAGGTAAGATAAGGTAAGGTAAGGTAAAGTACAGGATGTAAAGCTAAAAAGCTGAATTTTGACAAGGTTGCAGTCATAATACTGTTTTAAAACACTGAAATTAAAAAAAAAAAAGGTTCTTGAAAAGTCTCAAACACTCCCCATTTTATGTTTAAGAGAAAAAATAATAAACACACAATCTCATTGAAATTAAGTATTTCTAAAAGGCAAAGCTTAAATTTTGTA
Source organism: Leucosticte australis (assembly GCA_025504685.1). NCBI lineage: Eukaryota > Metazoa > Chordata > Aves > Passeriformes > Fringillidae > Leucosticte > Leucosticte australis. Next base: position 26,269,128 of record JANIJU010000002.1, on the reverse strand, counting down.
TGTTTAAATACTGGTAGAGGTAGAGGTTTTTTCATACCTCTTTTAAATTCCTGCACAGATAAAGATGGTGATTCATTCAAAATGATACTTTTTCTAAAGGTATGATCACTGTATATATAGAAGCCATCTAGGAGGTTCATGTTATCCACCTTGCTGAAGAATTCATTGTTAGACTCAAAAGATTCACAAGAGTCTAATTATCAGTTCTCAAACTGTGGTCAGCAAGAAGCAACTGTGTTATTTCCTGCCTTTCCCATAAAAAACATATAAAATCTGAATTGTAGCAAGCAATTGGTGTTGAAAGGTTAGTTAGGAACCATAAAAATTTGGAGTGCTGACAGCAACTTATTGATTGACAGACTCAGTTTGCATAAATACTATAGTCCTAGTTTTTAGTACCTAGACTAAGTAGCAGAAATTAACACTAAATACATGAAAATACTAGCCTATTTAGCTTTAACTAACTCATCTTCTGTAAAAGAAAGGAAATCTATTAGGATAAGTAGATGAGCATTCACATCCCAAAATAGATTCAAAGTACAAAGTCGTAATATTTATATGACACTTGCATCAAAGGTTCAGGTGGGTTTTGTTGCATCTATAAACAAAAGCAAAACCAAAATTAGCAATGGAGCCTATCTTTTCTAATAAAATGTAGAAAGTCTTTAAAATCTTAGCAACATACATTAATTTTAAATTTTCTAAACTTTATATTTTAACTGATTAGTTAAATATATGTAACCTTTCTGACTTATACATTTCATAATTAAAGGAGTTTGAATATGATGTAAAGTTTGGAGATGCAGATGTCATAAGTGCATTGTCAGTGAAGAGGTAAGGTAAAATAGAAAAAATTAGGCTTTCACATGTATGCAGTAGTTAATAAAAAAACTACTTCAGTTGTCATGACATCAACAAATGTGTGATTTAACTTCATTATTTATACTGCTAAGCTGGTAAAATGATAGGACTATATTTATTTGCTATAGCAGACTAGAGATTGCTTTAGGATCCCTGGCCTCATGAAATAGAGATGCAGCTAAATTGCTTTGACAGCAAAAGGGTAAAATCTTTGGCTGTGACTAGAGTAAAAGCTTTACTAATGGTAGACAAAACTGAACTCCAGCTCTTTTCAAAAAATCCTGGTTCAATGACATGTACCTTTAAAGCTGTTGTGCTTCAGTAAAGCTAATTGCAATTTTCACATAGGCTTGCAAGCTTATTTAGAAAAAAAAAAAATCATGTGCAACTATAAAAACAGCTATTAAACAAATGCACTTGACATGAGAGAGCAGTACCCATCCTCAAAAACAAAGTGCTTGGGAAAATATCTATATCAAAGGACTTCCAATAATTTCTCTATAGATAATCTTATAATTGAGCAGCATATATCAGCTTTATCTACTTTTACTGTATACAACAACTATATTTTCTCATTGTCATGACTCCCAGGGTTTTTTTGGGCATTTCTGTAATTCACAGTCTAAGGAGGAGAAATAAGGAGTTGTTTGTAGGCATGTAATGTCATAAAAAATACAGTTCATGTGTGAAATCCATTAAAAAAACCCCCAACAAAAACAATACCAAAAACAAACCAAAAAATCACAGAAAAATTCTGTCAAAAAAAATAAAACTAAAACCAAAGCAACTAAATAAATTTCTGATGGGTGAGGGTTTGTGTTAGCTTCAGCATGATAAAGATCCCAGTACAGATTAAGCATATAGTTCTGCTTTCATTCTGTTCAAATAGACAAGAAAGACAAGCCACTTTTTTTTTTTTTTTTAGGAAAATTAGGTTTTCAGATGAATTATCTGAGTTTTACACTTTGTACAGGGAATATGTACAGATAAAAATAATTTCTCAGGTTCTTTGTGGACAATTAGTTTGATTATTAGATTTGATGTTTCTGAACAAAAAGACTGAGGTTTTAATTTTAATAAAACAAAATTTAAATATTCTAAAATTTAATTAGGAATTAAATTTTTCACTATAGAGCTAGCTCGAGGCTCACTCCAAAGTATTTTTTACAGTTCTGTGATACATCATGCAGGAGGAACATAAAAATGAGTACGTTATTAACTCACAGCTAATACTCCCCTCAAAATCTTGGGCTCAGAAAACCATATATTTGAAATCTCTCCCGATTTACTGGCCTTCAAAAAGGATGACTAATGGAACAGATAAAGACAAAACATGTCCCAAAAGCCAAACTCTACATTCCTTTTTCTTTACTTACAATGTTAAAGGTCATAAATTTGGATTTTAAATCAGGATACTAAAAAAAAAAAAAATATAATGTACAAGTCTGGAAATGTTTTGAAACATTTTAATGGAATGTTTGCACTTCAGTGTTTAAAGTAATTGCAAAGACATTTTCATTTAAATTATTTAAGCAGAGTGGGAATAAAGAAACTGAAGCGATTGCAAATGTTGGCAAGTTGTTTAAGTAGCTGAGATAGATTCTGTCATCTCCTACAACTACTCGTAGAGTGGTTTGATTCAGGAGTGTTGATAACTTTACTTTGATATCTTTGCACAAATTGAATACAGTTTTAAAATTTTGAACGTAAAATTCAAGCTGAGTGTTTTCAGTCAAAGTCAATTGAAGTAGTATGACTAAAATGTAAACTTCAAAAATACATAAATGAAAAACATCTTGCTTTTACTTTATTGGTTCTTATCTTGAAGCACCATATATAAAATCTGTCAAATACAAGTTCTCTTTATTTTTTTTTTTTTAATTACTGGTCATGATAAAAAGACTTGTTCTTTCTTCCTCAAAGTTCTGAAGTTTTTATCCTATATCCAATGCTCAAAGCCAAAAGATGTTCAAAATTTCATTCTCTTGTGACTCACTTATCACTGCAATCTTTTAAACAGTGGCTTTTTGAAATATCTGTCCTGTGTAGGTGGCTTCTTCAGAAGCTACTCAGGCAAAATACGTCTGCAATTGTGTTAATTTTCATGGGCCATGAAAGATCTGCATCATTCTCAAGCCACCCACATCTGCTTTAATTGTTTTGACAGGTTTATTAAACCAATTAACATCAAGTTTCTACAAACTTTCAGTCTTCTGACTCTACTCCGTGCAGTTTACTGTTGTATTCTCATCAAAATTTGTGTTTTACTGTTACAAAAAGAAAAAATTTAAAATTATTTAATAATTAAAAAGAAAAAAAAATTCTATGTTCTCCTGGCTTGTATCCATTCAGATAATTAATCATATAATTTAATGGTAGATATTTATGCCGTTCTAATATACATTCTATTAGGAGAAATGTTTAAAAAGTAGGATTAACTGCATTTTTTTTAAAAAAGAGGGCTGTTGAGCATCCTATAGAGAATGCCAAGAGAACATTATATCCCTAGCCATCAATTAGTAGTTTTGAGAAATGTGGGAAGAAGTCAGGTGAAAACTTTCATTTTCCTCTGAACAAAGGAAAATACAACATGCTTTTATCTAGATGATTCTTCCTTTGTTTGGCTGACAGTTTGGAATGGTTTTATTTGTGAAAATCTTTCTCTTAAGTTCTTTGTGTGGTGCAAGCATAAGTCACAATGTGCTTGGTCGCATACAAAGGGTAGAAGCTGCTGGCAATTTTTTGAAAAAAAAAGACTTTTGCCTTTTCAAGACATTATCCTTTCTTGAAAAGTGAGTTTATATGGCATAAAAAAATTCACCAAGAAAGATAAAACTACATTGCTATCAAACATTTTGTATTTTTCGAGTAATTTATATTTTTATGTTCAAAAGCTGTTCTCTAATACCAACATTAAATTTAATAGGTTTTGCTGCATTATAGAAAGTAAAAAGGCATTTCATCCTTATTTTTTCTACATTGTTTTTGACCACGCTTCTGGTCACTTGTAATTTTTTTTGTACCACATACTTGTCATTTGTATTGTAGTTACTTCATGCTCCAGCTATGCTTATTTTCTTTGCTAATTCCTTGCTGTAGTGTTAATGTTTTATAGGTATTATTTTGCATTTGTTATCAGTCATTTCTGATGCTTCTTTTCTCACATTATATCTCCTTCAGCATCCTCAGGCAAATAATAGGGATTAAATACTCCAAAATATAAACAAATTGCCAGTTGGGGAATACGGTTAAAAATAAAAATCCCCTTCCGGTTCACTACAAAGGAATCCTTTTACAACTTCAATGCCTTTCCCTTGAGAATACTGGGGTGCATAAGACACTGTCTTTTTCCTTCCCCTAGTAACAGAAGCAGAGTATATAGTTATGTAGGTGAGAAAAAAGGTTTGTCTGGATCTTCAATTCATGGAATATTTGCATAGTAGTAGCAAGATCTCCAGCCCTATTGTCTTTCTTTACTGGACGTCACTTGCCATCTGCTGGCTGAGTTGCAATTAAAGTGCTTTTGAATACAATTTCATTTTTATTTTATGTTACTAACTTTAGCATATTGTAATTAAAAAAAACCATCAGCATATCTTGTCATTATCTGTTTCTGAATGTTACCTTTATATGCATATTGAGCAACCATGTGGACTTTGACTACTAAATGGAATAATAACTAAAGAAACAAGCAATGTTTCACGCATTCCAGATGTTATCAACCTGAGTGGTGCTTGTCTTCTGATATAATGAATTGTCATAAATTTAGTAGGTTTTGGACAATCTTCAAAACAAAACAAAACTCAGTATATCAGAAATGAGGAAATGGAATTAAATAATATCTGTTTGAACTGTGGAGGAAAATAGGAAGTTTATGAAGTTGTAATGGAGGCAATTAGTGTAAAAATTTGATTATAGCAAAATAAAATACTGGAAAAAATTCAAATATTTGTTAAAAAGAAGAAATGTGACAGAGAGCATGTAAGGAAATGGGAAACTAAATTGTCAAGTAAAAGAACATTTAAATGGAAACCATTAAATAAGGAAGAGTAGCCTAGGTTATTTAGTATATTTTTTAAATGGTGGGTTCCTCCATTGTTCTTTGACTAACCTGTCCCTTATCATAGTGTGCAGGTATTTATCAGCTGGAATGGATTTTTTCACACAGGTACCATTAAAAGCCTGAGGTTATTTCACAGAAGAAAAGTGGTTCTCTCATCATTTACAAAAGAGCAGGAGGCTAAAGAGAAATCTCCTTGTCCACATGTGTTTTTCTAAATTCCTTCCTACTGAAGTTGACAAGCTGTATTCAATTGAAATCAAGGTGACTGAAGAGGACACAAATTAACACAATCTCAGTCCTTAAGATAGATGCAGATACATGTTAAACTGGAGCTCAGGAAAGACACATTAGTCAGTTAAAGACCAGTTGAATTCACTCATGAGATATTCAGTCTAAAATACTGTTAAATACATTTTTTTTGGTCAAATACACATTAGAAAAGCAGGTTACTGCAGTTTATGTACAGATTGACAATCTTTGGTATAGGATAATTAACAGCACATTACTGATGAATGAATATAGCCAGTAACAGTATAATAAATTCAATGAATAGTACTTATTCTTCTTAACTGAATCTTTTAGCATAAGAAATTGTATATCATTTGATAGTCAACACTTTGACAAATGGTAATGTGACAAGACCGAATGGTATAATTACAAATACAGAATACAGAATTTGAGATTAAATTTGAAGAAATCATGATGGTGAAAACAGTACACTTAGTCATAAAAATGTAACTCCTGCTTCTTTTAGGTACACAGAAAGCTCCTAACAACAACTACAAAAAATTGATGTATGTGCTTCTTATTCATAGAATCCTAAGCATGGCCAATCTATTACTCCCTAAAAGAGCTACAAATAAAGAAGTAGTGGAAGCCAAGTAAAGTTCAAATCTGCACATGTAATTGATCCTTTTTGATTAAATCAGATGAGGCAGAAACAGTATTTGGTTTTTGTTTTTTAAGAGAAATGAAAATATAAAAACTTTTTTTGTTTTAGAGGACTCAATTGGCTAACTGTTATCATGCCCAAAAAAAGCAAAGGCAAATTGAGACTAGATTTGAAAATCTGTTAGTGGTTGCTCTGCCATTAAATTATATATGTCTAAGTACTCACCAAGAAAGTAGACCTTTTATTTTAAATTACCTTTCTTTCCAAGACTACTTTGTACACCCATTTTGGATTACATGGGGGAACAAAGCCTGGTGGGTATAAATGCATATAAACATTTAAACATTTACTGAACCCCATGAAAGAGAGGTTCATCCAAACCCCTACTTTATTTTCTAGTTCAGCAGTTATCTGAGAATTATCTGTAGAGCAGATCAGCTGCTCAAGGTCAACAACCCCAATAAAGACATGAACACACACAAGCACAAAGAGCAAGTTTAATAGTTGATAAGCTGTATATAATAGTGAAATAGTGAAATAATATTGAACTACTGAGCTGCACAACGTTGTCAAACAGTTCAAGCACAACTCCTGTGCTGGAGCAATGTGTAAGCAGCAGTGAAGCTTGTTTTGGCAGGGGGTTGTTAGACTGTCTGAGTACTTAATCATGAAAAAAAGCAAATTAGCAGGGACTGCTGAGGCTAATACAGCTTTGCTGCAGCAGGACTGAGTAGTATATCCACTCTGGCTGATATTTGGCGTCTGAAAACTATTCTTGCTTCTCTTTTTTTCATATTTCTCCAGGATATAGTGTCTCCAGCTATGCAAAGATTTATACCTGGTTATAGAGAAAGCTTAGGCATGTAAAATAGGATCAAAAAGTATGTTTTACTTTCCTAGAATTTTTTAATGTTGCATCCCTTACTTTCATGGCTGAAATAATACTAATACTGATATAACTAATGCCTACTTAATAGTAGCATATGACTTTGATGAATGTTGCTAATATGGGGAAACACAGTCTTAAAGCTATTTTATATGTTTATTTTATATATTTTACAGTTTTAAAGTTTTACATAATTGCATCATTTTAATATAAGATCTGTAACCTTTCAATCTTTAATTTCACTTTGATTTCTTCTAGACTTTCCTAAGCACACATTTCCTAGAGTAGTGTATGTAAAAGAAATCTATTTTCTTTAAAAGTACCTTCAGTGTTTTTTTCTGAATAGCTGAGGTTTGCAGCCTTTTTTGGCAGTTTAAACTATCAAGCAACATCATGATTATCTGGTACAAGCTGTATTTCTCCTAACACCTTGAAAGAATAGAAGAAGGCAATCTCAGAATGAGAAAATAAATGATTTATGACATAGTAAGAACATTGAGATGGCATGCTAAGCTGGGCCCTTTTTTTAATATAGATCTGTGTTTTAACTGAAAGAATGGGGCTATTTATGTCAACAGGTAGTAGTGATTAACTCCCAGCACCTGTAAAGGTAAACTAAAACTATGATTTTTCATGAAGATTCTCCTGATTACTTTTTTAATAAGATAATTAAATAATAGTAATACCTAAAATAATAAAAAATAATAACACTGCTCTTATATATCTCAACCCTTTATTAGATGAAAATAATATTTTTCATTTTACCTCCTTGGAGTGACAAAGGGCATTGTGGGAATTTATATAGGACTATGAAAGAAAAATCAGCCCTTGGCAAATTCTTTGATCTCGAAATACTAGAAATGGGAAATTATAAGAATCATATTAGCTAAAACTATGTCATGAACTTAGAAGAGACAATTCTTCACTACTCTTAACAAAATAAATGTGAAAATCCTTCAGTGTCATACAGGTTAAGTCTCTCTTATTCTGGAAGGAGTTGTACATTTCTACGTGTCACTGAACCCAGTCCCCTGATAATGTAAGCAACCATATTGTAAATTGATTCACCTTTCTAATAAAATTAGCAATATATTTTTGTCCCACTTAGTCTACTGACTTACTGCTCTTCACCATTGGCAGATTGAATGTTAAAAATATCTGGTTTTCTCCTAAATTTATTTCTGCTGCTTTTATATCAGTTTGTTCTTGTGCCAACTTTGCACTTTAGCTCTGTAATGTATTTAGGACAAATTATAAACCTGAATAGCCTTCGTTTCACTAGGATAAGTCAGTCAATCTGGTTTAGTATTTTTGACTAAATTAAGCTATTTCTATGATAATTCCTTTTCTGCATCTGATTAAATCTGTTCAAAACAAGGACTCATACTCTGTAGAGCAAATATTGCCCATATGATTGGTTTAAGGAATTTAAGATAGTTTCCTCATGTGATAAAACTGTAAAACAGGCCATTTAGAATCAGAATTCAGAGTACTGTTGACATAGTCTGGAGCTTATTTTTTTCTGTTAATTGTATAGGCTGACTTTTCTTATAATAATCATATTCAAATTGAAAACCTAAAAGTAGGTCATAGCAATTCTTCCCAATATTTTGGATGAAATTTCCCTTGTGTTTTGGCCCAACTTCTTACCTATTGCAAGTACATGGCCTGATCAGCCCTACAAAACTCAATGACTTTTTCATGTCTCCATTACACTGCTAGCTGCTGAATTAATGCAGACAGGATTTTGCCCTCCTTTGCCATTTCCAGCTCAGAATCTCCATGCATAAAAACTTTCATTATGAGCAATCATGCACTTTATACTAATGTAGTTCATTTTCCATTTCCATTTCTGCTCCCTCAGAGTTAGTTCTTCCTGTTCTCATTCTTTCTGTGAATGATGCTTTCCATATTTTGAGTTGGGGAAATGTTATTAACACTTTGCTACCTTTTTGCTCTTATTAGTGAGATCCCTAGGATAAGAATTTGCTTTTATGCTGGTGGCTTCCCTTTGAATACTATTATTCTCAGTCTGAAGCAAAACTCCTTACAACTGCAGCCCTCAATCTCCAACTTTAGAATAATTAGCTGTGTGGCTCTGTGTTAAATGCTTTGCATCATATCTCTGTAGTTTAAAAAAAAAAATAACCAGTGCCTTACAACTGGGAAAAGCAACATCAGAGGAATGAGCACTAAATTTAGAAGTAGGGTGAGTGCTTAATTTTTGACAATAGTGTAAGTCATCTATGTGAAATAGCTTCATCAATGCCATCTGATATGTATATGCAAGTCTATTCCTTGAATTGGGTATTTTTCTTTTTCTGTGAGCATGAATTTCCATGTTCTATATAGTAATTTATTTCTTAATCCAAATTTCATATAAATAGGATTAACTAAATGTAGTTCTTGATTAAATGTGATTTCTTGAGAAAAAAGCGCAGACAAAGAATTTTTAAGGTTTCAATACAATCTCCCAAATACAGAGTAACAAAATTATGTTAGGTATGCTTTTTGCATCTGAGATAGATAATTCAAGAAATTGTCCATACAAAGAATATACTATAACCCATTTGTTACTTTTATGACCTGATCCACACTAATCTTGCTGCAAGAACAGTTAATCCTGTTACTTGTCTATTGAGGATTTTAAAATGCAAGAGCGTGTTGCGTATTACTTAATTTAGGACATGGGAAAAGATCTCATCCATATGAGAAAAGCTGCTGCTTTTATATTATTGACTCTGAGGATATTATATAATTGAAAGAGGTTTAAAAACCAGCATCTCAATTATGGAGCAGTGCCAGTTTTGCTGAGCTGCATATAGCGTTCAGTGTGACAGTCTGTTAACTGGAACAATCTGTGAGTGACTGTTCTTCAGTAAGTGTAGGTTAAATCAATTTTCAAAAAGGAAAAAAAGGAAAATTCTGTGTTTTACGCTGTTTCTGATTTAGTTATTCTATACTTTTAATTTTACATTTTTAGTTTGAATTTGTTTTTCTTATAGTATTTTTATTTATATCTCTTATAATAGGAATTTTTTAAGTGATATTAAAAAATCTGAAGAATTATAAGAATTTGGTTACAATTTTTAACCACCAAAGTCCTATTATCAAGGAATTGTAGGCTGGTATATTCATAAATGTACAGCCAGTATGCTTTTGTAGGAATTTTAACAATGTGATATATTTAGCAGGGGTAGCAAAACTAGCTCTGAGAGCAGATTTTACCTGCTTTATTCAATAGAAATCTTTTTTCTCTTTTTTCCCAGGAATGCAGATTTTTTTTTTCTTTTTTTTTGAAGGGAGAGAACAGAATATGTAACCACTAGCAAGAATGTTGCTTCCATGAAAAGATTAAGTGTATAATATGAATTCCAACTCCAAAGCAAGAGGGGAGAAAAGTGTTTTAAAGAAAAATAGAAAAATGTTTTAAAGATTTGAGGATCAGACTTCTGAAGATTTGAGAAAGTGTTTGTTCTACTCTTGCTAGTAGTAAATCTCAGATATAATTTTGTAGTTCCTAACATTCTTTTTCAGAATACCTTGGACAATAATTGGCAAAATATTTCTGTAGTCATTTTGATAGTTTTTAGTAGTACATTTGCAATCCTGAACAGACCACAAACCTCACTTTTGAGTTTAAAAGTACTACATTTTTTATCATATAGAACTGTAGCATAGAATCCCCTTTAGAGATGTTTTAGCAGTGGCAGCACAGGGACTTTTTCTTTTTTTTTAGTGGAAATTGAAAACACGTTTAGTTTCAATCTCTTCAAGGATCACATGGAGTCAACTGAAGTCATGGAGTTGACCTGCCCCCAAGAACCTTCTGAGTAAATGTGAGATTTTCAAAGGGGATTGCACTATGTAATTAATCCTGTGTCATCAATCTTATGTTATGCTAAATAAATCTGCTCCAAAATCCTCATTCTATAATAGGACCAACCTCAACAGGCTGTCACATGCCTACAACCTAAGTAATATCATCAGAGAAGTCCAAGAAGGTAACTCCAAGAAGCTATCAGAGAAGGTGGCTCCAAGTTCTGGGTGTCGTGTCCCTTACAACATTTAACCATATGGCAATAACATTCTGATTTCTGAGATCAATACATGGGGAAATGGTGACACTTTAAATAGTGAAATGCTCATCTCTTTGGGTGAAATGGATGAACTTTAAATCTGAAAATAATTTTCTTTTTCTGGAATCTAGCCTTCATGCTCTCCAAAAAACTTTAAATTATTTAGAGGCTCTATATCCTAAAATGTGTGGTTATTTACCCCCATGAAAGCTTCTTTCTTTTCATAATTTCTGAGACTTAGCTTTGAATTTCTTACCACCTGTATATCCTTGTCCTTTCTATTGCAGGCTCTCCTCTTGAACACATTGTCCCATTTATAGAAGCTTTTCCAAAACTGAGCACTCTCCAATGATCACAATCTAGTCTTCTACCTGGAAGGTTTTCATGCAGATTTGAAGGTCTGTGCCAGGCAAGTAGACAGTCTACTTTCCTGTCTTCAGTCACACTTTCTTTAACTGAAGACTATCTATCTGTTGTGCATCCCATTTTCAGATTTAAATTCAGAGTTGATTTCTTATGCAGTACAGAAACTTACATGCTTACTTACTTAGAATGGAGTTTAAAATGCAGTGTATAAAGCCTGTAGATCCTATAGAAGAAAATGAAATATTTATATTTTGTTATTTTCTCTGAGGATGCTCTATTTCAGGCATATGAATTACACAACTGTAACTAGGCATCTAAAGGGCTGGAGTTTCTGATTGTATTTGGGCTTTGGTAAATAAAGAGCTTTATTTTCAAAGTTCTTTATATTGGGATGCAAATGTTCTGACCCCCAAAATCACTAGCTGATTGACACACTGATATTCTATTTTATGTTTTCCTGAGAGGTTTAATGTAGAAATAGCTCCATTTGAAACTGTAAAGAAAGAACAGAGGAGTATTCTAAAATTATAGATTCATATATAAATATATCTATATAAATGTTTCTACATTTTTAGGAAGACCTTGAAGAGCTAAAAAATTACTTTCATAAATCAAGAAATTCCTTGAAAGCTGTGAGATGCTAAGTTTATCACTATTGTCTCTGAAATCTGGGATAACAAAAAGAGCCCTGTTTATTGGGAGTTTCCTAGGTTTTTACTACTGGCTTCTAAAAAAGTCAAGAGACAATTTATACTGGTCTACCCAAGGGCTAGTGGATATTGCTCTACTCTAAATAAAATAACTGTATAGCCAATGAGGTGTGGTAAAAATGAAGTTATCACTCCTGATCCACCTGTGTTTTTATTTGATTATCACAATTGGCTTGTGATTGGTATCATCTTTCTTCAGCTTTGCTTATCCTGAGATTTAAATCAGGTTGACATTCTTAACATTCACACAATTATTCATTATCAAATTAAGTCCACTGCCCATATAAAAGGCAGAGCACCTTGCTGACAAGATGATAAAAATATTTAAAATTATATAAACCAAATATCTCATGTCTATAATATCTTTATCAAGAGTCAGTTTATAGTTAATGTGAAAAATATTATAATCTTGGCCTAAGTATCAACTAAGTAATTTTCTTTTCTCAATACAAAGACTGATCTCAGATGCTAGAGAGTAATGATCATATCCCAGTTCACCAATTACTTTGTGTACATTGTGGAAAAAGGAGAAGAACCTATAAATTTAGTGGGCCTACCCATCCACCACCTCCAGTAAAATGGAGTAAACACATCTGGTTACTATGACATCGTCATAGTAACATCTGATTACTATGACATCGTCTTCTAAATCCCATGAAATCCAGTGTGGAAGATCATGGTCAACAAACACTGAAGCTGGATTATTTCCTGGCACCTGCTTCCTGCATCACTTTTATGAATTAGCATAGAATAGGAAAACAGCTGGAGTGTTTTCAAGGAAAGAGTTTAAATCAACAGATGTGTTCCATGAAGGCAAGCAAATAAAACTTGACTTCAAATAGATGCCTTCAAGCAGAGCTAGTTAAATACATTTCACTTCTGTGTAACTGTGATATTCAGGCCATGGAGTATATTTGATTTGTTTTTCTGATTAAAAATGTGGATCTTTAAATTCTTATTAGTGCAGCTTTACTTTGCAGTGTTTATAAGAAGATTATTAGTCTTAACAAAGCACTCTGAATCACAGAGTGATAGCATGCTAAGAGTTGGAAGGGTCCTTAAAGATCACCTTGTCCCAGGAGCCCTGCCATGGGCAAGGGACACCTCGTACTGGATCAGGTTGCTCAAGCCCTTATCCAAACTGGCCCATGACACTGCCAGAGCTGGGGCCTCCACAACCCCCCTGGGAAATCTGTTCCAGTATCTTACCAGCCTTACAGTAAAGAATTTTTCCCTAAAATCTACTATAAATTCCCTGTATTTCAATTTGTACCCATTACTCCTTGTCCTATTGCTGCAGTTTCCAACAGTCCCTCTCAAGCTTCCCTGTAGCCCCCTCTGGAATGTTAGTTACTATCAGGTTTCCATACAATCTTCTCTTCTCCAGACTTAACAGCCCCAATCTTCTCACTCTATCTTTGTAGGGAATGTGCTGTAGTCCTCCCAACTCCTTGGCCCTCCTCTCAACTTGTTCCAACAGTTCCATGTCCTTCTTTTGTTGGGGACACCAGAACTGTACACTGTATTCCAGGTGGGGTCTCACCTGCAGGGGAAGAGTAGACAGGGAGAATTCCCTTCTTTGACCTGCTGGCCAAGCTCCTTTTGACACAGCCCAGGATATGTTTGGCATTCTAGGTACACACTGCTGGCTCATGTTGTTTTTCATCAACCATCACACCCAAGTCTTTCTCTGATGGCTGCTTCCAACCACCTGTCTGCCCCACCTGTGGGTGTGTTTGGGATTACCATGACTCAGGTACAGGACCTTGCACTTCATTTTGTTGAACTTCATGAGGTTTGCATCCGTCCATCTCTCAAACATGTCAAGGTCCCTCTAGATGGCATCCCTTCCTTTCACCTTGTCAACTGCACCACACAGCCTGGTGCTGTCAGTGAACTTGTTGAGGGTGCCCTTGATCACACTGTCCATGTTGCCAGCAAAGATGTTGTAGAGTATCAGCCCAGTACTGACCCCCTGGACACCACTCACCGCTGCTCTCTGTGCAGACAATGAGCTGTTGGCCACAAGTCTTCGCATGCAGCCACCCAGCGAGTTCTTTATTCTTTGTCTCTATGGACAAAGTGGTCCATCCATCCATGTCTCTCCAATTCAGCAACAAGGATGTTGTTTGGGACAGTGTCAAATGCTTTGCATAAATCCAGGTAGACAGTGGCTGTTTCTCTGCCCTTATTCACCAACGCTGTAACCGCTTCGCAGAAGGGCACCAAATTCATCAGGCATGATTTCTGCTTTGTAAAACCATGTTGGCTATTACCATTCACTTCTTGGTTTTCATGTGTCTCAGCATAACATTTCCAAGAAAATCTGCTCCATGATCTTGCCTGGTACAGAGGTGAAATTGACTGGTCTGTAATTCCCTGTGCCTTACACTTTTTCCTTTTTAAAATGGAGGTCATGTTTCCCTTTCCCAGTCATTGGAAACTTAACCTGACTGACATGATTTTTCAAAAATTATGGATAATGGCTTAGTGACTTCATGGGCCAGCTCCTGCAGTACCCTCAGATGAATATCAACAGGTACCATAGGATGACATTGTCTTTTCAAGACTGCTGATCAAATGTAGTAGGGTAGGTTTTTCACAAAAATATAGATAATAAGTTTGATTTTTTTTCTCCTAATACTTCAGTGAAGATAAATTAGTCCTTGGTGTAAACAGACATTTATTTTACAGTGAAAAGCTGGATCTGGACAAGGAAAATTATATAATTTGTTTTAAATGTTATAATTGACTAAGGTACACTATAAAATTACACAAAAATGCACAGAATTTCATGTTCATTTTTTGCAGGCTTTGTTGATCACACTTCGGTGACAGTTTTGGTTATATGTCATGGACTGTTTAGGATCATATGTTTTTCTGTAATCAAATTTCTCCTAAGGAAACTACTGGCCTTGAACAGCTGCTCTACCTGTCACACTGAGCAGAGAAAATATCTCTTTTGAGGAGCAGAAGCAGCTGGTTTTCCTTTGTAGGTGCTAAAGTCAGTGTCTAACAAGTTTACACTAAGTTCAGGTCCCTAGAGTCATTCCTATTTACAATTCCTTTTCCAGTTACAGCCTTTTTTCAAAGTAAGCATTATTAAAATCTAAATTTCAAATATTTCATCTGTTTTAACAATCTGTATGGAAAAGTTGTAATTTTCTCTGCTGGCTTTAGGGAATGTCCTATATAGACTTCTGGTTTTGTTGTGGTTTCACCAAAGCCAGGAACCAAGCCCTATGCAGTCATTCTCCCCAGTCAACGGGGTCAGAAGGTGAATCAGAAGGGTAAAAACTAGAAAACCAGTGGGTTGAGATAAAGTCAGTTTAATAGGGAAAACAAAAGCCTTGCACACAAGCAGAGCAAAACAGGGAATTCATTCAGCACTGCCCATGGGCAGGCAGGTGCTCAGGGCCCCACCACAGGTGGGGGAAGACAAACACCATCACCCAAAAATTATTCCCTTCTTCCTTCTTCCCCCACTTTACATACTGAGTTTGGTGTCATGTGATATGGAATATCCCTTAGGTCAGTTTGGGCCACCTGTCCTGGCTGTGTCTCCTCCCAAGCTCCCATGCACACCCAACTTCCTCATCAGCATGACTGTACAGAAAGCAAAAGAGGCCTTAGCTCTGTGTAAACTCTGCTCAATAGTAATAAAAATATTTCTCTGTTATCAACCCTGTGTTCTGCACAATTCCAAAACACAGACCCATGCCAGCCACTGTGAAGACAATTTATTCTACCCCAGCCTAAATGAGCTGTACAGGAATTCCTGTGAAATACTTGTATGAGAGAATGCCTTTTTACTTAAAAAAAAAGTATCCCAAAGTGATATTGTGTTCCAGGCCTGTATGTATGAGGCTTACTGGTGAAATAATTTATAAGATAATATGAAGATGGAAAAAAAAAATTCAAGCCTTGGTTCTTAGATCCAAACACTAAACCAAAATCTGTTACAAGCTTGCAAAAGCAAATAATTAAAATTTTCTTCTCATTATTCAAAGCAGAATCAAGGATTGCAAATTTATTCTCACATGTGTAATATGTGTTTAGATTGTTTGAAATTATTATCCAATGGCATGCATTCTTAAACATTGTGGGTTTTTTTCTGAAGAAGCTAATAAAGAAGATAAAATTAGCATAGCCAAGTATTAGCAAATCAGACAAATAATACTACTACTAATAAATTAACACTAATTCCTATTCTGTTCCTGTTCAAGTAATTAAAAACTATGAAAAACAGAAGTATGTTACTCACAGTTTCCCCTAACATTTATTTAATTAGATAACTTTTCATGACAAAGTTATTTATGAAAAACATGTATAAAACCTTCTAGATTCTGTCAGTTTATTTATGTTTGTTGCATTGTAAAGTTTATTCTTGCTCAGCCATGTGTAAATAGCTCCCATCTTGATTGTCACCCTTGGCTGCCTGCTTGTCAGCTCCTCACAGAATCTCCCCATGCTTTCACTCACTCAATTCCTTTTGCATCGCATCTGATCCTGTGGCTTGTTGTGCAAGGTCCCTACTCTGATTGTGTTTCAGGCCTTCCAAGGAGACATTTCTTTTATTCTGTAAGCTTGAAGGCACTCGGTCCAGTGAACTTATGTTTCTTTTTGATCCTGTTTGAGAATTTTAACCTGTAACTTCCCCCATAATTTCTCCTTCTCTGTCATTACAATGTAAATGCCTTCATGGTAGTGACCAACTTACAAGTGCAGAAATGTCTTGTACACTGAGAGTACAACTATTAGAAATGTTTTTGCTGCAGAGTATGGATATAACCAGAATATGCAACATTTGGGGAATGCTGCATCTTTTCATTTTGGAGCAATATATGATTATATTAGGCAACCTGTTACCCTGAAAAATGAGAAATTTAGAGGTAGTCTCTGAACAAGATATAACTTAACTGAATGACATTCACTGATAGCCAGGCACTCCAGCTTAACATAGTAGGAAAAAGAAAGGTGGATTTGTCCAGAAACACAGGAAATCAATTAAAAAACAAAACAAACCAAAAAAAACCAGCCGTGCTGTGTCTCTCAAGTTTAAGCTTCTTTGTACATAATCGAGCCTGGGATACTGTTAGTGACCCAGATAATTGTTAGTTGCCATCCTGCTTTTACTACTCAGGCCATTTTCCTTTCCACATATAGATTTAAAGAACTCTTTTTTGCCAGACAATCTCTTTTGTCTGCCAAAAATCCTTATTTTCTTGTTACTTAAGCAAACTTTCAAGCACACCCTCTTTTTAACACTGGACTTCCATGAGCTCCATAGTTATAGGAATCAGAAACCTTGTGACTGAAAGTTAATAAAATGTTTGTTTAAAATCCTCTTCATTCCTCTTTATTTAGGTCCATAAACACAAGTATAAACGAATAGTTATTAAAATCTGTGAAATTTTTGAACAGCCACAAGAGTCTTATCATTGAGAATGGATTACTCAAGAATTCAGAATTATGCTGAAATCATGGTATATTGAAACCTGTATTCTATTAACAGAAATAATTAAACTCCTGCAATGATTTTTTGCTTGGATGGGAAAAGATTACAGAGTAATATGAATGATCTGACTTGAAAGGACCCACAAGGATCAGTGAGTCCAACACTTAAATGAATCACTCCTGGGGATTGAACACATGACCTTGAGATTATAAATAGACACACATTTTTAAGACAAGAAATTATAAAACCTTTTTTTTTTTTTTTTTTTGTAATAAGTTCTTCTATTTATCATACAGAAACATGTATGAACCCTTCTGATAATTAGTATAACTGAATCTCTTTTGCCATGCCTTAGCACAATTGCTTCTGCAAATAAGTATCATTACCGCCCAGCCACTAGGAGCTTGTCTCAGGAGAGTTAACACCATTTTTCAAGTTCATTAAATGTTCTCATGATCATCACCTGAAATGCTTGAATGATCAAATCTCATTTTCCCAAAGCCTATAACTTACCTCTGTAAACTCATCTTTTACAGTGATCTCCTGTATGTGTGAGGTATCATTAGGACTCCTTCAGGCATTCATGAGAAAGTCAGTTCTGTAAAGATTATGCTTGCTACACCAGAAGTTTACTCACTTTAAGGCTGGAATAGACAGTTTTGAAACAGAGCATAAATCTTTCTCTCTCTCTCTCTGTCTCTCTCTTTTTCCAGTTAAATGCTGAGCTGATGACAGACCAACACTAGTGCTACAAGACTTGTAAACTGGGAGACCTGGCCAGTAAACACATAGTTCTAAATATTGCACAATACAAAATGCATTTACCTTAGCAAGATTTTTCTTAAAGGACATTTTTTTCTTCCTATTAATTTTATATGTATTTTATATCTAAGTTTATAGCTTTTTCCTCTCCAGACAAAAATCTTCTGTGCTGCAAATCTCCATATTTACTTTGAGAGAGTTTTATTAACATAGAATTTGTTTGCTGCCCTCTTTAGAAAATGTAGGAGAAACTAACACTGGTATATTCCTGAAGAAATTTACTAGCTGTACATCAAGTTCCTAATTCTTGGAATTTCTCTTCAAGTGCAGGAAGGACAGCTATTCTGTATGGTAACAAATGCCTCTAAGTAGCTATTGTGATTGCTCTTATGCAATGTCTGCTCCATGCCAAAAATAAATTAATCAGAACTTTAAAATAGATGGTAAGTTTAGGTTTGGCTATTTCAGTCAAGAAAGATGTATGGCGAGATAGAATATAATATACTGACCTGTCCTGTAACGAAAATTACTGTCAAACAGATGAGTCTAAATAATTAGATGTTTAATTGAACTACCTTATGAGGAAATATAACTATTTTGAAGTACTTTATCCTGACAGTTAGCTAGTAGCACACTTTTGTTTAATATTCTTTTGTTTTTTCCTGTGATATTTTTAATGGTATGTTGATTGCCAACTATGGTTCTAAAATTATTTAAGCAGAAAAATAGAAAT
This sequence comes from Leucosticte australis, assembly GCA_025504685.1. Taxonomy (NCBI): domain Eukaryota; kingdom Metazoa; phylum Chordata; class Aves; order Passeriformes; family Fringillidae; genus Leucosticte; species Leucosticte australis. Next base: position 26,250,318 of record JANIJU010000002.1, on the reverse strand, counting down.
TTCTGGGGGTTTTTTCCACTACTATCACTGAAGAATATGCTGTCTACATTACTTTAGAAACTTAATCTTTAGGAAATATCCATGGAATTTCAATACAAGGAAAAATTAAAACTGTATATGTGTCATCAAAATATGAACTGCCGCAAATATTTCTACACTGGTATTACTGTTATTAATCAAATTAAAACTTCTTTCTGGCATGACATTCAGTATTACATCTGTTCAGTAAGCCCAAATGAAAAAGTTACAGGGTTATTTGAGTGCATTAAATGTTCAGTCTAGGATAATGAGCATCAGTTTAAGAGAATTTCCAAATGCAACATATGTCTATATATAATTCTACTATAAAGCTTTATTTTAGAGAATCTGCCTGGCTTAGTTAATGTGCTTCATAGATACCAAGCTCTATGTCTCATATTGGAATGATACTATAAATAGAAAATAACAAAAAAACTGAATATAAGAATAGTATGACTTTTTAAAAACACCCATTGCAAAAATTTGTTATAGAACACAAAAGACTTCTCACAAGTCTGTTTATTTTTGAAACAGAGGAAGGATAAAAAAGGCAACAAGGCAAGGGAATATGACTAATTAATAGAGAAGTCAGCAAGATGCTATGTTTTGGGAGATTTAGGAGATCAATTTCTTTACTATGTGACTAAATTGAATGATTACAGGGGACTGTTTGGTTGGTTTGGGTTTTTTTTGTTTGGCTGGGGTTTTTTTGCTTTGGTCTGGGGGTTTTTGCTATGTTTTCTTCTGTTTGGTTGGCTGGTTTGGTTTGTGTGTCATTTCCATATTAAATAACCTTACATGCCTTTCAAAGTAAGGATAGCTCATTTACTTCTGAAACAGTTACCTGTTTTCTAATGTGCAGAGATAGTGCATTGTGCCAAGGCAAAGTACAGTAAACTCTGGCAAAAATGAAATGAGAAGTCATGTGAATTGTTTCTCTACTCAAATATTCAAAAAGCAAAAACCTAATAGGAAATTTTGTCATATAATGAAAAAAAATAGTTAAAAATCTGAACAAAAAAAAAAATTGATAAATGCATTAAGAGTTGCAAAGAAAAATGTAGAAATACATCACTTCTCAATTCAATCAACTTCACACTGATTGTATGGTGGTGAGATGATGGTTAGAACCGAAAGACAATTTTGGGAATGAGCTAGCAGAAAACATATCCATGCATTGTACTGACTGAAGTATGTAATGATTTGTAATTAATAAAAAATGTAAATTTGGGGCAGTGGTTGTTATTCCATTAATAGATGAAAATAAAATTTATAGAAAACCAAAAAGATTTAATTTTTTTCCTATACTTTTCTTCTTTCTCCCCTTTTAAATGGAAAATAAGAAAAAGAAGCAAAGAAATGCAAAAAAAAACCCCAGAAATGAAACAACTATTTGAAAAAGGAAAATACCATGAAATTGTATATTTTAAAATATATATTTTTGCATTTTTTTCAAAAATTTTCCTCTTTTATGCTAAGAAACCTAGCAAGTTAACAAAATTTATAGAGGAAAATTCTCCTCCAAATGTCTAAAAAAATTGAATATTTTTGGATCTACCCTAACAAATCTAATAATGCTAATAAATCAGGTGAATCTATGTTGCTAATCATGACTCACAAGAATTTTTTGGACTTTTTTCCTAAGAAGTCCACTTATTTTCCATCTCATTCTAGAGCATATCAGTACTGCTCTAAATATTCTATGTGCAGTCAACCTATGAAAAAAAATTGAGGTGGCTGTGTAATAAATCAGGTGGTTTCTCTTGCTTCTCTTATCCTGTGTATCTACATAATTTCACTATAAATTTGAAAGAATTGAATTTAATGTACTTCTACTGCTTAAAGGATTAAAATAATTTTCTTTTTCAACTACAAGTATGATCATGGAAAAAGGAACTATTTAATAGGATTACTTGTGTGATGGGATTTATACTAAGAGGCCAGTGTCAGGCCAGAGTTTCAGCCTTAATTCTGTCAGGTCTTGGTTTCATGGTCTTAGGAGTCAAACTGTCAAGAGTTTTAAATGTGTCCCTTTGTAATGGCAAAGTGTTTCCACAAAGGAAGTTGAAAGGTGCATCCCCAAGGCAAGGCCTAAGAATAGAGTAATAGCAAATGTACAACTAAAAAACAGCTGTAAATGGGGGGAATTAGTAAGACATAGGAAGGAAATTAGGAAGCTTTCAGACACTATATGGTGAGAATAGAGAAATCTTTTGAGAATAAGATGTGCCACACAAAAAAATATGAAGAAATAATATTGGGGGAGAGTGAAGGGGGATGGCACTGAAGGTCTGCATGTAGATACATTTTTAATGACTTTCTAGAAAAGTCAGTAACTTTCTGATTCAGCTATAATATTTTCTGTGACATTTTTTAATTTATAATCTGAGTTAAAGATACAGGGCAATTGATACTTTTTCTATATTTGTGCAAGTCAATGGGCTATTGCTCACCTATAGCAATAATATACCTCATAACTAATGAGTACAGATTAACAGATGTAATGACACAGAGAAGACACATACTAAGTTAGAAAAACAAAAGAAAACACTTTTCTTACTGTGAGTGTGGTCAAATACTTGGGAGACTTGCCCAGAGAGGCTGTGAAAGTCCCCCATGTGCATACATATTCAAAACATGACTGTCCTGCTTGAGCAGGAGTTTTGAACAGGATGATCTCAGGGGGTCCTTGAAACCATTCTGAGATTCCATGAAAGCCAGGTATAGAACCATATATTGAAATGACAGTTCTGTCATTAGAACTGGATATTCTATTACCAACAACTTACAGCTGTAGGTTGACATAAGGATCGCCTCCTTGACTGTAATACTTCAACTATGATTTTTGATTCCCTATCTTAGATGTCATTTTTATAGCTAGTCTTTTCCATAGGAGCCAAGCCCAGGTGCTACAGATCTTAATTTGCAATGAAATAACCTATCTATTCTAACACTTCTGTTTTCCAGATGACCTAGGAGCCAAAAAAATAATTCAGCTATCATTCCACAAAATAAAATTGCCTAAATTTTCTCAGGAATTATGAACTAATTAAAAATCCAAATTTCCTTCAGAAACTGTCGGCACTTACACATGATGCATGACAATGGACTATGGAAAGAAGAATTAATAAAATAATAGTCAACTCCTGGACTAGGTGTGCTGAAATGTCACATTTTCTAGATTTGAGAAATATGTATGCTGGCATTATTTGTGTAATGCAGAAAATTGGCTTTATTTTATATAAAATAACTTGGAAACCCAGTACTTTTTTGAGAGACCAAAGAAGAAATATTGTTCAGATATGCAGTTTTTAAGAGACAGTGATGCTTAATTCTGATAAAGGACTAAAAGAAGTGAAAACAAATTGGGAAGATTGAATTTCACAGATGGAAAAGCAGAGTAATGCTATTGAAAAATGCAAGATCATGAATTAAATCATACATAAACTAAAAGTAATTGCAAATGCCTCAAACAGATATTCAAATTTCCAAGAATAGCTCATGAATCGCAATTCGTTGTGGAATTCAACAGACAAAATGTTTTAAACAGATCTTGCCTTTTGAATAAGAGTGCTTATGCACAAAACAACCTGACAAAATACCAGAAAACTTACAAGACACAGAAGTGAGAATAAAACGTAATTAGATTGTAAATCCCAATTATGTGAGGTGAATTTCCTGTTGAGTTAGTCAATACATATTATACTAATACCTTTTTCATTACATAATTGTAGAAAAGCAATTAAGGTGACTTACATATATGTCATAGCTTCTAGAATGTTGATGAAACATTCTGAAAAAAATTTGGACACACTTTTCCTACTGTAAACTGAATTAATTTTAGATATTATTTGCATAATTGTTAGTACAATATTCCAAATTTGCTCTATATTAAACATTGATTTTAAATCTTCTTAAAAACTCTCTATGCTAAAGGCAGCACCACGACTAATGCTGTTACTAACTCAGGCTAAAAAACCTACACTTTAGGAAAAAAAATTCCAGTGTTTTCATTACAAATGTTGTATAACATTTTTCTTGCCAAAATAAATATTATAAAACTTGAAAACCCAGAAACTTTTCCCCTAGTACTTAAATTATACAGTTTAAATTAAATGTTTTCTTTTAATCACTCTTATCAAGAGGTGGAAAATATATCATCTGGTTTGCTTTTTGGACTTACAGAGTTCTCAGCTTGACCAATTGATTTTAAAAGTTTCTACTTCTATCTCCCTCAGCTTCTGAAAGATGATGCAAATTTTAGTTTTTTCCCTGTGTTCTGTTGTTTTTCTTTTTTTTCCTTTTTTTTTTTTTTTTCCAAAATATGCAAAACTAAGTGTGGCTGGGCAGCAGAGAATAGAGTTATATGCATTTCCTGCCTCGATGGATGCATACAGATATCTCTATGGGAAGAGGAAAAGATGCTTCTTTGTTTAATTGCATTTCTGAGCTTTGAAGATGCTCTGACAATGCAGGTGGTGAGCAAGAAACTCAGTATCAAGGTCTGCCAAGCATGAACAGAGCCAGGAAGGTCTTGGAAAGTAAAGAGAGGATGTTTCAGTGACTACAGGAAATATAGACTGATTTTTCTAACTTATCTAGAGACAATAGGGTACTTTTTCAATCCAAAAGACCTCTGAAAATTGCTGGATCACAGAAAAGAGTATACCATTCACTTACACAAGGGTGTTAGTGCTGCTGCTTAAAAATACTTTTCTTCTTGTCTGATTAACTCTTAACTTCTAAATATCCTGTTCTAGCCAACCTAGAAATTCTAAACCATTTCACTCCTGAAAAAAATAAAACCTGAAAAGATGGTGTACCTATTTCAAAATTGCAAGTGGATTGGAGTCAGGAGCCATCTATCAGCTTTTGGTTTTACAATTTAGGGAAAAATTGTTTTCATCTTTGTCAGATGTTCTGAGTTGTGGGGGGTTGTTTGTTTGTTTTGGTTTGGGTTTTTTTTGTTTTGTTTTTGTTTGTTTTGTTGCTTTTGTTTTTGTAGTTTGGTTTGGTTTGATTTTTATCCCTGAGCTCTGCTGAGTTTTGCCAAAGCCTACTGGGAAAATGAAGTGCTTTTAGCAGGAAGCATTGAACCACTTCCTGATTTGCTCTGAAAATTGCAGTCTGCATGCTTCCCTCAGAGTTAAAAGCTCTCCACCTTTTTCATGAATAATCAGGACAACAGCAAGGAATCTCTCACAGTTGCGTGAGAAATTAATTTTCTGAGGTTATTATGAGATTCTGAGTAAAATTAATATATTTTACTGATCCAAAATCTACTGTTGGAGCAGTGCTGCTTTAAGAGAAACTCCCTCAAATTTCAGATACCAATGAAAATTAATTTTGATGCATCAGTATCCTATTATCTCTGAGCCAAGAAGTATTTCCACTTTGACTACTAATGCAAGTGTAGTTGAATAAAATCATCACTTGAATGAAAGCAGCATGAGGTCCAAACCAGATCTTTCCAGGCAATTAAATACAAGCATAACCTCATCAGTTTTATAAAACTCTCTGTGCTGTAATGCTTTTCAGCAGCTGAAACAGGTGACAATACCTGCTTCCTCCCTAGTAACAAGTTTGAATACTCTTTCAGGAGCACTAAGACATTTATGGCAGCAAAATATGACACACTGTGTTCATTATTTTTAATGAGAATCTGGAGAATAATGTTGATACAATTTTTTTCCTATACACAATTTGCTTTTTTCCCCACCATCAGCTAAAATCCTCTTTTGAGGAATATTGTAGAGTCTTGGTTACTCCCCAAGAGTCATTTTTGCTGATGTTTTAGGAGAATTGTATGTTCATTTCTGTATTATACTTGTTAGCTCTTTCATTTTGACATCAAGACTGAAATTCTCTTACACAAGCCACATGACACCTACTTCAAAATTTAGGTTAAAATTCTATTCATCTCACCTTGACTAGTAGAAGGGTTGGCTTTAAGATTTACTTTGTTTTTTTGTGCCATGTGTGAAAAAGATTTTCCCCATATATCTGCTGCAGCTTAACTCAGACGGCTAGAACTCAGATTACTGAGAGGGCTTGCCTGATATTCATTGTTAATAGTGATTTCCAAAGACCTAGAAGGATTGACTCATCTGCCCATTTACTCAGATTTTTCAAAATGAAATTGGTGAAAATTGTGAGCTTTCTGATTTTTCATTATCCCTGGAATACAGCTGCCCCATATTCTTTATTTTGTGAATTCCTATAAGAGTTATGGTGGAGGCAACTAAAACCACAGACAATGATATATAACTCTACCAAGCAGCATTAAGTACCTCTTTTTTCTTTTTTATTTTTGCAGTTCTTTTAAGAATACAGCTAAGAAGTTCAGTAAAAAGCCTTAGCTAAATTCTCTATGAGTAGTGACAAGACCTCCAAGTCAGTGCAAGTGAAATAGTAGTCGGAGGAGCAGTGATGATTTAATTCTTGGAAAGTACTAACTTGCAAAATCCTAGCCACAATAAACCAGTTATTCAATTTCTCTTGTTGCCTATATATATTGTCGTATATTTAATTTAAAATATATTAAATTATGGAATGACTTTATTAATTCTATCATTAAACAGAAGCTTCTGTCAAATATATTAGTGTATCAAGAGGCCTATTAGGAACATAGATTATAAATATTGTTATTTTTAGTGAGTATGTATTCCCTGTATGTGCGTGCACTCAATGTTGGACTTTACACTGTTAGGTTTATGGCTGGATTTGATGATCTTAAAGGTCTTTTCCAACCTAAATGATTTTATGATTCCACAATTCTGTTTACACGTGGTGTTAAGAATGGCCATTTTATCAGACAAGGCCATATGTAGATACATCACCTGGGCTTCACAGGGATGCCTTTTTACCTCTAATCCTTCCCTGCCCCGGGGCTGAACTTCTCTCTTTCTATCCAAATTCATTATCATGCTGTGTTTAGAGGGGTTTTGGTGGTCTTGAGATCCCTACTGGGTCATTCTTTGGTCAACTGTCCATGCCTGATTCTCAGTCCACGGCTTCTGCTGTGGTCTTCTCCAGGAGCCAATACAAGGAGTTTGACTCAGAAAAGTGCTGGCCTGCCTCTGTATGGGCTCTCTCTCCAGGCACATCCGGTCCTTTCTCACAGCACATTCTTGCCAACAATCCCTATTTGACTCCATAGTTATTTGGCTGTTGGTTTGGAGACATGCATATTAGAGCCTAGTCTTCAGAGCTTCTACAGAGGACAAGGTAAAGAGACTAGAGTAGCTCTCCTGTGATGGTAGGCTGATAAGGTTGGGGCTGTTCAGCCTGAAGAAGAGAGAGTTGCATGGAGACCTCGTAATATCCTTCCAGTATCTGAAGGGAACCTATAAGGAAGATGGAGAGGGGCTCCTCATCGGGAACTGTAGTGATATGACAAAGAGTAATGGGTTCAAAGAGAAGAAGGTTTAGGTTAGATGTCGGAAAGAAAGTCTGTACTTTGAGGGTGATGAGGCGCTGGAACAGATTGTCAATCATGGTGGGTGCCCCAGCCCTGGCAGGGTTCAGCGCCACGTTGGATCGGGCTTTGAGCAACCTGGTCAAGTGCAAGGTGTCTCTGCCCACGGCAGGGAGGTTGGAACTAGATGATCCTTAAGATGCTTTCCAATCAAAAGTGTTCTTTGATTCTATGCCATCTAGGAGTCTCCAAGAATTATCTTATTCTTCCTTTCTATCTGGCCTCAACCAAAGTTGGACGCAATGGACTGTAATAGTCAAGACATCCTCGACTCCTTAAGCACGAAAAAGTCAAGTTAATACTTTCTCTAACAGAGTATTGAATGGAATTCACTTAACCTAAATTATCTGGAGTTGATGAAACTTAATTTTCCTTTCAAGATTTGTGCTATTTTTCAGGGAGATTGGTCAAATTCCAATGCTCTAATTAAGGATCAATTATTTTGAATACAATAGAATTTAACTCTTTGAATATATTAGGAAACTAGTTCTCTTTTAGTTCACATTCAGCTCACAGATTTGCCTGCGTTTTCAAGCAGTATGGAGAGATAAGAGAGGACTTTAAAAGTGAAGTTGTGAAGCTACCTGATACCACTAAATTATATTCATGTTATTGTTAATTTAGGGGTTTTCCTGTTGGCTAGCCTTACACATATGGATCAACCATCCATACTCACTGGGGTGTACCAGGTACATTCTTCAAGTGTTTCTTTCAGGATTGTTCCATTTGAAGATTCACTGTTTTGAGATTGCTGGCTTAAGTAAACTAAAGCGTGCTATGTGGTGGTAATTTTAAGTTAGAATCAGAAGCATATTTTTGATTGCAAAGAAAAGTTTACTGTAAATTCACCTCTGAAATACCTGCTGTAGGAACTCAAAAACCTCAAAAAAATGGAAAAAAAGGGATAATCCAGTTTAAATATACATATTGCTTTTATAGACAACAAGAATCTAGAGTAAACTTTTTTATTGCATTTAGAATCCTTTTGCAGTTTTACTTTGCCCATCATAATTTTCATGCATTCTTCTTGAAAATCCTGTTTTTACTTTAAAGACAAGTGCACATGCTTTACTGGCATGACTAAATACTTTCGAAGATTAAAAAGGAAATGAAAGGCAGCATGATGATGGACATGAGAAATGTGTATCCTGTTCTATCTGTTTTCACTTCATTCTTTATACAACACTAGTCAGACAAACTGCTTGAAGGAATTCAACTGAAGTAAATACTCCATACATGTTTCAATGAATGTCAATGCTCTTTATCATAATCCTTGATGGTCACTTCCAGGACCTTGTTCTGTGATTGGGCTATAACTAATAAGGGCTCAAGGCTTCTTGTCCATGGTTGTGGACCTTGTGTTGTCAAATACAGCACTGTAAAAGGATAAAATAAGTTTAAAACCACTTCTGCCTTATCTTTTTTAATACAGCTGTAGTGCTATAAACTAAATATGACCTATATAAATTAGTATATAGATTAAGAAAAATTAGAAAAGAATTTCACCACAGGAACACAGTATTTTCCTTAACAATTTCCATTGTTAATATTTCTAGCTTTTTTTTTTTTTATCCCCAGGCACCATAGGCATCATGAGTGAATACAACAAAGCTGTGAAATTCAGCAGCGTGATCAGTGGCACAAGAGAGAGTGTAATTTTGAGTAGCATGGGATATTGGTTTTTTCTTCTCTAGTTTGTACTGCAACCACAGTTTTCACTGAGTGTCAATATGATCCAGTATGACACTGTATCATAACCAAACAATAAGTTCATCATTAGAATGTCTGTTGGTTATGGAGGATCTCTATTGGAATTTCTATTACTACTGTCTTTTTAGAGATTTGTTGTTGATTTTGATGCTATTACTTGCTCATGGAATAATTTTCCCCTCTAGTGTTTGCATATGAATCTTTTTTCACATTTAATCTGTAAGGTTCTGTGATGCTTTTATTTAGTTTATTTACAGGAAATTTCAGGTCTGCTTCTTGCTTTCCTTCCCACACTCTCAGATATCCTTTTTATCTATTTTCAAGCCCTGACCAATGGTACACAACTTTAATGCAGTATCCGTATATAATTTCTGTTTTTCCCATGAGCACTTAATAGCATTGCCCAATTTTAAGCATTCTTTTAACAAATTGACTCATTAATTGTTTCTCTCTTAGAAACTGAGGACAACTGTTGACCTTTTTCCAATTTAATTCTTTCTGCAGGCATTTTGAATTCAAGTACATGATGGCCACTGCTAAAGGGACACACTTAGCTAGAATCACAACAAAAGTTGCTTTGCCTTTTATGTTTTTCAACCTACTGCTCCATGAAACAGTAATAGATTCAACACAGGAACTTAAACTTTATTTAAACTGTGTCATGCTATTTATCTAATGTACATCGTAGCTGCGATCTCCCATTACAGATAATTTTCTTCACTCACTCTTTGACCTCTGCAGGTCACATCCATGGTCACATAGGGGCTTCATCATGGTCTTAGAAAGAAAACTACAATAAAGAAAACAGGTTGAAAGAGTGTGTATTTATGTATTTATTTAGGGGAAGCCATGCCACTTGAAACACTTTTTCTATGATCTGTTTTTCTTCTATAACTTCTTCAACTGCCCTTTTGGCAGATTTTTAGTCCTTATACTGTTTTGTTGGGCATGCAAAACTGTGAGTGAAGTAAATGAGAGCCATGTGGGGTATAACAGGCGTAGAGGACTGGTTTTGAGTGGTAGGGTTCTTGTGAAATCAGGTCACCAACTACCTTCTGCTCCTCACAGATGTTTCCTGAAGTCTCTAGGTGGGGAAACCCATCTGTGCAAAGCTGTCATCAAGCTGGAGGAGCTCCTGGCCCTTTTCAGGCATACCTATGGAGGGCACCGGTAGCCAATAGGGGCTGGAGGCAGGTTGGAGCAGAGACATGATGACGTGGGGTTATAGACATCCTCAGAGACTTCAGCCAAGGTCAGCCAATCTCCTAGGGCTGTAGAAACAAGTGTCACAAATACTAAGCACAGACAGCAGAAAAAGTTGTGTGCAATACTACATCAAACACTCCTCCATGTATCCTGGAGAAATTGGGACAGACTCCAGACACTTGAGAGTGGGCACAAAGATTGCTTATGTATGTGCTGTTTCCATGATCATTTTTCTCACTATCAGAACTGCTAAACAGAATTTTAGGCTGGCTGGTAAGCTGGTTTGACAGGATTTGAGTTCATTTTCTTCATAGGAGTCAGTATGGAGCTGTGCTTTTGATTTGTGATGAAAACTGTATTGATAACACAGTCATGCTTTAGATATTGTCAAACAGTGCCTATACAGAGCCAAGGTCCTTTCTGCTTCTCACCTCACAATGAGGACTCTGAGTGTACACAAGGAGTTGGGAGGGATCTCAACTAGGACAGCTGACCCCAAGTGACCAAAGGGACATTCCATACCATTCCATACACAATGCAGGGAGTTGTGCTCAGCAGATAAAGCTGGAGGAAGAAGGACAGCAGGGGGCATTTTTAGTGTTATAGCCTTAGTCTTCCCAGGTCACTGCTACATGTGATGGTGCTCTGCTCTCCTGGGGATGGCTGGACACCTGCTTGCCCATGAGAAGGTTTGAATTCCTTGTTTTGCTTTGCTTGTATGCACAGTTTTTGCTTTACCTATTACACTGTTTTTATTGCAACTCACAAGTTTTCTCATTTTTACCCTTCTGACTCTCTCCCCCATCACAAGACGGGGAAATAAACATGCAGCTGTGTTGGGCTTAGTTCTCAGGGTTAAACCATGGCAGCTAACAGTACACTAGAGTAAAGTAAAATTCCCTGGTTTAATACTGTTATGCCTATCATTAAAGACTAGCTACCAGAAACCCTGATAAGAAAGTTCAATACTATCTGCATCACTACTCTGTCTATATTTACAGTACAACTATAAGGAAGAAATAAGGGTTGTGTATTTTGAGGTGTAGGCAAATTCACTGTCTAGCATGTTCAATATTTCTTAAACAAATGCCATATGTTTTAAATGTTGTCTAGTAAACAAGGAATCATTTGCAAATAGTTAGGATCACAAAAATAATGCAGAATTTACTAAGATTTATTAATTTTGTTATGAAAAATAAAAAAGCACAAAGGACTGCTTGGTATATCATTTAAAATATTAGTGCATATTGCAAACTCAGAGAGTGGAAGTAAAATTTTGCAGACATTGTAATTTATGGCTTTTCCTTTATTATATATACCTACTACATCATGCCTAAATTTGATGTTTTTAAATACACATCAGAAATAAAATTAACATAATATCACAGTCCCAAAGAGCAGCAAACATGGGCTGCCATACAAGGGTGGAGTGCTGGAAGGGGAGAGTGACCATGACATCAGTGACAAGAGGCACCATCCCATAGCATCCATATGGGAAAGAGAGCGTCTGGGGATCGTGTTCAGAGGCAGCCAGCAGTCCAGTGGTACCCAGACACATAAACAGCAAGGAGACAGGTGCTCGAGAGAGTAAGTGAAATATTTAGGACAGGGTCAAGGCCCAAGTAATCAAGGTATAAGGGCAAGTACCTGCTCACTTCCAGCATAGCCCTGATGAGTATCAAGGATCAGAACTTGACCTTAAAGGCAGCACCTGAGGAAGGTAGGGGGCACCTACAAAGCACCCCCCATCCCCCTAAGAGCACCATCTCTGTTACTTCACATCACTTTGATCCAAGGTTGAAGTCCATCCTACCAAAGCTGCTCAAGCACAGGAAGGAATTTAACAAAGGGGTCATGCAACATGTGGGAAGGTGGAAAGAGGAGGTTCATTCTTGACCAAAACATGGCGGCATGATGTTACTAAACATTTCCTGGTTTATTCTCTTTTTTGACAGATTTTCTTTTCCTGAGAAGTTGTCAAATATCATCTGTAGGTGTTTCTCCAATCTCACTTATAATGCACTGTATTTTTTGTTATTGGTATGTAATTCCAGTTATTAATAGAAAGAACACATAATCCTTAAAATGCTTGACTGGAATGCAGATCATTTGGGATTAATTTTTGTTGAAGTTTTGCAAAAATCTACCTGCTTTATTCTCTTCTAGTGCAAAACAGAGCAATGTGCTGCTTTTCACACAGCCTTATATAAATTTAAGAGTTAGATTTTCTTCAAGTATCTCTGTGTCCAAACAAATCCCAGTCTTGAAATTTTCTTAGTCTTCATCAGTTACATAGAGCCAGCTGGGCTTATAAATAGGAAGATTATATCCTTGCCAAAAGCAGATGTAAGGCATAGCAGCTGTCATAATCCCTTTCAAATTTCATCTCATGACATCATTTTATCTCAGGAGATGACATCAGCATTTTGCAGTAATTTCATTTCTTTGCTGATTTTCTATATTTTAATTGTATTTCATACAGAGCATTTTACTTTTCTATATTCTTCACTAACTCACGTAATTTTGTTTCCTTCATGATTTTATTGCTAAATAAACAATCTCTTGGTATTTATATTCTATACTCTCTCAGGTTTTCTTCATTGCTTTTACAAGATGTTTTTGTTTATTCAATTTTGTTTATTTTTATTTTGTTTCTTATTGTTAGTTATAGGGCTCCCTTAATACTTTTTTATTTAAATATTTTTTTTATTTTTTTTTATGTATGAGGGCTAATAATGATTTTGTGAAGAATAAAAACTGTTAAAATGCTACCAACCACTTATTTTTAAATAGTTCAGATTTATGTCATATAAATATTGTAATGAAGCACATTTTCATTACCACTAAAAATGAAATTTGTATATGACATCAGAATGATGCATTACATGAATGAAGGACAAAATGTTAGTGGGCAAGAACTCTTCTGCATTAGACATGCAATAGCTTTCTTTTTGAAGTGTCTAAAAGGAAAAAAAAACCTTTTGTAAAGGCCTATTTTAGTAACACCTGAGAAAATCTCATTATGAAATAGGTATGAAAAGATGGGCTGCTGAATGTAGGATTTATAAACCTATGCAATAATATAGACCATAGACTTCTATACCTGATAACAGTAACAGATGTAATAGCAGTTATAATGAACATAATAGTTCAAGACTGCTACCTTAAAAGAAAAAAAATGCTAAATGACCCTAACTACACATTTGATACCCCATTATCTAATGGTATCTTTGAACATCATGAGATTATGAAGATAACAGAATGGTCTCAAAATACAAATGTGAGTATTCAGCAGCAAGAATAGTAGTTTTTTTGCAGATGTGTGTCCTTTCTTTCTTTCTTTCTTTCTTTCTATGGGGAGTTAATTCCCAGGGGTGAAAATACAGAGGCAGAGAGAGGAAATTAGTATTAACATACTTGCCTAGCTTTGGCACTATGTGGCTAGAGTACTGAGACTCTTTGAAGGCAAAATTTGGATCCAGTAACTAAATTAAAATGAAAACTATTCTGATAGAAGGGTTAAAAGATATAGTTTGTACCCTTTCTGAGTTTAATATTCTTAACTCCAAGTTTCCTGTTATTACTGATGTCTATTAGTTAGTTATAATCCATGCTTTTCTGGTATCTTAAACAGTGCTGGCCACTCTGTTGCACGAAGGTCATTGGGACAGGTTCACATGTTCAGCATATCACTAATAGGACATAGCTATATTTTAGATGTTTTCATCCCAATTTAGATAGAAATAGGAGAGACTGAATATGACCCTTTGATGTTACCCTATAATTGCTGTCAGATCCTTAAGTTTTTAAAAATTCTTCTACTAAAGGTTTCCACAAATAGTATCTTTTCTTTGTCCTTTGAAAGTCCTTTGATCTTTCAGCCTAGTCCAGAGTATGGACCAAAATACACTTGAAGAACTTTGGGGAAAATGAGGACATTTAAGGAAATCACATACTGTTGCATCATAATCCACATGCCCTTTTGTAATAAACCAGTGTACTGTGTTGACCTTGGGTAGATGCCAGGAACCCACCAAAACTGTTCCATCACTTCCCTCCACAGTGGACAGAGGAGAGAAAATATAATGAAGAGTTCGTGACTTGAGATAAGGAGAGAGTGATCACTTACCAGATACAGTCATGGGCACAACAGATATGAATTAGAGATATTGATTGAATTTATTACTAAAAAATCAGAGCAGAATAATGAGAAGTAAAATAAGACTGTAAAAATACTTTCCCCCCATCTCTCCATCTTCCCCAGCTCTACCTCCTATCCCAGTGGCACAGGGAGACAGGGAGTGAAGATTATGGTCAGTTCACCACAGGTTGATTCTGCTGCTGCTCCAGAAGAGTCCTTCCCCTGCTCCAGCACGAGGAGCTTCCCAAGGAAGACAGTTCCCCACAAACTTCTCTAATGTGAGTCCATCCAAAAGGCAACAGTTCTCTACAAACTGCTGCAGTGAGGGATACTTTTCCATGGGTGCAGTCCTTCAGGAATAGGCTGCTGCAGCATGAGTTCCTCCCAGGGTCTCAAGTTCTACCAGGCAACCTGCTCCAGCATGGGCTTCTCCTTCCACTGGTCTGCAGATCACTGCCAGGATCCTGCTCCAGCATGGATGTCCTGCATGTCCTACAAGTTCACAGCCTCCTCTCAGGCATCTACCTGCTTCGACGTGGGTCTCTTTCAAGGGCTGCAGGTGGATCTCTGTGTCCCCATGGCCATCCATGGGCTGCAGGGGCACAGCTGCCTCACCATGGGCTGCACCAGGGGCTGCAGGGGAATCTCAGCTCTGGCAACTGGAGCATCTCCTGCTCCTTCCTCTGCACTGACCTTGGAGTCTGCAGAACTGTTCCTCTCACGTATTCCCACTCTGCTCTTCTCTGGCTGCACTTGCAACAGCACAATAACTTCTTCTTAAAACTCTTATCTCATAGGTCTTACCACCATTTCTGTGATTGGCCCAGCATTGGCCCAGCCAATGCCAGCCAGCTCCAGTGTCATGTCCATCTTGGAGCTGGCTGGCATTGGCTCTGCTGGATGTTGAGAAAGCCATCCCTCTAACCCTCCCACTACCAAAACCAGGCCTTGCAAACCCCATAAAACTACATGTGTGTAGGTGTAGAAAAATATGCATCTACATTATTTTTACACACGCTGTGCAAAAATGAAAGCAATGGGAACAAACTTCAAACTATAAATGCTATTGTTTATTTACATTGAATGGCTTCCCTTGTAAGATAAATTTTCCTTAGAATATCTTTCTTATTTGTAAATATTAGTTTAGCGGCCACTATCTTAAAGGGGAATATAAATATCTGAGACTGTCAGAAAAGGATACTGAAAGGAAAAAAGATGAAAAGAGAGAAAAAGCTTTGTATTTAAGACAAATTAAGGTATTACTAATGCAAAGCTATTGAAAATTTCTAAGGTATTTAACATAATATTTGGTTTTCATCATTTTCATTATGACTCCAGCCAAAAGCTTCATAATCTTATTTTGGTTTTCTTTCTGTAATCACTCATCTCGATGCAATTAAATTTGCTAGATATATTCAAGGGACAGAAAAGGCTAGTCTATAAATTATAAAGTCCTGGAGGACTCTGTAATCTATCGTCTTTGACTGAAATACATAAAAGTCTCAAGCATATGATTAAGGGCATTTGCTCTTCAAATATATTCTTTGAAAAGTAAGGATTTAATGAAGGGTTTTGTTAAATGTATAAGAAAAGAGTTGAGTAGTGATTGCATGTTTTCTTTAAAAAGCAAAAATTCTCAGACCTACATCTTTGGAATATCTACTTTTGTAATAAACTGTGAAATGATTATCAGAAAAATATTAATGGTTAAAGTTTATTACTAGATCTTAGGTGTTCTTGTTTAGTTCCTTGTTTTGCCTCAGATTCCATATCTTAATTATATTACCATTAATTTTATCATCAGAGGGAGAGAACCTGAAAAGTACACCTTCAATCTCTTGTGCACACAAGTACACAAGAGATTGAAGGTAAATAAATATCAAATTTTTAGCAAGAATAAAAATAGGAAAAAATTGACTTTTTTTGCAGTGTTGGAGTTCTGATTGGTTCATTTGACTTATTCCAATTTCCCATCACTAATTAGATGTTGTGTTTGATTTGTTGTACATTTTCTGTTATGTAATGTGGTTTTAATATTCAACTGTATTTGGGGTGAAAACAGAAATATTTTCCTCTCTTTGAATTCCTAGGGTGCCATGGAAAATACATGTGAACCTTAAGGAACAATTGTTCTGAAGTTATCTATCTTCAGTAATGAAGGATATCTAAAAGGAGACTTCCATTGGTCAGGTGAAACGATGACTACGAAATCAGCATTTTTCATGGTAGTGTGCTTTCTTCAACTTTGCATTGTCAGTGGGCAGGTAATATGTGAGAGACAAATGATTACTGAATGGAGAACAGAACCAAAACCTACTGTAATAAAATGGACACCAAGGGAAAATGTCTGTTCAGACTTTTACACTGAATGCTGGAATATGAATAAAAGTATTATTGGTGAAATCTCTGAAGAACACAACCTCAGTATCCCTCAGATATGCCCTTTACAGCTTCAATTAGGGGACAGTCTCTTCATCTCCTCTGAGCCGTCCTTTCAGTCCTATGGAATGAATCTGGTAAATGTCTCCAAGGAAGAATTTATTAACTGCCCTAAAGCTGATTTTCTTCAAGAGCAGTTGATTTTTGTTTGCCAGATAAGAGGACTGCACCAAGTGGACCCTAACTGGCTTGGTGTTGGAACTCACTACTTTGCAGAACTTCACAAGAGAGGTCCGCTGTTGTGCAACATGGGCCTTCGTCTGAATGTTACTGTGAAGCAGCAGCTTTGCCAGCAGTCTCTGGGTGCACCACTATGCTCTGGGCATGGAAGATGTCTAAGCCACCTTTGGGAGAAAACATATAATTGCCATTGTTTCTCACAGTACTCGGGAACGTTCTGCCAGAAGTTTGATGTATGCTCCACTAAACCTTGCCACAACAATGCCTCCTGCACTGAGAAATCAGAACTTTCTGGAGATTCTTACGAATGCACATGTCCTCCAAAATTCTCAGGTATTTCTTTTCTCCTCTAGGGGTAAACATTATATAGATCATACACTTTCCTTAACAGATGATAAGATAAGAACAACACTAGCAAGACTTTTGTATCATTTGATTGCCTGTGGCTTCTACCATACCCGCAGGGTCTCTTTTACACGGTGTCCCTTATGGGAGACTGTGCAGGCATTTGAAGACAGTTTGTACTTGCAGACAGTCATAAATACATTGTAGGGAAAAACAGAATAAGTTCTTATCATGCTTCTTTCCTGCTTAAGCATGAGACATAAATAAATGCTTCTTGACTTACAGAAGTAACTGGTTTACTTTTTTTGTTCTGCCGTTCAGGTTCTGAGACCAAATAACATACTCAGGTGAAGTCCCCCGAAAATAGCTGGTTAACCAAACTGGTGAAAAAGAGTGATTTTGTTGAAATGAATAATGATTTCATTCAATCATTCAGAACTCCCCTCCATTTTCATTTTAAGACCTTTCAGATTACATTAGTGAATTTTTTTAAATCAAAATTCAATTTAACTGAAAGGTCAAACCTTAACTTAGAAGTACAAGGAAAATAAAACACTTAGTACTTTCTTCCAGATTGTTCTGTCCCCTAAAGCTGTTTTCAAAGGCAATTTGTTAAACGTGCTGTTATTATCAAATAAAATATGTCACAAATGAAAAAACAAAAATCAAGTAATATTCCTAGGAAATATTGTAGCACTTACCCAAAACTCATTGGATAAACTGAATTTGGGTTTCAGTTACAGAGAATACAAAATAACTGGCTAAGCTCTTATCTAACCATTACCTTTATTTCATAGAGGAAAAAAAATGGATTAAGGAAATTATGGGGATGTTGTTCCTGCATTCAGACCAATAGCGATTTGGTATGTTTTAGAAAGTACCAGAAATATTCATTCTCATCAAAAAAGAATCATTGTAGCTCTTTTTGTACTTGTGGAGCAGAATTCTTGAAATGTTCCTCTGTTGGACTGAATTTCTATGATCTCACAAGAGTGATGCTATGCTATGAAGCACAGCTGATGGCTCAGGAATGAGTGAGGTTCATAGAATACACTTCATAGAAATGAAGCTTATGTTGCATAAAGATTGCTTTAATTTATTTTTAATTGCTTTTCAAAGTGCATAATAATTTGGTTACTAATGCATTAGCCAATGGAAGATTATGCAGGTATGAATAAGTCAATGTTGTGAAAATTTTTTTTTTTATAATTATGAACAGTGTAATAAGATAGTGGAAAATATTGATGGCATGCAGTATGTTTTATATTTCCTTTATCATTACTGAAGGCTGTGTAAAATGCTTTGAAAATAACAGTACCAAAAGCATCTGGTACTAATTGAACTCAAATTAATGAAAAAATTTGCAAGCAATTCTGTTAAAAGCAATCATCATGCTTAATGTTATCAACAAGAAATGCTTAAAACATTTTTTTAGCCTATATTGGAAAGTTTTGGGTAATGCCATCAGCTGACAATACTGGTCTCATAAATAAGCTGGATGCAAACAAGAAGAATTAGGAGATTAAATCACCATATATTATGGGCAGGGTTACACAAGAGTAAGGGAGGGAGGAAAAAGTGCCTCCCATAACATAAAGTCTATTAGAAATTTGAACTCTTTTTGAAGTATGAATAATGTCATGGTAATAATTCAAGAGGCAAGCATAATTAAATTGCATTTAGACCTGTATGCTATGATAGCATAAACAGCTTATAACTGGAATTGTAATTTCCAGAAAGCTGCATGTTAAAAAAATTCTCACACTTCCACTCCACATAAGAACATCTTTTGTTCTCAATGCAGAAAGAAACTGTAAGCTAAATTCATGTCAAAAATAAATAAATACTACAGTTCAAGTAGCACTTCTGCATTTTAAGGAATATGTGAAATTGTAACTATCTGTTAGATGAGGTTAAGCACAGTATGTGAGCACAAAAGTAGATTAATATCTTTCTGACTTGCCTTAGAAGTTCAGTAAGTTTGGTGCAAACTAATGAACGATGTTGGCACAAATACCTTCCTATCCATTTGCCTGTCTATATTGTAGCTATAAATTTGACATTTATAAAACGTTCACCAAACTCCCTAAATATTTACTAAATAATGATATTATTATTCCTTTGACACAGGTAAAAATTGCACAGAAATAGTCGGACAATGTCAGCCATCCACATGTTTCAATGGTAACTGCATCAATGTTACTCCAAACACTTTTCTTTGTGAGTGTGACAAGGGCTTTACAGGTAGGAAACACCTTTTTTTCCTGTCTTACAATAATCATTTTATCTGTTATAGTAATGTATGAACTTTTGCCTTATTAAAACAGTTCTTTTTCATGATTATTGCACAGATTGCCATACCCTTAGATTTTCTAAAAATAGTCTTTGTAAAATATAGAAATCAGACTTCCAAATTACTCATGTACTGAAGTAAAACCATATAAATGATAAAAGCTTTTCATAATCAGATGCCATCCACAAGTATCTTTCTTCTATTGGCAGTATAACAGAGGAAGACTTAATCACTGGTTCTCAAATACAGAGTTATCAAGAATCAGAACTCTTCCTGGATGTATGAGTTTGAATACATTTGTATTCCTAATTTCAATATCCTCTTACAGATGTACTAGAAATATAAGATGGAAATAATCTAAAGAGTCAATAATGCTTTAGGGGTGCAACTTGATAAAAAGAAAGAATATAAGTGGTTTATTTATTATATGTAGGACAAATCAGATGCTTTCATAAGAAAAGCTGAATGAAAAAATGTATCTAAAACCATCCTCTTGTAAACACTTTTTTGGAGGATTAGGATAGCAATGAAAAATTATTTATTCTTGTGCTTCACAAAAGAAGTTCACTGTATGGATGTGAAAAAAGTAGTAGCACTCAGAAGAACATTCTTGAAGAAGAAGCTAAGTATAAAGCTAGCTCTTGAATATCCAAAGACAGTAACATTTTCAAAATGTCTTTTTCTTGGAAGCATCATTTATCTTGTCAGTTATAGAATATAAAGAAATCATTAAATTGAAATGAAGAGTTAAAAAAAACCCCAAAACATAGTGAAGTTAGAGGAATCAAAGAGCCAGTCTTTATTTTCATAGTGAAAGACTGAAGATCCTTGTCGATATTTTAATTAGGTCTGTATTGAAATATATTTTTAAAAAATGGGATAGACCTGCTGAATTCTAAATTCCTAGTAAATCTCGTTGCTATTCTCCCTTTCTTCCCTTTCTTTTACTATAGAAGCATCATGGTCAGCATAATTCTGTGAAAACTAAAAAAAAACCTCATTCTTTTTTCAAAAAAAAAAAATCCATTAGCAAAGTTTTCAAGAACTGGTTTTCCACCCCCTCATGGTCCATATCTTTTTAGAACACTTACCTTTGTAGTTTCAAACAAATTGTGTATTGTGTATTACAAACACTTTTGAAATTTTCCCTACGAAAATCTTTTTTAATCCTTGCAATTTTGACATAGTGAGGGATGGGAGAAATGAGACAGGAGAAACAACTTTCCAGATGCAGTAAATACATATCCATAATGACATGAAAATGGTTTAATATTCTGAACTACTGGAGGGCAGGATAGACTGCAATCTACTCTCCAACAGCTGGTAAGGATTGAGAAAGAAAAAAGGAGACTATGAGTGTAACTAGCTGCCTTTTTATTGTCCACTTATCTAAAAGAAAATGGGGAATCATTTCTTGTTTCTAAGAATAAGTATCTTAGGAGGAGAAGGATTTTAACAATTTTTTTCTGGTTATGTAGTATAACAGGACTGATTGACTAACACACAGTATAATTTTACACTTATTTACTAACCAAATGTGGTGGTTTAAGTCTACATGTCTTCCTATGGTCCTGCATAAAGGTGTTTGCTAGCACAAAGGCAATTTGAAGAATAGCTACCTAAAAGAATACTACTATGTGAAAAGTATTTTTCTGGGAAAACAGACATTTTCCTATTGTTGTTCCATTGCAGCTGTATTGTAGTCTCAGCCAAGGTGAGTTGTGTAATTACCAATCTTGTAATTTGAATGCTATTTTAATTGTGTGAAATTGGCAGAAAATTCAAAACATTCTTCTGTCTTGATATTGAACTTGCGCACAGAAAACAAAACAAACAAACAATATTGTGCACATTACGTTTAAGACTTTGTTAACTTTTTCCTGTCTTTTTTCTAAAATGAGTCAAGACACTAACTAGTTCACATGATCTGAATGAAAATATGTGTTGCTCTATATTGATGGGAAGTAAATAAAATTATAATAAAGTAAAAAGGCTCTGAAAGCATTTATCCAAAATAAGTAAAGATTGCTGGGTCCAAGAACATAACAATGTTCAAAAGGATAGAATGGGTCTATTAGACAAGCAATGTAAATTCTCATTTCAATTATATATTTTTCTTTTTTATTAACTTATTCATTCATTCACTGAGCTCTCAAAATTCTCTTTACTCTACTGAAGGACGATTTTTAGCATAAGAGGAAACAGCTTGCATTAGGTTTGTCAGTATTCTCATGACTGAATACTCCAATTCATACCAGAATTTGCACCCTTAGACTTATTAAGAAGCATTTAGAGGAAGGGAATATGATTAAAACAAAGACAGGATGGGTGCAGAGAGGAAGGAGGGAAAAACAGGAGGGAAAATCACTGTAGTGATTCAGATTCTTTTTATTAAATATTTTCTTTACTCTCTTTCCATATAATGTCACTCTCTCCCCATCTATGTGTTCTAAGGTTCCAATGCCAGAACTGGAGAGAAAAAAGTGCTGAATTTGGTGTCTGCAATTTGAATTAGACCACTGGTGGTAGTGGTCCTAATAACTTTGGTGCCAGCATTTGGAGTAAATGAGGGTCTCAACATCAGCAAGCTGAAGGGAGAGCACAGATTGTAGGAGTGTGTGTCTGAAGAGAGTCAATTTTGTGCCAGCAAAAGGAATCAGACTCTGGGCGATGGTGGCTCACATGCCTAGTGCCAATTGAGCAGGTGACAGCCACAGCATCAGCAAATGAAGAGGGGAGTGAGGGTGCCAGGGCCCGTGTGCACTGGCATGAGCCACTTGGAAGATAGAATGTTTATATTTTCCTCTAAGCTGGTCTCTGAGTGTGTGTATAGATGTGCATTGGACATGTGTGTGTGTGCATGCGCAATTCATTAGCACCTTTCAAGCAGGACTGTTTGTTGAGTAGGAGGCACAGGATCTGGGCATCAATATGAGATGAGCTGAGGTCCCACACTGCTATTGAAAGGGTTCATAAAAATGTTGGTCTTTGGGAAACAGAGGATAAGGGGCTGTGTATTGAAGGGATTCACAAATGTGTCGGTCCTTTTGAAATAAAGGGTAAGGGGCTGTGTATCTTTACTAGCAATCTTCCATCCTTATCATTTGGTGAAAAGGACTAAAATTTGGCTGTTTGTACATGTTTTATGTGAGTTCTGGGTGGATGTTGGTAAAGGCAATGCCTTATCTGTGGGTAGTCTATGAAGCTGGCTGCATTAGCGTCCTCTGCATGTCTGCATCTCTGGCATCCATGTTCATCTTGGCTGCTGGCTGAGCCTGCAAACAGGAAAGCAGCAGCTGCAATCATTGGATGGATGGGATCCCCAGGTCTTTGGGTTCACTGAGCTGGGATTTAGCAGCTGGGAAGGAGGTTCTCCAGGCTCCAGAGTCTACCAGAGTGAGTGTCTATACAGAGAGAATGTCCCAACAATTCTGATGGATGTTATTGTTCTGTTCTGAAGATGTATAGAAAATTAATGGGACTCATTCATAACCTACAGGAAATAACAATATCTTAGCTACCTCTGTAATGGTACTGCTCAGTATGTTTACCCTAGATAACATTTAGTGGATTAAGAGAAGTATTTTTCCATTTGAATATGTTTTTTTGAATCTGTGTGGTGTTTTGCTCCTTAGGTGGGAAGATGGGACTGATTAAAAAACAACCCTTTTTAGAGCACTTGAGATTATTTGAGTTTTTTTCACACATTCCTGTAAGAGAGACTTGAATTTCCTGCCTTCCCCAATGGTCCAATTGACCTCTTTTCAGACTATAATGAGTTCTCTCCTCACTTGAGGGAGAAGACATACTATGAGAATGAAGTGGTTTTGCTTGGAGCCACTATGCTAGAGCTTCCATCATCAAGGTGCTTTAGTTTAAAAGGGTCTGTTAAAGAATTGTTTGCACAATAACTGTTTTAACAGCCTAATAGTTAAATTTGTCTAGTACTAACACTCATTGCCCAAATTAATACCCAAAGGATTCTTAATAGTACCTCTAAAAACATTATGTAAAATGCTTTTCTACTATCTATGTTTTACTTTGGTACTATGCTCAGCTTTCCAGTGCACCTCTTGGTCAAATCCATCCATCTCCCTCAATAGGAGGGCACAACAATGCACCAAGTCATCAGCATTTTGTGGTATTCATTGAGAGGTGTTCCATTCACACTGGAAGTTTCTCACTTATCAGTCAAAGGATTATCTTAGTCTACTTTTATATGTTTTCACTTCAGTGCTAGATAATTCTACTACTAGTATTTGCTCTTCCAGACATGATGCAGATTAATTCATCTTAGCTAGTGACAAAGGTATACCTGAAAGGATTTTGTCAAAACTGCACCAATGATGTGAATTAGGTTGTCTGACCTAAGTGGATTTAAGTTTTCTCAAATGTACTCTTGTGGCATGATTTCATTACACACTTCCATAGTCTATATTTGAAAACTTCATGCTAATGTTGGTAACCTTTCCATATTTTACAATCTTTTTTCCCTTTTATTAATAGATTTACATTGAATTATAAGTAATTGTCATATTTATTGAGTATATAAGCTCAACAATGTAATGAGTGAATATCTCATAGCACTTTAAAACTGATGAGTATAATTACTCTGGGTAAACACCAGGTATGCATGATCCTTGTAGCTTACTTTTCTGCATATGAATAAGTTTATGAAATATTCTTTTTCAGGGAAGGAATTTTTTCACAGCAAGATTATTAATATCATACCTTGCAATGAAATTATAACCGAATAATTTTTTTGGGATTATTTCTATTAAATTAATTTTATTTTTTAAAATAAATTATTGTGCTATTTTAGTATGGAGAAGCAATGTAATTCTTGCCGAATCTTAACTACATTAAATCATTAGAGTAATCACACTATATACATTAAATGGATGAATTTCTTGTGAAGTTACAGCACCTCCAATATATTAAGTGGAGTTCTTATATTCTAACCCATGAGAGATATATGAATACAGGATTGTATTATAAGGCTGCAAATCAGACTGATAATATTTCCCATCTCCTTGCAGACAGAAAGTCTCGGTAGTTTTTGGTTATTTGTCCTTCCCTGGAGATGTTCACAAGATATTCTTAAATTTCTATTACATTTTTTTTGATAGTTCTTCAACAAAAACAAAGTAATGCTTATGCATGATCTTGCAAAAGACAGTGAGAAAAGATGTATTATATTTACTGATGCTATTAGCTAATAAATACTGATAATACTGAACACAGAAGTAGAAATAAACTGTAGAAGATATTAAAGTGACTGAAACTCTGAGGTATGGATGCCTATGGTAATGAAATACCCAAATAATTCTGTCCCCTTGAGTTTCCTGTTTTTCTACGCACTCCTTCTGGCAGCTAAAAAAGCACATTTTTCCACTTGATTAGTTATCTGCTAGTATTATGCTTATTTGAAACACAGAACATAGCAAGTGTAACTAGTTGTAAGAAAGAAAGAAAACAACTCCTTGCTGTTGGAGTTGTAGTTCTTCTTACACATTTCTGATGGTTTATGATTGAAAGAGTTATTCATCCTCTAATGAAATAATGACATCTAATAACATTTTCAAGAAGACACTTGAGACACGATACTGAGCAACTCGAGGCTGTGAAGTAAAATAAAATCCCGATGTGTGTTTTCTGTTCACAGGACACCAAATGCCTTAGTCTTACTTAAGTAGGGATGGCAGGATTTTATCATGGTGTTCTTAGGCCCTAAATGAGCAAATGTCAGCCTGTTCAAAGATATTATTCCATCATCATTAACACACACTTTGAGCAGAATGGCTAAGCCTGTAAACCCATATTGTGGTCTCCCATGCAAAAAGTTGTCAGAAATATTGAGTTTGAACTTGCAAGGCTCTGCAGATTCGTCTCATTTAGCACAAGTCTGTTTCTCAGCTAGATGCCTAAAAAAGTTAAATGTGACACTGATGTTATAAAAAGCACCAACATCTAACTTATTTTATAGACTTTGGGTCTGTGAGATGAATTCAGTAGGTAGTTGAGCTATATCAGCTGAAGGAAGAGTGGGAGAGGAAAGAAAGAAGGGAAGGAGGGAGAAAAAGGAGGGGAGGGGAAGGGGAAGGAAAGGAAAGGAAAAGGGAAAGGAAGGGAAAGGAAGAAAATGAGAAAGGTTGGGAAGATTAGACAGTGTCTGAGGCCTCACAATGGCATCAAAGCTGATTGCAAGCTAATGGTACCCATCTGTTCATCAGATCATTACATTGTTCATTTTGTCATACAGGACTTGTACCCAAGATATGTATAATGAGGTACCATTTGCAATCCTCAATATTGCTGGGAAGAAGTCCTATTTCTAAAAAACCCACAGTTCCAGTCAGACAAGAGGCTGAAGAATCTCAGCACAAATATCAACTGGAGATGACTACAGTATCATAGTTTCATTAATTATGACTTTGCAGAGTTATACATCTGAACAGTCAATATCCCATCTTTAAATGTAATTTGCAAATTACTCCATAGCAAATGCATTCAAGTATGCAAAAGGTCTATATTTTATGAAAAAAATAAAATAGATTAAGTATAACTAATAAGGTCAGGCCTATTTACTCTTTTATACTTTAAATACTCTAAAAATCTCATGTTGTTTTTCTTGTGTCTTCTTTTACATTTTGATAATTCAGGCATCTTTTTCTTTTCCAACTTAGAAATAAATCAGGTATGCTGAAAGAATTATTTCACTTGACATTGATGATGTGCTTTGGACTAAAATACATATTTAAATTATATTTTTGCATAAGTAATTTTGAATAGTTTTATTCATGTGAATTAAAAGAGATGTTTGTTGATAAAGGCCTTAATATATAAAGTTTTGCTGTGAGTCCTCAAAAGCATGAATTGGAAGAATGTGGTTAATATCCTAACACTCTTTATGACTATGCAATTGACAGTTATACAAAGGTTTTCCGGAAAACAGACCTTCCTGAAGAAACCTTACATTATGTTTACACTAAATTTAGACTTTGGAAAATAACAGGACCTGTGAAATGCTAAAATACATAGCAGTATGTAAAAAGAACCCAAAACTGATGGCTATTTCAGATATAGGCATAATTATTTAAATTTTTTATTACTGTTCCTCATCTGATCAGAATCAGATTCCATGTGTGATGGAAAACAGGAAATCAACATTATAAAACCTTTTAAAGCAAGAAGAGTGGGAATAACAGTGCATGAGGTGATGCAACTACAGCTTTTAGTACAGGTGAATACAAAAAGCTGTCCAAAGGAGAGCCGTGAGGATGGTAAGGAGCCTTGAGGGGAAGCTGTATGAGGAGGGGTTGATGTCACTCGGTCTGTTCAGCCTGGAGAAGAGGAGACTGAGGGGAGACCTCATTGTAGTCTACAATTTCCTCATGAGTAGAAGAGGAGGGGCAGGTAGGTATCTCTTCTCTCTCATGTCCAGTGATAGGCCTTGAGGAAGTGGCCTGAACCTGAGTCAGAGGAGGTTTAGGTTGGATATCAAGAAAAGGCCCTTCACCCAAATATTGGGCACTGGAACAGGCTCCCCAGAGATATGGTCACAGCACCAAGCCTGACAGAGATCAAGAAATGTTTGTACCTCACTCTCAGATACATAGTGTGATTCCTGGGCTGGCTTTTGCAGGGCCAGGAATTGAACTCAGTGATCCAGATGGGTCTAACTCAGCATATTCTATGATTATATTATTCTAAGAGTCTCATTTGATCAGGAGAAAAGGAAACACCATCTTTACGAAGAGTTTTCATATGCTCAAAAGAAGAGGCTGTTACTTGATACCATCATTATTTTAGAGGATGCAAAATAAAAAAAAAAAAGAGGATAGAATATCCAAAAGTTATCTAGACTCCATCCCCTTTTTAGCAGGATGCTTAGCCATATTTATCGTCATACAGAATGCCTAGTTCAAGCTGCAGTTCCAGCCAGCTCCAACCCACCACTACAGGTCATGTCTAAGCCCACAGCAGAGGTAGGGGCACCTTGGGTGAAATGTACTTGAGAAAGGGCAAAATGCTGCACACATATAGAGGAATAAAGTCAAAAAAAGTGGAAAACCTTTAAAGACCAGTAAAGGAAGGGGGAGGAAGTGCTGCAGGCACCAGAGCAGATATTCCCTTGCAGTTGGTGGTGAAAGCTGTTGTGGAGCAGGTATTTCCCTGCAGGGTGTGTAGCAGTCTGGAATGGAGTGAGGCCTAAGAAAGGGAACAGCACTCAGAATGGCACTGAGTACAAGTGTATTAATATTTTTAGTATATCAAGAAAAGACAATGACAGATGGAAAAACCCTAGATGCTAATTTTTTTTTTTTGAAGAAGGTAAAATTACCTACATGATTTTGAGTCTACTTATATAAAATATTATGTATGTTTTAAATAGGCATTAAAAATGGGTAACGAGACCAATGAGTCAGAAAAGCTTCAGACCAAATACTAAATAAAATTCTCCTTAAGGACAATAGGACAACATTTAGGTACGTTTTTGGATACCAGAGTGATCAATCTGCATATGCAGTTCTGAAGCACAACACCTGCTCAATCAATTATTTTGTATGTGGCGTTGTATGTACTGTGAAGACACTTCCAGACATGCTGTAAGTGATGGACGGCTCCATGAGCTTGTTACACAATTTTATATCATTAATTGGCCAATTGTGTGCATCACACTGCAGTCAGATATGTTTATTTGTTTTCAAAACCTCTGCTTTGAACTGTTCAGTACCCCTCCCAAAGTCTTCCGCTTATTCAATTTTACATACCTGTCTATGCTGCAATAGATTGCAATGAAAAGCACTGATGTTTAAAAGCTTATCACTGCATATGTACCACTTTCTCAACTGATTATATTTAGCATCTGAGTCACTATTGAAATTTTTGGTATGTTTTCAACAGTGGGTTTTTTCAGATTTTAGCAAAATCACAATATGAAGTCAGGGGAGACATTAATTTTGATCTTGCTTGGTCTGCTCTAGAATTGTGTATTTCTCCACTAACAACAAAGATATCAGAGTAAGCAAGATAGTAATTTGCATGTTTCAGCTAAATACCTAAAATATGATGGAGAAACTCTGAGAGTTTCATTTCATTAGCATATAAAAGGGGATTAATCAAATGGTGTAAATAAATAGGGAAATAGGGAATGAGAAAATGTGTAGACATAAATTCTAGCTAATTGTTAATTTTAGTTTATTGCTTTAACATCTGTTAGGTGCTTCACAAAAGGGAATATCACCAATAGTATTTATTAATGAAGTAGACAGTTCTGTAAAAATTCTTTTGGGAAAGAATGCTGCTTCTCATATAACTTAAAAACTCACCAGTGTAATAATCTTTATTTAATAATCTATATATATATATATATTTGAAATATGACAAGCAGTAGGAAGCAGCTAGAACATTTCCATGTGGCCAGAAGCACACATGTATTTTCTTTTCTTAATAAACCTTTACAGATACATTATCCAGACTGTTTCATGTAACTCTAATCAGTGTAGAACTCAAAGCATTTAAAGCCAGGATTTAATATTAATTTTTTTGTATAATTTAAGAAGATAGGATGAGACCACAAAAGAGGATATAGTGGAGGAATGGCAAAGCAAGAAAAAAGAGGGAAAAGAGATTTGTTTCTATAAAACTCAGTTGAGTGTTTGTGATACTTCACAGAAGATAGGCTCAGAAGGTGGTATCAGCTAATAAGCTGAATAGAAATGAGGATTTAGAGAAAGACGTAATAAGTTTCATTATTAATATTCAAAGTGAAAAAAAAAAAGAACCTGAAAACAAAAGAAGAGATAAAGTAATGAAAAATAAAAGGAACGGAAGGGGTTGAAATAAAACAGAAACACTCTACAAACAGTCAAAAGTGAGTGTTCCTAATACTGCTTATGGTTGGGAATCTAGGGTAGTCAATGAGGCTGATGAATGAAAGCTGCTGAAATATGGCATTCTTTGTTGACCATAAACCACAGCAAATACCACGCACAGAAGAGCTCTACCTCAGCACAATGCTGGGCCTGAAATGGGAGACATGCCAAAGGCTCCATTAAGTCCATAAAATATATCACTATTCATTTTTATGGAAGTGATTGGATAGTGGGGTGATGGATGAATAGACAGGTAGGTAGATAATACAATAGACATTGCTCATGGTTTAATGGTGGTTATTCATATTTAGCAATCAGAATTGTATTGGTGAAGACAAAGCATACATTGCAATATATTGGGTTAATATTGATGAAAAAATAGAGATGTAATATTTCTTTTTTGGTTCTGCCTGTGCTGCCATTTCACTCACAGAGTTATAAATTACACTTACTAAGAGGAAAAAAAATAAAACCCATAAGGTGATATGAAAGCTGAGAGAGCATACTGAAATCTCACAAACTCTGACAAAGCAAATATTAGAAATAATAGTCATTCTGGAGAGAAGACAAATTCTGCAGGAAATAATGAAATTGACATAGGCAATAAAGTTACTGCCACTTTGAACAGAAGACTGTTTAAAATTCTCACCATTAAGCAAGTGACAAATTTCTAAAAGAAAGGAGTTTGAAATCAAATCCCTAGTTTATGAGCAAAAATAAAAGTTTACTGTTACTATTTCACAGTGAGTTGACAATAATAGCTTATGAAATTCATACAGAGAAGGTAAAAACCAGAATAAGATAGAATACTGTGAAATTGAAAAAAAAAAAAAAAAGATATCATCATTGCATTAATTCTAGCTGCAACTCCAGTCATTGTTGTATGTCACTGTGCAAGCAAAAATATATGTTCTTCAAAGATTTTATGACTAAAATAATGTCAGCTGAATTCCTGGAAACCATATCTGAACCTCCTAAGTCACTCATCAGGACATCATAGGAAACAAGAATACAGCTCAGGTGTTTTGACACGAATTCCTGCTTATTCACTGGAAAACTGTAGCCTCACTGGAATTTTGGGTGCATAAATGAGCTGTGAGATAGACATCCCATTGACGTATCATAATATGTAGGACATAGCAACAGTAAATAATCAAACTCAGATTTCATGAAAAGGAAAGTTTATTGATTGGACCTACAATAGCAAAACCATTATGCACAACAATATAAATCATAGTACCTGACTGCTTATGTTTTTATAAAAATGCGTGTTACAGTGTTAAACTATTCTATATCCACACATTTTACTACAGCTTTTCACAGGAAAATGTATAAGATTCACCTTGTGTAATATTAAGAATTTCTGGTGAAAACTCTGTAGCAATCAAATAAAATATTCATCTATAAATGTTCAAAATATTGTGATTTATAGGTCTGTATCAGACACCCACATAAAAAGGTGACTACACTTGGAAATTAACACCTAATTGAGAAGACTGGTTATTAGGAAAGTGAGGTGTGTAAATATGCATGAGAGATGATCAACAGTGACGACAACAACGGTTGCAACTTGAGTAAAGTTAAAACTGTAGTAATGAAATTTGTTAAGTATAACAGTTAGAATGTTCCTTGAAGAAAAAGGAGAATTAAATAAATTTTACAGGAAGACTTGGGTGATCTGAAAGACTAAAGAAATAAATGTGTTAAATGTTATACTTGTAATGAGTTAAAAAAAAGGAGAATCTCTTAAAACCATTAACTGTTTGGAGGACTGCCTGCCTTCAGCCTTCAAATCCTCAGTTAGCCAATCCTTGTTTGTGAGTATGAAGTCAACCAGAACATCTCACTGCCCATCTATGACTTGGGTCAGGATCTTGTCATTAACACTCCTTAAGGACCTCTTGGATTGCTTATGTCCTGCTACACTGTCCCTTGAGCAGATATCAGTGTAGCTGAAGTTCCCTGTGAGGTCAAAGTCTTCAAGACTGCTTCTACACAAGAACACAAGACTGCTTCCATCCTTCCAAAGAAGGCACCACCCAATTGTTCTTCCTGGTCTGCCAGTCTATAGCAGCCACACACTTGTCACCTCTACCACTCTGCCTTTTCATCCTCACACATTAGCTCTCAGTCAGCTTATCATCCATATCCAGGTGGAGCTCCACATTTCTGGTTTTTACTCACATAGAGAGCAACTTCTCATCCTTGTCTGCCCTGCTGATCCTGAAGAGCCTGTATTCCTCCATTGAAGCATTCATGAAACAAGCCATCTAACCAAGTCTCTGTGATACCAACAAGATTACAGTCCTACAATAGCACAAAGACGTCCAGTTTCTCATGTTATTCTTTGTGTGCAGAGGTGCCTGAAATAAAACACTTTCATGCGCTGATTTTCAAAACCAATCTCTTTTTTTTCCATAATAGTGTTTTATAGGCACTTCCTTGCTTCCATGCAAATGCTGGAGGTGGTCTTGCTTAAGCCATGTTTATTGGCTTTGTGTTCCCTTTCTTTCACATCACTTCAGACTCTAGTCAACCTTGTCAGTCACTCCCTTATAGGCTGCTGGTAACCCTCTCTCTCTGGTTTCTGGTTAGGCTGCTGGTAACCCTCTCTCTCCTCTGTTGGTTTCTGGTTTAAAGTCCAAATCAATCATCATTCTGGAAATAATCTTTTCCATGCCTGTTCAAAAGCATCCCATGTCTTCCAAAATGTAGCTTGTTTATTGTTATGAAAGTGAATATACAATGTAGTATTTTCAAGAGGTTATGGGGCTCTGCAGTTCAAGCCTTTTAGTTTATGTATTGCTTTTCAGTTCATATATTCCTGTGGAGCACATTTAATTTGTTTGTATCAATAGAAGGCTGTTACATTCCAGCATAAGTAGCAACTAAACAACCAGAAAAGAACTACTCATTCTGGCTTGATTTATTTACTTTAGGATCACCAACGCAAATTTTTTGCCACCAAGTAGCATTATATTTTCAGGATCATAGAATCATAAAATATTCTGAGTTGAAAGTTACCCATCAGGATCACCAAGTCCAACTCTTGACCTTGCAGAGGACACACCAAGAATCACACTGTGTGTCTCAGAGCATTGTCCAAATGTTGCTTGAACTCTGTCAGGCTTGGTGCTGTGACCACTGCTTTGGGGAACCTATTCCAGTGCCCAGCCACCCTCTGGGTGAGGAACCTTTCCTTCATGTTCAACCTACACCTCCCCTGACACAACTTCATGTCATTTCCTCAGGTCCTGTCACTGGTCACAAGAATGAAGAGATCAGTTCCTGCCCCTCCACTTCCCCACATGAGGATGGTGAAGATCACACTCCCCTCAGTGTCTCCCCAGGCTGAACTATATGCTTTATATAGTATAATGTGCTCCTGCTAATACCATATAGTATTTGCAATTCAGCTCACTCAATAGCAGTCTCAAGGCAGACTAATTGGAAAAATGAGATATGAAGCAGCAGTGTTAATTGCAGCTAAAATGATTGGAGAGAAAGCAATACTGAAAAAGAAGTCTAAATTATACAACTAAAGAATACTGTAATAGAGTGCTGTAGAGGAAACCAAGAATTTTCTAAGAACTTGTTGATGCTTTAGAATAAATTAAGAATTATTTAAGAAGTTAATAATCTTTAATAAAGAAGCACAAAATGAAATAATATCCCTAGGTAAAACATAAAATAAAGAAATGAATAATAACAGAAGGTTAACATGGTAATATAATTGCTAAGGTAACCATAAGAAGTAAAAGGCAATGGTGTCACTGCTGACTTGTCCACAGCAGTAAAATCAATAAATTAGCATTTCCTGGCAGAAGAGACTCTGCATCAAATTCATAAGTTGCAGTTAAAGGCCTTTACACCAAATTACCTATCATCTATGTGAGATAAAACAGCTGAGCAGCAGATGATGACAAGGTAAATATTTTCTTAATGTAAACATGTGTTAATTCACTTGGCTTCATCCCCACAAATTAATATTGTGCTGGCTGTCTTCACATAATAGGTCAGACTTAAAAAACCAAATTTTAAATCACATCATCAACATCCAGATGGAAGTGGTAGTAGTTATATCTGCTTAGCTAAATTAATTGTAGCCTATATGTTACTAGGCTTTTCC
This sequence comes from Leucosticte australis, assembly GCA_025504685.1. Lineage (NCBI taxonomy): Eukaryota > Metazoa > Chordata > Aves > Passeriformes > Fringillidae > Leucosticte > Leucosticte australis. The sequence goes on along the minus strand of JANIJU010000002.1, from coordinate 26,216,502 downwards.
AGAAGAATATTTTAAAAATATACCTCTAAAATAAAAATGGGACTAGTCCACAAACACTTTGTTCCACAAAAATTGGACAGTTTTGTCTACTCATCACTACCACTCCGACTCCTATTAATCTCTAAGTCTTACTCATTCTTTCTCAGATCCCCCTCACTCAAAAGCTCCATAGTGCCAGATTTCCTTCAGAATAGCCTAAATCTCTGTTTCCTGTGTTTCTAGACATGTCTTTAGAGCCATTACTAATTAAATATGGAAAAATTCAGTTTTATGGCTTCTTTATAAAAATTAATCTCATTTTTGAAGGCATCATAATTTGTAGCCACTGTAGATTATCATGCTATTTTGTAGCCAATTAGTAAAAGAAATGCCTTAAAAATATTTTGAACTTTTCGCTGCAGTCTCTTTTTTCAATCAATTTTTGCTTGAAGGCCTTAGAAAAATCAACATAGGTTCTCTGACACAGCATATTGCTCTTAGCCTTTAGGTTTATACATTGTGGTGGTACAGTTGCCATTCCACTTCAGATTCATCTTCAGCATGCCCATCAGTTATGCTTCATCAGCCTTCTTTTCAGCCATGTATGCATACATTATCTGGCCAGTGAATATAGGTTGCAGCAGTCCATAACCTGACATAGAGACACCTGGATAAGTGTATTTGTTCTTAAAAGAACATCCATCAGTGCTGTTTTTCTCAGTAGTCAAAATTATATTCTGTCACTTTATATCATCAAAATAATTCATACAGACTCATACAGAAAACACTTAGATGCTTATTCTGATGACTGCAAGCTTCTTAACTTCTACACATTACATAAAACTGTTTTTGAAAAAATGAGTAGAACATACTTGAATTCAAAATAATGAACAATGAGTTTTTAATGTGCCAAAACAGAGCTCAAATTTATCTCTTTCTTATCCATGTATATTTTATCAGTTATATTGTCTGAATTCTCGCACAGATTTCTGTTATTCAGTGGCAATGCACAGATCTAAGTGACTTTTCAGTATCTTCTAGCTCTTCAGTACTGTGAAGATGGATGAGGTCCTTAATTTCCTCAGTTGATGTGAAGGCTTAATCACTTCTTGTTTTGATCAAAAGTTGATGATATATGGCATATATCCTACTATGTACATAATGATTGGCAAAGAACAGTGTATAGCCCAGCAATTATATAAATTTTGATTTAGCAGAAAGTGTCTCTCTTACATATGCTGACAAATACAGATTCTTTTCTGCTGACAAATACAGATTCCTAAGTACAATGTACAGGTTTTACTATCAAACGAGTTATTTCATTGTAACTTTTTATCTCTGAAGGACATAAAGTCTGCATTAAACAAGGATGTCTCTCACCCATTATTAATTAAAAAATATAATTGTAAACTTGCCTGTATGATGAGTTTTTCCTGAAGCTTCGAGGGAATCTGACAGCTGATAGTACTGAGTGGTTTGTATTGATGCATATTATTTTAAAATTTTCTTTTATTGCAAAAATCAAAACAGCTTTGATCAAGTTATAGTTTAACCCCAGTAGGCAGGAAAGCCCCACCCAGCCTCACTCACTCCCTACCAGTGAGTAGGGGGAGAGAATCAAAAGGATAAAGATGATAAAACTCATGGGTTGAGATTAAAAAAAAATTAATAATTAAAGATAAACCAGTCCACACACGAATAGCAAATTAGGGAATTCATTCACTGCTTCCTGTGGGCAGGTTCAGCCACCACCAAGAAAGCAGGGCTCCATCTCATGTAATTGTTACTTGGGAAGACAAACACCATCAGTCCATATATCCTCCTTTCTTCCTTCTTTTCACAGATTTTTGTTGCTTTGCATGATGCCATATGGTGTGGAACATCACTTTGGTCTATTGTGGTCAGCTATCCATGCCATGCTCCTTCCCACATCCTTTTGCACCACAGCCTGAATATTGTTAGGGTGGGGCAAGGAGCAGAAATGGCCCCTGATGCTGTGTGTAAGCACTGATCATCAATAACTAAAATATGCCTGATTATTCAGGACAGTTTTTATCACAAATCTAAAACACAGCACCATTCTGACTACTGTGAATAAAATTGACTTGACCCCCGCCAAAACCAGTAAAATCAGAAACTGAACAGAGTAGCTAGAAATTTATTAGGATCAGCACTGTCAAGCATAATTCTCCTAATAATATTTTTATCACTGAGAGAATTAGTATGGTCATTATCATGCCTGAGGAGTCATTTTTCTATTTGAAGAGATGAACATTATCTTTCAAGTGAAAAAATGTTCTTTATATGAACTTTGTCAAAAGCACAGTCTTTCTGAGTCAGTAATGTCTCCTATATTTCTGTATTTTGGTGGGAGCACTGCAAGTTTCTGTTGAATGACTCTATTGCAGCTGTTAAGTAGTTTTAAGCATATCACAAAGGTGGTACTGCTGCTATCTGCTTCTTGGTGGGTAGCTTAAGTTTCATTTAGCGTTTTGTCAGCAATGATAGATGAATGATTTAATGGTACTGAATTGTTCGCCTTGCACCAGGATTTAGGATTTCTTTTCCATCAGTTGACAAATTTGATCATCTCCATTGAATTGTTGTGCAATAGCACCATCACAGGGATATATATAATTTGAAGCCACTGCAAAGATGTTTGATGTGATACCATTTTGCATTTTTTTGACATTTATACTTTTCTTCATTAGCATTTTAAAACATTTTAGCATTTATGGTAAGCAGCTTGTTTATTTGCCAGTTTTTACATTTTACTCTAGCCTTGTTTTACATTTATACTTTAAGAGTGTTCTGATGAAATTATTTTTTAAAGAACTCAAAAATGTCTCACATTTGCCTTTGGCAAAGCAAAGAACATCCTCTGAGGCAGTGTATGCTGCCTGACTTCCATGCTGACTGAAGAAAAAAAAATCAAAGAAATTTAATATTAAATAATACCAGTATTATCTACTTCATCCCTCTTCTCCACTGCTGGATACCTATAACATTCCCTATTAGAAAAAAACTATTTTCTTTTATTAGGCTGCAACAAGATAACCAGTACATGATTTCTAGTCATTGTCCCTCACTTTTTTTTGGTAGCACTTCCTAGCATGAAAGTATTTGCTAGTAGGTGCTAGTCTGTTAGGACCCCAAGAAGAATGTCATTCTGGCTCTGTAAAGTCTTATGCTATAATTTAAAATTATATCTATAATGGCTAGCAAAATTATAATAATAGCAAAAAAGATAAAATAATATGCGTAATTTTATCTTAGATTCTGGTAATTCCAAATTGTGTAATACTGAACAGTCCTCAACACATGCAGACCTCCATGCTGGCTCAGACTATGGATTGGGTTACTCTATTCTGGTCATTCATGCTACCACAGGATTTTCTTGGAGGGAAAATCATGAAATCTTTTTTGTATTTGGAAGCTGCCATCACATTATTCCAAGACTATTTTTTTTTCTTTATTGAACTGAAATTCATTCAAATTGTCTTTTTGAAACCTGCTCATTTAAATTTTGATGCTATTTCTTCTTTTAAGCAGGAGTTTCTATAATGATTCCCTTCCTATTTTACATTGTTTTTTCAACTGAACAAGTAATCTGAGATAGAACTAGAATATGTTTTCTTCAACTGTTTATGAAAAGCAATGTCAAATGCCATATTACAATAAATGTGATATAAATGTCATTAACATACTTGTTTTCCATATACATAGACTGGTTTGACAAGATTTGTAGCTTACAACTTGTGCTGCCTATTTTTGCTATTTTATGGTATCTTTATTGTCTTCCAGGTATTTGCAAATAGCTTGATTACTAGAAATTTTCCATTTGGTCTTTTTAAAAGCTAAACATTAAGAATGACTTCCATTGATTTCTTATTCCCTGCTCTTCAGATTAATTGAATCTGAACCCTTTAATGTGTTATGATTGGTATTTAAATCATAACTGTCAGTCATCCTGTGACTTGTTACAGCCTAAAGGTTCATATCTGCACTCAAACTTCATGTTACATAGCTAATTCTGACATCTGCAACTTCTAAATGACCTCTCAATAATCTAGCTAGAAAACTGCTATGCCTAGACTATTATGCAGATATATTTTTTCCTTCTCAGCTGATTAAAGTACTACTGTAATGATGACCAGTGTTCTGAAACTCAGTAGTATACTATTTTTATTTTCTATCCTAGAGCTATGCTTATCTAAGTCCTTTCTTTAAATAAGAACTCAAGGTTTGCCATTTCATGCCATCAACTTTGTGACACTATAAAGATACAATTTTCTGACCTCCTTTTTTCTTTCCTCATAGTGAGCACATTACCTTTAATAGCAGTAAAATAACCAGCTGCCTCTCTCTAACCAGTAGCTGGCCTACCAGTTCCTTAGGTACAAAATGGATTAGTCAGTAATCATGTACTGCTTGTTATCTTCCTCCAGTTTGGCAACCAAAAGCCTTTCAGTCAAGGTGGCCAAACACTTTAAACTCTACCTACAGCATTGGCATGTTACTTTTTCTACTTTTCTGCATTGCTTGACTTAATATAGTCAAGAAAAAAAGGAAGAGTGTAGAAAATACATGGAAAATTATGTGATCATAGTAAGAAGAAATTGCATATTCCCATTTCAGTTTTCCTAACTGTGGCTTTTACTTGTCTATTCAGGTGATAGGTGCTAGATGGGAAAAACATTCAAGGCCAGGTTAGACAGGGTTCTGAACAGCCTGATCTCGTTGAAAGTGTCCCAGCTCTTTGCAGGGGTGGTTTGACACCCCTGCAAAGAGCTTCCAACCCAAACCAGTCTATGATTCACTGGCCTCAAATTAGTATCTATGCCTAAAAGAAAAACAGTAAAAGGAGAATGCATTTAATGAGTTACAGAAATATATACATTTTTATTTGTAAGGAAAGTATTTCCATTTAAACAATTTTTTTTTTTTTTGGAATGACAAAGAATTACTGATTCACATTTTTGATTGTTAAGCTCTAAATGCATGGAACTAATTTCTAAATACTGTTTAGTCAGTTATTGCATAGATGAGTATTCTTATCTAATTGAAGACTCTGAACATTTCACTGGATTACATCCTATTTTTCTGAAGTATTTTGAAACCCTTCCACAGCAAAAGCTGTCCCCAACAAATTTCAATAATTTGTAATTACAGACTCTCATTTGTGTCAGACCCATTTTCCAGTGTGACCAACATAATTTTATGGATTTAGTTCAGTGATCATTTACAAAAAATTTAAAACCTCAAGTCAAACAGCATTCTGTAAATGAATACACATTTTGAAATGCAAGATATATGTTTCATTTTGAATGTACTGAATTGCAGCTCCAAGATAACCATGGATTTATTGGTCAAGAGGAACAAAAGGCTTAAGCATTTATGTAGTTTTATGAATAAAAAATAAAATAGTCAAACCACATCTACTCACTGTGTATGCATGTTTTCAATGTAGTTTTTTTTCCTTTGTGACTCATTATTTGGCACAAATAAAAGTGGATTTAATTATACACATTTATTAATCATTGTCCTTTTAAAACAATAGAGTTCCTCACTGATGTGTCAAATCTACCAATAGTGTTAGATCACTATAACTGTGTTTCTAAATAAAGAAATCTCTGAATATATACATTTTAACAACAAGGCAAAATGCCATGACCTAAGATACATGCATTGTGCTGTAAGTTTTTTGTGAAATTAATATGATCTTCTCCACAATAAGTGGGCATATCTCTGTTTTGATAAAATTATTTGTGATTTCCCAAAACTGTTGTTTTTCATGGAGTGAATTCTTTCTGGTTGATGATATGCATGACTTTCCTTCATCATTTATAGCCTGTCAAACTTCTGGGTAGTTTAGAGGGCCTCCCATTTCTTGTATCTTCACTGAGTTTGCTATATGTAGCAGATGTGTATGTAGTGTGTCAAAAAATATATAAGCTGATGTCCTTGGAGTATATGTCTTTGGAGTATCCTTACTTTAATTCAAAGTGAATAAATATAATTTAACTCCATTACCTCAGTTACATCACTGAAGATAGGAAGCAAACACATCAATTTGGGTAGGCTTGAGCCTAAATATGTCAACTGTATGTTAGACAATTATAGAATATCCAAATCATTATAGAGTGTGGATGCCTTGATGATTAGATGGTATTTGTTCTGAGGGTATTTTATCACAATTTGGATAGAGATAACTTATTTTCCAAAGTTCTGCCACCAATCTAGAAGCTTTCATGAGCTCTAGGGTGCAGTGCCTGCTTCTTCTCCATACTCACAGTCTTCCCTGCTTGGATTTGTCACTGCCATGACCTGCATGTAAAAGACCTGATCACTGCTCCCTTAGGTGTTCCATGACTGCATGTTGATGTAGAACACAGGCATGCACTCTTCACTTGATTTGTCCAAAAGAAATCTATTTCACTGCAGGAATAAAGAGCTTAATAAGTGTTCAGTACAAAAAGCTGCAGTTTCACAGTTTCTTACTGTTATTATTGCCCTTTAAAGCCAGCAGGTAGTCTTTACTCAATTAATTTCGTAGAATATCACTTAGTAGGCACCATTTTATCAACACTTGACAACTAAAGCATGCTTTGCTTATATCAGTGGGTTTTTGTTGCTATTGTTTTATAAAAAGAAAACATAAACAGAATTGTTCCTGAAACCATTTTTATTCAAAACACAGAAAGCCTTTATACACTGTGTTAAACTATTGTAAAATACAGAAACTTCAGAGGGTGCCTATTAGAACTAGAAATCATACATGGAGTTCATACTACAGTTCATTCCTGTAGAGAAATGATGTACTGTATGGATATTTTTTTTTAAATTATGGAGATCATTGAAAATAGGGAGAAGTTAGAAATATAAAGCAAATGTCATACAATTCCTCTTGAGATTAATTAATTCTAAATACTTTCCTTTTCTTCAATGGATATCCTTGCAAAAGGCAAATTTGTAATAGTTGTAAGACAGTACATTGAGTAGACTGAAGAACACTAGAGTCTGAAGAAAAAGGAATTATGTACATGGTTTATTGATTTAAATTATATTGTACACTTGCAATTCTATTTGATAGAGTCTAGGTTCCTTTTTGTAATTATGTTAGTGGGGAAAATTACTAAATAAAAATTTTTCCTATATTTGAATGTTTCTTGTTGGTTTTATGAATTCACTCTAGAGAATAATTTCTTTGGTTTGCTGCTGGCATCTGTTATTTTTCTCTTACTTAAGCACTTACTGCTTACTGATCAACTTGTGGTAGTTTGTTGAAATGTAAGGCCAGATTAAACATGAGCAGTAATTTGAATTTCCTTTTGGCACTAAGTATGGCTACAAGACCGTATCAATCTATAGTCAAGAGAATTGCATTCCTTCTTCATCTCATTTTATTACTATGACTTATTTCTTCCCCCTGGCTTTTCAGCTTTCTCCCAAGCTAATGGGTTCTCAGTTCTGAGATACCTGATAACTTGTCTTGTCATTAATCACTTTGAAGTTAACAGATAGTGCACCTTTCAGCACTATCTTTTCTTTTACTTTGTCCATACAGTAATGAATCAAGGTCATGAAAATATAGAATAGTGCCTTTTGAAAGCAAAGTCACTTCTCTTTTTATATCAGGCAGTCTGTCATCAAAAAAATATCTTTTTACCTCCTTTCAAAAGAACAGAAGACTGGTTGAAGTTTATGTGTTCAAAAAGCTAATTGTATATACAATTAGAAAGACCAGCATTCCTGCAAATGAATGCAAATGAAAGGAACTACATTTATTTTTTCTAGAAATATCTGGTGTTAAGAAGCATTATGTAATTAAAGACTGCAATAAATTTGGATCTTTTACCATGCCATTTCAATTTAGAATTGAATACTTTGTCGATTAATATGTGGACAAATTATTGGTCTACATATTCATGATTATACATTTTATTTCTGTACAGTAGTTTATGTCAGGAGCCCCAAATGAATAGTTTGCAAATGGCTTTTAACCCATGGTTCATTTGGAATCCATGCTGGACACTGATGGTCTTGCCTGCAAAACAGACAAAGTTCAATGCAAGGCAGATAATGATTGTTGATTGATTATTTAGTTTATGCTTTAAAATAATTCTACTAGTTCTGAACAAGCCATTAATACAGATCTTTTTTGACTCTTCCGGGAGAAAATGACCCCGGCAATTTTGACACATTTCCAAGAGTTCAGTTCCTGTTTTAATTTTTCTTCACAATGATTTATACACATAATAGGACAGTGTTCTGAGCATGTAAATCACTTGAAAGTCTTCCAGCACACTGATCACGATCACAAAAAAGCAACTGTAACTTTGAACCTAGAGCCCAAAACCTATCACATGTATTAACATTCTAAATGTTTTAGTATGTTATCTACCTAGTCAAAACAATCACAATTTATTCAATGTTCATAAGCCCATAATCAATACCTGTAAATGCATAGATTTCAGTGTTTGTATATTTGATTGTGGTACTGCATCAATAACTAGAGCACTTTTACATCTTTGCTTAAGAGAATCTCCTAAAGTCAGCCTCTCTACACTAATGCCCACACACCTCTTCTGGGAATAAGAGATTTAGAGAGATAAATAAAATATTCTTTAAAAAAAAACTTCCATGTGTATTTATAGAAATAATATTAATTGTAAATATGTCTCATGTTAGAGAAATGCAAGATCAGCAGTAGCTTCTTCATTTTTGTAGCACTCAAAGTATTAAAATATTCCAAATTTCAAAATGATACTATGCAACAGGGCAGTCCCAGGCCAGGCTGAAGAGAGAGTAGACTATAAAGGAGTCAGAGTTATCGACACCAGCAGCATCACTTTAAAATAATAAAATGAGTACTATGTAATAGTGGCATCCATCCAGCAGGGCATTTAAAAATGTGGGTAACAAATAATTAGTCTTGTTTTTCAATCTCAATTAACACGCCCTTTTATTTAGGAAAGAAAAAAGATTGTTTCTTCCAGAGCCAAAAACTGAGCAGACATGGGGTAGAAGCCTTAACATGGCAGTGTAGCAAAGAGGAGAAAAAGGCAGTGTACAGCAGCTTATGAAAAAGACTACTGGAGAGGAGTAAGCATCAGATAGACATGAGTCAGTGGTGCTGGAGAGAACTTTCTAGGAACTAGGATGACTGAACTATTAGCCAAGAAATCAAACCCAGAAACAGGGCATCCAAGTGAAAAGGAGGGAAAGAATTGAGAGAGTAAGAGTGAAAAATGTCATGGGATGAGATAAAGACAGGTCAGTAGTAAAAGAAAAATGCCATGCATGCGGGAAAAGCCAAACAAGTAATTCATTCACTAGTGGCCATCAGTGGACAGGTGTTCTGCTGTTTTGAGGAAAGCTGGGCTCCATCATATGTTACAGCTACTTGGGACAACAAATACAGAAAGTCAAAATGTCCCTCCACTAGTATCTTCTTCCCCATATTTCTTCTTGCTGAGTACAGTGTCATATGGTCTGGGATATCCCTTGGGTGGGTTGGGGTCAGCTGTCCCCTCTGTGTCCCCTCCCAACTTCTCATGCGCATCCAGCCTCTTCAGTGGTGGGGTGTGGTAGCAGCTCTCTGGCCACAGAGAGCAATGCAAAACTTTCCCAGGCATTGTCCTGGGGAAAGGCTGTGAGAAGATCAGAGAAAAGAATGAGAAACAATTCTTATCTTCACTTGCTGCACTTGCTGTGAACATGTGGAATGTGTTATGGAGATTTATCTACCAAAGGGTGATTTCTTAATTGGCCATTGGTGATGGTGTTTAGATGGAAGGACCAATTGTGTCCACCTGTATTGTGACTGTCAGTAAGGGCAATGGGTTTCTTAATAAGTATAGTATGATAAAGTGATTGATCAGCCTTCTGAGAATCATGGAGTCAATGCTAATTATTACTCATTCGGGGACGCCTAGTTATGACAGTGGGGCACTGTGTGAATCACAGAATCATAGAATCATAGAATGGTTTGGGTTGGAAGAGACTTTAAGGTCATGTAGTTCCAACCCTCCTTCCATGGACAGGGAAAACTCCCACTAGACCAGTTTGCTCAAAGCCCCATCCAACCTGTTTTGAACACTTCCAGGAATGGGACAGCCACAATTTCTCTGCACAGCCTGAAAAGGCCTTGACACTGTGAGCACTGCTTAGCTATAACTATAACCCTCATGTGTTATCAACACTGTTTTTAGCACAAATCCTTAACACAGCCTCATACATACAATTATGAAGAAAAATAACTCTATCCTAGGAAAAATAAGAATTAAAAAGAATCCGAATATATTTATAAATAAGCAAAAAAGCAAGGACATGAAGAGAGAACAAATGACAAATTTCAAAATATGTCAGAATTATGCCCCCTGGCTTTTTGGCTTGTCGGATCATGTGAGCTTTGAGGATGGATGAAACTTACAAGTCTTTATCTTGTAAATCAGTGTTCTGCATAAAATGACAACTGAACATTTTTCCATAGCAGAATGAATAAAATCAAGAAGACACAGTTTTGGATAACAAGACAATAGGTTGATGGATAATCTGAAGTGCTTTCTAAAGAGGGTACCATAAATTCTTCAGTGTATTTATACCAGATTACCTTTTCATCTTGCTGGTTAGAGGGTAAATACACTACTGATTAGCTGGCTGGCAGTTTCTTCTGCCTGTGAGAGACTGTAAAGCTTGATTTTTGCCATTTACTATAGAAGGCTTCAGGCTCTGTACTGACCCAGCAGGGCAGACTCACCTTGGTCTGAGCTGGGTTTCCTAACTGTTGCCTCCCCTGCTCCAGCTTCATCTCTGGAGATGGCCCCTGCTGAGGAGGGCACACTTCCATCCTTCAGTCTTTGCCAGGCAATAGCTCTTCATGCCTGAGGAATTAGGCTTCAGCTGGAAGTCTGGGAAAAGAAAGTGGTCTTTGATTAGAAAATGTATTTAAAATAAAAATAAAAATAATAATGTAAAATAAAAATAAATCAAACCAAACTAACATCAACAACAAAATACAAGCAAAAATAAATTCTAGACTTGAGACACAGGAGGAAGAAATGCCTTCTATAAACATCACAGTTGTAATTCAGAAGTCTACACCATATGGAGCTTTGAGTTCCCTATGACATTTTTTTACTTCCTTTAGTTCTTTGTTTTATAACCATACTACTTTTATCATTTGATATCCCAGATCATCCTCAGCCTAAATACCAAGAAAAACAAAACATTAGGTGTTAAATAGCAAGTGAGACAATAAGCAGTATTTAGAAACTTTCTTGCTTTTTGGTTCCATTTTCAAGAGCAGTGTGTTTGGAAATGTAGCTCTAGTCCTGTGGCATGAATTACAGTGATACTATCATGTAGCACTTAAATAGCTCAAAAATTCATTTAGCTAATTTTTACAATTCTCAGTTAATTTCTAAAAATTCATGCAATGAAAAATAGCATAGCAGCTTCAACAGAGCTGGCCTGACTGATAATACTGCATGTTGAGTCAGACTGAATTCACTAATTCAGATTGCATTTGGGTTTTTTTTCAGTCTGAATCATAGAGTTGTAGAATGGTTTGTGTTGGAAAGGACTTGAAAGATCATCTATTTCCAAGCCCCCTGCCATGGGCAGGGACACAGTCTGCTAGATCAGGTTGTTCAAAGCCCCATCCAACCTGGCTTAGGAAAATTCCAGGGATGGAGCATCGTGACTACTTTGGGCAACCCATACCAGAGCCTCACCATCCTCACAGTAAGGAATTTCATCCTAATATCTAACCTTAACCACTACTCTGAGTAGTTTTAAAATCAGATATATATCAGATATATCAGCTGTAAGCAAAGTACTTGGGAAGAAACGTCCATTTCCTAGTGCTACCAGAATTTTGGTTTTGTTTTCTAAATTCTCAAATATTTAATTTTGCTGGTTTTTAAAGGTTTTTGTGACAAAAAAAAAAAGGTAAAAATTAAGACAGATGGCATTCCTTTATGCTGCTCACTCGCATACTTTTAAAAATAATTTAACATATACTAACTTATACTGACATTTTATAACTAGTAACAAAATGATCTAACAAGTACTTAACCTTTTCACTTGGAACTCTCTTCACCTGTCATACAAACTTTCTCTAAGAATCAAAGTGAAGTTCCTTGCATAATGACATGTCACCAGAAGTTTGTGCTTTGGGAAATATTTCCAGACACAAAGTCACAGGACTGATAACACCACTATTGAGTATACTAATCTTTCTCTCCAGGGTAGTGATTAATTACGATTGATGGAGAATGGATATTAGAATTCTTTGCACAGATTTCTTTACTCTTCAGGATTGGCATAGAAAGATGAACATGTTTAAAATCTCAAAATAAAGGGTTTAGTACAAGATATTATTATTATAAATAAAAACCAAATTAACTTATTTAATGTTAGACTTGCAGTTCCACATCACATCTGAATTTACCATTAACATTTACAAATGACTCAATATTTCTTGCAGTTTTATCTTTGAAATGTAACACTTCAGAGTCCTGGCTCAAAATCTTATCCTATGGCAGGGCCCATTAGCACTTATCTCTGCATAAAAGGCAGATGTACCAGTTTTGGCAGGGGTGGAGTTCATTTTATTAATAGTGGCTGGTATGTGGATTTGTTTTGGATTTGTGCTGGAAACAGGGCTAATAACACAGAAGGTTTTTTGTTTCTGCTGAGCAGGGCTTGCACAGCATCAAGGCCTTTTGTGCTTCTCACACCACCCTACCAGCAAGGAATCTGGGAGTGCCCAAGGGAGTTGGGAAGGAAACAGTGGGATATCCTACACTGGAACAGGTTTCCCAGAGAGATTACAATCTTCCTTTTATGTGACTTAGAAGACTCAGACAGATAAAACCATGACTAATCTGGCCTGACTCCATAGCTCATTTTGCTTCAAGAATGAGGTTGGACTAAAGACTTCCTAGTGCCCCTGTGCTTACACTCCATGATGTCTGTGGTGAAATTATCTTAAACTAAGTGTGAATACAAATATTACAAACCATTTTTAGTTTCCCAATAGAAATAAACCCCAAAGTAAAACACATGGCAAATCTGTGTCATTAAGAGCAATCTACAGTTATATAACATGAGATTTGTACAATGATGCTTTGCAATGTCTTCATCTTTCATGGAAACTATTAGTACTAATATCCACATTCAAGAAGGCAAACAAAGAGCTTTCTAAAAACATTTCATTAAAATTTTTGATGGAAGAAAATCTCCATGGAAGGCAATCAATTCAAAATTGTGTGAGTACGGTGGTCATTATAATATTTTTCATAGTTAATTAAAATACAAAGAACCATATTTTTCATAATTATTTAAAATACAAAGGACCATATGATTTACAGTCTATAATAGCATCACATGATTTATTTCAAGGTATGGAAATTGATGGTTTGACACAATGTGTCTTCAAAGTAGCTGAATGTTTATTGACATCCTACCATGTGTCAACAGAACAAAACACCTAATCTACTTAATTCATGAATGAAATTCAAACACTAGAAAACATCAAAGATTGCATGCAGTTCTTTTTTTTCACTTTGAAAAGCTGATGGCTACACACATTTCAAATTTAGTAAGACTCATTTATTTATTTTGTGGAATTAGCAGCATATATTTCTTGTGATCCTGTTTGTTTTACAAAAATATCACTATCTTCAGGAGGGATAAAGCCCAGTGTATAGAATCAATATTGCTCCAAATATATAAGTAAAGTGTCTGTCTTCATTTAAGGGGAATTCCATGCTGTGTATCCATGATTTCTGGCTACTAAATAGACAAAAGCCAAATTTATCTTTCAAGGAGATAATGGCCACCAATTAATTATGGCAGAATCACTATTTCAAAAGGTTTTCAAACTTAAGAGAAATCTTTGAGAATTCCTTATGGTTTTTCTTGCTGATAGATTTAAAACCCTTTATTATAAATGAAAATAAAACTTATTTGCTGCACTATTCAAACTTAGTATCAATAAAAGCAAACTTAGATAATTTAAATCTAGGGTATTTTTCAAAATGAATCAAAATTAAAGATGCAGATAAAAACACTATATATGAAGATGGAAGGTTGCATAATCATTGCCCATTTTGATTTATTGCTAAGTATGTGTGTGAATAAAATCCCTAAATAGATAAGAATACCTCATATTTGTAGTTGCTTTTCTTGCAAGATATTGGGACCCTTTTCCAAAATGAAAAGGGGAGCTGATCACTTCAAAATACATTTTACCACTTTGGCAGTAAAAGCAGCAGACTCAAGAAACCTATTTTTATCAATTAGCCTTTGGAGGTTGTAAGAATGGGAATGCTTTTGAGGATGAATCTGTTGTAAAAGTCTATTATCTGATTAGCTTGAAACCATTTGTTTAGCGAACTTTGACTGCATGTTATAAGACATTAGATCTCTAGTTTGGTATCTAACCTGAAATACTTGTTTAGTTTGCCATGATAAATTAGAAGAAAAGCAAACATCCATGAACAATCAGTTCTAGATATGTTTTTTTGGATGGAATGAGCCATCTTCTAAAGGTGTTTAGTTTAAACAGAGGTTAGAGTGAGCATCTAGTTTTTAAATTGTTGAGTTTGGTCATATGAGCTTGCTTTTTATATATTACTGAGAACAAATCTCCAAAATCAGGAGAGAAACACAGTCTTCTGTAGAATTTTCACTTAATACTGAATGGGTCTTCTCATTAATCCAGCAAGTGACTTCTACATTTTTTTTTCACTTTCCATGTATTTAATCAGATTTGGGTTTGTTATATTGCTGCCATTATCTTGCTACACATCATTATGTGTCATTATGTATTGACATTTAAAGGCAGGATTCTGGAGAAAAAGCTGTAAATATAAAGCCAAACAATTATGGTATAAATTGAAATCTTAAGATTCATCTGTGCAGAAAATATTTCAATAATAATACTTCTAAACTTCTTATGTATACACACTTCTTAATTTTTGACCCTATTCTGTATGCTGTGCTCAACCTTACCCTGCTCCTTTTACTGTCATTGGCACCAGGGGTGAGTTACGGTGGGTGTTTCTGTGAGCATCTGTAGTCCTTCACCAGGAGGAATATGACACTTGTGCTGACTGTTTTACTTTTCTTGCTCTAGGATTCACTCAGGATAATATGCATATGTTTGCTAACATCCTCATATACCTTTCTTTTTCTTCATTGGGCTGTAGCTCCAAATTACACCTGAATTTGCAATCTGTGGTGGGGTTTATGGATGTCAGATACTGTTCCTTTTGTTGCCCCTAAGACCAGTTTTGTCCACCTCCAGGTCTGCATTTCTTTGACTGCTCACTGGTGAGTTGTTTACAGCTGTGGGGTCTCCAGGGCCTAAAGTGTGCCTTGCCTCCAAATACCCCATACCTGTACTGCCATACACTGCATGCTGTGTCTGCAATTTTTAAGGCCTCTTTTACAATACCAGGCCTCCATTCCTTTAAATTGCATCACAATGTTAGAGCCATAAACCCATGTTGATATTACCAGCTTTTGAGAATGACCAATCTTTTTATGAGAGACTCTCAAACTCTACCCTTCTTTCAACATTAGTGCTGTGGAATTTATTCCAGCTCTGAGCACATTGTACCTCTACAGCGCTTCCAGAACTGGCAGATGTTTGCACTACTCAGCCCAATATGTAGGGACTTGTACTCACCCATTTGTCCCATTAAATAATGTTGATGGATGTCAAGAAAAGGAAATATACCCAAATGGAAATATGCCCAAGGTCAACGAAGACTAAAAGTTACAGTTCTGAGAAATTTTGAATGTTCAAAGGTTGGTTTACTTGCAAGCAGTGTAATACTTAGTTGGTTCTCAGTACCTAATAATGTTACAAGCTGAAAAAACCCAGATTTTTCCTTTTCATCACAATTCTAATAGAACGTACAGAGATACAAACTTAGGTAAATCTCAATAATACTTATTTTGTTTTTCTGATTTTCTTCCATATGTACTCCTAGGATTTTTTTTTTCTTCTTGAGAATAATGATTTACAATAAATTAATGCATACTGTAGAATATAAATCTGGATTATGAGATGATGTGATGTGGTCACTTGACAGCATACCCCATATTTTATCCATTTGACCAGCCTGCATTTTGGACATTAACCCAACTGAACCCTCTTGAGACCTTTTGATAATCGATTTGCTTAAAATTTTGTAGCTAGGATAAAAAAATCAGCAGTATCAAAATACTCAAGATAAAAGACCAACGGCCTGTTTTCCTCACCAACAACATACGGATTATAAACTATTTTTATTTAAACATGTATCCTCAACATTTTGTTTCTCTCCCTCCTAGGATACAAAGAGTATCAAAACAGGTCTATTGGTAACTACTCAGCCCATCCTACTGTTTCTGTCTTACTGTGATGTGCTTCTTTAATCTTGAGATTCAAGCCTTCTTTTGGTCTCACTTTCTATACCACACAGTGTGCCCTGCTTCTCTTCAAAATATTCAATCCCTGTGCTGTCCCAGACTTCCCCTTATCTAGCACACGTCCCTGGACTCTGCAGTTGCCCAAGGGCACACCTTCCCAGAATATATTCCTATAATTGACATCTCTTTTCAACCCTTACCTTGGTTATTGAATTTCAAGTGGCTGTATCTCCTGAAGATCCATTTCCCAGGTCTTTAGTAGCTGTCTCAAGCCTACAGTCATGTTTCTGAATATTGTTAAGCAATTTAGTTGGAATTCATCTCAACCTAAATCCTCTTTCACTGTAACAGAAGTATCTTGTCATTTAGACTTGTGATTTCTGAGGATGAAACAAAAGTAAATGTATATATCTTGGATAGACTGCTTTGTCAAAGACTTGAAAAATCAATTACCTTTTGATAAGTCTATTCCCTATGTCAATTTCTTTCTTCTTGAGTAATTGTATACCTGCTTCCACACTACTACAGATTAGAAAAAGATATATAACCTTTAACAATAATTAGCTGTGAAACTATGGAGACAAATTAATTAGAGGCTTCAGTTATTCACATCCCTCAAACTGATTTTGAAAAGAATTTTAAGAGAATAAGAATTAATACAAATTAGTGAATTCCAAAGATTCAAGCTGTTTGAGGAAATTAAAGGGTTTAAACAACTGCATTTTCCCATCTGAAAATTTGAAAGTAGTGAAAGTGTTTCAATACTTTTAAATTCAGTATTTGCAGTTGTGTATAATATGCTATTGCTGTGAGCTGCTTTTGCCCATAGATGTATACTGTTTATTTACAGGTGATGTACAAAATTGTAAGTTGCTTGGCACAAGTTTATACAAGCTTTTTTTGTCTTCTCACATAATTTTGACTGCAAAAAAGAGAAAAGACCAAGCCATACATCATAGAATTTGTTATGGAGGAAAGTGTTTGGGTATTCTCATGAAACTACATGATTTTTCAGCCCATGCATCTTTTGCCATCACTCAGCTGGCTGTGGTAACACTGAGGAGAGAGGAGAAAGTTCATCACCTGTCATCTGTTTTAAAAAGTATATTAGCAGAGAAATAAAAGAATACCAACTTTCTGGTGGCAAATTTATTGAATTCTCTTCTTCCTGGATTCACATAACTAACTGAACTGCCCACTGTCAATATATAAATTATTGCATCTTTAATTTATGCTAGTGTCAGAGGAATTCTTGAAAATATTACTGCCAATAGGATGGATAGTAGCAATCATCATCATCATCGTCAACAGCAAAAAAGCCTCTGAATAGTATCAGAATTCTTAAAGGTTTACATTTATTATGATATAAACATGACTGCAGAATATTGAGGCGTATAGTACAGACTTGTTACAGCCAATTTTTAAAAGCTTTTTATGGAACTTTCAATTGCAGGTCAGTTTCGTTATTTGTCTCTCAATAGGTATTAGCCTAAAGCTTTTGGTGTCCAAATATCTAAATCTTACTCTTCATCTGCTGACTTCCACTCCTAAAGAAAGAAAGACAAGGAATTTGATAAATCTGACAAATGTAGGTATTGATGCCTTAAGTCCAGATCCGTCCAACATGTTTTATAGGATTTTTCTGATTTCCCCTAGATTAGGTGAGATTCCATTGAGATAAATCATAAATAAGCACAATTATTACTGCCCAAAAAAATGAGAGGTGTATCATTTTGCATAAGTGAATTAAGAATAAAGCCTTTTATCACTTTGCCAAAGAAAAGTGTGTCAAGAAGGCACTCAGAATAAATTACTAGGCAAAGTAAACCTGTTAGCACAGATTTAACAGTAATTTTTAAAAAATATATGGTTAACATATGTATCCTACTTTCTAAAATTTTCATTTATTGACCTATTTTAGTTTGGAATCATATATACTTTTCAATTTTAATGAAGAAAATGTCTGTCCTGCTAAGCATATTTACTTGCTCTGTTTTCATTTAGGATTTTAATCAGAAGTGTGTTTCCCATTCATACGTTTAGAAACCATGTTGAGAAACCTCATGCACAATGCAAGTCCATGAATCCCAGGTGACCTCACCTCTAAGAGGTGTAATTTCTAAGAATTCAAAACAATTGAGCTTCTCACAGAAGCATGTGAACCATCAGGTACATGCCTTAAACTGGAGTATTGACAAGGTCTTATAATTTGATGAGCAGTTGAGGAATTGAATTAATTCTTTCTGAAGAAACTTGCCTCAGAGAAAACACATTTAATCACTACATTTTTGTAACTGCCTTTCCAAAAATGTTTGGAAAGTAATCATATCATTTTTACTGTAGTAAAACCCATGAAGTATAAGTGAATTCATTGCTAATGGACACACTCGGATATTCTTCTGTGTGGTGAACACCCTCAGCTGGCTGCAAAGAGAAAGGCCATTTTAAATCTGGGCATTTAGTGATTGGGCAGCAGTGATGTTCTTGACAAAAGTCAAAACTGTCAATCTGAACACTATAGGTCTTATCCTGATTCCCCAGGCAGCATTTTGAACACTCCTTTCTGCAACAGACTGAGGCACTAGGAAGTGATTTTAGGTGAGGAATGGTGTATGATCTCTTACACCTAGGGTGATGCCCTGCTCTTTCTGAGGGAATAGCAGCCTTCCAGAAGCAAGGGCAGCCTATGCACACTGCCTTAGCAGCAGCCAGGGTGGCATCTGCTCAGGATCAGACCAGTTCTGCTAGCTTATACTATTTTTTGAAGAGTGTGGTTAGACAAGATAAGAGGTAAAACTGAAAGTTTATAAGGACTCTTGATGAGTTTTTCCAGCAGTACTGTAATTTTTTCTCTAATAGACTTACCTCTGATGGAAGCTAATGCTCTCATTCATTTACTTCTAAAATGTCCATTTTCAAGTATGCTGGTTGGAGCTTTTCTATAAAGAACATCAGTGAGCTTTGATGCTTCCTTTTGGTTTAAATTAGGATTATAGCCCTTATAATCTTTCAGAGATTTTTACTCCATGAAAGACCTAGATTTACAGTGCCTAAAGTAGATTTCATTTTGATTCATGCTCTACTGAAACTTCATCTACATGAAAAAAAAGGTATCATTCACCAGTTTTGATTAGAAATGCATATGAAGATGCAAATACTGTATTTGGAAGAATTTAAAAGCAAATCTCTCTTTTTGGGTCTCACTGAGGGAAAATTACTTCTGTTGAAATTATTTGCAACAGACATGCAGAGCATCTAGGGCACATATGCCTATACTATGCTTTTATTGATATCAAAGTAGAATTGAAGGCTATGTATCAAATCTGTGAAGTTAAGACAATTTGCCTTGCCTTTTTTTTTTTTTTTTTCATTTTAGTCTCAGGTCTTCAGAAGACGTACAGAATTTTCAAATATGCATGTACTAGTTGGACTGATGTGCTGATCCTAGCCACATTGTTTAACTGTTGTCCTTTTTCTGGGGCTTGCATTTGACATCAGATTATAAAGATCTATTTTTGTCCTATTCGCTCTTTACCTTGCTTCTTAATCCCTCTCTACCTTGCTAGAAGTCAGTAAGTGGATGTTTAAATAAATACTAAAGTTCATGGATATGAATTTTAGTATTTATTTAAACATATTGCAACAAGGACCACTGATAATGAGAAAACGTGTACATTTTAGTAAAAGAATTTAGAGATAATTTCTGATTTGCACAACTTTTGAAAGGGTTTGTATACGTCTTGAGTCAAAGTAGGTAAACAGATTTGCAAGTTTAGAGAACCAGGCATTCATCTCTTCTGACCAAAGCTTGTTATATTACATATGTCATCTTCTAAGCAGTTTTCTTTTGTATGCAGTTAAAGTATTTTTTGAAAAACATTGATGAGAAGACAGAAAATCTAGAATTCAATTCTTTCATCATAGCCAGATAAAGAGATCTCTAGTAAAAATGTGTGAGATTTTTCTCACATTGAATCATTCTGCTTCTCTCTTCAGTCATTTGCTTTTCTCACACACTTCTGTCTGAATTAATGATCCCTTTAATGCTTAATATTTCCCCCATCCAAGAGCTGTAATCAAGTCACCTTTTAACCTTATTTAGCAAATAGATTGAGTGTGACATCAGGTTTGGGAATGATAGAATAAAAATCTCAAACCACTAATTCTCCAAAATTCCATTTATTGACTTTGTCAAACTCATCAGGCATGGATGTTCAGGTGAAAGAAAGTTGCTCTTGTTTTTCACATAAGATGCTGAATACAGGAAATTATAAAGCAGAGGAATATGAAAGACATTATTATTTTCAATGAGTAAGGAAAAATTCCAGCTCAAGACTGAATTCTTATAAAAAAACATTGGTAGATGTGATTTGTGTTTTAGACCATGAGTTAGTATCTTCATTTAAATTAATACCCCTTCACCTAGTTAGATAAGTGGCTACCAATTTCCACTTAATGCACTGTTTATTCCCAAATTAACCAAAAAAAAAAAAAAAAAAAACTTGTTCCCTTTGCAAGGAAATGCCAAGGAGAAAAGAGTAATAAGCTAAATATCTTTTCCCTTTTTTTTGCCATCTTTGAAACCTGCAGTTTCCTTTATATATTTCTCATGGTGTGATTGACAGTGTTTCCCTATCCACTGTCAGGCTTTTCTTTATTCCTCTTCTAGCTACTTTAGTCTTCTTTTAAAAGAATGTTGCACTATCACTTTTTTTTTTTTTGGCAGAACAATACTGTTTTCCTAGTTTTGCTACAAATGAGCATAAAATTACCAAAGGCATCTCTTTCATCTGGTTTTCCCCATTGGTCTTCATTGTTCTGTCCTGTTTTGTTCATTTAGTCTTTTCTTGTTCTAATAATCCCATTGAGAGCCAAGAGGATAAGAAATGCTTGGTAATGGTGGTCCAAAAACACCCATGGAGGAGTGAATGGATTCAGGGGTATAAACAATGGCAGGAAAACCTCATTATTCCATTCACCTAGTGAGACTTCACTTTCTGGCTTTCCTTTGGGTAGAGCAAATGGGGTCACTGTTTTGCTCATTTTTCTTCTTCTGATTATTATTGTGGATGGGACAGGAGCACCCATGATTGTCAAATGTAACTAAAATGGAGAAAAAATTGGGTGAGCCTTGATGTTTAACCTCATCGATGAGTACTGCTGGGGTACAATGTTGCACTGAAGTAGAACAGGACAGCTAGTAAACTGAATAATGAGAGAGAATTGACCAATCCCCCTCACTTCATGTTGCAAATGTTCTCTTATATATGCAGTAATACCAATTAATGGCCTTTTTCTGAGGAATAGCCTCCTTAGCTTTCCCTATTAGCAAACCCTAACATCTGGAATTTGCAATGTACTGTAATTTGGTTACTATGGTAATGAGGGATAGCAAAAAAATTTTGAAAGATTCTTTGAGTGTTCTCTGATGCTAGAGGCAAGTGAATAATCTGTCATAAAAGATAGATCCAATTCATTTTGCCTTATTGGAATAACTATTTCTACTGAACTGAATGATAAAAAGGAAAATGTTTTGACCCTGTCACATCAACTGTTCTGGTATATAATGGAGACAGAGTGTGATATTTCAGTCTTCTAGTAAATGTTGCTCCACATACTTTCAGTTGCTTTAGATAGCTATTCTATTCATAATTTAATTATTGGAGGTTCATATACTTATCTATTAGGTGGTTTGCAATTAATTATTTATGTTTATCCTGCAGTTTACTATTTGAGCAAAAGTATTTTGTTTACCATTTTGAAATTATACATCTTTTTGTAAAGTACAATTTCTTCTTTTATGACTATCTATTTTTAAGTCAGTGGATTCAAATTACTAACAAAAATTGAATCAATACATATTACTACTGAAGAAAGAATTTATTACAAAGCTATAATATTGCTACAGCAAATTGCTAAATAATTCTTCTGATGTAATTTGTAAGTATGTATTAGGGAGGTGGTTTGAATCAGTGCACCAAAGTAAAATGTATGAAAAAAGCATATTTGATACATAATTTTCCAGAAGTAAATTGAAATAAATTCTTAGATTATATAACTGCCCTTTATCTTTGATGTCACAGGATTAAAAGGAGGTAATTGTCAAAAATATTTAGTCAGTTCATAAATGTTAAGGTATACAGACAGATCAAGGAAATCCTGCCTAGGGTTACAAGAATTTAGGAGAGCATGGGAAGCTACCAGACATAACATGAGAAACTGCTAAGTTCAACAAGTAACAGGATAAGTGGCTGGCAAATGCTGCACAGACAACCATGAACAAGGACTGAATTTCACAGACATTTAAGGGAGAATTTTGTGAGAGACATGGAAATTTCAAATAATTAAAGAAGGTGGCTTGGGGAAATTTTACAGATTATTTTCTTGCAAGGCCAACAGAGACTGAGTAACAATCTCTTTTCTTTGTTAATTCTGTGTTAACACCTCTCGTAGTGGGGAGGGATAGATATTTCAACTAGACTAGCCAGAAACCAGAATGACATCCAGATCTGGAACAACTCAAGCTCTGAGCCAGCAAGTCAGCAAGAGGCTCAGGATCTGGATATGGAAATCAGACAGACTTAAAATCTATGCTGATTCTTGAGGCATCCACTAGTGAGGGTTTATCTTTATATTTAGAAAATGAAGGAGTGTGTATGTTCATTTTTGAACTTCAATACTAACTAGCCAGAGATAAGGAAAAAGTTTGAGCCATCATTGCTGCTTATGTTCATTTGTCTGCTGTTCATGTTTTTCTAAGGAAAAAGACACTGTTCTTCATGGTGATTCACATGGCCTGCAGATTTGTAGTGTGTGATTGTGTGTTTGCTCACTGAAAGCACATTCAGGCTCAGTACTGGCTGGATCTGTAAACAGGAATGAGAAGAACCCTCCTGGTCTGGGAATCCACTGGATTCAGCTTCCATTAAAAATAACTGCAGTGAGATGTTCAGTGACTGTTCAGCATGTCATGGGAACATGGCTCCAGTCACATTCTTCCTTTGCTACAGATGGGATTAGTCGCTCCCACAGATTCCTACCATGTTAATTGACAAAAACAAACAAAGAATTTGGGACTATGTTAAATTCTTTGCTTTTTAGATGGTGATGGCTTACAGATGTCCCAGGCAGTAATTGGAGCTTCACAGTGTAAAGAAATTTAGAGACACACAATTAATAAAAGACTCTCAATCGCTCAACAACAACAACAACAAGAACAACAAAGAGAAATAATACAGAGTCGTGACACAGTAAAAAAGTAGTGTCAAAGAGCATTCCAAGCATCACTCCAACACTGTATTTTTTAATGTTTATTTCTTTTAGGTCCATTTTGTGAGGAACATGGTGATCCTTGTGCCTCTCAGCCATGCCTGAATGGAGGTACATGCCAGGATAACCAGTCTGGATATGATTGCAATTGCCCTTCTGGTTTTCTTGGTCACAGCTGTGAAATTGACATTAATGAATGTTCTTCAAGGCCATGTCAGAACAGAGGCACATGTATTGATTTGCCAAATGTAAGTATAAATGTTAGAGATCCCTATTTGAACTGAGAATCATAGAATTATGTCATTGCATGATAGAATGACTTGGGCTAGAAGGAACATTTAAATATGATCTATTTCCAACATCTCTGCAGTGGGCAGAGACCTCTTACCCAACCTCTTAGAGATCAGGTTGCTGGAAAATGCATCCAACCTGTCCTTGAGCTTCAAGGGATGGGGCATTTACAACTTTCCTCCTATCTCACTAATTTAGTGAAAATGATGATGTGTGGGGTGATGTCAGAGGTCTCACAGGAGTCAAGGTAAATGTTCTCAGTTGTTCTTCCCTTACCCATCAATGCAGTTACTAGATCATTGAAAGACACCATTAGTCAGACATAATTTACCCTTTGTGAAGACATATTGTCTGTTTCTAATCACCTTGCTGTTATCCATATGCTTTGACATACCTTAAGGGAGGATCTGTTCCATGAAAGTGTCAAAACATTTAGTTCCAATGTAAATTTTGAAACTAGTTTTGCATGCTTCATGAAGAAACGTTTTCTCAATGTGTCCTGTTTATAATATTTTTATGATAAAAACCCCCAAACTCCCCATTTTATGTCAGTTGCATGGTGATCACATAAGGAACTACCTATGTTATTTTATTTATTTTTTTCCTCTCCCTAATAAAATCATCTGACACAAACATGAAGCATCATGTGATCTTTATTTTATTGTCTTGTTCTTGCTTTTCATGTGGCATAACTTTTAAATTCCTTGTTTTTCTTTCCTTTTTCTTTTCATAAAATAGAATAAATTCATGCAGAACTCACGAAGTTTTAGTAATAAAGTCAAACCTGGTGGTATGTCAAAATAAACTGTTGATGTCTTTTCACTAGCATGTCTATTGCAAACAGCTGTGATTGTACAGAATCAAAACAGTGAAAGAAGAGTTCAAAAGCTTAGTTATCCCATAGCAGCGACACATATTCATAAACTGAGGGAAAAAGAGACATCTAAATTACTGAATAAATTGATAGATTTCTAAGTTATGTAACCTGTCTGAATATTTTGTCTACTAGATATACTAGCACAAGCCTTTCTGTGCAAAAGGCAAACAGTTGTAGCAGTAGTTTGTTTCACAGGTATAGAAATGTCTCAGTGGGAGTTGAATTTTCCTGATTATGCCTTTAAGACCGGTTCTAAAGAAACACCTAAGCACTTCCAGCTTCATTAGGGGAATAAAATCCTTTACTTTTTCCTTTACTTTCTGACTTCAAAAAACCTATGAAGAGTATAGGAAAATATGGGTGGGACTGTCAGCCCTAAGAAAATTTTGCTTTGTAAAATAACTTACTTTTCTTACTGTTCAAATTAGAGATTGCAGTAACTGACAGATGTCTTTAACTGTTAAAGAGAAGCATAGGCTGTGGTTTATATTGAAGGAGAAAATGGACACCCACAATTTTTTTTCCTCCTCTAGTGATGGTTTGGTTATTGATGTACCTTGTTTACTGTTAGTGTTTAAGAGATGCAAACATTACATTGATACAAAATCAGAAATAAGGAAAATCCCCATATTAATTAAAAAACTCCTTTTTGATTCAGTTATGAGAAATTGTAATTTTAAAACTGTTACATTTCCATCTAGCAAATTCAAGTATGGTATAATCTGTGCTGGAAGGCCTGTTCTACTTGTCCTAAATTAAGTTTGTAACCTATCTGAGACTAGAACTGTTCTGTTTTTGTAGACTGCTTTGTACAATGGAAAGTTGTCTTAGTTAGGATCTCTCTAGAAATGGATGTAAACACCATAAAGACTAAATTTTGTACTGTCTTGCACACAACAAATAATTATTTCTTATTTCCCCTTTCTTCAATAGGATGTGGCATGTATCTGTATGCCAATATTTACTGGCAAGTTCTGTGAGAGAATACTGAATCCATGTGAATTATTGCCTTGCCTAAATAATGCAACTTGTGTAGCTCAACAGCAAAACTATAACTGCCGGTAAGACTGGATATTAATTTATTTCAGTACCTTTTTGGTTCACTTGATGATATCACACAGATTGCAGAAAGAGAAGACATCATCATTCACAGAGAACACAGAAAACTATAAACTTCTGTTTTAAAAAAATTATATTTATCTTTTGTGCTTTACTCTGTTAGGCTTCTTGCAAACTCTGGGAGTGATGCAAAAAGATTTAAAGCATTTAAGGACTATAATTTTTTTTCTTATTAATACTATTAATAAAATATATAAATTTTGGAACACTGATGACAACTGAGACAGTTATACTATATGTGCCACTCCCTTTCAGGGTACATGATATTTATTTTCTTTCTAAAAAGATAAGGGAACCTATTTAATTTATAGCTCACAGACACACATTGGCAGACTTTAAACAGATCCTTCAAGCAGCATGTGAAAAACTGTTTAATTCAGAAAGACCACACTAAAAATTATCTACTGGAAAGTACCAGAAGTGACCCAATTTATAATTTAATTTCATTTTAAAATAGATTTTTAGACTTTTTTTTTCCTATGCCAGTAAGGAGTACAATTCATCCTGTTCCTCATTGTTTGGCTTTTCTCTTGCTATCTGAGTAAATTCTGATAAGCATTACTGAAGTAAACATTTTTCAAATTTTAGTATATTCATAAAAGCAGAAAATTGAAAGCTGTGATACAAAAAAGCCTGACAACATATTATGATTGAATTTAGAAACTTCAAAAAAATATAAAAGTATAGAACACAGAGTTACAGTGCATCAGTAGAGTTTCAATTGAGAAGACTTGAAATAAAAATATAGGTAGAAATGTTTATACTTTTCCCGAAAATCCAAATAATTTCATTCTTATTCACTCCTAAAAACAGATATACATACAAACACACATATGCAAGCTCATATAGCTTTAGATCTTCCCATATAGATATGTAAAGCACAGAACAAGAGCAATCATTCATTTTGCAATTCTGTAAACTGGGATACAAGCTAATAATTTATTATTATATAGCCAGTCTTTCCCACAATATGTGTATATTAGGATGAAATGTGTTGAAGTTTGCATTCAAAAGTATGTATAACATGAACAATTAATATCTAGATGTACATTGCCTTTATTAACAGAAACCAAACCAAAAAAAGAAGCCATAAAAAATTATCCTGGCCCTGTTATTGATATTGAATAGTTTATAATTCTTCAAAGTATTTGTAGAAATGGTCTGTACCAGGGACCACATTGTACCATAGGAATTGTTTTATAAAAATGTCTATGGGAAAACATTGTGGTTGAATTATCTTTCCTTTGATAATATTATGTGAGAATAAGCATGGAAGTCATTATTTAGATCAATATAACAGAACATAAAAATGGGCAATTAAGAACCCATTTCACATTGGGGTGGGTAATAAGCTCATTAACACCAAGAATGTTCTAGAAGGGGAACTGACAACCTAGAAAGAACACTGTGAATAGTGTTCAATCCCCACAGTCAACCCTAGCAACCAATTTGCCCGCCAGACATTCTTGATGAAGGAAGAGAACTCCAGAAAGTGACTCATATCTTCCACAGAGAAATATCCAGAACAGGTGACTTGACACATCTTACACAGGTTCACAGCTTTCTTTATCCAAAGGTAGAGGGTTACAATACAGTCACAGAATGTTAGAACATAATAAATATACAATACTGTCAGAGACTCATAGAACAGCCCAAGTTGAAAGAGAGCTTGAAGTAACTTCTGGTCCAACCTTTCGTGGGAAAGGGAGTTTAGATGAGATTATCTAATACCCTGTCCAACTGCTTGTTGAAAATCTCCAGTATTCTGCTTTAGCTTTGCCATTCAGTCCCCAAAGGCTTCAATTATTGATTGCAATAATTTCTATTATTATTTTTTATTAAATAAAAAAATACTGTTTTCTTTTTTTTGTGAAAATAAAATTAGTTTTCCACCACTTAAGCTGAAATAGTTAAGTATTTATGCCTCTGTACTTGAAAGGAGACATTTAGGTGAGAGAAAGCATTTTGAAGCAGTATGAATTACATATTTTTCACAAGGAGATCACATTCAGTATTTTTATTTGTGAGAGCTGCAATCTTGCCAGTGCACTGAAATGCAAAGGAGGTGTTGACAGATAGAGAAGTCCAACAGTAAGCAGGCTTCACTGTTTTAAGAATTCAAAATTTTTTTTTTAAATTCACATTCTGCATTAGCTACTTGACTAACAGAGGATTTCAGGAGACATATAGGAACAGTGATTAGTCTGTTTCAGTTTTCTAAACTCACAGGCTTGGACACTTTCTGCTTGTGATTCATGTTTTAATTCACTTCACACAAAGGAAATCTACCATTAATTATGTTGCTTTAATTTGGGAGACTTGTAGCTGCTCATCAACATTTTAAGTGAAGATTTGATTCATTTTTGGTAATCATTGTCAAATCCTGTATGTTATATCTCTGTCTAGTCACTCTACAATAAACTGCATGTTTTTCATACTACATTTGGTGTAATACTACATGTAATATCGCAACATGATCCCCTTCTACAGCAATTTAACATCACAAATAAATGCAATGGTGTTTAGGTCAGATGCACGTAAAAGTTAAAATAATAGCTGAATTAAACTTTTTACTTCATTACTTTCTATTTTGCTTCCCCCTAGGCTATGTTGTTTTCCTTATGTCCAAACTCAAATTACATTCTTATATCCTACATAATCCCAGCTTCTTCTCAACATATCCTTCCTTCTTTGGAAAAGCAGTTGTTTTCCATTCTAAACAAATAACGAAACAAGACCAATTTAATTTTCCTCACTTCAGTTATGATGTATGACTATCTTGTATTCTAATTCCATCCTTTCAGTCTTGATATCACACACAACTTTGCGTTAAGAATCTAATAGTTGCATTTTTTCCTAAATGTCAAAACTCAAATAGGCAGTGAATGAGCATATCCATCAAAATAAGCTATGATTGTTTGCTTTCTATCTTCTTCTATTAGCCATGTAGTTTATGATAACAAAAGTCACAAAAAATGTGAAAGGGTGTTCTGAGAAAATGTGTTCAGTTGGTGCTATCTTTGGAACTTTACTGTCAACTTTTTTTCCTGTTAGCTTACATTTCCCTTTCCTGGCATTAGTATGTTTATTTCAAAGCAACAATAAAGAACACAAAACCAGAAAAAATGAGCAAATATAAAAATTAGAAGAAGCCACTTCTAAAATTGTCTTTCTAGATTATCTAATTAATGAAATAATCATAGATTGAAGCAAAAAATCTAGGAACTCTTTCACTTCAGATCATTAAAAACAAATCAGTAAAACAAACATTGTAATTGAGTTGCTTTGACTTGGTTTTAGATGTTATTTAAAAATTATAATAAAATATATGAAATATTTTTATTATTATTTTACATTCCTTTAATATGTAAATTTTATTATGAAAAATTCCTTTTAACTACAATACATGAACTAGAACTTTGTTAAGAATAGACTTTGCAAGTAATTTGAAGTGAAGTACTTGAAATGGCAGAAATATGATTGCATGTAGCATCTTTTTCAAGAGGAAGGTGAGGATTAAGTGGTGCATTGCAACTTGCTTGGAGTGTTCTTATGTGGTTGTGTCTATACCAGCCTCAAAGCATATAACCATTTACAGAAGGTTTTTCCATATCCATTTACCTCTGCCCAAATGGTCCTGTGCATGAATTGTGGTTGGTTTCCAGGGATTTCTGATTAAATCTAACCAGTTTAACACTTAACTGAGGTTAATAAATGACTTAAGCCTCTGGACATGCTAAATGAGTCTGTGCATTCCTTGGACTCAGAGCCATACCCACAGATATACATCTTTAACTGATTTAGAAAGCAAGGTTAACTCAGTTGCATTCTATTGAATGATGCTGCCCAAGAAGTTGCTGTGGAAAATACACCCCTTACTCTAGTATGCTGAGTAACTGGGAGAAGCTTCATGAATTTTGAAACCAGGAATTAGATAGGTCTTTTCCTAAATGAGAAAACATAAGCAACACATCTGGATCTCATCTCTATTAGGAGCAAACACATGTGAAAACCAGAAGCAATTCTGTATAATCTTCATTATTTCCAGCTTCTGAACTGAATAATTTGAAAAAAACATGCCTCTTAGAAACAGCTAAAGAAATTCAGATCTATTGCTTTTGGATTCTTTTGCAAACACAAATTTTCAGCTACCTGGCCATTTCCTCTCTCTTCTTAAATCTTTTCTTTCCATGATACCAGAAATGGCCTTTAGACAGGGGAGCATGCTCTGTCTGTAAGAACATAGTGAGAGTGTTTACAAGGATTATCTATCTATCAAGATATAAGTATTCAAATATTTTTCTACATGGTTCCATTATTGATTTTGAATAAGACTTCTCTACTATCCATTTGAATCTCATCTCTTTTATTTGTTCATATGAGATTTTTTTAACATGGGAGGGCTGCATCAGGAAAGGATCTTCTCCTACTAATAGTAAGTGCTGACATGAAGCAGAAGAAATTTCTGCAGTTCCTTTTACATACATGAGTTATCCATCACTCCATTGATATCACGTGGAACTAAGAGTCACAAAAATTAAATGCTAGGTTTTTTTCTTTAAAGAAAATACTGAACTACAATTAAGCAAACACATAAACAACTATGCATTGTTGTCTCTAGATTGTTATTTACATAATTAAGCATGTCATTATTTACTATTTATACTACTCTTTATTCATTAGCAATGATTGATGTTTATTCCTCACTTATCACATTTTTATTTTTATAATAAAACATCTCTCTGATGCTTAAATTGACCTGTCTTTTTTAATAGTTTTCCAAAATCTTGTTACCTTGTCAATAACGGTTTATTAAATATTATCTAATTTTGGATTTTTTTTCCAGGAAGATTATATGAAATATTGTTTGAAAACACTTTAATCAATGAAAGAAATTATTTATGAAAAATAAAATTATTCAGAATCATGCAAGGGATTTTTAATTTTTTGAAAACCTATTCTGTTAATTTTAAATAGCATAAGAGATCTGTTTTGTTACTGCAAGAACATAATTTAATAGAATTATGGAACATAATTAAATACAATTAACTTTAAAAATGCAAGTTCTCTAAAATACACTGGTGTATTTGCAGCTGCATGCCAGGATTCACTGGAAAGAACTGTGAGGAAGTAATTGACTACTGCAGGCTGCTCAGCATCAACTGTCTGAATGAAGGATTGTGTCTTAATGTAATTGGAGGATTCACTGTAAGTAATTTAATACTTGGTAAACTAATTCAGTGCTCCAAAGTATAAAAGCTTCAGACAAGCAAACTTGAAATGCATTCATTACTCTAAGAGACGAGAGGGGCACAATATTAAAGGTTTTATTTACTTTAATCTATAACACAAGGGCAATTCACTTGGGTAATATGGATTTTTTTTACTACTTTTCTACTGAGATCATGTTTAGTACTATATCAAGTAAGATAACTGAAGGGTATTTTTATAGTAAAATGAATATATAACTAATTGTGGTCCAGTGTCATTTCCCACAAAGATGATAATCACAGCTGTGTTGTGGCCTTTAAAAATACATTGCTTGAATTAAGAGCATCTGTTGCTATTATTTTCACTAGAATCAAATTACTTATCTACACATAAACATGTTTAAAATGAATACAAGCTTAAAACTTTGATGATGAAACTGTAGTGTGGTGACATTCATTCCAATTGACAGTTTGGGAAAAAAAAATATTACATTGGCTTGTTTTAACTCTCTAAATTGCCCCTGAAGATGTTAAGCAAGGTGCAGAATCTGATCCTTGTCCTTGTTAAATTCCATATGGTTGGTGATTGCCTGGCTCTCTTATTTGTCAAAGTCTCTCTGTAGGGCCTCTCTGTCCCCGAGGGAGTTTAAAGCTCCTCCCAGTTTGGTGTCACCAGCAAACTTCTATTGTGTTCCTTCATGCTCTTTGTCCAAGTCATTTATGAAGATGCTGAAGAGCACAGAACTGGGGATGGAGCCCTGTGGAACCCCACTAGTGACAGGTCACCAGACTGGTGTCATGCCATCATAACCCTTTGTGCCTGACCTGTGAGCCAGCTGCCACCCATCATGTAACCTGGTTATTATTTTGTCCAGGAGGATCCTGTGAGAGGCAGTATCGAAAGCATTGCTGGAAAGACTGCATTCACTCACTTTCCTGGATAAACTAAGTGGGTTTCCTTTCATTGAAGGAAATAAAGTTTGACAGGCAGGAAGCTTGTGCTGGCTGTTACCCATGACTGAGACACTCCAGGTGCTTTTGGATACTTCTCAGAATAATATTGTCCATGGTTTTACAAGCACTGTTTGACAGGCCTGTAGTTTCTGGGGTCTCCTTCTCCTGTGTATGTGAATGACCACAGAGAATGGTAGAGTAGTTAATAATACACAAATATGATAAGTATTTCCAGGTGGACTGCACTACTTTAGGAAAACGTGGGTTCTATGAGAGGCAAATTCAATGCTGTATGCATAGCTAAAAGAATGTGAATTATCCAGTACTGAGTGTTCTTGATAGTCAGGGACAAAGAAGGCAACTTTTAGCTCAAAGTAAATTTTAAAATGTGACACCACACTATTGATGAAGACAGAAAGACAATTCCTGTTGTCAAAAATAAGCACTTGTATATATAGAAGCATTTTTCAGTAGTCATGCTTCTTTGTCAGTGAAGGGTCATCATAGGCTGTTATATCATCTAAAGTGTTTTAAAAGTTTACAAATGAGAAAAATGCTAATAAAAATTAGGTTTATGAAATAAAATAAAGAAATAATTTAAAATTATATTCTCAAAAGTACATACAGATTTACAATCTTAAAACAGTCTGTGGTCTACCAGTTTTTCTCAGAAGAAAAAGGGACAATTGTATTTAAAATATTCAATTGTTGATACCAAAAATTTTGAAGACACATTAGCAACAAAGGGATAAAATATTGTGCATGGTTCTGAGCAGCTGCTTCTTCTATGTACTATTGATCATAGCAGGAGCATTTTCAAAGGCTTTTTAGGTAATATGGTCCAATGTTGTGTTTCAGCAGTTACCCATCAGATCAGTGCCAGGTCACATCTGTCCTGTCCTTGTGAATAACTTCACCAGACATTAAATTTCATGAGGATCTACTACTGTGGAATCCAAACCCCATAATTCCCACAGAAGGCTGAAGGCCTTATTGTGGATTGCTTCTAGTAGTCAATGCAGCACACACATTTCACTGTTATTAAAAGGTTAGGAAAAGGATTATATCTTCCAAAGTTCCCATGAATGGTGAAAACATAAATCCCCCCATTTTCTTTGGGCTCTGAAGAAGATCAAAGGTATGATGTTCACCTTGTTAGTTTCTAGAGCACAAAAAGACAACACTGCAGCTTTGACTCAGTTTGAGAAATATGGTTATCATTTGTACATATAATTTTAACAGGTGACAAACGCAATTCTTGAACATGAACAGATCTCCCTCTCTCAAAAGTACTGATACTGAAAATTCTATTACTTACTACTGATTTATCAATTATTGCAAGAAGTCTGCTATTGAATTTCTCCTGATTTGCAGCTGCAATGTTGGAACTGCTTCTAAGAGTCAATATAGTAATTGTAAAAGTTCTAAACAAAATATAATCTAGCAATTTCTTTTTTTTATATCCATACCATAGGAAAGTTTTTAATTAATGTACTGGTTTGTCAATTTTATAATAAATAACTCCATCTACTTAGAAGACAGGGGGCACTGTTTTTAGAAAAGAAATAAATTAAAACAGTTTGAGCATAAATCATACTTATACAATTACTGATGTGTGAACCAGTTTAAGATTTCAGCAGATTTTTATTCAATAAAACTATTTAACTACATTATTTTGGCAATACCATAATCTGCTTCTTAAAATATTTTTAAACATCTGCCCACAGATATACTTTTCAATAGATTTTTCTGTTTTCATCGCAACTTTTCTTTTTCTTAAACGGATTTTATAAGTGAAAAGTCAGTGTTCTTGTTTTGCAGCTGATAGTATTTCCTCATTGCTTTAAATCTGACTGTCTTAAACAATTTATGGCTGCAGGTATCTGTTTTCCTTATCTTTACCTGAAGACAGGGAAAATATGAGCAATGCCCAAAAGGCAAGTGGTAGAGAAAAAAGAGCTGTTGTTTGTTTCATGCTAATCATACTGCTGCCAGATGCTAACCACCTCAGGGTATGGAATGGTTTGAGTAGGGTTCACCCAGTGATTTAGAATGGCTCCAGAAAAGCCTCTGGCACACAACTGGGCAGTGAAAGCTGATAAAGAGAGTACACAAACAAGAAATCACTTGTGGATGTAAAGCTTTCCTCTAGGTCCCAAGGGTGGATCAAGTACCTTGCTATCTATTTATCCACAGCAAGTAGTTTAGATCATGGCAAAGAGTATAATCTCTCCTTAAGATCCCCTGTTTCTTTCTGAATCATTAGTATTAAACTGAAAAAAAAACTTCAAACCAACCAAACAAAATAAACATACTGAAAAAAGATATTAAAATAATCCAGTGCAAATTCTGAGGATAATAGAACTCTAGTTTACTAGAGTTTACAAGCACGGAAAGGAGCACCATTTTGAAAACACTGTAGTGGGAAAGTTGAGGTATGAAAATTGTCAAGTCTTTGGCATACTAGCTGTCTTCACTTTCCAGGGAGAAACCATTGAATTGCATAAAAATGACAGAAGTACAGATCAGTTATGACTACCTGTGGAGGGATAGAATGTAAGAAAATATAGTGGAGAAGGTGGTCTCACACCTGAGGAGTTGCAGCTGTACTAATCACCAAAGGTTAGGAACAGGCCTGCCCTTAAATGGCTACAGCTGTGTCCAATAGGAAGACAAGTGCTACAAAAGAGTGGGGTAGCTGGTTGAGGAGAGAACTGGAGTTTGTTGGCTGTGCTGTGGGGAGCTGCCCATGAGAACTCACCAAAAAGGTGTGGAGCTTTTGCAATAAGATGACAACAATTACCTACAGAAGTGCATTTAACGCACAAGAATGTGTAGTAACCACTGTAGCACTGCACTTTCTCCCATTTGTGATCTGCCATAACCTTCCTGTGGAAGGGCATGCAAATTAAAAATGCTTTCCACTTCTTGCAGAGTGCAAAAATACTCATTCATGGTTTTTTAATTTTTTTTTTTTTTGCCTAGCAGCTCCTTACTATGCTACAAGTAACTATCTTTCAACTTATATGGTCTGCCTAGTGCATCCAAGCCTATTTTGTCAATACGCCCTTCTCCCATCATCCTGACAAACCACTGATTCTTGTAAAGCTGTGTGCTTACAGCCAGCAAAGAAATTGAGTTATGTAGACACAAAAACTGAAGCTGAAAGATGAAGAGGAAGCAATGTCATTGTAAGGTCTATTTCCATTTGCCAGCACTACACTTGAGACAAAGTCTAAACAAATTATGCATATTGTCTGAACAGCAGAGCTCAGTTGGCAAGCAAATGCACACCAGGGCAGCACTAAAGAAAGAGAAAACAATCTCAGTTTTCATTCTGGGTTTTACTGATGGCCATCCAAAGAGAATGTCTGAAATTTCTCTGAGAAGCTGTACTGACACTTGCATGTGGAATTTTGTGTTGGAAAAATTGCCAATGGATGCCCTGGTACCTTCAGTAAGAGGAACAGGAAATGCTGCTGATTTCTAACTAGTGTTCATACAGTGCAGTGGAAGGGAGAGTGAAGCTAGGCAAAAAGGAGTAATGGTTTTAACTTCTACAAGTAATTTGCCTGGAGAACACTGATTAATGATAACAGATGCATTCCTGTCAATTCCCTTCAGAAAATTGTTCCCCAGTCACCAGAATTTTGCTTTCTTATATGGACATACATTTAATAATGTTTATCTAATAGTATGATTCACTGTAAGAGAATACAAATTTTAATATAATAGAAAAGATTGGTATCTAAAATCTTGCCCTGCAGATGGTTCTGTGGTTGTTCATACTCTTTTGATATTTTTCTCACATCCATATAATGGAGCCATAGCTTTTATACTGAAGCTTTATGGTGAACTTGAGATATTTCAACAACAAAGTGTACACCAAGAGAATATATGGTAAAGTAAAATTATGAATATACATTAATAGTCAGTAACACCATGGGTCACAATGTTGTAGTTGAAGATAAAAACCCCAGCAAATATGCTCTGCCCAAAGACTACTGTGTCCTCTAGCAAAGCAGTAGACTGTATACTAACACAGAAAACAGTCTTCACCAAAGCTAATATGTTCCTTCTGAGGCAATGTGGGAAGGAGGATAGAGGAGGGAACATCTCTTTCTCCTGTGATTTTTTTCCCCATGTCAATCTGATGTGTGGCCTTTATTCAGCAGAACTTGTACAGAAAATGCAATCAGGCAGACAGAGGTTCATGTTTCATCCCTTCCAGATGAGGTTTGCCTTGTGGGTGCAGAACCAGGCCCATCAGCCAGATGTCAGGCTGAGGATCAAATTGCTTCTTTGCAGAAGAGCAGTGCCAAGCCCCACAGACTTGCCTGAAAAACCTTTGTGGAAGGTCTGCTGCTCAGGTCTTCTTGGTAAGCTCTTCCCTGAGGAGCCAATCTCAGTCCTAGTGCTTTTTGATGATGCTTTATCCCTAGAAGTCTGGCTGAATTTATAGCCCAGAATCAAAGCACCTCTATGCAGAATTGGCAATAACCTGCAAAATGGAGCTATGTCATACTGCTTAGATCCCACAGCCCCAGGAAGGTCTCTGTAGATACACAGTTTATGGTAACTGGGAGTGGGTCTGCAGCCGAGCCCCATCCCCAGTGGGCACAGCTGTGAGAAGCAGGTGAGCAGCACTGACAGCAATGAGCCATGGAGTGCCCAGGGGCACTGACCAACCACCTAAGGGAACAGAGGGCACACAGGTGCAGTGCATGAACATGAGGGGTATCAAAGGTTGGGTTAAAGAGCAAAAGGACCATCTGCTTGCAGCCTTCAGGTGTTACTCTGTATGGGTGGATGCCTGAGGTCTTCTGATGTGGTGCGGTGTTACTTTGTGTGGGCAAATGCTTAAAACTTTCTGGAAATTTATGGTGATATTCTGCATATCATGGCTACCTTGACTGTGGCATGTGCTGTGGCATATGTTGTGACAGGCCTCCAGCTTATTCTTAGAGAAGCCACTTGTATTTATTGCATGAGAGGACAAATAACTTCTAGATCACATATCCAGAACTAAAAGGCAGTATAGCTGAGAGAAAACATTACCTTGTTTAAAAAATTCAGTTCTTTGAGAAAATGCACCGGAGCTTTTTTAAAGCCCTCTGTACTGCATCTATCGGTGTTTGTTTTCTGAGTATAAAAAAGCCATAAAGAAACAAACATTTAATATATTTGGTATATTATATATTAAAGCAGTTGGTTAGAGTGATAAAATGATTATGAATATTTATAAGAGATCTACAACCAACTGCTCTCAGATGGGATTTTATACTTATGTACAACATATCAAATAGATTATTGTCATTTTCCTTTAAAAAAAAAATCTACAGTCTCTCCCACTGTTTCTCCCCATGGACCATATGAGAACATTATAGTTTCATCTCTGTGAATCCACTTTGCCACCATCATTAATTCTATTGATGTCTCTCCTGTGTTTGTCCTTCCAGCTGAGTGTTCAAAACAGCAGTAGTTCAAAGTCAGATACTTACATTAGGGGCTAGTTTTACACAAGTTAATTAGTCAATTTTCTTTCACACAGTAGCAGTAATTCTACAGAAGAGTTCACATAAATTTTAAAATGTCCTAAACAGTTTTTTCCTTCTTTAGTGTTTAATTTGGACTTTATAAAAATTAATTTTCCTGCTTTTCTTATTCTGTTGAAATAAACACCATCAAAGCACCCCAGGTGCATTTCATATGCTCTGCTAATTATCTCTGAGCTGTACAGAAGTTAATAAACAGTAGAAATCTTCATGTAATAAACTAAATGTCCTTCTTTTAAAGAGAAAATTTAAATGAAAAATATTTAATTAAAACTGTGATCATTTAATAATTTCAGCTATTTTTGTACAATGGATCTGAATGTAAACCGTAGAAGAGCATATAATTAAATATAAATGGACAGCAAAACACACCAGATATAACCAACAGAAATGTTCTGGTTTATTTTTAAATTCAGCCTCTGAGAAGTTAAAATCAAGCCTGTGCTCAAGTTCAAACCACTTTTCAAAGGTACAGAAATTCCCCAAATTTCTTCTTCACTAACTTCCCTATCTAATAAGGAGCTGGCCCCTTGAGATAAGGAAAATGTTTATAGAAAGAGTCCATAAAATTTCACTCAGCCAACTCAGCACTACACATTTCAGAAGCACATAACTTATAATCATTTTTTGCCTGTTTACTAATGCCAGTAAGATCAGACACACATTCTCCATGTGCTGTATAAATTTTCTGGTGTCCTTGGCAGTTTCTGACATTGTACAGTACATATCTAGTTTGAGATTCTTGATGATTATTTTTCATTCTTCACTCTTTGCCGTTTTGTCATCTACTACCAAAAACTCAAAAATGCACATTCTTAATTTGCCTTTTTTAAGTTATAATTAAATACTAATAAAATTTCATTATTTTATGAAATCATATATAAAGAGAGATGGCACCTGCTCAAACGACACAAAAAATTACTTCATCCTCCTACCTTCCATATGAGATGTACATGGATAGAATTCTAGTTTCTGTTTTACCCATATGTTTACTTGAGAAATGAGAGAATATAATCTTTCTTGAAATTAATTAATTCAAGTTATGACATATTTCTTCTGAGACTTCTAATTGTTTTACCTAGAATCAGGGTTTCATATGAAGGAACATGTCATATCAGAGATCATAGTATCATAGAACGGCTTGGGTTTGAAGTGACCTTCAGAGTTCATTTAGTCCAAATCCCCATCAATGAGCAGGGACATCTTCCACTATGTCAGATTATTCAGAGTCTCATTCAACCTGACCTTCAATGTTTCCAGAGATGAGGCATCTGCCACATCTCAGGTCAACTTATTCCTCCTATCTAAACTGAATCTACTCTCTTTTACTTTACAAACATTATCCCTTCTATTTCTATATAACCGGATAAAAAGTTTGTCCCCATCCTTCTTATAAGCCCTTGTCATGTGAAAAGGGGAGATTTCCTCCACCCTTAGTGTGGGGAGATTACTTAGCCCTCAGTGTTTAATTTGTCTGTCAACACCCCAGGAAAGCCAAGACCCTTGTGTCCAGCCTGTCTGTCTGTGTCCCATTATGGGAATCCTTCACTGAGCAGTCCTGCTAGATCAGAGAATGGCTTATCTGACTCATTCAGGGACCCACACCAACAGCAGGAGGGAGACCCTTCAGTAGGTCTTCCCACCTTCTGATCCCTTACTGGGTCTTCCACTGTGTTGAGTATGTTGCCTTTTGCTGGCAACTGCCAGAGCCTGTGAAGGACTCACACCAACAGTTCACAGAACAATATTCCTTATTAATATAAAATTATGAAAGTTTAAGTTTCAAGGATTGTCAGTGGTAGTATCTGACTGCAAAAACATGTTCAAAGCAATATACAGAAAAGGTAAGATCCCCAATAAAAACATTCAGCATGGACAGAGGACAGTTCTTACCCAAAAGGCAACCCTAGGGGGGAGAAGACAGGTTAAGCCTTTCAACTGATCTCAGCAGTTATGATAGAGTCTTCCTTAACTTTTCCCCAATTCTCTACTAACTTTTTACTATCTCTCTATGTTTAGGTGGACCTTGAGTAACTCTAGTCATACATACCTTTGTTACTGACTGGCGTAAAATTCTCTCATTTCACTTTTAAAGATAGAGTCAAAAAAAAAGCACACACCTTGTGGGGCAGGGTCATATGCTGGAAGGGGGATAACTTTGGGATGGAGGTGTGGATTAATCTTAAAATTAGGCTGTAATGAACCAAGTTCATCTGAGGAATGTGATTTTGCCAGAGTTGTTGGCTCAGCAGCAGGATATCTCCCCTGGCTGACAGGTACTGTGCAGTTTCTCAGCTGCAAAGCATCACTGAGTTCCCCTCCCTGCAAGGGTTTCGACAGCACCTGGCTGCGGTGTCTCCACTCTGCTCCACCCTCAATTCCACCCCCCTTAGCAGATGCCCATAGCTCCAGATCATGTGAATTGGGAATTATCATGGAATAGGCTCTGAGCATGCCAACTGCATTCCACCTAGGGAACAATGATTGTGTTTTACCCTATAGTTTCCATACCTATCTTTGGTTGGGATGTCGGTATAACTTCTCGGTTTCCTCTAATTTTACAGCCAGTCATCTTTCCACATTCCTCTTTAATGGAAGGTCGCAGGAAGATCACCCCAGAATCTTTTTTGCTTCCATCTGAACAACCCAAACTCTCTCAGCCTGTCTTCTTAGGAAAGCTGCTCCAGCCCTCTGTGGCCCCCCTGGTGACCCACTCCTATAGGTTAATGGCTTTGTTGTAATGAGGATCCCAGAACTGGATGCAGCACTCCAGGTGGGATCTCATCAGAGCATAGCAGAGGAACGGAATCACCTCCTTTGACATGCTGTTCACACTGTTTTTTATGCAGCCCAGGCTACAGTTGACTTTCTGGGCTGCAAGCACACATTGCTAGCTCATGTCTGACTTTTCACCCACTGCCATCTCCAACCCTCTCTACTAAGCTGTTGTCAATCCCTTTCTCCTCAGCCCATGTTGGTACCAGGGGTGTCCCCAACCAATGTGCATGACCTTGCATTTGGCCTTGCGGAACTTGGCATGAGTTCCCACGGACCTGTATCTCAGGCTTGTTCAGGACCCTGCATGATGTCCCATACTTCAGGTGTGTCACCTGCAATGCTCAGCTTGGTGTTGTCTACAAATTTTACAGATATAGCAAGTTAGGACCGGTTAATTTTCTCTTTTAAGGTTTAAAGTCACTTATGTGCCCTGGTGTATTGTAGGTTAATGATCAATATTGTAAAGATTTAAGATCTGTCAGTTCAAAAGAGGAAGTGAGTAAATATTCTCCCCAAATAAATCCCTCAATCCACTAAGAAGCTACACTTTTGTTGATTACAAGCTAAATTTCTATATATGTCTTGCAGTTATTTTTTCCAGTGTGAGTGACTTCTAGAATTTCAGTTAGGAATGAACTTTACTTACAAAAAAATGTAAGCAGAAATTTTTTTAAATTAAGCTAAGGATTTTGTTTTCTTCTTTTAAACAATTTTCAGAGTTCCATCAGTGCAGAAAAATAAAAATGCTATTTATTTTTAAGTGTTTAGCCTAACAGCACGTTTGGAGTTCTTGGAAGCCTTTTTGTCACAGACCAGTCACTCCAAATTGTCAAAATTACCTGTAGAAATATTTGAAAATAGAAACACTCCTAAGGATGTACACATAACTCAGATTATATTTGTGGATTGGGGGATAGCAGGGAGGGGCGGGCAAAGAAGAAAATCTGAGCATAGGAATAAACAGAACAGAATGATGTAAGTTAAATCAAAAACTGAAAGCACTTATTCCCAGTTTAATGCCTAATTTTGGTTTGATTTGGAATTTTCTCCATGTACTTTAAAAAAGGGGCAAAGAAGTCTTGCCCACGAACATCTTCATTTTGCAAACCGTCTTACCAGGCAGTTGAAAACTGTGCAGGAAAAAAAGAAAGGTTATGGTACCAGTATACCATGGAGATGATTACAATTAAGCTTAAAAAATTTGCTTAATGTTTGTGGAAAGTGCTGGCTTAAGCATCCCTAAGGTTCGTCCTTCAATTATCCTCAAAATGATTCAGGCGTAGTCTGGAAATAGCCATTCAGGTCCTGAATGCTGTCTTGACAGCAATACCTTTCACTGCAGGTGCAGAAAAGTCACTTTTCAAGAGGAAAAGAAAATATAGTTTTCACAGCTACAGTCACAATTCCATCTCTGAGAACATATTTTTTGAAGTTAACGTTTATCCACTAGAAATAGGGTTAGACTTCATGAACTTATTTGAAATTCTTTCTTGCAGAATGGACTTAAGACATGTAAAGAAAGAAAATACTGGCTAAACAGTTTTTACCAATAAATGGTAATGTTTAGCAACTGGGTAGGTAAAAGGTTGTGTCTAGTCAAGGAGAATTTCCAAATGGGTCCTCATGAAAAATACTCATAAAAGAGAAACTATCTTATAAATCTGTATAAGTAGAGTGGCAGAAAAAATGAGACCAAGGAAAATGTATGCCCCCTGCTGATTGAGGGGGATGACATTTAGTGTCTTTGCTCTGGTTTTTACTTACATGTGCTTTTAAATTTCCCAAGTCTTATGCCAGGTGGCAAAATGTAGAGGAATTAAATACCATTAGCTGAAGAGAAATGCCAAACCAGGACTATAGGCAATGAGGGTATTTATAAATGTTCAAAGGGCTTGACAAGATACATCCACGAAAGATGAGGGAGTGGGCCAATGAAAGCAAATCATGATAAAGTGTAGGTAACTTCATCTAATACTTGTTTGCATTAGTAAAAGCATAGAGAGCAGGTCAAATTAAGTCATCAGTCCCTTCTGTTCAGCACTTGTTAAGGTACCTGTGGAGTA
This sequence comes from Leucosticte australis, assembly GCA_025504685.1. NCBI lineage: Eukaryota > Metazoa > Chordata > Aves > Passeriformes > Fringillidae > Leucosticte > Leucosticte australis. The sequence goes on along the minus strand of JANIJU010000002.1, from coordinate 26,173,976 downwards.
CTCTGTGAGGTGTAGAACTTCAACGTACAAAAAGAAGACTGAAAAAATTGTAACAAGTCTAACAGAGAGCCATCAACATTGTGAAAACTTTGCAGCATATAAGGAAAGGCTGAAGGATCTTTGTTAAGCCTTGAAAACTGAGAGCTGAATGGGGACATAATTTTTTTCTTCAGCTCCTTATTGGGTGATCATAAACAAGATGGAGCCTTTTTTTTTTTTCAGAACTGTATGGCACTGGAGTGAGAGGCAATTGGCAGAAGTTGCAACAAAGGAAATTATGGCTAGTAGTAAAAAGAAATTTTTCGTAATGCCATGTGAGTGTACTTAAGTGCTGCAACGTGTTGCCCATAAAGGCTGTGAAATTGTCATCCTTGGAGATATTCAGACCTCAAGTAGATAAGATCCTGAGCAACCAGCTTGCATTTAAAATTTTACCTGTTCTGAGCAAGGAGTAGGACTCTATGATCTCCAAAGGCCTCTCTCAACCTAAATAATTCTGGAGTCCTATGAATGTACAATATATTGACATACAGGATAAATCATGTTTTGATAGGTTTGCCTGGGATAAGCTTTGTGAACTGACTAAAAAACAAACAATAGATACAGTTACCTAAAACATGCCTTCTTGTTTTTACCTCTTATTACCTTTCCCCTAGTAGTGTCATATTTAATCAAACATATCATCAAGGACAAGGACAGTACATAGCAGTGAAAAGTGTTGGGAGATCACGGGGGAGGAAATCAGGAAATGTCAGGGATGTGTACGGGCATTGTCACAACAGAGTGATGCAGGAATGAAAATGCAGAAAATACAAAGGAATATACAGCTGCTGGAGGACATTGTGTTCTTCCAGGCCTTGGAAGGCAAGTCATACTAACTCTGTAGGCTATCATGCTCCTCTTATAGCTAGGTCACTTTGGAGATGGCAATCTACTTTAGTTATCTGCTGTTTCAATCGTTGAATGTAGAGATTCACAGTAAGGGATTTCCAACAGTGCAGTTCCCTTGAAGCCTTCACTTGACCACCTAAGCACTGTTCATTTTTACAAAATATACATGTCAGATAGGGAATCAGAGACCACTGTAAAGGGAATGTTTAAAAGACTGAGAGGTACAGCCAGTTTTAAACTTTAAAACAAACTTGAATGAATTAATTCACAAACAGCATACTTAATGCTAGTAGTTTTCAAGATTGTTAGGCATTGTCAGTACACCTACATACTGTTACTCTCTAACATCTACATGCTAAATTCTCTGTGATCACACAGTGCTGTGGAGCTGGGGTCGAAGAGTTAGTGCTGACAGCTGTGGTCCCTGGTGGTACTTAACAACAAAGGTCAGGGTAATCTGTCTCATGAGCTCTTTGATGAGAGAAGTCATTACTGAATTGAGCTTGTCTTCTGTCTCCATCCTTTCTCTACAGATTTGATGGTTTGCAATATTTTATCTCCACCCAAGCACTCTCCCACCCTTCAAAAAATGATGGTCTCCTCCTGATACTACTTGCCTTGGGGCTTTTTACAGTAATTTTTTTCTGTAGTCAGCAATATATTCTGCCTATTTTCTTTGCCTTATGCTAATCTTGTTCTTTAGCAACTTTCTTTTCACTTGTGTGAGTCACTACAATGCATCTCTCTGTCTTTGGTGGTCACATGTACACTTACACATGTAAAATGTTTATATATTGTGAATCTGGTATACCATTCCTTAGCTCCTATACCATTAGTGTTCTGAAATACTTGCATGCTACTGTTGGCTATACTGTTTTCTTGGCCTTGTAATGGGATTCAAGGCAAGCTATCAATTATATTTAATCAGAGCCCTTTGAGTTTCACAGGACTCTTTTGAGAAGCTAATATAAGCTTCAGATCTCCCCCTTTCCTCTGAATAAGCAATTTTAATTTATTTTATTTAACAGGTAGAGACTGCATGTATAACAGAAACCCTGTACTATGTTTTCTGATTACTGGTCAGTGACAGTGTTTGTCTTGCAATCTTTGATATCATTCACCACCCAATTTTTCCCTCATGTCTATCCTTTTAAAGTCCTTTTTGAACACTCATTTCTTCTGTTCCTGATGCTGTTTTTATCCCTTACCGCTAGTAATTATCTCACTATTTCTCCCAACTCATGTGTCCTTTTTCTCTCCCAATTTTTCAACAGACATGGTAGATGAGTTTTGCCTCTCTTAATTGTTTTATCTTCTGCAAGTACAGGCATGAGGAATAGTCTCAACTGGGTGCAACACTACATTCTGCCACACTTTTACTGGGTAGTAAAATACAAGACCCAAAGAAAATTCTACAAACTTTCACATTGCATTTTCATTTTGGGTTTTCTCTGTGTGTTTGTTTGTTTGTATGTTGTCTAGTGCCTCTGTGCACCTGGATGGACAGGAGAATTTTGCCAGTTTGCTGAAAATGCATGTTTAATTTACCCAAATAATTGTTCTGATGGAGCAACTTGCATTGATATGAGTCAACTGAGAGAACAACCTTTGTTTCAGTGTTTGTGTCCTCGTGATTTTACAGGTAAGGTGTATACAAATAATGTAGATACAAATCATCTAGTTTCATTTCCTTTTTAACATTCAAATATAAGTATGCTTATATAAAAAAAAAAAAAAGGATAAAGAAGTATTTGGAGAGTAATCATACCTCTCTGCATTTTCTGCCCTCTGCTGTGATGCCTATAAAATCTGAATGGAATTTACAGGTTACTATTGAATCTTCCAATTAAGGTTACAATAATAATATTCCTAGAATAAGCTTTAGCTTCTGTTTAAGATACTAAGTGTATGCCTACATATAAAAGTTTTGCATGTGAGCTACATGCCTGATGTCTAATTATAGTTCCTCGATATTTAATTAATGAGAGAAATGGGATTCAGAAAGTTTGTTAGTTTTTGTCAGCCTGTATTTACTCAGATAACTTTATTCAGCTTTTGAGAGCTGAATTCCACCTTCTATTTAAATACCTTAGTGGACCACCAGTGATTTATGAAATTTAATTTGGTGTGGGATTAACTGATTCATTTTACTTAACTAAAGCCTAGTTTTGAGGTTCTCTGTATTGTCAGTAAATCAGTTTTTTAGAGGGGGATTCACTGCAGATTTAGGTAATATTATGGAAAAAGACATTAACCACATGTACATCAGTTTAAAGATAAGTACCAGAAATATTAAGAGAATTTTAAAAATAACAATTTGACATATAAAACAATGTTTATTACCCAACAAATTAAAATTAATTTAATCTAAAGAACTGATGGCAATACACAGAGAAAACAGACTTTAAATCTACTACCATTGAAAAAGAAATAATAGTTTAAAAACCCAGGGTTTATTTATTAGCCTTTCTTTTCACTTCTCCATTATCCCCTTTGGGGTTTTATTTTTTCAATCTATGCTTGACTTTTTTAAATTGGTGTGACACCTATAATTATGAATTTGTGAATAAAAGTATTGTTTCAGTACAATACTTCAAAACTTTTGAGATAATTTAAGGTTTCTAGTGTACAATATGATCATGAAACAAAAGTTTAACAGGTTACAACAAATGGCAATAAATATATGCAATTAATAGAATTAAACATTGCCAAACGCTGAGTCATGGCTGAATTCAAGTGGAAACAACTTTGTTGTTCAAGGATATCTTTCTATGAGGCCAAGATCCTTTTTGTGTGAATTCTTATACTAAGGGGTTCTATATATTGTAATAGATTTTTTTCCACTTTTTCTGCTTTTTAATAGCCAGATACTTCTTCAGTCTTGATCCATAAAAATATTAACTTATAGCTGTTTACTGTTAATTTATATATTTGGAAAGGGAAGGGAAATATAGTAGCAATTTTGGTACATCTACTGGACTCTGAAATAAATAGTTTCTGCAACCAGAAAAGCTACTGTAATTTCACATCTATTGGTTCTTAATTGTGTTTCTAAATTATAAACACTACAGCTGCAGCTTTTGCATTAGTATTCAAATCATGTTTGGAACAAACGTCTTACGGAACAGAAAATATGACACGATGTAACATTCTCAGCTGTGAAAAGCAGAACTTTGATTCAAAAAGTAATAAACCCACTTCAGTTTGGTTCCATACTCTTTAACAAAACCTTGTAAAAACTTGATATATACACATGAAAATTTAAACTATAGATTTTATTTCTGTTTATATGTAAAAAAAATGTTGAGTCATTTACTCAGAAAGTAAATGTTAAGTTTAAATGCTCATAGAATAAAGGATTATAATATATAGTTATTTTTGTTGAATAGGTATCATTATTTTTGTGTTTTCAATTTCCTTCTACTGTTAGTTTCTTGTTTTCATTTTGATTTTTCTCATCTCTGAAAGTGGATAAAAACCTTTGAATCTACAACAGTGCTTGTAAGTAATATGTCTTAGGGCATTGAAATGATCCATATCAGCAGTTTCTCAGGTCCTGCACAGTAGACCAATTGTCCTTGAATAAACTTCCTCTAATTTATTGCTATCTTTCCTTGTGTGTAGAGCAATCATATTGGCAGGAATTGATTTGGCATGTTAGACACTTCATTCTCACTTCACAGAAAAGCCCTTTAATTAAAATAATCTCAGTACTGCTAAAATAAACTGAATCCCAATAAAACTCACCAAGTTAAAAGTACTACTTCAATTGCATACTTTTTCCTTATCTTAAAACTTTTTATAGCACTCATTAAGATTGTTCATAGATTTATACACAATTTATTTTTTCTCTTTCGTTGTTTTATTAAGATTGATCTTCTAATTTCTACAGGTATATGGGAAATGTACATAAACACGCTTTGATGGAGATTGCCCTCTTGAACTGTGGAGGATACTTGAAACAGTATTCTGTAGAGGGTGTCTCTGGTGCCAGAATTACTAATGTCCCAGAGAATGAGATATGGGATATAAGAGTTCCTATGTGTTTCAAAGTCTAGTTAAGGCAATGTTTATACTAGTGAACAAAAAAATTACATGGTCTAATTTTAATCCTTCTCTCTGGTCAAATGCACATTTTAAAATTCTTTTGTTCTCAAAGATACAGCGGTGACATATTTTAACCCTGGTGGGCAGTTATGTATCGAACATCTGGTTGTTCACTCTTCCCCAGTGAGGTGCTGGAAAGAATCAGAAGAGCAAAAGGAAGAAAATTTGAGATAAAGATAAATCATTAGGTCAAGCAGAAGCTGTTCACATAGGGGAAGCAAAATAAGAAAGTCATTCAGTACTTGCTGTTAGCAGGCAAGAGTTCAGCGATTTCTAGAATATTTGGGAAAGGCTTCTATTTCATGTCAAAGTACAGTTGCAATCTCCTGAGTCTCAAAACTCAAATAGATAAAAAAGTAGTACTTTTTTCCCACAGCTCTAATCCCTATAGCAAAGGTGAACAAGTAAAGGAATTTTTGATGCATCATGGGAGGTACCGATATCACAGGAGTATACTGGAATTATACATCAGTATCTGTCTCAGCAACAGATGCTGCCACTTAAAGCTTTGTTCATTGCACTTGATATGTTGTGATTTTCACTTCTGAAAGAGAAATGGTTATCGTGCATAGATCCCAAACATCAATGACCAGGTAGTGAAATAATGGAATAAAAGCAGTCACTTGTTAAGGAATGCTACAGGAATTCACTCAGAATACTTACATTCATAGGTGAATAGAAAGGGAACAGCTTGTTGCTTTTCAGAAGACTTGGTTTTTATTAAAGAAGAACTTTCAGAGATAATGGACATAAAGCAATATGAACAACCAAAGTACTTCTCATTCTAATCCTCCTCAGCAGATGCCTAGAAACCTTACCTGCTTTTAAAAATGCCTTTTAGGTGTGTCCATATAGCATTAGTTAGGGTGAAAGGAAAATGTTTTTAGCTAGCCTGTTCCTTAAAATTTGCTCGCAATGTAAGTCTCTCCCAATGCCAGTAAAATTCCAAGAAAAAACATGAGTTACACTGACTCTATAAGTCAGAAGGATAACATGTACTGAATTGGAAGGGACCCACAAAGGTCACCATGCCCAAATCCTGGCTCTGCACAGGACCACACCAAAAATCACAGCACATGTCTGAGAACATTTTACAAATACTTCTTGGGTGCTATCAGGCTTGGTGCTGTGACCAGTTCCCTGGGGAGCATGTTGAAGTGCCCAAACACCTTTTGGAGGAAGAACCTTCTCCTGATATTCAACCTAAACTTTCCTCAACTGTACTTCATTTCATTTGCTTGAGTCCTATCACTGGTCACTACAGAGAGGAAATTGGTACCTGCCCTTCTCTTCCCCTTGTGTGGATGCTGAAAATCACATGGAGGTCTTCCCTCAGTCTCTTCTGAACAGACCAAGCAATCTCAGCTGCTTTTCATATGATTTCCCTTCTAGGCCCTTTTACCTTATTGTGGCCCTTCTTTGGATGTTCTGCAATAGCTTTATATCCATCTCAAATTGTGATGCCCAAAGTAAAAACTGCACCCAGGACTCAAGGTGATGCCTCACCAGAAAGTGTGTTGTAAGGACACCGATCTGTACTAGGACATCTCACCTAAGATGATAGCAAGATGAATTACATGAAAGCACAACAGTTTCAGTCTATCTAGGGCATTCAACAGTACTAAATGCAATGAAAAGATAGAGAAGTAAACAATGAAAAAATAAAAATAACATTATCCATACTGGCATAATGTTTCATTTCAAGAAGACAAACTCCTGGGCAATAAATGAAGGCTAGGGCTAATGTCTGATGTTGTAGCATACTTGTAGTTACTCCAAGCAGACTGATCTACAGTAGTTCAAGACAAAATTTTTTTTCTCACATCCTTATTTCCATGTAAAACACTAAAGCTATTGAAATTTTGTGCTGGAAATACTTCTATTATTTTGGTATGCAGCAATTGCATGAAAAGCCAAAAGACTATAAAAACATTCTACATGAAAATTCAAGGAGAAATGTAATATCAGTATTTAAGTTCTACCTGCTTTTAAAATGGAATAAAATGCTCCCAGTGCAGGTGGATATTTATGAATATGTTCATATTTCCTAATAGTTCAGTTTCTGAACTATTAGGTTTAATTTGTTGTGCACAGTGTATTCTGCCCATTTGAGTAAGTAGGAATTTTGATGGAATTTTTGTTCATTAAGAATAGCTATGGTTAAATTAAAGATGCTGTTGTTTTTTTTAAGAAACATGGCTGTATTAAGGTCTGGATTTCCAAGCATATAATTAGTAAAGTTCTCAACTAAAAGACATGCTTTAAAATACACCCTTAAACTTGGCATATGGAATCCTTTTGAGAGCTACATCTGCTCATGTACTCCAAAAATGACTTTCACCCACCTCTATCAACTTTGTATTTTTTAAGAGAAGTTACAAGCTACTTGACTTTCTGGGACTATTAGCCCAGAACTTAAACTAAAGAGGATTTTTACATAATTGACTGAATATTTTAAAAGTAACAAAGTTTCAGGGACATAGCAGGAGTGTTTCCTATTCACAACATATTCCTGTCAAAGTCTGACCTCAAGTCCAGGTGCATGTTACACAGCCTACCATTTTATTCTCCTGCTTCCTACTTCCTACCAACATACCATGCCTTATTTTATTAAGGTATACCACTCAAAAATTTACCTGTCAAGGAGTTAGAACTGTGCTGATTTGCTTTATTTTCTCTGGCTCTTCTGGGTTTACAGCTATTGATCTCTATCTTCTTCTTTTTCACTCATTCAGAGTAAAAATTAGACGTTTTTTGCTTTTTTTCTGTCTGTGGATAGTTTGTAAGTCTCTTATTGAGAACATCACTGCATTATTCATTCCTATTCCCAAATATATAAATCTGCTGTTAGTGACAAGGGAAACTGTAGCTATCTCTAAACATTCAGAGAGGTAGCTGGATAGATAGTGAACATTCAAATAGCTATATATCACCCTGCAAAAACCATCACATCATCAATAGGAAACATGAGTGATGTAGGCCTTTTATGCAAATACAGTAAAAAAGTCTTCTGAACAAGCTGAAGTGCTTAAAAAAGGTAATTTACTATAATAACCATAGAGACATTATTTTCTGCTTCTCAGCTGAACCTGTATTTACTCAGCCAAGTACACAATTTCAGATCTTGCCAAGGTACAAAAACTGTCAACAGCATTATAAATCACCTATCACACTAATGGGTTTAAAACGTGATAAGGTGGGCAGTGTAGATATAATTATAGAATGTTTAAAAATATGTCATGCATGGGAAAGATGAATAATGCTGTAGTGTGGATCTAGTGACTGTTTTCATTAAAAAGGTGATCTCTGTAGCTCTGTTTCAAATCTTTCAAAGACCTCAGACTTACATCTTTTAGGTTTGAATATCAAATTTCCTCTTTAAAGTATGGATAATCAGGCAAATCCTATATTGCTTCCTTATTCTCAGACACAATGTACAACATCATTAGCTGGCATAGCCTGCTGTATCTCCACAGAAGCTGGAATAATGGTTATCTATGATCTAAATAATCTAGACTTTCTGATGCTATATTTCAGCCTTTGTGCTCAGTAGTTGTTCCTCCTATTAAAACAAAAATAAAACAAGCCAAATGCATTCTGTTGAAATATGATATACAGTACCACTTTGTTCAAGACCTAAAGCATACCTTCAGCTGTGTTAATGATGTCTCTTATAATGTATATTTCTCTTGTCAAATAAGCAGACTTAGGCACTTCAAGAACTATCTTTTTTTTTGTTTTGCTTATTTGGGTTTTTTAACCTGAATCAAATCAGAAATTTGCATTCAGCAACAACTTCAATACTTTGGTCCTCACTCTAGGACTCTCTGAATTGCTCAGGTTTACTTTATCTGTAATATACTTGCCTCCATTTCTATTTACTGAGATATCTCACATTACACATGTGTTCCATCAAAATATTTGACTTCTTTAGATTTGTTTTCATTATACCTTTTTCCTCAGCATCTGCTACCAATTTAGTATAAACTCTGTATAGGAGGTTTAATTTACATTTCAGATCAGAACAATTCAGATAAGAACGTAAAATAATATTGAATTTACATCAGAGTGCTGCATCAAGTCCTATAGGTCTCAGCACAGGAAGGACATGGAGCCAGTACAGAGGACTGGAACAATTCTCCTATGAGGACAGGCTAAGAAGGTTGGGATTGTTCAGCTTGTAGAAAAGAATCTCTAAACACCTTATTGTGGTGTTTCAATACTGCAGCTTAAAAAAAAAGAAAAAAAATGAAGAGGAGCTGTTTACAAGGGTCTGTAGCAGTGAGAAGGTGTAATGGCTTTAAACTGAAGGACAATAAATTTACACTACATATAAGGAAGGAATTTTTCAGAATGAGAGTTGTGAAACGTTGGCCCAGGTCACCCAGAGATGTGATAGATGTCCCATCTCTGGGAGTACTCAAGGGCAAATTGGAGCAACCTGAGTTAAAGATGTCCCTGCTCATTGCAGGAGGCTTTGACTAAATGATCTTTAAAGGTCTCTTCTAACTCAATCTATTCTATTATCCCATGATCAATCTTTATGTCACCCACCCAAATTTGGATTGTTGCCTCAGTGCATTGACATTTATCTTTACCCCAGGCTCATAAACTATTATCTTACTCTCAATCCAGAATCCTTGTATCTAAATAATTAGACCAAATTTGCCAAGGAATATTTTCTAAAACTTAAAAAAGCTCCACCTCCTCTCTGGAACCCAAGAGTGATGTTCAAGTGTCTTCCAGAGAGCAGAGGGACCTGCAATTATGGTGCTTTTTTTTACAGGCTAGGTAGGATGCTTTTTCTGTAATCTGCCCTCTCTTCTGGGTGTCTCTGTGAATGTTCTGTATTATTTCATATTTCACTTAGGATGAGTGAAAAAGGATCAAGCTATACGAAATTTCTATGTTCCAGGCATGAAAATTGTTTTGCATATTCTCCTAGTAACCTGTTGTAGTTTTTATATGAACCAGATGTTTTAATGAGACATATAAAGGGCACTTTGACCAACAACAAAACAAAGAGAGAAACAAAACCTTCCCAAGAGAATATGAGACTCTTTGAAAGAGAGTTCTGGAGAAGACTTTGCCAAGAGATGAATCTTTATGACCAGATTTCCATCTAAATCCTGAATGCAGCTAAGGGAAAGGACAGATAATCTATTAAATGGTCAAAAGTCTAATTGCATGTTCCAGAATAATGAGTTCATTTAGGAGCCAAGGTTATTAAAATACATCTCAAACAAATTTAAAGACATTCTGTAAAAAGTAACTCAGCTAAAGACTGTGCTTAACCAATAGCTGCAGAAGGACTTTCAGAAAGGACTATTCCAAAGTGTCTTTAAATTATTAGTTGCATTCTAAACCAGGAGAGGTAGAATTTTAACTGCATATTTAACATTTGACTGTGTATAATTTATGCAGTAGTAGACAATTGCACTAAGTCATAAGCTGACTGTGGTCTGTGGAAATCTTTCTGATCTTTTCAAAAAAGCTTTAAATTCAGTTCCATGTAAATAAATTATGATACTGGTAAATTTTCGGAATAAGCATAATAATGTTTACTTGAACTGGAAAATGTTCCTATTATGGTTTGTATCCCCTCAGTCTATGAAGCTGGGGCAGTACCTAATGAACCTAGGTGTTTTACTTTTGCTGCTTTACCTATTGGACATGTATGTCTTTATGTTGGAAAGGTTATGTTGCTTTCCCAAAAAAGGAAATAGTTTTCTAGAACATTGGCCCATGATATGGTGTAAATGTGCTTAACCACTTACACCTAATCAAAATATAATCAGATTTAGTGAATGATGAATTCCAGTCTTGGAATTGTTATGTCCAACCCCAATAAATTCTTGTTTTTCATGAGCTAATGGAAAATATCTCCTTTATATGTTAATTGGAAAAGCTGTGTCATTACGAAATTATTATTGCATTGTCTTGGGTTTACCTTATTTAATTTCTTTCTCTCAGAAGAATAACTCTTCTTCACAGGGATTTGTGAAACACCATCCTAAAATGGAGATACAAAGGAATTTTGGCAGCAAAATAACAGAAAAAATATAATTAAACCTGAACATTTCAACAAAATAAATATTTTTAGATTATTTTTGAAGTACCACTCTTCCTTCTGTGTTGCTTTGATTTTTTAAGATTTTCTAAGCCTTTTGATGTTGACATTCTTGTAGAGAACTTTCTCACACACTTTCTGTAAATAATACATTGTTTTGCATTCTTTTATGGAGGAGGAGAAATTTGATGGACTGTTAGTTTGTCCAATGTCATTGGAGAGGTGTCACTGTCACCCTCCAATCCACTGTCACTTTTAGAAAACTATAAATGTTAGAGTCAGAAAAAAAACTTTCCCTTTTGCTCTTCACCTTGAGAGCAGCGGTGTGCGCCTGTGTTCTTTTGTGTTCCAGAGCAACACTTCTGATGCCAGCTGACATTTCAGATGGCTGTATCATTTTTAATTTTTTTTTTCCATTAAATGCAGGGATATAGTAGTGATAATGAATGAGCAATTTCAGTATGATGTACTTTAGAAATCTAAAATTTAATAATTTAGTCTGAGCAAGTTGGCTAGATTTCATCTATAGTTGGTGAGCATTTTCCAGTTTGATGTTTCCTCAACCCACTATATCAAAAATGCTTCCGCCAATGAGAACAATGACGTGATCCTTTCTTTTATGTTTAGCTGTAGATAAAATATTTTTTTATCAGTATACAATTATTTTCTGTTCTAAGAAGACTGAAAAACCACACATATTAATCTTAAATAAATCTTCATTTGAATATTATGCTAACTAGTTTATAAAGAGGTTTTTCTAAAGTCAAAACCAAGTCATTTAAGATTGATTGTTCAACTGTCAGGCAGAACTTTGAACACCTACATGTGTGAATGTCAGATCAATTTTTCATTTCTGTTATTTTTAAATTCTTTTCTTATTCACTGAAATTATTTTACTTAGAAAACCACAAAGATCTATCACTATATCGCGATTTATCTGCCTGCACAGTTCTACACAGGTTCAAGGGAAAATAAGGAAATAATCTGAATCCATGGAAACCTATCTAATGGTTCCAATAAATATTACTGTAAGTGGATTTAATGTATTTGAAAATAAATAAATAAATGTAAAGTTCTGGGAAGTGGAATAAAACGTGTAAGTTTTATGTGCTTTCAATGTCTACACCAGGCTTGTCACTCTTTGATCACTTTAGGATACATGGAAAGAGCTGAGAATTTTAGAGGGCTCCACTCATATGATACTTTTTGGACTGAGTTCAGGATGAGACAAATTATACAACAGAAGTGGAATTTTTCATGACCTATAACGCAATAGCATGAATGTAAAAGCCAACATTTCAGAGAATGAACCTTAACTGCCCATGCTCTGCCAAAGAGCATAATTTTGAAGTTCCTACTAGCTTCTTGGTTTGAATGGTTGAAAAGTAATGGTTCTGTCATTATTTCAGCATGTGCACATATATGTACAAATGCAATAAATCTAATTGGGTGTTACAGCTGCCTTCAAAGTCAGGGAACAAAGAAACATATAAAATAAAGGTCTTGAGTTGTAGCTTAATAAAATTATTTTGGAGAAAAAACATTAAAAATTAATTATGATACAATCCAGTACTTGTGCACTGAAGAGAAGTGTTACGTCATGCATTCTGTTTGTTTGATAAACTTATTACCATGCAACATAGGAAATTAAAAATGTTTACTGTAGACCATCTCTATACACCCTTTCTTAGCACACTGGTTGTTAACATTGTTTCTGGAAAAAAAAGAAGAATATTAAATTGAGAGTTGAAGTACAAAAATAGACTAGAGCAGACTACAAAAATAGACTAAAGAAGGTCTCATAAAATTAAAAATATCTCTAGCAATCATAAGTGCAGCCAAAGTTCGAGGGAATGCAAATTCTGTTTTATAGATTAAATGTTTTGGTGAATTAAAAATGAAACACACTAGAAATGCTGGCTTTACTATGCTATGCAATACAGAATGGAACTGTGAGTTATATCCTTTTTAAGAACCCTCAGGAACAGGGACATATGTGATAAAGTCAGACTTAATTGTACATAAGCCTCTGAATTATTTTGTTTTGTTGAAAGTCTTTGTTATGTGCAGGGTAGAAGCACACCATATATGCACATAAAGCCAGAAATGTATTGATGATGTAACTGAAATATTAAAATTAATATACTTTTAAGGGCAAATCCAATTGCTGCAGAAAATGAGTGGAAATGCAGTTTCAACATAATTTATAGTTTCTGTCCATTTTTATGATGTTATTCTCACCCTTTTCCCTCCTCCTGCAGATGTTTAGGTCAATAGTTTCATAGTGCTGCTGTTGGAAGCAGTGTTGCAGAATCTATATTCTTTCAGTGGAAGGAATGTGACATTCATAATGGTGGTTTCTTCTTCCTCTCCAGGATCCACTTGGGGTCATTTCTATTTGTCCACTTACAAATTTTTTTCCATTGGACTGCAGTTCTATTTCAGATCCTAATTAACATTTTATGGTGGGTCTAAAGTACATTAAATAAAATTTCTTTGTGCTTTTTGTGAGCCTTCAGATCAGTTTTGTCCAGCTAGAAGTCTTCATTCTTTGACTGGGCACTGCTGAGTTGCCTGTTGTTATGGGGTCTCCCTTCTTTGATCACGGCAGTGTTCCTCACATCACATCCTATGTCTCTGTTCTCAAGGTCTCTTGTTATGGTACCAGCCCTGTATTTTTATTGCATTAGACTAGTAAATGCAATCCAACTTATAACATCTACTTGTATTATTTACTTAAATCTATGGTTATTCCATATAAAGATAAAAAAGCTAAAGCAAATCAGAAGAAAAACACTATTGTCACAATTAGGCCAAGTAAAACATCACTGCAGGAAAGTCTGATGACCCTCAGTTCTTGCAAATTCAGTGCAAAGTTCAGAGTTTTTACTAGAAAAGGCAGTGTTGTTCTGCAGGGCTTTGGGGAAAAAAACCCTCAGATTACTTTTAGAATTTATATTGAATTTGCCACCCTTCTTTCTTCCGGTCTCAAAGTCCATTTAAAAGATTCCTCACTCTACTGATGTGTTTTCAACAATGTCACATTTTAGTCTTTTTAGAATTCATTGGTGAATTTTACCTGAATTAGGTGTTTTGTGGTTATGTATTTAAATATACATATACAATATAAATATACAAGTTTATTATCAGGTATAGACATAAGTACACTAATTTATGTGTTTCTTAGCTGGCTGGTATGAGCCCCAGAGCTATGTAGTTGTTTTAGCTAATCATGGATTCTAAGCTAACAAATACACAGATGAGAAGCAAGGTATATTCTTTCAGGTTTAGTGCGTTAACACAATTAAATGTCTCATCCCACAGTACAACGACAGTGGAAGTTGGAAGCTGCATAAAAGGAACATAGAGAGATTATGTGTGTGTGTATGGATGGAGTTAAAAAAGCTAAAAATAAGATGGAAATTAAAAGAGCAAGAATCAAGGAGGACAAGAAAGTTTCCTTTGAATATATTGGTAGTAAAAGAAAATTAAGGAAAATAATGAAACAATTTAACTTTTAAGAACACATCCTTAGTTAAATGATGTGTAAGATCATTTACAAAAAAACATAGTTCAACAGTAAATAAGTAGTCTTGAATCAAATTTTTTCCCTCCTCCTAATGTAAAATTTCCTTATTTTCCCCTTTCTTCCTTGGGCCTGCTGAACCTATTCCTGATAGAAGAATAACATGCTTAATTGTGCACAAAAATCTTGTTTGAGTTCTCTAAGTACTGCATTTCTCAATTACTCAGCCCTTACTCACTATGAAGTGATAATTAGGCATTAAAAGCTAAGTGGATTACTGTGGAGATCTCTCCTGATATCCATTTATCACTTAATCAGACTTTAATACCATAAATTATGCATTTCTCAGCAGTATTCAGTTTCCAATAAATTCTATAACAGTTTGAATTTACTAGGTTTTCTTGACCTCATTGTGGCAGGGAAAAGTCATAAAGTTTGCCTAAAGGATACAGCCACTATAAGAATTTCAGATTTACAGCAAAATAATTCTTGAGGAGTGTTGGGTTGCACTAATATTTATTCATAAGGGTTTCTTGGACAAGACAATCCCATCCTCATGAATAAACATGAAAAAAATTGATCCAAAATACATATTGAGTTGAAGTTTTTTCCCAACTTTTTTTTTTTTTCCTCCTGATTTTGCCTTCCAAACCTCATTAAGAAGAACAATACAAATGAAACCCCACAATTCCTACAAGATTGCAACTTTCTTAGCACATCCAGTAACTTTGGGAATGAAAATATCTATTTATGTGTTAGCATGCCTTTTTGCCAGCCACTATTACAGGAAAAGTGGCTTTCTAAAAATATTCCTCATGATGAAATCTTCCAAGAAATGCAGAAACTTTGGGTTACCATTAGAGTTAATGTGAACAGAGCAAATAAGAGTCTTGTATATGGAAGGTCAAGTTGCCCATAGTTTCTCATGTAATATTACATATTATAATAATAATAAATAGCAAGAAATATTTATTTTCCTCTTTTCCTATGTTCTCCACTATTGCATGTTATTAAAAATATTTTTAACTCTGTAAGCATTATAAATTAGAGTAAAATTTAATCTTGGCTGCTAAAAATTTAATAGATGTGTGTGATTTTTAACTGAGAACTGAGAGGACAGAATAAATGTTATAAATCCTTAAAAGGATGCTGGTCAACCTCTATGTAAAAACATGAGATTGCACTTGTGGTTTAGCACCTGTTGGCCCAAAATAGAGATTTTTGGCCAACAAATCACAGCATATTCCTGCTTGAATTTACCGAAGTCCATAAGGAGCAGTCTTTAGGTCTTAATTTGGGACTCCATTCCAGCATACTAAAAGTGAATGAAATTGGCAGAAAATACTGGAGAGACATAGCCATTTCTTACCAAATTTTATCCTATTAGTTTGTGTTTTCCCGATGTCTCTAGCTTTAGATAAAAAAGGACAGATGATTAAAAATTTTAAAACAATTTCATTATTTGAAGTATATTAATTTCCTTTTTTTTTTTTTTTGACATATGAAGAATTTCAAATAAAATACTAACTTCTGATTCAAAATTTTACAGGACATATTATCTGATTTAAGAAATTATCTGCTTTTTTTGTATATTCCTTCCAAACATTTTTCTCCTGTACAGCTCTTCTATGTTTTCTGCTCAAGCTATAAAGTAACACTGATTGCAAACAAGTTGGTAGTAAAAAAATCAGTAATTTATACTTAATGTATTTTCTGAAGTTTTCCTCTTCAAAATATCTCAGAACTCCTGCACCACCTTCTACTTTTCTCAGCAGTGAAGATTTTTCTCTCTTTTCTCTATTCTTTATATTTTCTAAATTTGGAAACAGCCTCCCCCTCCTCCCCACCCCGTTCCAAATTCCGGCTGTAAAAATAGTAAATTAAAAAAAAATCAAGGAAAACAAAACAATTAACAAGGAAAAAAATCAAGAATGTATATACAGAATTGATGAAATTGTTTTCAGTATGGAAAAGAATAAGAATAAAAAGTGAAAGTGCTTTTTTTTTGTCAAATCTAGTTATTTTTGAAGACTAATGGTAAACCTGATGGTCTTCCTTTTTGATTCATATCACATTCCATGAGATCCATTTCTCTTCCGTACATTTTTTTATAACTGTCCAGTTACAAGTTTAATTATTTCTTCCTGCTGGGCTAAAAGCAGTTTTCAGCTAAATGAGCAAGTTGTTTAGTGAATCACACTAAAGGTTACCTCAGATAAATGTAGAATAACCTTTTCCTAGCCAAAACAGAGCTCAGAAAATACATAATGAAATACATATCTAATAGGGCATAATCTGTTTCATCTGTTTCATCTAATTATTTCCAGGAAAATCCCCCCTCTTCAGGTCTGTATCCCCTTCTGGATACATCTTAAATTTTTTCAACTGCTGAAAAAGTATTTTAGGTTTCACTATTTTTTAAAACACTGAAATCTATTTTTTTATATGTATAAGTGGAGTGAAAAAAGAGTCTGAAAACATACACAAGATATTTAACCAATATTCCAGAGATCTTATTTAAAGAAAGTTATCCTACCAATATTACTAATTTAAGTTACTGTGTTTTCTTAAGAACGTGATATTAATTCCTAATCATTTTAGGACTTTTTTTTTCCTATTTCAGGAGAATTCTGTGAGGTGCAAATTGACAACTGTGGTTCCAATTCATGTGAAAATGGAGGAACATGTATTGGATATGAAGATCATTTTAAGTGCAATTGCCCTATAGGTGAGCCATTGGTAATTTTTTCTAACAAAACAAATAAAACTTCATCCAAATATTTATGTTAAGAAATAGCAACATAAAAATAGCACTTTATGTCAACAAGTGCAGTGAACATTTTTATGAAGAAAAGCACTTTTTCTCCTTTTTCACAAAATAAAACTGCCAAATAACTCTACTAGAGTGGTGTTAACTGCTAACACCCTGAACAGACATAATGTCAATATTCTGAATGAACTGTGATTAAACATTCTCTTTGTGGTGCAGGTTTTGAAGGTGAAAGATGTGAACTCGATATTGATGCCTGCTTATTCAACAATATAAGCTGTGCCCCAGGAGCACTGTGTGTGGATAAATCTCACGGATTTAATTACACATGTTTATCACCATGTATTGGAAACACAGAGGTAGGATAAAGCTCTATATTCCCCCCAGCATTTTTTAGGAAATCAAACAACTTATTCTAATAACAGTGAGCTGATGAAGTCTCATTTTTCATGGGTTTCCTAAACGTAGTACTCATTCTTGATAAATTCTCATGCTAATTTTCCTTTTTAAAATATGCATGCAGAAGTGCATGATCTGACTAGTCTGGTCACTATCCAACAAACCATGTAATGTCTAAGCTCTGCCTTTCTTGTTCTTTAAAGGTTTTGTCACTGATGTCTCCTTCTGTCTCCTACTTGCTGCTGCTGTATTCTCAAACTTGAAGAACTTTAGGCAAAATCTCTTTGCAAATTTTGATATGTTTAAACATTACCAGATAGAAGGCTGATAGTGCAGCAATGCACAGAAAGAATTATAAAAGTTTCATTTCCATTACAAACAAAAATAACAAACTATATTCAACAACAAAAAGGCAAGGCTAATTACACTTCAATGGGAGATGAAAATGCAGCTAGAAAAAAATCTATATTTGCCTTGCAAGTTACTCTACAATGCTCACAGCATATGGGAATGAAAACTACTTTTGCACTTTCAAAGTTTTGTAGAAGATATGCATTTGTTGTATTCTTCTCACAATCATTTATGACCTTTTGAATTACATTTGGGCAGAATTCATTCATATCAGGCTGGACTATGAGATTTTGGTATGGGTTAAACCAAAATGCTGTTGCACTTTTTTTATTTTGATAGTTATTTTAAAAGCTCTGTACATAATGCTATATAGCCTACAAAACAAGTATGCAAGGATGATAATGAGTGTTTTACAGGCTTTATCGATTCTTTTTATTGAAATATATTAACCATAAAAATATACTATGCATGGTAGGCAACATATTTACAAAGAACAATCAATATTTATGTCATCTTGAAGTCATGAGTAGACACTTATCAGTGAACATGAAATATATCACTGAAAAATGCACTGGCTCAAAGGTTTATCCTTAAATTGTTCAGCATCTGGTAAATTTTAACATTTTTATGATTTAAAGTGTCATACTGAGTGCAAATTTATTGGCAAGTACAAGGCATAGCATCATAATGGTGCAATCATCATTATTGCTAGTTAGCATGGGAAGTGATGGTGTGCCAAGGATGCTGACGGGAGCTAGTAAAACATTTTACTGTAATATTCACTTAAAATCCCTCAGACATATTTAATTTATTCATACAAACTTTTCAAATACAAGTATAAATGTCATATGGGAAGAAAAGTAATTATATATATATATATATATATATATATATATATATATATATATATATATGTATCAATATACACTCATGAGATGCTTGATTTGGGCATATGTGAATAATTAGTAAATTTTCTAATAGAAAAAATAGAAAATAAAATAATGGATTTATATATCTGAGTTTTACCTGTTTTCTTAGCTTACAGATCATTTAAATGATTATAATTTCCTTCTTGGGAAAAACAAAAGGCTGTATTATTCAAACAAATATTTTAGTACATTTCTGAAATATTGTAAGAAAGATTTTGAAATAAAGATTAGTATTAGTCAATAAATTTCATTATTCAGCATTTAATTCCTAATTCATTTGTTGTGGATAGAAAATAAGTATACATTTTTGCATCTTTTCATTTATTTACATTTTTATGGTATCTCTGTTATGCTGAACTGCTTTACCTCTGTGTACTCAGCAAAATAGATTAAAAAGAATGCTACTATTTGTGATATTTTCTTATTGAACAAGAAATAGATGTAATTAATTGGGGCTCTTCTATCTCTGTATAAATATATAATTATAATAATGCATTAGGGTTTGTTTTTTTCTTTCCCAGCCCAACAAGTAGTACACTACAGTTGTGTTTAATTTCTTTTTTTTCAAACAAATATTAAAAAAAAATGAGGCAAACACATAAGATTGGATATCTTCCTTTAAAGTTTTAAATCTAATCTTAACTTTGTAATTAGGACAATTCTTGCTTGCTCTGGACCAAGAATTATGAAAGAACTCTAAATACACAAAATTTTGTCATCTTTAAATTAGGGACTTCCAACAGGACCAAATTTAACCACTTTGTGTTTTAATGCCTTTTTTCCTGTATTCTACTCAGGTAGACATGAAAAGAAATAAAGAAAATATCTCATTTTTCAATTTGAATATTCAAAGTATACTACAAATTTTAATATTTTTATTAACAGGAGCTCATAGAGAATTGATGGGATCACTCAAATAATTGTAGTGCAACATGATAGGCCCAAGTAACAGAATCACAGAACTGTAAAACAGCCCAGGTTGGAAGGGATCTCATAAGATCATCTAGTCCAACTTTCCATGGAAAAGAAAGCCTTGGTTATATTATAAAGCACGTTTTGAAAACCTCCAGTGATGGAGGCACCGCATCCCTGAATAGTTTACACACCTGTTTACATACACAGGAAAGTCCACCTGTAACCCAAAGAGTCACAAATGAAGAGGCGTTCCAAGATGTTCTGGGCCCCTCACTTCAAGAAAGATATTGAGTTGTCAGAGGGTGTCCAGAAAAAGGCAACAGAGCTAGTGAAGGGTCTGAAAAGTAAGTTTTATGTGGGGCAGCTCAGGGAGGTGAGGCTGTTTAGGCTGGAGAGTCTCAGGGGAGACCTTCTCACTCTTTACAACTACATGAAAGGAGGTGGTAGCCATGTGGGGGTCTGTTGTTATTACATTGCAAAGGTTCCATATTGCTAGAGTTTTGTACCTCCTTGATGTTTCTCACAGGCAGCTCCTCTAAGCACTGATTCTTCCCTTCTTCTCACAGTAGCCAACTGACTCCAGTTCCTCTTAACTGAACCAATCCCCTCTTTTATAACACTCTTCTTCTTATTGGCTACAGTTGTGGCCTGTTAAAGTCAGGCCTGTTCCTAATCCTAATAATTGGCTCAGCTGCAACTCCTTAGGGGTAAGATTATTTTCTATACTACCTTTATTTTCTTATATTGTATCCCCCTAAGGTGTCAGCCTCTTCTCCCAAGCAACCAGTGACAGGACAAGAGGACACAGCCTCAAGCTGTGCCAGAGGAGGTTAAGGTTGGATACCAAGAAGAATTTCTCCACAGAAAGGGCTATTAAACTTTGGGCTCCACCACCTCCCTCTGCCCAGGGAGGTGGTGGATCCACTGTCCCTGGAGGTGCTCAAGAAACAAGCGGATGTGAGAATGTTACAGTTTAGCTGACATGGTGGTGTTTGATCAAGGGTTGGATTCAATGATCCTGAATGTCTTTTTCAGCCTTAATTCTATGATTCTATGTGTGATTATTTTTAGTGGGTACATCTACATCTTGAGAATTTTATTGCTTCCCTTAAAACACCTACTTTTCAAGATTCTGTCAGCAATCTTAAAAAATTATTGTTTTCTTTAGTTCTTACTACGAAAAATTCTAAAGTGCAACCATAAACTACGGGAACTGCAAGATGTTGACCAATAGTTATTGTTTTTTTAAAAGGAAATTAGGAATAGGAATTAAAAACTACTTTACAATTATTTTTCATTTTCTTTTCAATTTTAAGATGTAAACAGACTTGCTTAGCAGACATCAACTTGGATTGTCAAAATTAATTCCCATATGACTTAGGAATTAAACCACATGTGGAAGTTCCTCTCAGTGTCTATCTACAGCTTTATAATACTGAAATTTATGGAACTCCATTTCCATATTTTACTTGAAAATGTTCTCTTTTTATGAGCCATGATCCCATGTTGCACTTGACGCCAAGACCATAGTTCCCACTTTTTCAATGGAAATATCTATATGCTCAGTATATATTTTGTGTTTAGAGGAGCTGCCACTCCCATGTTTGTTCTGGTCCTTTTATGCAATTTTACAAAGTTTCCTCATCTGTAAAAGTAAGGTAGATTCTGTTTTCAATATTTTTAAGACAAACATTTTATCTACTTGCTTAATGTACCACCAGTCCAGGAAAGAATATAGTTCAGATTAAATGAAATTGCACATCTGGAAAAATTTGAATACTTGGGGACAATTGACTTTGCAGTAATAAAACCTGAAGACTATAGTAAAACGGTGGAAAAATACACATATGTGTGTGGTTTTTTATCTATGTAAAATGCAGTTTCATTCAAACTGAAGAGAATTCCATGAAATGTAAGATGAAGGAGGGGTTGGAAATAATGACTGCCACCTTATCTTAAGCTTTTGACAACAGGTGATATTTGGAGAAGAGACAGACATATAGTTATATCCCTCAATTCCTGCAAAGGAAAGATAGGAGAAGAATAAAATCCTCTAAGGTCTAATTATATTTCCTAGCTGAAATTAAGTCTACTGGTTGATTTTGGAAAAAAGTGATTCTTACATTTTATCACGACTACATAAAAAGGCAAAGTGTTAAAGTACTTGCTGAAGAGAGAAGTATGGCGGTCAGACTGACAAGAATAGACCTGTTTATGGTCTGTTGAAATGTAAGATTTGTATTTAAATACATTCCATAACTTTCATTTCAATTTCAATCTTTAGATTGTGCTAACACCTTAAAAGATAGCACCTTTCTTCACAGTATAAAGTATCTAAATGACATAAGAATAAATTAAGCATAATGTGGCAATATTAAAATATTTGTCTTAATGGCCTGAGGTTTTCTGGATGGTTTTCTTGAGTATGAATTTATTTGACTTATTTGAGCTTTGAGAAAGTAGTAAGCACCAGGATACAATCCAGCAAAAACATAAATAGAAAAGTAAGAAAACACATTAAAAAATAAAAAATAACAATTCCCATACCATGGAAGGGTTTTTTTTTTTTTTTGCATTTATGTTGAACTGCATTTTCCTTCAATATGTTGTTACAATGAATAAGTATCCCAATGTAAGTCTAAAATTCAGCACAGGGAGCATAACAAAAATCTCTTCATTTTAAGGTCAATTTAAAACTTAATCAAAGACAAATGAATATTAAAATATTTCTGCCAAGGACTGTTATTATTACAAATCTTAATGACATTTTAAAGAGATTCAGACTCAATCAAACTGAAGTACTAGTGCATTAAGTCATCTTCTAGACACCATTTTCTTTAAAAACCAATTGATTAGAAGGAGGGGTCTTAATTGCTTTGAAATGAATATGTAGTTATCTGTCTTCATACAGGCAAAATTTTCATAGAAATGAAAATGGAACCTAAAAAGTAAAATGAGGAAAGGAGCATTAATTCAGACTTATAATTTTCTGTAATTTTTGAAGAATACAGGAAATACTGATTTAGTAAGTAATATTAAGAATTAAAAGCAAAAATGAAAAAAGCTATTCCAGTCTAAAAATTTATCAATCTTTCTGCAAATTGAAAATGAAGCAGCTTCTGATTTCCCATGACATAGATGTAATTTATAAACACATAAACATTCAAGGATAGACTGAATCAGCATTATAATTAAAATGAAAGAAAAATCAGTCTTTTCCTGATAGACACATATTAAGCTAAATTATACAACATAGGAACAATTGCTCTACTCCTTCAATAAAAAAATAATAGTCTAGGTCACTATTGTCCCTCCTAAAACAAGCACATTTTTAAGGGCAGTTGTAAAAATGGTACTGTTAAATTAAAACATAAATGCATTTTACCAACTAAACAATAAATTGATATATTGATTTAATAGCATTAATTTTTTTAGGTTTTTGGAGATGTATCTTTTTTATACTACAACATAAAAAGATTAAATAACCATATTTATGACCAATGGCTTATTCCATTAAACTTTGGGAAAAAGTCCAATATGTAAAGAAAAAACTCTTTATGTATGTGGTGGGTTGACCCAGGCTAGATGCCAGGTGCCCATCAAAGCCACTCCATCAGTGCCCTCTGAAACTGGACAGGGGAGAGAAAATTGATTATAAGCTGAGATAAGGGCAGGGAGATATCACTTAATGATTATCATGCAAAGGAGATTTCACTTACGGAAATTAGTTGAATTTATTACTAACAAAATCAGAGCAGGATAATTAGAAGTAAAACAAATCTTAAAAGCACCTTCCCCCCTTCTTTTCTCCTTCCTGGGTTTAATTTTATTCCCAATTTTCTACCTCCTCTTCCCTACAGTGGTGCAGGGATATGAGGAATGGGAGTTATGGTCAGTTCATCACATATCGGTTTTGCCACTGTTTCCTCCTCCTCCTTTCCCCTTCCATAGTAGGTTCCTTCCCATGGGAGACAGTCCTCCACAAACTTTCCCAGCATGAGCCCTTCACAAGGGCCACAGTTCTTCCTGATCTGTTACAGTGTGGGTCTCCTCCACAGGATGCAGTCCTTCAGGAACAGGCTGCTCCACCATGGGTCTCCCATAGGGTCACAACCTTCCTTTGGCATCCACCTGCTCTGGTGTGGATCTCCTCCCCAGGCTGCAGGTGGATCTCTGCATCCCCCATGGATCTCCATGGGCTACAGGGGCACAGCTGCCTCACCATGGGCTGTGCCAGGGGCTGCAGGGGAATCTCAGCTCTGGTGCTTAGAGCACCTCCTGCCCCTCCTTCTGCACTGCCCTTGGAGTCTGGAGAGCTGTTCCTCTCACATGTTCTCTCTCTGCTCTTCTCTGGCTGCACTTCTGTGAAATAAGCATTTTCCTTCTTCTTAACTCTGTTACCCCAAGGCTCTACCACCATCACTGATGGGCTTGACCTTGGTCAGCAGTGTACCATCCAGGAGCTGGCTGGCATCTGTCAGGCATGGGAGCAGGTTCTGGCAGTTTCTCAGAGAATACAGCCCTATAGCCCCCCTTCCACTACCAGAACCTGACCATGCAAACCTAACACAGTGTGTTTGTAATTCTCATCTTCAGGTATGTGCAAATGGAGGTAGTTGCTTCTATGATGAAGAAAATCAAAGATCTCACTGTGTCTGTCCTCTTGGATGGACTGGAAACACATGCCTTGAGAATATTAATGACTGTGAGACAAACCAGTGCCAACATGGAGCCACATGTGAAGATGGAATTAGTAAATACAGGTACTAATATGTTGCTATCTGTACAAGCCTTCATAAAGTGCTTTATGCCATATGAAGATATTTTGACTTTCAGAAAGAATTACAAAGGGCGTTGTTAGTGCAGTAATATAATTTTCATGTCAAAAAATGACATGGAATACAAATTTTCATAAAGGATGTGCATTTAGTAAAACTGTGTATTCTGAAGTGTTGCAGGAAGGAATCACAAATATTCCTCTTTGCTCGTTTAAGAAGTTGAACCAGCTATGCAGAATCTCACATAAACAAATAATCAATTTTTTTTAAATGGCAAACAGTTTTTGAGCCTTGACTCTGTTATAAGTGTCTTATAAAAGTTTGAATGATAATTTATTATCATTTCAGTTATTAAAAGAAACAAACTATGTGTTCTCCTTAGTGAGCTGTAACCTGCTGTAGATATTTTAAAAAGATTTTAGAAAGTATGGTGAAAAAATGAATGGGAAAGATTTTCTTCAATAAACAGAATTCAGCTGTTCTTATCAGACTTGAATTATTTATTTTTCCTCTACAAAATCCAGAATAAATAAAGCTTCTCCATAGTATTTGTGAATGTATTTTGAAAGACATTATTCTGTGCTGTGCCATGCCCTACTTAGAAGCACTGTAATTAGTATGCTTTAATGTTTCTACTTAGAAAAGATTGCAATTGTGCGCAAAATAAAAATAGAAGCAATTAAAGATGTCTTCAATTTCACTTCTGTTTTCCAAGTACCTTCTGTGAAAATACCTAAAATCACCAAACAGGCACACAAATGGAGAAAAGTGATTGATTCTCAGTATATCAGAGTTAAAGGAGTTTTTGTCAAAGAATCCTTACAAAGTAAACATCCTTTCTTTTTTCCACTTTGTAATCAACTCTTGTATCAAATTACTGGACCATATTTTGGCACCTTATTTAACTGTTAAATCTGTGGCTTTCCTTTCTTTATCAGGAAAATAATTCTGATAGAAGTACAAAGCTATGTTTACTTTACAAAATCCACTAGCATTTACTGAGAAATTAGTAGTTCTGAAGATATCTGATAATAAAGGACTTTTAATTTTAACTTGCTAATCCAGATTCAATTTACTGACAGAAAACACTTAATTCTTACTTTTTCAGTTATTGACAGACAAATTAAATTGACAGATCAGTCTGTTTATCTAAGGAGAAGGAAAATACACCATTAAGATCTGAATCTCAGATGGTCAGTTTTGTTAGCAGAGAACTTGACCCCAAAAGAACACAACTTGTTATTTTGTCAAGACAAAGTGTATCATGTTTACTCTATAATATCTGCTCTGTTGGGAGAGCATGGTTGTTTCTCAATAACAGTGAAGCATTTTTTAAAATACCTAAATTACGCTTGCCCTAAAAATAATGATGTTTTCCAAGCTACTGTTAGCAAGTGAAGCAAAAATAATTTCCTCTTTCCATTACATGATTAAAAACAAAAGAATACAAGAGGACATGCTGAATGTAAGTGCACACACCTTTTCTAAAGACTTGTAATTGCATTTCTGTCCTAAAATGGGTATAGTTTTTTATCAAAGTATTTGTCAAAAGCTGTATTTGATGCAAAGTAGTTTCAGGAAGACATAAGAGAACTGTCAGCAGAATATATGGAGAATCAAATGTATAAGTGCCATTAAGAACTCTACAGAGATCCATTTTTAAAACTATTACAGCCATTCAAAATCTCTCTAAATGAGTGCAGAAGATAAAGATATGCCAAAATTTTATATATATTAGATTTTATTTACATAAAATTACTATAAAACTCTAGAACTTTCTCCTAGTTAAGAAATCTTCAATTTTAAATTATTAAATTTTGGTCATAATGTATTTTTCTAGTGGTAGCTTGATATAGTAATGCTAACACTAGGAAATCATAGAAAATACCCACATTTGATTCAGGAACATCCCCCTTCTGTAAGATCTCATTTTACAAGCCATCTTTTTTTTTTTTTTTTTTTCCAGATAGGAAAAAAGCTGTCAACTGGAGGAAATGTTTTTAACTTTTTGTTTCCTGACCATGACATGTTCTTTTTCTCTTCCCATTTTGAAAAACTGTTCCAGACTGTAGTGTCACCTAGAGGTATATTTATGTATATGCAAAGCATTTCCATTGAGTTCAGATCGGGGAATTGTTCTAAGTGAAGGAGGGGGAGTTTTAAGCTTTTATACAGTGTAATTCTCAGCAAGGCTGAATACTAAGATCCTCATAATTACAATAAGAAGTCTTAAGAGTTTTACTCCTTTGGTTTAGCGAGCCTTCTCTTACAACTAAAGTGGCCCCAATCACAGTGACACAAACCCTGTAATTAATTCAAATTAATTGTTGCACTGCCAGCCGAGTCTGTGCTGTTTGTGATATCATGGAGTAAGTCAATCAGCATGTGTTTAAAATGTTAACTTCAAAGAATTGCTGCTCTTGCCGCTGGGCTGATGGTGTAGCTGTCAATATGAATGTGGCAGATACCATACAATAGAGTAATTGCATCCACATGCCAAAAGAATCTCTTGACCTTTGGTTACATATACGTGAGAGAAAAAATGACAGATAAGATTCATTACCTCAGTAAATAGAAAATGTTTCTAGATTAAAAAGAAAATAATAATGATTTTTCTCTTCTAAGGAACCTGCATTGTTTGATTATGTTCTGCGTAGGAGAAGAGAGAGAACTGATTTATTATGCCTCAATGAGAAGCATTTAATGAATAATTTAAATGAAAGAGATCTTTGAGGAGTATAACCTCCTGTTTTGAAATCCAAGGGGAAATTTATTACTCTGATTTCTTCATGCTTGTAAATTTTTTTCTTGTCAACATTACATTTTGGACAACCAAGATCCTAACTGAAATAAGACAATAACAGTGGGTACTTTACTATCGTCTATTCAGTGGAAAAGAACAACAGAGTGAACAGACACAATTTAAAACTTGGTGTAGTTTCCATTACCTGTGCTGTTTCCCATTTCTTCAGTCCAGTGTGTTCAGATGAAGTCCTACATTTATCACAACCCCAGGAAAGCCCAGCAAGCTTGAAGGTTGAAAATTGCAAGATTTACCACTGTTTAAAAAGTCCTGATGAACTAATATATTTTAAAACTGTAATTTATTTAATAGCTATAGCTCTGACATCAGCATTTCATTATTTTCTATGCAGGAAAATGTCTCATTAAGAAATTAGGTTTGGTGTATGGTAAAACTTGAATTGCCAACACATTGTTCAGTATTCAGTATTCAAATTTCAGTGCACACAACTAAATAATTAACTAATCTCAGCACAAAAGAGTAAAGGGACACATTGTAGTTTAAAATGCTTTAGAATATGAAATACTTCTTTGCATGATGCCAGCAAGATTATGAAAAGTAAACATAATTTAGATAATTTTTGAGTATCACAAAATTTAAAGTTTCTATTATTTTATTCATCCTTGACTTTTTCCATTTTCTTCCAGCTGGGTAAATTGAGCTGTTTTATTAGAATACTTTTTGTATCTAATTTTCTTTTTACAAGTTGATTTATCCTATACCATATATGCAATTTGACTGCAGGACCTAGTTGACATTGCCACATAAAGTTAGTACTGTGATATAAACAGTTTTCTGCAGCAATAATAGGCTTCTTCCATTAGAGAAAGAGGAGAAATAGTTTTCCTCACTTCTACAACTTCAGAAGGTGGGTGGATATATGTCACAATTTCTTAGGGAATACCTCTGTATTAAGTTATACAGCAGCTTTTCTATAGAGAATAGAGATGCATATAAAAAGTCAAAGCGAAACTAAATAACCTTTTTGACCACTTCTGTGTGTACAGTTCACTTTTCAATGGCAAAAAGGGATAACTAATACTGAACAGGCCATCCCAGAGTTGAGGATGTAGCAGGAGAGGGAGGAGTTACTGGCTCCAGCACAGGGAGGGACACCCAGACAGGCCATGGAGAGACTGAGCCCCACTGAGATGCCAGTGCACAGCCAGGTCATCCTTCTGATAAGGACAAAATACAGGTTCCCTGAGCTAGAAATATACTTGCAAATAGAAATTCTGGTATTGTATATATCTGTATACAAATTTATTTCTTTTTTATTGTAGAGAAACTTTTATGCTTCAAAGCAAAGAAGACTGAAAATCAATCCATGTCTCAAAGCTTCTGATATCATGTTCAGTATTTTATTACTGCTGAAGATAATAAAAATAAATTTAATTCTAATAAATATTATTATTATTATTATTATCATTATCATTATCATTATCATTATCATTATCATTATCATTATTATTATTATTATTATTATTATTATTATTATTATTAATAATAATAATAATAATAATAATAATAATAATAATAATAGTAGTAGTATACAGCACTTAAGTACACTGTTGTAGGAGATGACCCGTACTAAATTAAAAGACATCCAGGTATAATTTCACTAGGAAAAACAAAGTGCATCTCATTCTTAGCTGGTTTTGATTTCTTCAAACACCAAAGCACTGAAAAATAAGATATTTATTACATCATTGTTTGTAGTATGGAATCAGAAGTATGAAACCTAAACTAGAAGATTCTACATCACATCTGTTTCTGTGTAGCTCTTCTGTGGTCTCTGAAGAGAAGCTATACAACTAGTAATAATCAGGAAAGGACAGAAAATTCTTCATCCTTGTAATTTTGTTAAGGGGAGCTCTAAAATAAATTTTCCATTCAATGCTAATGATATTAGCCACATTTTCAAAGAATGATTGAATAGTTACATTTTTACAGTGCACATACTAATTGTTACTGTAAAAAAAAAAAAGGAAATAAATTGATTAACTACACCACAAAGATTAATATGACTGGTTGTTTACCATATTATTGTAGATAGATTCAGAAAATGTGCAACTAAAGGTAGCTAAAAGCACACCTGTTTTTAGAGTTTATGCATAATGAAATTTTATGCAAGTCAAAATTTATATTTAGCTATAAATGTAATTGTCTAACAACACCTGCAGCCAAGCCCAGTGCAGTCACTCACTCACTCCTGCACCAGCAGGATGGAGAAGAGAATTGGAAGTGTAAAAGTAAGAAAACTCATGGGTTGAGATAAAGATAGTTTAATTGGAAATGCAAAAGCCATGCACACAAGCAAAGCAAAACAAGGAATGAATTCACTGCTTCCCATGGGCAGGCAGGTGTTCAGCCATCTCTAGGAGAGCAGGGCCCATCACACATAACAGCTACTTCAGAAGACAAATGGCCTGAGTCAAAATGTCCTTCACTTTTTCCTCCTTCCCCGCACTTGATATACTGAGCATGATGTCCCATGGTCTGGAATGTCCCTTAGGTCAGTTTGGGTCACCTGTCCTGGCTGTGTCTCCTCCCAGCCTCCCATGCAGCCCCAATGTCCTCACCAATGTGGCAGTGCAAAATGCAGAAAAGGCCTTGGCTCTGTGTAAGTCCTGATCAGCAATAACAAAAACATCACTATGTTAGCAGCTCTGTTTCCAGCATAAATCCAAAACAGTGTATTAAAACCAAGAGGATGAGTACTAGCTGCTGTGAAGATTAACTCTACACCTTCCAAAATCAGCACAGTAAAGTATGTATGATATTTTTGTGTACTCCATTCCCTTAAAAATGAGAAACAGAATTGGCTGAGGCTCTCAAGAGAAGGTAGAGATTTCTCATTTACTAAGAAGTGACAGTCTGGAAGAGAGAATACAACAGCTATATATACTTGAGTCATTACTGCAGTAGCAATGGATGTGTAGAGCAAAAATGGTAGTGATGAAGGGCTCACAACCACACTGAATGAGATATAGAGCTGTGAAAGTACTTCACTTCTTACTTCCAGCAAGCTCTATTTTGGTCCATGTACTAAAAGCCCATTAGCAGTTGGTGTCCATTAGCTGTACTCCAAGTCACACAGCTCCTGATTTAGTTTCCATATGTCTGCCATAGAAAATGCAGGCACTGTAAACAAGGACAGAAGCAAAGAGCCACATGAGCATTCACTTATGTTAAAAATCAAGGGACAAATACTCTTTCTGCCAGATGGATCAGTAGAGAAAATTGCTATAATCAAGGCTTCTTTAACTTGTTAGTTCTTTCCATCTTCTGGATAGCATCTCTGTGGGTCAAGAATATGTATTATAGTAAAATTACCTCACGTGTGAGGACACCTCTGAACATGACAAGGAGAGGATCAGTCAAAGAATATAATGCCAAGTACAAGGGATTTTCCAATTTTACGGGATGTGGGTCAGCTAGGAGATAATCCAGATTTGTTTTCATTCATACAGCAAAAGAAAACAAAAAGGTAGAAAGGGTAACCATGAAAAAGTCATCTCCGGCCTTACATGATTTACATGCCTGTCTAAATTTTGGAAGAAAATACTCTGAACTGTTTCTATGAAATATACTGAAAAATATCTGTAGTATTCTATAGATACTTTTTCTTTGGTTAGACAGAAATTGTAGTTTTTGTTGCCTACGATAAAGCACTTTTTTACTGATTTTATATCCAAATAGGTTGTAATATTGTTTATTCCTAGAGATACTGTAGCAGCTAACCTTTTTTTTTTCAGAAAAAAACCCATTAAAATGCATAATACTCATATGTATAAGAGTTTTGTCTTTCAATTATTTCATTTGAAGCCTAATATGAATATAGCTACTAGTTTTTCCAATGTAAATAGCTAAGATTTTAATTTAATTATTACTAGCAGTGCATGTGAAATGAAGTTACTTAGTGACTAATTAAAGGTAAGGAAAGAAGATTGAAAAAAATTGTGATTAATTTGTGGGTAATGTAAAGGCAGAGTATTGTTAACATTATTAGTGATAATTGGCCTATATATTCCAGGCTAGTGATTTAGTTGGATTTTTTTCCCCTCTCCTCTCCTCTCATTTCAATAACAGGTGCATATGTCCCCTTGGTTACACTGGCACGTTTTGTGAACTTGATATAGACAACTGTATTGGAAACCAGTGCTCTCAATATGGATTCTGCCAGGACCACTTGCATAATTACAGCTGTTACTGTGTGCCTGGATATGAAGGACCCTTCTGTGAAGTTGAAGTTAATGAATGCTCAAGTTCACCTTGCAAAAATGGAGCTACTTGTATGGATTTAAGTGGCCACTTTTCTTGTCATTGTACTGCTGGGTTCACAGGTAAGTTTTGTTCTTTTGAAATGCCTTGTACTATAGATGCGTTTGTCCCACTCTAAGTAAGCAATGTTTATGTGGCTGTTTAATTACAATTATATATAAATATGCATACATTTGTGATGGAGTTTTAACTTATTTGACATTGAAATTCTTATGTTGTCCCTCCTAACAGCGCCCCAGCTGACCTTCCCTCCACTAAATGCACAATTCTGAGTATTAGCTTTGATTCTGATGGGAAAAAAAATCAATGTAGTTCCAAAATACAATTTTAATTGCATCATTTTAATTTCACAGTTATGCAGTCTTACATGTTATGGCTCAAGTCATACACAGGCTGATAACAAATATTTTGGTACAGAACATGAAAATGTGAGCTTGAGAGGAAAGAGATCAGCAGTACCATCTCTTTGCATGTATAGAATATAATCAGCTATATTTGAGTGAGTTGTTCAGATTTCCCTTCTATACAGTGGAGGGAGATAGAGCATCTGTCTGTCCTAGACATCTTTTCTAGGAAGAGATGGGCTGTAGATTTTTGCATTGCATTAGATAAATTCTAAACAACCTGATGTTATGATTTCTTTTGGTACTAATTTCTCTTTTGCATGAGTAATAGTAACATTCAGACTACATGTGGGAGACGGAAAATAATTTTGAATACAGTAGTACCAAAGAGTTGCATTTCCAGCCTTTAGTCTATATCATCAAGAACAGGCAATTAATACTCTAAATGCTTCTATATTTACAATCTGTGGTATCACTAACAAAGGCAAAAATAAATAGCACGGTGTCATTTGTACTAACTAGACATTAACTTATAGCTTCTTCTTCCAAGCTGCTGAGGGCTTTTGCCCTAGTCCAAAGAGAGTGTGTAGCACTAGATTTTTAAGTCCCAGTTAAATCACTGAAATACTAAGTAAAATTAATTTCAACGCTATTTTTTCATTATATGAAAAAATTCATTGTACTCATATATTCATTACATTTTAATTATATTTTATTCTGGCTAGCTACATATACTTTTAGCATTTAACTAACATTTTTAATTTCAAATATGTTTACATTAATTTACATATTTCATTTACATATATTCATTTACACATTTATGTATGTGATATACACTTGCAGATTTGTTGTCCTCAATTTTAATTGATTATATAATCTCTTGGTCATTTGTTTACACATTTAATGAAAGATGTTACTTCCTGTTCATGCTCATTTATTAATAAATGTGCAATAGAAAAGAGAATTGTCCTGAAGTGACTTAAATCCATTATGATAGCAGAACTGTTTGAATAGAAGTGAAGAGCAGAGTATTTGGAAAATATGTGCAAAACATGTGCAAAATCTAACAAAATGTATTTCCATCTTGCTGCTTAAACTTCAAGCCTTATTTTGTACTTTGCTGGACTTCATGGGGAACTTCAACCACTGTGATATCTTCTACAGGGACAATACTGTGGAGTGTAAGATCTGCTTGGAAGAGTCCCATGGGATAAAACCCTCAAGGGAAGGGCCTAAGGAAATCTATCACTAAGCTCAAGAGCTATTTGTCTCAAAGAGAGGACAAAAAATACCAGGAGGCCTGTACAGATGATCAAGGAACTCCTGGCCAAATTCAACCAAAAAAAAAAGTATACTAACAGAGGGTAGAAGCGGACAGGTAACCTGGCAGGAGATAGAGAGACACTATCTGAGCATACAGCAAAAAGTTTAGGAAGGTCAAAGATCAAGTTGAATATGACAAGAAATGTGAAAGACATCAAAAAGGATTTCTGTGAGTATGTAGGTGACAAAGAGAAGAGAAAGGAAAATGTTGTCCCATTCTTAATGAGACTGGACATGGAAAAGTTTGAGGTCATAAATACTGCCTTTGTCTCAGTCTGTACTGGAAAAATTCACTTCAAAAATCCACCATCCTGGAGACCAGAGAAAAGGTCTGAAGCAAGTAAGACACACCCTTGATGGGTGAGACAGTTGTCAGGAAATACTTGGACAAGCTGGATATATGTGTGCCCATGGGCCCTGTTGGGATGCACCCACAAATCAGAGTATCATAGAATTTTATAGTCATTAATTTGAAAAAACCACTCTGTTCAAATGTTAATATAGCACCACCATGTTCACTGCTCAACCATATCTCCATGTGCCCCATCCACACACCTTATGAATAGTTCCAGGTGTGGCAATTTCACCTCCTCCTTGGGCAACCTCTTCCAGTGCATGACCACTCTTTTAGTGAAGACTTTTTTTTCCTCATATCTCTTCTAAACCTCCCCTGGCACATCTTGAAGCCATTTTCTCTCATCCTGCCACTTGTAACTTGATAAAAGAGACTGATGCTCACCTTGCTACAACCTCCTCTCAAGCAGCTGAAGAGGGTAATATGATTCCCCCTCATTCTTCTTTTCCCCAGCTCAACAAATCCAGTTCCCTCAGTTGTACCTCATATGACTTGTGCTCCAGACCCCTCACCAGTTTTGTTGCCTCTCTTTGGATATGTAATTCTGTGAGAGCTGGCAGATGTTATGGCAAAGTCACTGTCATTTAATATTCATAGATCATATTGATTAGCAGAAGCACTCAAAGAATGGAGGAAAGCAAATGTCACTTTTCAAGAAGGGCAAAAATGAAGTCCTGGAAAACTGCATGCAGCTCACTGTTGCCTTGATCCTTATTAAGGTAATGGAGCAGTTAATCCTGGAAATCATGAACAACAAGAAAATTATCTGAAGTAATTAGCACGGTTTCAAAAAGGGTTAGTCATACTTGACCAACTTGAAAAAATTCCAAAGTGAAATGACTAGCTTGTAGATGAGGGGTGAGCAATGTGTATTGTCTGCCTTGACACTAACAAAGCTTTCTGCATGATCTTTCACAAGATCCTCATGAAAAAGCTGATGAAGTATAGGCTGGATGAGTAGAAAGTGAAGTAAACTGAAAACCAGAGGAGTTGCCAAGTCCAGAGGAAATGTTTCTTACAGAGTCAACCTTTTCAGAAGTAACCAGTGGTGTATTCCAGGAGTCAACAGAGGATCCAGTTCTTTTTAACTTCTGTGAGGAAAGGCTGAGGAAGCTGAAACTCTTCAGCA
The DNA here is from genome assembly GCA_025504685.1 of Leucosticte australis. Classification (NCBI taxonomy): domain Eukaryota; kingdom Metazoa; phylum Chordata; class Aves; order Passeriformes; family Fringillidae; genus Leucosticte; species Leucosticte australis. Next base: position 26,139,002 of record JANIJU010000002.1, on the reverse strand, counting down.
TGAAGAAAAAAGGCTCAGAGAGGGATCTTATCAATGTATATAAATACCTGAAGGGAGGGTGTACAGAAGATGGAGCCAGGCTCTTTTCAGTAGTGCTCAGTGACAGAACCAGAGGCAATGGGCACAAAGGGAAACACAGATGCTGCTATCTGAACATCAGAAAATACTTTATTACTGTGTGGGCGACTGAGCACTGCCACAGATTGAACAGGGGGGCTACGGAGTCTCCATCCTTGGAGATACTCAAAAGCTATCTGTACATGGTTCTGTGAAACTGGCTGAGGGTGTTCCAGCTTGAACAGGGGGATTGGACAAAATTACTTCAGAGGTCACTTCCAATCTCCCCCATTCTGTGACTGTTACTGTGAGGACTTGCTTATATAAATGACTTAATTATATATTGCTGGAGAACACTTTAAAATAATCTTTATTTTATCACGCAACAAGATATTATATATTGGCATTTCCATAGAAGTAAATTTAAAGAAAGAAATATCATAATATTACCCATTAGGTATAAGTCATTACCACATGTACTGAATATATTTTCTGATTTTTCAGAGTATAAACCACAAACAATTAATAAAAGGCTGTTTAAACTTATAAAAATGTTATCACTACCCTGGCAATTACATTTTCGTAATCTCTGAGGGTTTCTGATCCTGGGATATTTTCCCGTACAAAACAGATTTTAAGTTCAGTCATAATTGCATGTTATGAATTAGTGATTTGTATCTCTGTGTACAACTAAAACCACCACATTTAGTCTTATCTCATTTTTGTGTGTTTGTTATGCTGTTTCTCTGTAATTTAGCTTTTTTACTAATCCAGATGTATTCGGTTTTTCTTCATAAATAGTAAATTCACTCTCAGATGAAGTATCAAAGTAGTCTCCTCTGCCTATAAGAGAACTTCATACATGTAAAACTCGCAAGTTGCAATATGATTTTAAAAACTAAGTTAATAACTTCAATCTTTCTTAACTCTTGGTCATGTGGTGACCCTCTATATTGCCATCATCTGGTTCAGTCCTTCTAATGTAGCATAATGTTTCAGAGTAATTCCCAGTTCACATTCAGACTAATTCTTAGTCTGTCCTTTCTCCCATATCTTTGTGTTGACTACATCTCAATACATCAATGTTCAGCATAAAATAATTCCAGCTTTCATGATGACTGGTATGTCCAAATAAATAGCACTCTGTTTACGTCTGGTTTAAAGGAAACCTTTCTTGGAATTATTTGTAAAAAATCCCATATTTATCTAAACATGTCCTTCATTAAAAGTCTTTTCTGTTTAGATGCCCACAAAAATGTGAAGGCAGTTACTGAGAACTCTAAGCAGATAGGCAATGTTGCCTGTTGCCTCGCTGGTTTCTCTTGAGGGTTTGCATCTATATAATATTGATTGTAGAGTTAAGATTTGGGAAATCTCTTCATTCTGAATATATACTGTACCCCACACAGCAAAATAGGGTCTGTCATTGCTTCACCTGTGTGTAATTAATAAATAACATTATTAAATCTCATTACTAATGTAGGCCTCACAGTGAGTTTTTGAGTTTGATATTCATATATTCTAAATGTCATGCTCTTCATCATTCTTCTTTTTACCCAAGAAGAGAAAAATGGCATGTGTGCTTTTTGAAATAATTCCATTATTTTAAATTTCTGGGCTTTGTTTTTACTTTTTTATTCCACAAATACAGAGGAGAAGTCCATGTGATATCTGCAGTCTGAGGAAATTTTTAGTGTTTGTATTTTCAGTACATTATTAATTGGCTTTACATTCATTGGATGTTTTTAAATAGTTTCCCCCTTCTGTAAAAGGTGTGATTGTATATCCTCCATGCCATCAAGTAAAACAAATCTTGAAGGAAAGGACTTGAAGTTTTGTGAAAGCCAATCCCTTTTGACACAAGTAAGTTTAAAGCTTAATCCCTTATGCAAATCAAGTCTAGGAGAGGTGATGGACACCCTAACACATTATGAAGATTGAACCTGTTTGCAGGGAGCAGCAAGATCAAGGCTGCTCCACGAGAGGAATCACAGGCTAGAAACCAAATCTAACCTCAGTGCCATGTTGCCATCACTAAGCAAAGCACAATTCTGCAGCATCTACACAGAGAAGTCAGAACCAGTGTCTGGTAACAGGGTTCCTGACAAGCCCCAGACAGCGCAAGCAATGCATCAGATCCAGGATCAAGTTAGAAGCAGTAGGAGACAGAACCAGCAACAAATCTGTAATATACATATAAGTGATCCATTCAAAAAGAAAAGAAAACCCCAAAAACCTCTCAAGATCACTCTTGAGACTGGGAAGGAAGCAGGATTGGAAATTAAAACATCTACAGAATAGTTTAGGGCAGATCAGAGTACCCCCAGCTGAACTCATTGGCAATAGGCAGGGTCTGCAGGAAGCCCCTGGGTGGGTCTGCTGCAGACAATTTGGGTATGTCAGTGCTCTCAGAGCTCTGATAGCTGCTTTATAGGAATTGCCTGAAGCAGGGTCATCTGGAAAACATGAAATCATTTGCTTTGCTGACAAAGAAAGGCAATCAGGTTCATTTTTTTCTCACACGTATTCTGCATTTGAAACACCTGCTTCCATTTCCATTCATACAGTTCACATCTTGATTGGACTAGACCATCCCAGAAGCACAGCTCATGTCTGCTCCCATACTTCCAGCACATATCAAGGCTTGTCTGGGTTTGCAGCTCAAGGCATTGGGTAGTGCAATCTTTTCAGGGGCTCTGGCTGGCTTTTTCTGCTAGGGAAGATTGATTATTGCTGGCATATTGTGCCAGAGCAGACTGTCAAATGTAGAATGTAATCCCATGGACATAGATGAGCTGGGCTCAGGGCAGTTTACTTTTGAAGAGTCACAGACTTTATCTGAGTTAAAACTCTTTCATGGAAACTAAGAGGATGGAGTTGTTTGACACATCATATAAATTTTCAATCTGTAATAGGTGTTCACAGAAAGGATTACTCTGTATGAGGTAAATAAAAATTAGATTTGTTTTGGATTTTTAACTACTACAACAACTAAGACAGGAAAGACCTCAAAGTAAATTTAAAAATTAACAAGCGTGTAGAACAACAAAGTTGAGAAAAAAAATGTCTGTCAAGTTCACCAAAGTCTCACCTGGACCATTTGTCTTTCTTTTTCATAACTGCATTTTCTGCAAAGGCAGCAGAAGCATTACTCAACTTGATGCATCTCTTATCTAACAGAATAGCTTATGTTGCTTAGCGAGCAAGAAAATTTCACTATTTGTTATCAGGTACATGACTGGAATGCTTTGCAATTATACACATTTTATATAATGCTGGACAGTAAGACAGGGGTGTTGTGAAAACAATCCTCAAATACATGGTTAGTATTTTGGCTACTTCTTGAACTTTATAAAACCCTTGTGTTTTGCTTTTTTTTCTTTTTCTTTATTTTTTTTTTGTTTAATAGCACTTCATTAAGATTACATTAGGCAGAATTTTAAATCATTTGCTTTTCATCTGATCTCAGAATAGAAATATTAATTTTATGTCTTGAATATCTCAAGTAAGGAGTTTTACTTAAAAAATATTCTTACACATCCTTTTTTTCATGGTGGTCATTCTGTGTGCCTTTACATTGTCAAACTTTATATTTCATTTTGCCTATAAAACAAAAGTTGGTATAAACAGTATTTAAAACAAACTTTGTATTTTGATCTTTTTGCATGTGTTTTGTGATTCAGATAGAAATGTTATAGTGGTGGTGGCACTCAATGAGAGATACTTTAAATATAATGTATATTACCTTAAGAAAATAAGCTCTCAAATTATTTCAGTTCTATTCTAATTTCTGAATGAATTTCAGATATTTTTTCTAATCTCTGAATATTATATTTGAGAACAGTTTGAAATTGAACTTATTTTGATATCAAAAAACCCATCAAATTTGTGGATATTCTACAAAATCTAACAATAATTTGATAAGTTCAGATAAAGTGCAAAGTTATTGTCTTTAAGTTAAGCAGAAAAAAGACATCCAAATTTTGAAAAGTTCAAACTTTCAATCTAATGATTTTACTGAGTTGCACTTCTGAAGGTAAGGAATATTCAATGAGAGTTCATCCATTAGACTTATGAAACTTAATTTTTTTTGTTGTCTTTCATCTGCAGTTATATTTACCTGAGAAATTCAGAGTCCCTCCATTTGCTAAAACAGCATGATTATTTTAAGGAGAGTAAGAGGTATCAGTAACACTGAGGATGATGAAATATCTTAGCTAATTTTTTTAGTATTCACCTTTTCAGCTCCTTATGTTCTTCTCAACACCTTTGTGCTCCCGCAGAATAATGTCTTATGTATCATCAGTGCGTCAGTAGAAAATGTTGCTGTTAAAGACCATGCAATACAATTTGCAAGTGACAGACTTTCCTGTAATTATCTGTTATGTATTTGAGAACACTGCAATTTTATACAGCATAAAATATTCTATAGCATTAATAGAAGTATAGTTGGCTCACAGTAATTTTTAACATTCTCTTTGTACTTCAAAATTGGTGATATGATGCCTTTAAAATGTATAGGATCTCAGACCTAAAGCTATGATTTATTAAATAGCTAATTAAATATTATGTTATACTAGTAATTATGTTTGGAATGTGTTGTATTAATTTAAACCTTAAAAGCATAAACAAAAAAAAAATATTAACATACTTTGATGCTGAAAGTAATTTGTAGCCAATTAACAATTTTTATCTGACTTTCAAAGAAGGTTCTCATCATACATTTCAAATGAATAGTTGAGAGGAACTGCATACTGAAAACAAAAAAGGCTCCTCTGTATCTGTCCAGCTTTTTTCATGTCTCAAATACTCAGAAAATACGGTCTCACAGTAGCTTCATAGATTCTTTGATTCCCTCTGAAATATTTTTAAATACTGCCCACATATTACCTTTGTACTCTGAGAACATGAATTCCTAAATTCCCCCTTGCATGTTATCTTAGATATCATCAGTATATGATGATGCTCTCATTCTATTATTTCCCTTGAAACTGCATTTGCTTTAACCTTTAACAATTCAAGGGTCGTGAAAGAATCTGTTTCAAGGAGTTTTTTCTAGTACATGCTTCAGCTTGCCGATGGCTTGTGGCCAATTTACTTCTGCAGGAAACTCTGCTATTTGTGCTACTCTCCACCTGCCTATCCAGAGGAACAGATGCCAATGCATTTTTATTTATCTCCCTCAAAAGAGATAAATAATAATCCCACCATAATCAGGGACCTGAACGGGAAAGAAAAAGGAATGCAAAATATGAGAATTAGATCAGCAAGGTTGCATATAGTGCCATTACCTTATCAGCACTTCAAAGAAAATTCTTTAAAAAAATTAAAGAACTTAGAAATTAATTTATGTGTTGGCCAGTCCTTGCTGTAATGCTCACTGGTGCCATGGCATATGTTAGAGAGCATTCAGCAGCTGCTCTTAGCAGAAAGCTTTTTAGTTTACTGAGTTACCTGAACTCTCCCTGGACTATGCTTTTTCTCCCTCTTTTCATACATATATCTTCAAATCTTATGGAAAATGCAGAGCATGTTTAAAGGCAGAAAAAACCCAGTAGGAGCCCTTCTATCACAAGTTTATGTGTGGAAGAGAATCTTGGTGCTTCATTTCACCCAAGAAGACCTTTTGTATCTAGTAGATACAGGTTTTGAGAGCCAAGAGTCCTGGTTCATATGATTCTATGAGAGAGCACGCAGGTGTGCTGCAGAGAAGAGATCAAATTATTTTCACCATGGAAAGAATTCAGAAGAATATCAGCATTTGGTTTCTTTTTATCTTCTGCTGTAAGATACACAAAAAGCCCAGCATGCTTTCCATACTGCTGACTTGTTATAACTACTGAAGGTGATTCACCTCCGTATTCCTATGGCTGGATGTAGTGGGGAAACTCTGGCTGGACACCAGGCACCCACCAAATCCTATCACTCCCCTCTGCAATTGGACAGGGGAGGGAAGATATAACAAAGGGTTCATGGGTTGAGACAAGGAGAGATCACTCACCAAATACCATCACAGGCAAAACAGACTAGAATTAGAGCTATTAAATGAATTTATTGCTAATAAAATCAGAGCAGGATAATGAGAAGTAAAATAAGACCTTTAAAAACACCTTCCTACTTCCCAGCACTACATGCTCCCTGCCAACAGCACAGGGAGACAGGGAATGGTTTTATGGTCAGTTCATCATCTGTGGTTTCTCCCGCTGCTCAGGAAGAGGAGTCCTTTCCCTGCTCCATCATGGGATTCTTCCAACAGGAAATAGTTCTCCATGAATTTTTCCAACATGTGTCCACTGCACAAGAAATAGTTTTCCACAAACTACTTCAGCATGGGTCATTCTTCCATGGCATGCAGTCCTTCAAGGACAGGCTGCTCCAGTGTGGTCCCACACATGGTGACAAGTCATGCCAGGAACTGTTCTCCTCCTCTGTCCAAGGGGCTGTATGTCCCTGCCAGGTGCCTGTTCCAGCATGGAGCTCCCACAGGTTCACAGCTTCATTTCAGGCACCACCTGCTCTGGCATGGATCTCCTCCATGGGCTGCAGGGGCACAGCTGCCTCACCATGGGCTGCACCAGGGGCTGCAGGGGAATCTCAGCTCTGGTGCCTGGAGCACCTCCTGCCCCTCTGCTGACCCTGGTGTCTGCAGAGCTGTTCCCCTCACATATTCTCACTCAGCTGTTCTCTGGCTGCAGTTTCAAATGTGCAATAACTTTTTTTCTTTCTTCTTAAATGTCTTATCATAGAGGTGTTACCACCATCTCTGGTTGGTCCAGCCAGCCTTAGCCAGCAGTACATCCATCTTGGGCTTGGTTGACATTTATTTCTTGGACATGAAGGAATCTTCTGGCACCCTCTCACAGAAGTCATCCCTTCTACCAAAATCTGGCCACACAAACCCAATATATTGGAAACAGCATTTCCTGTTACATATCAAAGCAATCACTTTTGTAGATTAAAAATCTACTCTTCACTATACTTCCTAGATTTGCTCTTAATTGTTTCATCCCCTTTTATCTGCATTTTGCCTTATTAAATGTTCTTTAGTGATTTGATCTTACTCCACCTTTGTCCAATATTATAGTACTGTCAACTTGCTGTAGAACATAGGCTGAACTGTTCTATTGGACATAAATGTCTGTAAATTAGGGTTGGCCAGATTTTCATAGTCAGTGATACTTCACAATTCTGTTTCAAAGGTGTCAGAGAGCAAAATGAAAGAAAATTATTGACAAAACTGGACAAAAATTGCTTGAATGCTGTAGATTTGTATACTGGAAAAAAACCAAAACCATCAGGAGCCTGTAAAACCTCAGTAGGAAAGCTTTCTATTTTCCTGATTGTAATGCTTCCAACTTTGCCTGTCAAAATAGATGGCCCTGTAACCAATGAAGCAGAAAAATTCATGACACACAGTGGGTCTATCAGTAGTATGGCCAGTGGGGTCACCATGTAGACTGTGACAATCCTATAGACTTTTTTCATTGCAAATAGATCTCTATGATTTCAACATGTCAGCATATTTGTCCTTTTTTTTATTTTTAATTCAAAATTTGAGGAGAAACATGTTCTGTTCGCATCAATGAGTGTCAAGACAGACCCTGTTGGAATGGAGGAACCTGTGAAGAGGACATAAGTGGCTTCAAATGCAATTGCCCCTTTGGTAAGCATTTATACTTTTTATATAATTCCTACCTTGGCACAATATGACACAGTACTTGTTACTCAAGTGCTATAAAGTCTTGCATAGTGCAAGCATTCTTCTTGCATTTTTAAATGTACAGAGCTAGTTTTTCAGACTAAAAAAATTTTTTTTTTCCTTAATTTGTCATATGAAAATCTTATAAATTATAGATTACTTAGATAAAAGAGTACTTGCAGTACTGGAACATATTGGGAAAGAAATATAACAGAACTGAAGATTTTAAATTATTTTGTGTATATAGGTATAGACACCTTACAGCAACACATTCTTTCAAACAATATAGGGTTTAGGCAGCCAAATGTTGAAATTTAGCAAACATAAGGATCCCAATCTTCCAAATCCTATTCCACTGGCCAAATTACTAATTCCCAAAGGAACTGAACATTGCTCTAAAGTTTGTATGACCTCAGTCTGGTTGCCTGATCTTTGTGGTATCTGAAATGTCCTGAAGTATCCAGGTATTTTAAAAGGCTGGAAGAAATGCTAGATGATATAAGGGAGATCCAAGACGCATCAGGCCAGGTGGCAAATGAACTAAGAACAACACAAAAAGACCAATCAAAATCAGGGAGAAAGATATATAATACTGAAAGTTTTGCTTTGCTAATTATATATATATTGTTTAATTTGAGATTTTACATGTTATTTTGTGTTGACTATGAAAACGTAGAAAATGGTAGGTTAGAAACTCCTAACCTTTGAAATTGCTTTGAAGGAGCCTGGGGTACCGATTTTGCAACTTGCAAGTTCATTCATAAATATGGATGATAAATAACTGATAATTTCAAAAATGTTTTTTGTTTGTACATGTGTGTTTATAAGCTCGTTGTTACTATGGGAAATAAGGTCAAGAAAACAAATTTTATATGGTTATGGACTAAGAAGTTCATATAGTACTGCGGTGTTTTGAAGATAAACTCATGGTGATCAGTAGAGCCTGGAAATGTCAGAGTAGTGAATCACAGGTCTTCAATGAACCCTCTCAAACTGAACAACTTTTTAAAAGAGAACTTTAATGTATTTAATAACATAAGATCCTTAAATGCCTTAAGGTCGGTATCTGCTGAGTTGGGAACTGAAGACAATACTGAGTTATATCTTTAAAGATAAGGAATGCTTTCAAGTTTGTTGCTTCACTGAGACAAATGTAAGCCTGCCAGGTGTTACACTGAATAAAGGCTGTAGAAAAATATTAACACAAACATTATCTCCTTTGTTCTTCTGAGATGGAGATTATCCCATTCAATGCACGGCTTTGCTATCATCAGTGTTTGACTCTTATTGGTATTCGCCAAAACTTTTATCTACAGTGGATTTTACACAGAAGCATGCTGCACCTCTTTCTTTGCACAGATCTAAAAGGAGAACTCTTTCGTACAGCAGAATGCATGCCAGTGACAGGAAACAAAAATGTGGCATTGTTTCAGTAATCATCTGTGTCTCTTTCTTTAAAGAAAAGCCAGTCACTTTGTAAAGGCTTCCTTACCCAATTAATTTTTTTAATAATTCCCAGTGTGTGTGTGGGATCTGGAACAATGAAGCTTATGTAATGGACATATACACTAAAAGTATGAGTTTCATTTTAGTGACTCTTAAAAAATACTGTATATACCAGTGGTTCTTCATCATCATCAGTCAAATGATCAAAAAAACCTCATAGTGAACCAAGGGTCAGCTGTAGAAATGATCAGTTATTTCTGGAAGGAGTTACAACTTGCTGTAATTTGCAGCTATATTATTAATATGACAGCAAATTGAATTGGAGAAGGGGAAAATTGTGTACTGATGTGAATACCTAACAATGAGCTAAAAAAAGGAGAATTTTAATCTAAATGTGAAACATATTCTATTTGTGCCCTTGGCTAAATTAATTAATATCCCTGTTCATATTCTCTAGGTGAAAGTGCAGATAAACAAATGTAGCCATTTCAAATACTTTGCTGTGATTAAATAAATTGCCTGAAATCACAAGAAGTTATGTTAATGGGTATTTTTACTGCTTCCTCAGTTCTAACAAGAGCATCATTTCAAAAGATAACACAGCTGACTTGAGTTAATCTTTAAGTGAAAAATAGCAATTTTTCCCCCATACTCTCATTGACAGCCAGTGTGCTACTGGATTTCTGGGAAAAAAAATTTTGCTTCTCAGAGAAACTGTGGTTGTTGACTTTTTAGCAACTAAATAATAGTGAGTAAATAAAAAATAAAAATATTTAATAAATCACATGTATTCAACAGCAATAGACAAGGGAACACAAAGAATTTGGATACTCTCTAATGATTAAGTTCTTGTAAATGAAAACACTTGTATCTATAATTGTCTGCCTAGATCAATAATATTTTTATTCATTAGGTGCGTAGCTGCTGTCTTTGCACTTTTCTGCTTGGCCTCTTTTGTCTAAAACAGTATCTGCTCCTTATTTTTATTGAAATTTACCTTTCAATATCAAATATGTTACAAACAATGAACATAAAAATCTTTCCTCTGTCCTCAGTGGAGGTTCTGTTTCTAATTTTATTTAGATTATTATTTTATGATTAATAGTAACTCTGTTTTACTAGATGCATCTTAAAATAAGTTAGTTGGGCAAGAAATATGTCAACATTTCTGCCATGTCAAAAGTAAGCAGCATTGTTTTTTACCTTTTACTAAAAATTCAGGGGTAACCACAGTTAGAAGTAACATACATTTAAAGGGTAATCACAGTTAGGAGTTGTATACATTAAAATTCATTGACTATTTTTTTCTTCAAATTATGGCATAAAAGTATTATTTATTTGAATACAAAAAAACATAAGTCCTCTTAAAGTACAGTTTAGAAGGAAAGGATTCATTTCTTTTTAGTTTTTCTTTCATAAACATTAATGCTAAGCTAAGACAGTTGTGGAGTTTTGCATTAACAATGGGTGAAGATAGTTTAACTAAAGACCTTGACATGGATTAATAATGAAGAGATGCTGTATAACAGTAAAAATAGAATAAACATATATGTTTTGAAAGGAAAGAGAGATTTTTTAATCTTTTATCTTATAGAATTTCCATGCAAAGTGAATGTAAGACTAGCATTTTTTATTATAAAGATAAATATTTTTCCAAAAGCTCATCTGATTACCTGTGGTATGCAGTGTTGCAACTGGAAAATGTATACCTGGCCCAGTGAGAACATGGATGATCTCACATCATACACATGATACATGAAAAATGTAAGGCTGAATTCTTCACAGTACTGTGTGCTGTAGATATTTGTTTGTATCTGAAGAAAGCAAGCTGATTAGCCTGATTAATAAACAAGGTTCATTAACTCAACAAGAATGTTATGGTAATACTTAGGCTGCTTCTGATAATAAGTGGGATCTTTCAGATCCTGTGTCTTTATAAAGTAGAGTGATTAAGAAATGCAGAGCAACTAGTATATTACTGTTGGGGGGAGTTAAGAGAATTAAATTGTCAGAGAAGATTCATATTCTGATAAAACTGCTTTTGATTGAGACTTGTGGTCCTCCAGTTTTATTTTATTTTTATAGAGCTTAATAAGAGCTTAAAGTAGGAAAAGCACACAGAATTTGCAAATTGATCTGTGCTATATTAAGGCAATAATCAAATATATTTATGTCTGTATGAACTTTCCAAGACAGTTTTGTCTTCTAGAGAGTTACCCAGATCTACCCCAAATGCTTCTGTAGCCTACACAGTCCAATAAAATGACCTCAAAAAACTGCAATATTTAGTTTAAGTTTTAAAACTTATAGGGTTCATTCATCCTTGAGAACCACAATTGTTTTTCCTTGTCAATAAATCAGAACTTTGCATATTTAAAAAATCTAAAATATATGCATTTAATTGTGTGAGCTCATTTTATGAAAATATATCTTATGCTTTATTAATTACTTTCAAGTAGTTCAATTTCTTCATATGTGGTCAATTTTAATAATCAAACTGTTGTTTTTATATGACAAATCCCCTTTCAGCAGCTTTAAAAATAATCCATTAAAATTCTCTGTAATACAGCTGAGACCTTTCTTAGAAATTATTCCAGTAGTCCATGCTGCTGTTGACAAGATATTGTAACTAAATAGGATGAAATGAGGTCATTTAATCATACAGATCATTAATTCACATAAATGTATCTCAGCATTGCTGGAAACCTGAAATAACTAGAGTCAAATTATAAAAGTAGATAACTAGACAAAATAATTTCCTTGTAAGCAATTTGGGTTGATAGTGATGTTTTTGGTTTTGGGTTTTTTTTTTTTTTTGGTGGGGAGGGTTGTTTGTTGTTTTTGTTTGGTTGGTTTGGGTTTCTTTTTTTTGGTTTTGTTTTTTCTCATTTCCCTGAATATTCTCATTAACACAACATAGGAAACCCATGCATCAAAAGGTATAGATTACTTTCAGTAATGGACTCTTCAGGGTCTACTTTGGTGGATTTTTGTGACAGAACATGATCTTTATTTTTGCACCTCAAGATAGGAGAGAGTAATATACTTATAGATCAAATAGAATCAGACAATATCTTTAGATATTGCATGAAATCATTACCTAAGTCCTTTTCTCTCTTAGTAAAAGTCATGCATGGCTTTCAGATGAATATCTTCTGAAAATGTTTTTCAGGAAAGTAATTGTATAATAATATAGCTTGGGTGACGGGTTACTGCTATATACTGATGACCTTGTACAGGAGATTTTACAGGCATTATTTCTAAACTTTAGGCAGGTCAGGTCAAGTGTAATATGGTTTAGCTTTTGCTTTGTTTTTCACTATCCTGCTCTAGGTTTAATTTGCAATAAATTAGATTCATTTTCTCCAAGTTGAGTTTATTTTTCCCATAATTCTCTCTAGGAAGTGATTTCACTGTCTTTATTTCAACCAATGAGATATTTAATCTAATTTTCTCTTCCTGTCCTGCTGACAAGAGGCAGTAAGAAACCAGATAGCTGGGTAGAGGTCTGGAAGCCATCCAGGGTGAATCCACCACACACCCACAAGCATCAATACTGTGAATCAGCAGATTTAGGAAAAAGAAAAGTAAAAATGTGAACCTTCATTATTTTAGCGTCCTCTAGTCTATTGTGCACAAAAGGATGAAGTTTGTAGGAAGAAAGTTCTAAAATATTTAAATTCAGGTTATTCATTAATACAAGTAACATAAGAAAATTTTTATGAGATTCTTGAAATATGGGGAAAGTACTGTAACAATAAGTCCTATAAGCAGGATGGAAAGACCCTAAATATACCTTCTGCTCAGTACTGTCAAAAAGCCAAATGCTGCACCGTATGGAAGCAGCAGCTCTGTCTGGAAGATGACACTGGAAAGCCAAGGAGTCTGAAACCTGTGTTCCAACCCAGCAAGGCATCTTGTGTTATTAAATAGTATAATCTGTTATTTTTCATCAATTTTATTGGAAGAAACTCCAGCCTCTTTCCTTGAAGCAGAGAAAACCTCCAATCAGTACCAAACACACTGAGGAAAATGGTAGGCATTGTCTCTTGCCATCACTCGTGATCTTTATCATTAGAAACAAAAGGACCAATCAGTATTGATTAATAGGTATTCTGAATTCAGTGTAATAAAAGTGCAACTTAATACCATCTTCAGTGATGGAGGCAATGGCCAAGGAAATTTGAGTGATGATATATATGCAGCTACTATTTGATACTTGATTTAATATGTTATTTTGGAACTAATATGGTGTTGGCTTAATGTAGAGCAAATGTAATTCTCCACAGAATCTATCAAAAAATTGAAGGGAAGATAACTGATGAGAAAGTTCTAAAGGACCTGTGTTGTGCTCCAACCTTTGTTAAGATTAATGTATCCAGAAAACTTTTTACCTATCAGTGAACCAGCATGTTCAGCAGGGAAAAAAGTATCCATGGAGACTCTTAGATCAGCTCTTGTTCCAAGAAATAATGTACATTTTCAAACCCATGGATTCATTCCCTGTATGTTTTATTGCCTTGAAGTTTCTTTGTACATTCTTCTTCTTTTATGTTGCTCAGTCTTCAGATTGTTTTTATTAGTCCCTGATGGGTTTTTTCATTTTGGCTGTTTATACTGCTCATTGAAACACTATTAATTCTTTGGGTTTGCTTTCAAATTTGTTTTATATTGCATCCTTCAGGTTTTTTTATGAAGATGTGCCAATTGTTACCCCTTCCATTCTGCTTCCATTGGTATTTCACCTTTTTTTTCTCTATGAAAACAAATATTTAGAAACTTGTATTTGTTGCAGGTATGCTCATAAAGACTAATTAAATTTCCGTTTCTTGCAGACAGGCTAGTTAACAAGAATTTTTCTTTTTTGTCATTGAGTACGTGTATTGTTTTTCTGGTTAACCCACTACTTGTTTACTTATTTTAAACTTATTTTGGTTTTAAATTACTTTTATAGATGAGTTCTGTTAGTTGAACTTTTCAGTTCACCTGTTTTAGTCATGTAGGATAAATATTTTAAGTATTTCAAATTTGTTGAGATTGTTTTTACAGGTTTACTTCTTCCTTTAGTTCACTTGAAGCAAAATATTGTGTAGTGTCATGATAACCTTTTATGGAGGGAATGAATCACTCTTTTATTCCTCTTTCCTTTTAGTCTTTCAGGTAGATGAGAGTAGGAGTAAACTGAAAATTTTCATTTTTGTGTGTTTCAGTGCACATGAATATGCCATTAGTCTTTTCTTTACATCTGAAAAGTTCTTAACCCAATACCTTGTTCTGAAAAAATTAAAATCATTGATGACTTCAGGAAGATTATTATATTAAAATAACATAAAGAATAAGCATCAGAGCTGAATAAAATTGTGGCAACAAAAAGATTTCAAACCTAGCTGTTTCCATGACAACCTCCCTTCTTAGGTTTCAAAAAACATTTCTGCATTACTCCTGTGCTGCTCATCATGTTTGTTGCATGTTATTTAAATTGATAAATATTTCCATTTATATATATAGAATATTGGATGAAACACATGACAGAAAGTATTGTTCTATTTGTATTACAATAATGTCATGATGCCTGATTTATATCAGGAGCACTTATATGTCATGCTTTCTTCATGTTGTTTTCATTTTCAGTGTTAATATGATCCAGGGAGTTCAATGGATTTTGTTTTGTTTGTTTGTTTAAAGGGCAATCCTCGTTGTTGCAAACAAAATAGGAAATAGTTGAATATACTACTGTTTAATTTCCCTATTTTGTGCTTGTATAGAAAACATTAATACAGATGAGATGAACATTTTTCTAGAGGTACCAGTCTTTTGTATCAGAGTTTAAACTGGGAGACCTTGCATCCAGAAAACCAAGTTTTAGCCAGCAGAAGATAGACAAGATGAAATGAATACCAGCTGATTTACTCTGTAACTAAAGACACTGCAGTAAAAGTGGACAGAGGTTTCCTTAGCAGTATTCTGATGCCATTTTTTCATCTTTACAAATTAATTTTGGAGGTTTTTTAAAAAATTTGCATAATTTTCTTCCATATTCTTCTCATTATATCTTTAAGATTCTTAAAAAAGTTCCTCAATTTTAATAAAGTGCAATGTATGCTTTATTCCACAGTCTGGACTTAAAAAGGACAAGTGGAAAACGCATATGTGCTATAACTAAATGTGAATCATCAAAAAAACAACAGGGAGGATGATATGTGTAGCAGGATGATAAGGGCAGAATTGCAGTCTGTACAAACAGTGAAAATTAGCTGTAATAAGGCACAATTAAAAAGTTCAATAAAATGAAACCTCACAAAAGCTACCACACAATTTTATTATGTTCAACATAATTGGCAGTCCTTTTTAGAGGATAACTCAGGGCTGAAATAGTGAAGCTGCTGCCCAAATTGAAACACACTGTTTGAGACAAACGGCACCCTCTCTGCATATGTTATGACTTCATCAATTAAAAATAAAATTTTAAATTAATTAATTAATTAATACTCCAGCCGCCTTGTAGTCCAGGCTGCCCACACTATAAATCTGTTGTTGCAGCCAACCTCCATAGCCAGTCCTCAAATCAAGGACTCAGCCCAAACAGAACCAGAAAATTCTGAGACCAGATTCACAGTTCACTTTAAAAACAAAAAAGCAAAGCTGATGTAATTAGCAATAACATAAAGGGCAACCAATGATCAATTTTGCATAAGTTAAGAAAGGAACAGGTTCACAATTCAGTGGAGTTTACTACAGCATTATGTGTCAAATGCAGGAGCAGATTTACCCATGATCCTAGTTAAGATCAAATTTAATGATGACCTATATGGTAAAGTTGGGATCCCTTTCCAAGGTTAATTGATTCTTCAACAAAATATTTTCATTTTCTCTAATTCTAGAATATTATGTCAGCTACTCTTCTGTATGTCTTTGCTTACATATGGCCTGTACACTTGAGACAACCTGTTCATCTATGCACCTTGTGATGGAATATGTTTTTCCTTTGGTGCAGATATTTTTATAAACTAGTATCTGCACAGAATCATAGAATGGCTTGGATTGGAAGAGTTCTTAAAGATCCTTTAGTTCCAGCACTCCTGCAGAGACACCTTCCACTGGACCAGATTCATCCTGGCCTTGAACACTTCCAGGGATGAGGTATTCACCACTTCTCTGGAAAATCTCCTCCAGTACCTCACCACCCTTACAGTAAAGGATTTCTCCCAGTATCTAAACTAAATCTGCCCTCTTTCAGTTTTAAACCATTGCCCCATGTCTTTGTCACTATCTACCCATAGAAAAAGTCCCTCTTTCATAAACCCCCCTTTAGGTGCTAGAATCCATCCCCAATTTGTCCTCTCACTACACACCTTCATCCCCCAAAGGCCTTTTCTGTCCTTTCTGTCCTGTTCTTGCAAACCTTGCCAAACCTCTGCTCAGCTTGTATTTGTGTTTGGGATTGCCCTGTCCTAGGCATGGAATCTTGCATTTTATATTTTTTAACTACTTCTTAAACCTGTCAGAGTCTCTCTGGATGTCATCCCTACCTTGCAGCATCTCAGCTGCACCGCACAGAGTGGTGTAGTCAGCAAAGTTGCCCGAGGGTGCACTAAATTCCATTGTCCTAGTGCTAACAAAGATGTTAAACAATGCTGGTCCAAATAGTGACCCCTGAGAAATGCCATTTGTCACAGATCTCAACTTGGACATTGAGCCATTGATTGTATCTTACTGACATTTTTTGTAAAATAGGTTCAATATAAACTTTCTTGGTTACATGTGTAGGTTCAGTTTCATCTTTGCAGATTTCTTATGATGCCTAGAAATTCAATTTACATATCAATGATAAAACCACCTTCAGATAAACAAAAACTCACAATAATATCACTTAAATATACATATAATATCTCTCTAGATGCATAATATTAATATATATTTATGACTGTTCATGCAAGTAATCAAAATTGCTGATGGAAATTTATTAGATTTAACAAAAAAAATATAGATTGATGGAAAAGGTCTGCATGTACTTTCTCAGGGAAACATTTCAATAGAAAGTTGACTGATTTTATCTTTTCTATATGTGATGAATTTTTCTCATCAAGGAACTTTATAAAATATTTCTTCAACTAAATTCCATGTAAACTTACTTATTTACTCTCTGCATAATTTTCTTTTGTCTTTCTTATTTTTTTTTACTTGAGTGAGAAAGATATTCTTATTTGCCTGAATGTGGTTGTTAAACCATGCTGTACTTCGTGGGAATACGTCATCACTCTGTATCATTTCTATGCCTTCTTTTAGTACCATTTATTTCATTCCTATATGGTAGTGCAGCCTTGTCAGATGTGTTTTACTTCTTTATTGCTTATGAATTGATATTGATAAAAGGGCTGGGAAAGACACTTATCCTTGTAGAAGAAAGATATCCTTGCAGACCAACTTCAAATGACAGATTTACCACCGATGAGTGCTGTCACACAATGAAATGATAATCCATTGTGGTTAGCAGTGCAGAAGACCTGTATAAAGTTCTAGTCTGCCTTCATAACTAGGCATGATTAT